>OY751555.1:16931242-18131242 GCA_963572265.1 Caenorhabditis doughertyi
TCATAACAGTACAACACATTTTTCGCGCGATGCTGCGTCAATTTACTCGAAAAACATGCATATATGCCATAATCGATGGAAAAAGTGGAGGGAGATTTATTTTAAAGGTTTTTGCTTGTTTCTACACTTTTCTGGTGTATTTTTGAGTGTAGAAAACGGTGCAAAACTTTTCATAACAGTACAACACATCTTTCGCGCGATGCTGCGTCAATTTACTCGAAAAACATGCATATATGCCATAATCGATGGAAAAAGTGGAGGGAGATTTATTTTAAAGGTTTTTGCTTGTTTCTACACTTTTCTGGTGTATTTTTGAGTGTACAAAACGGTGCAAAACTTTTCATAACAGTACAACACATCTTTCGCGCGGTGCTGCGTCAATTTACTCGAAAAACATGCATATCTGCCATAATCGATGGAAAAAGTGGAGGGAGATTTATTTTAAAGGTTTTTGCTTGTTTCTACACTTTTCTGGTGTATTTTTGAGTGTAGAAAACGGTGCAAAACTTTTCATAACAGTACAACACATCTTTCGCGCGATGCTGCGTCAATTTACTCGAAAAACATGCATATCTGCCATAATCGATGGAAAAAATGGAGGGAGATTTATTTTAAAGGTTTTTGCTTGTTTCTACACTTTTCTGGTGTATTTTTGAGTGTAGAAAACGGTGCAAAACTTTTCATAACAGTACAACACATCTTTCGCGCGATGCTGCGTCAATTTACTCGAAAAACATGCATATATGCCATAATCGATGGAAAAAATGGAGGGAGATTTATTTTAAAGGTTTTTGCTTGTTTCTACACTTTTCTGACGTGTTTTTGAGTGTAGAAAACGGTGCAAAACTTTTCATAACAGTACAACACTTATTTCGCGCGGTGCTGCGTCAATTTACTCAAAAAACATGCATATCTGCCATAATCGATGGAAAAAGTGGAGGGAGATTTATTTTAAAGGTTTTTGCTTGTTTCTACACTTTTCTGGTGTATTTTTGAGTGTAGAAAACAGTGCAAAACTTTTCATAACAGTACAACACATCTTTCGCGCGGTGCTGCGTCAATTCACTCGAAAAACATGCATATCTGCCATAATCGATGGAAAAAGTGGAGGGAGATTGATTTTTATGGTATTTGCTTGTTTCTACACTTATCTGACGTGTTTTTGAGTGTAGAAAACGGTGCAAAACTTTTCATAACAGTACAACACTTATTTCGCGCGGTGCTGCGTCAATTTACTCAAAAAACATGCATATCTGCCATAATCGATGGAAAAAATGGAGGGAGATTTATTTTAAAGGTTTTTGCTTGTTTCTACACTTTTCTGACGTGTTTTTGAGTGTAGAAAACGGTGCAAAACTTTTCATAACAGTACAACACTTATTTCGCGCGGTGCTGCGTCAATTTACTCAAAAAACATGCATATCTGCCATAATCGATGGAAAAAATGGAGGGAGATTTATTTTAAAGGTTTTTGCTTGTTTCTACACTTTTCTGGTGTATTTTTGAGTGTAGAAAACGGTGCAAAACTTTTCATAACAGTACAACACATCTTTCGCGCGATGCTGCGTCAATTTACTCGAAAAACATGCATATATGCCATAATCGATGGAAAAAATGGAGGGAGATTTATTTTAAAGGTTTTTGCTTGTTTCTACACTTTTCTGACGTGTTTTTGAGTGTAGAAAACGGTGCAAAACTTTTCATAACAGTACAACACTTATTTCGCGCGGTGCTGCGTCAATTTACTCAAAAAACATGCATATCTGCCATAATGGATGGAAAAAGTGGAGGGAGATTTATTTTAAAGGTTTTTGCTTGTTTCTACACTTTTCTGGTGTATTTTCGAGTGTAGAAAACGGCGCACAACTTTTCATAACAGTACAACACTTATTTCGCGCGGTGCTGCGTCAATTTACTCGAAAAACATGCATATCTGCCATAATCGATGGAAAAAGTGGAGAGAGATTTATTTAAAAGGTTTTTGCTTGTTTCTACACTTTTCTGGTGTATTTCTGAGTGTACAAAACAGTGCAAAACTTTTCATAACAGTACAACACATCTTTCGCGCGGTGCTGCGTCAATTTACTCGAAAAACATGCATATCTGCCATAATCGATGGAAAAAATGGAGGGAGATTTATTTTAGAGGTTTTTGCTTGTTTCTACATATTTCTGACGTATTTTTAGGTGTAGAAAACGGTGCAAAACTTTTCATAACAGTACAACACATCTTTCGCGCGGTGCTGCGTCAATTTACTCGAAAAACATGCATATCTGCCATAATCGATGGAAAAAATGGAGGGAGATTTATTTTAGAGGTTTTTGCTTGTTTCTACATATTTCTGACGTATTTTTAGGTGTAGAAAACGGTGCAAAACTTTTCATAACAGTACAACACATCTTTCGCGCGGTGCTGCGTCAATTTACTCGAAAAACATGCATATCTGCCATAATCGATGGAAAAAGTGGAGGGAGATTTATTTTCAAAGTTTTTGCTTGTTTCGAGTTTTTTCTGGTAGTTTTTTTGGTGTAAAAAATGGTACAAAATTTTTCATAACAGTACAACACTTATTTCGCGCGGTGCTGCGTCAATTTACTCGAAAAACATGCATATATGCCATAATGGATGGAAAAAGTGGAGGGAGATTTATTTTTATGGTATTTACTTGTTTCTACACTTTTCTGGTGTATTTTTGAGTGTTGAAAACGGTGCAAAACTCTTCATAACAGTACAACACATCTTTCGCGCGGTGCTGCGTCAATTTACTCGAAAAACATGCATATATGCCATAATGGATGGAAAAAGTGGAGGGAGATTTATTTTTATGGTATTTGCTTGCTTCTACACTTTTCTGACGTATTTTTAGGTGTAGAAAACGGTGCAAAACTTTTCATAACAGTACAACACATCTTTCGCGCGGTGCTGCGTCAATTTACTCGAAAAACATGCATATATGCCATAATGGATGGAAAAAGTGGAGGGAGATTTATTTTTATGGTATTTGCTTGCTTCTACACTTTTCTGACGTATTTTTAGGTGTAGAAAACGGTGCAAAACTTTTCATAACAGTACAACACATCTTTCGCGCGGTGCTGCGTCAATTTACTCGAAAAACATGCATATATGCCATAATGGATGGAAAAAGTGGAGGGAGATTTATTTTTATGGTATTTGCTTGCTTCTACACTTTTCTGACGTATTTTTTGGTGTAAAAAATGGTACAAAATTTTTCATAACAGTACAACACATCTTTCGCGCGGTGCTGCGTCAATTCACTCGAAAAACATGCATATCTGCCATAATCGATGGAAAAAGTGGAGGGAGATTTATTTTAAAGGTTTTTGCTTGTTTCTACACATTTCTGACGTATTTTTAAGTGTAGAAAACGGTGCAAAACTTTTCATAACAGTGCAACACTTATTTCGCGCGGTGCTGCGTCAATTTACTCGAAAAACATGCATATATGCCATAATCGATGGAAAAAGTGGAGGGAGATTTATTTTTATGGTTTTTGCTTGTTTCTACACTTTTCTGGTGTATTTTCGAGTGTAGAAAACGGTGCAAAACTTTTCATAACAGTACAACACTTATTTCGCGCGGTGCTGCGTCAATTTACTCGAAAAACATGCATATCTGCCATAATCGATGGAAAAAGTGGAGGGAGATTTATTTTTATGGTATTTGCTTGCTTCTACACTTTTCTGACGTATTTTTAGGTGTAGAAAAACGGTGCAAAACTTTTCATAACAGTACAACACATCTTTCGCGCGGTGCTGCGTCAATTTACTCGAAAAACATGCATATATGCCATAATGGATGGAAAAAGTGGAGGGAGATTTATTTTTATGGTATTTGCTTGCTTCTACACTTTTCTGACGTATTTTTTGGTGTAAAAAATGGTACAAAATTTTTCATAACAGTACAACACATCTTTCGCGCGGTGCTGCGTCAATTCACTCGAAAAACATGCATATCTGCCATAATCGATGGAAAAAGTGGAGGGAGATTTATTTTAAAGGTTTTTGCTTGTTTCTACACATTTCTGACGTATTTTTAAGTGTAGAAAACGGTGCAAAACTTTTCATAACAGTGCAACACTTATTTCGCGCGGTGCTGCGTCAATTTACTCGAAAAACATGCATATATGCCATAATCGATGGAAAAAGTGGAGGGAGATTTATTTTTATGGTTTTTGCTTGTTTCTACACTTTTCTGGTGTATTTTCGAGTGTAGAAAACGGTGCAAAACTTTTCATAACAGTACAACACTTATTTCGCGCGGTGCTGCGTCAATTTACTCGAAAAACATGCATATCTGCCATAATCGATGGAAAAAGTGGAGGGAGATTTATTTGAAAGGTTTTTGCTTGTTTCTACACATTTCTGACGTATTTTTAAGTGTAGAAAACGGTGCAAAACTTTTCATAACAGTACAACACATCTTTCGCGCGGTGCTGCGTCAATTCACTCGAAAAACATGCATATCTGCCATAATGGATGGAAAAAGTGGAGGGAGATTTATTTTAAAGGTTTTTGCTTGTTTCTACACTTTTCTGGTGTATTTTCGAGTGTAGAAAACGGTGCAAAACTTTTCATAACAGTACAACACTTATTTCGCGCGGTGCTGAGTCAATTTACTCGAAAAACATGCATATCTGCCATAATCGATGGAAAAAGTGGAGGGAGATTTATTTTAAAGGTTTTTGCTTGTTTCTACACTTTTCTGGTGTATTTTTGAGTGCTGAAAACGGTGCAAAACTCTTCATAACAGTACAACACATCTTTCGCGCGGTGCTGCGTCAATTCACTCGAAAAACATGCATATCTGCCATAATGGATGGAAAAAGTGGAGGGAGATTTATTTTTATGGTTTTTGCTTGTTTCTACACATTTCTGACGTATTTTTAAGTGTAGAAAACGGTGCAAAACTTTTCATAACAGTACAACACTTATTTCGCGCGGTGCTGAGTCAATTTACTCGAAAAACATGCATATCTGCCATAATCGATGGAAAAAGTGGAGGGAGATTTATTTCAAAGGTTTTTGCTTGTTTCTACACTTTTCTGGTGTATTTTTGAGTGTTGAAAACGGTGCAAAACTCTTCATAACAGTACAACACATCTTTCGCGCGGTGCTGCGTCAATTCACTCGAAAAACATGCATATCTGCCATAATGGATGGAAAAAGTGGAGGGAGATTTATTTTTATGGTTTTTGCTTGTTTCTACACATTTCTGACGTATTTATAAGTGTAGAAAACAGTGCAAAACTTTTCATAACAGTACAACACTTCTTTCGCGCGGTTCTGCGTCAATTCACTCGAAAAACATGCATATCTGCCATAATCGATGGAAAAAGTGGAGGGAGATTTATTTTTATGGTATTTGCTTGCTTCTACACTTTTCTGACGTATTTTCAAGTGTAGAAAACGGTGCAAAACTTTTCATAACAGTACAACACTTCTTTCGCGCGGTTCTGCGTCAATTTACTCGAAAAACATGCATATATGCCATAATCGATGGAAAAAGTGGAGGGAGATTTATTTTTACGGTATTTGCTTGCTTCTACACTTTTCTGACGTATTTTTAAGTGTAGAAAACGGTGCAAAACTTTTCATAACAGTACAACACATCTTTCGCGCGGTGCTGCGTCAATTTACTCGAAAAACATGCATATATGCCATAATGGATGGAAAAAGTGGAGGGAGATTTATTTTTATGGTTTTTGCTTGTTTCTACACATTTCTGACGTATTTTTAAGTGTAGAAAACGGTGCAAAACTTTTCATAACAGTACAACACTTATTTCGCGCGGTGCTGCGTCAATTTACTCGAAAAACATGCATATCTGCCATAATCGATGGAAAAAGTGGAGGGAGATTTATTTTCAAAGTTTTTGCTTGTTTCGAGTTTTTTCTGGTAGTTTTTTTGGTGTAAAAAATGGTACAAAATTTTTCATAACAGTACAACACATCTTTCGCGCGGTGCTGCGTCAATTCACTCGAAAAACATGCATATCTGCCATAATCGATGGAAAAAGTGGAGGGAGATTTATTTTAAAGGTTTTTGCTTGTTTCTACACATTTCTGGTGTATTTTTGAGTGTAGAAAACGGTGCAAAACTTTTCATAACAGTACAACACTTATTTCGCGCGGTGCTGCGTCAATTTACTCGAAAAACATGCATATCTGCCATAATCGATGGAAAAAGTGGAGGGAGATTTATTTGAAAGGTTTTTGCTTGCTTCTACACTTTTCTGACGTATTTTTAAGTGTAGAAAACGGTGCAAAACTTTTCATAACAGTACAACACTTATTTCGCGCGGTGCTGCGTCAATTTACTCGAAAAACATGCATATATGCCATAATCGATGGAAAAAGTGGAGGGAGATTTATTTTTATGGTTTTTGCTTGTTTCTACACTTTTCTGGTGTATTTTTGAGTGTAGAAAACGGTGCAAAACTTTTCATAACAGTACAACACTTATTTCGCGCGGTGCTGAGTCAATTTACTCGAAAAACATGCATATCTGCCATAATCGATGGAAAAAGTGGAGGGAGATTTATTTTAAAGGTTTTTGCTTGTTTCTACACTTTTCTGGTGTATTTTTGAGTGTTGAAAACGGTGCAAAACTCTTCATAACAGTACAACACATCTTTCGCGCGGTGCTGCGTCAATTCACTCGAAAAACATGCATATCTGCCATAATGGATGGAAAAAGTGGAGGGAGATTTATTTTTATGGTTTTTGCTTGTTTCTACACATTTCTGACGTATTTTTAAGTGTAGAAAACGGTGCAAAACTTTTCATAACAGTACAACACTTATTTCGCGCGGTGCTGAGTCAATTTACTCGAAAAACATGCATATCTGCCATAATCGATGGAAAAAGTGGAGGGAGATTTATTTTAAAGGTTTTTGCTTGTTTCTACACTTTTCTGGTGTATTTTTGAGTGTTGAAAACGGTGCAAAACTCTTCATAACAGTACAACACATCTTTCGCGCGGTGCTGCGTCAATTCACTCGAAAAACATGCATATCTGCCATAATGGATGGAAAAAGTGGAGGGAGATTTATTTTTATGGTTTTTGCTTGTTTCTACACATTTCTGACGTATTTTTAAGTGTAGAAAACGGTGCAAAACTTTTCATAACAGTACAACACTTCTTTCGCGCGGTTCTGCGTCAATTCACTCGAAAAACATGCATATCTGCCATAATCGATGGAAAAAGTGGAGGGAGATTTATTTTTATGGTATTTGCTTGCTTCTACACTTTTCTGACGTATTTTCAAGTGTAGAAAACGGTGCAAAACTTTTCATAACAGTACAACACTTCTTTCGCGCGGTTCTGCGTCAATTTACTCGAAAAACATGCATATATGCCATAATCGATGGAAAAAGTGGAGGGAGATTTATTTTTATGGTATTTGCTTGCTTCTACACTTTTCTGACGTATTTTTAAGTGTAGAAAACGGTGCAAAACTTTTCATAACAGTACAACACATCTTTCGCGCGGTGCTGCGTCAATTTACTCGAAAAACATGCATATATGCCATAATGGATGGAAAAAGTGAGATTTATTTTTATGGTTTTTGCTTGTTATCTACACATTTCTGACGTATTTTTAAGTGTAGAAAACGGTGCAAAACTTTTCATAACAGTACAACACTTCTTTCGCGCGGTTCTGCGTCAATTCACTCGAAAAACATGCATATCTGCCATAATGGATGGAAAAGTGGAGGGAGATTTATTTTTATGGTTTTTGCTTGTTTCTCTACACATTTCTGACGTATTTTTAAGTGTAGAAAACGGTGCAAAACTTTTCATAACAGTACAAACACTTCTTTCGCGCGGTTCTGCGTCAATTCACTCGAAAAACATGCATATCTGCCATAATCGATGGAAAAAGTGGAGGGAGATTTATTTTTATGGTATTTGCTTGCTTCTACACTTTTCTGACGTATTTTTAAGTGTAGAAAACGGTGCAAAACTTTTCATAACAGTACAACACATCTTTCGCGCGGTTCTGCGTCAATTTACTCGAAAAACATGCATATATGCCATAATCGATGGAAAAAGTGGAGGGAGATTTATTTTTATGGTATTTGCTTGCTTCTACACTTTTCTGACGTATTTTTAAGTGTAGAAAACGGTGCAAAACTTTTCATAACAGTACAACACATCTTTCGCGCGGTGCTGCGTCAATTTACTCCGAAAAACATGCATATATGCCATAATGGATGGAAAAAGTGGAGGGAGATTTATTTTTATGGTTTTTGCTTGTTTCTACACATTTCTGACGTATTTTTAAGTGTAGAAAACGGTGCAAAAACTTTTCATAACAGTACAACACTTATTTCGCGCGGTGCTGAGTCAATTTACTCGAAAAACATGCATATCTGCCATAATCGATGGAAAAGTGGAGGGAGATCTATTTTAAAGGTTTTTGCTTGTTTCTACACTTTTCTGGTGTATTTTTGAGTGTTGAAAACGGTGCAAAACTCTTCATAAACAGTACAACACATCTTTCGCGCGGTGCTGCGTCAATTCACTCGAAAAACATGCATATCTGCCATAATGGATGGAAAAAGTGGAGGGAGATTTATTTTTATGGTTTTTGCTTGTTTCTACACATTTCTGACGTATTTTTAAGTGTAGAAAACGGTGCAAAACTTTTCATAACAGTACAACACTTATTTCGCGCGGTGCTGAGTCAATTTACTCGAAAAACATGCATATATGCCATAATGGATGGAAAAAGGTGGAGGGAGATTTATTTTTATGGTTTTTGCTTGTTTCTACACATTTCTGACGTATTTTTAAGTGTAGAAAACGGTGCAAAACTTTTCATAACAGTACAACACTTATTTCGCGCGGTGCTGCGTCAATTTACTCGAAAAACATGCATATATGCCATAATGGATGGAAAAAGTGGAGGGAGATTTATTTTTATGGTTTTTGCTTGTTTCTACACATTTCTGACGTATTTTTAAGTGTAGAAAACGGTGCAAAACTTTTCATAACAGTACAACACTTATTTCGCGCGGTGCTGAGTCAATTTACTCGAAAAACATGCATATCTGCCATAATCGATGGAAAAAGTGGAGGGAGATCTATTTTAAAGGTTTTTGCTTGTTTCTACACTTTTCTGGTGTATTTTTGAGTGTTGAAAACGGTGCAAAACTCTTCATAACAGTACAACACATCTTTCGCGCGGTGCTGCGTCAATTCACTCGAAAAACATGCATATCTGCCATAATCGATGGAAAAAGTGGAGGGAGATTTATTTTATGGTATTTGCTTGCTTCTACACTTTTCTGACGTATTTTCAAGTGTAGAAAACGGTGCAAAACTTTTCATACTAGTACAACACTTCTTTCGCGCGGTTCTGCGTCAATTTACTCGAAAAACATGCATATATGCCATAATCGATGGAAAAAGTGGAGGGAGATTTATTTTTATGGTATTTGCTTGCTTCTACACTTTTCTGACGTATTTTTAAGTGTAGAAAACGGTGCAAAACTTTTCATAACAGTACAACACATCTTTCGCGCGGTGCTGCGTCAATTTACTCGAAAAACATGCATATATGCCATAATGGATGGAAAAAGTGGAGGGAGATTTATTTTTTATGGTTTTTGCTTGTTTCTACACATTTCTGACGTATTTTTAAGTGTAGAAAACGGTGCAAAACTTTTCATAACAGTACAACACTTCTTTCGCGCGGTTCTGCGTCAATTCACTCGAAAAACATGCATATCTGCCATAATCGATGGAAAAAGTGGAGGGAGATTTATTTTTATGGTATTTGCTTGCTTCTACACTTTTCTGACGTATTTTTAAGTGTAGAAAACGGTGCAAAACTTTTCATAACAGTACAACACATCTTTCGCGCGGTTCTGCGTCAATTTACTCGAAAAACATGCATATATGCCATAATCGATGGAAAAAGTGGAGGGAGATTTATTTTTATGGTATTTGCTTGCTTCTACACTTTTCTGACGTATTTTTAAGTGTAGAAAACGGTGCAAAACTTTTCATAACAGTACAACACATCTTTCGCGCGGTGCTGCGTCAATTTACTCGAAAAACATGCATATATGCCATAATGGATGGAAAAAGTGGAGGGAGATTTATTTTTATGGTTTTTGCTTGTTTCTACACATTTCTGACGTATTTTTAAGTGTAGAAAACGGTGCAAAACTTTTCATAACAGTACAACACTTATTTCGCGCGGTGCTGAGTCAATTTACTCGAAAAACATGCATATCTGCCATAATCGATGGAAAAAGTGGAGGGAGATCTATTTTAAAGGTTTTTGCTTGTTTCTACACTTTTCTGGTGTATTTTTGAGTGTTGAAAACGGTGCAAAACTCTTCATAACAGTACAACACATCTTTCGCGCGGTGCTGCGTCAATTCACTCGAAAAACATGCATATCTGCCATAATGGATGGAAAAAGTGGAGGGAGATTTATTTTTATGGTTTTTGCTTGTTTCTACACATTTCTGACGTATTTTTAAGTGTAGAAAACGGTGCAAAACTTTTCATAACAGTACAACACTTATTTCGCGCGGTGCTGAGTCAATTTACTCGAAAAACATGCATATATGCCATAATGGATGGAAAAAGTGGAGGGAGATTTATTTTTATGGTTTTTGCTTGTTTCTACACTTTTCTGGTGTATTTTTGAGTGTTGAAAACGGTGCAAAACTCTTCATAACAGTACAACACATCTTTCGCGCGGTGCTGCGTCAATTCACTCGAAAAACATGCATATCTGCCATAATGGATGGAAAAAGTGAAGGGAGATTTATTTTTATGGTTTTTGCTTGTTTCTACACATTTCTGACGTATTTTTAAGTGTAGAAAACGGTGCAAAACTTTTCATAACAGTACAACACTTATTTCGCGCGGTGCTGAGTCAATTTACTCGAAAAACATGCATATCTGCCATAATCGATGGAAAAAGTGGAGGGAGATTTATTTTAAAGGTTTTTGCTTGTTTCTACACTTTTCTGGTGTATTTTTGAGTGTTGAAAACGGTGCAAAACTCTTCATAACAGTACAACACATCTTTCGCGCGGTGCTGCGTCAATTCACTCGAAAAACATGCATATCTGCCATAATGGATGGAAAAAGTGGAGGGAGATTTATTTTTATGGTTTTTGCTTGTTTCTACACATTTCTGACGTATTTTTAAGTGTAGAAAACGGTGCAAAACTTTTCATAACAGTACAACCCATCTTTCGCGCGGTGCTGAGTCAATTTACTCGAAAAACATGCATATATGCCATAATGGATGGAAAAAGTGGAGGGAGATTTATTTTTATGGTTTTTGCTTGTTTCTACACTTTTCTGGTGTATTTTTGAGTGTTGAAAACGGTGCAAAACTCTTCATAACAGTACAACACATCTTTCGCGCGGTGCTGCGTCAATTCACTCGAAAAACATGCATATCTGCCATAATGGATGGAAAAAGTGAAGGGAGATTTATTTTTATGGTTTTTGCTTGTTTCTACACATTTCTGACGTATTTTTAAGTGTAGAAAACGGTGCAAAACTTTTCATAACAGTACAACACTTATTTCGCGCGGTGCTGAGTCAATTTACTCGAAAAACATGCATATATGCCATAATGGATGGAAAAAGTGGAGGGAGATTTATTTTAAAGGTTTTTGCTTGTTTCTACACTTTTCTGGTGTATTTTTGAGTGTTGAAAACGGTGCAAAACTCTTCATAACAGTACAACACATCTTTCGCGCGGTGCTGCGTCAATTCACTCGAAAAACATGCATATCTGCCATAATGGATGGAAAAAGTGGAGGGAGATTTATTTTTATGGTTTTTGCTTGTTTCTACACATTTCTGACGTATTTTTAAGTGTAGAAAACGGTGCAAAACTTTTCATAACAGTACAACACTTATTTCGCGCGGTGCTGAGTCAATTTACTCGAAAAACATGCATATCTGCCATAATCGATGGAAAAAGTGGAGGGAGATCTATTTTAAAGGTTTTTGCTTGTTTCTACACTTTTCTGGTGTATTTTTGAGTGTTGAAAACGGTGCAAAACTCTTCATAACAGTACAACACATCTTTCGCGCGGTGCTGCGTCAATTCACTCGAAAAACATGCATATCTGCCATAATGGATGGAAAAAGTGGAGGGAGATTTATTTTTATGGTTTTTGCTTGTTTCTACACATTTCTGACGTATTTTTAAGTGTAGAAAACGGTGCAAAACTTTTCATAACAGTACAACACTTATTTCGCGCGGTGCTGAGTCAATTTACTCGAAAAACATGCATATATGCCATAATGGATGGAAAAAGTGGAGGGAGATTTATTTTTATGGTTTTTGCTTGTTTCTACACTTTTCTGGTGTATTTTTGAGTGTTGAAAACGGTGCAAAACTCTTCATAACAGTACAACACATCTTTCGCGCGGTGCTGCGTCAATTCACTCGAAAAACATGCATATCTGCCATAATGGATGGAAAAAGTGAAGGGAGATTTATTTTTATGGTTTTTGCTTGTTTCTACACATTTCTGACGTATTTTTAAGTGTAGAAAACGGTGCAAAACTTTTCATAACAGTACAACACTTATTTCGCGCGGTGCTGAGTCAATTTACTCGAAAAACATGCATATCTGCCATAATCGATGGAAAAAGTGGAGGGAGATTTATTTTAAAGGTTTTTGCTTGTTTCTACACTTTTCTGGTGTATTTTTGAGTGTTGAAAACGGTGCAAAACTCTTCATAACAGTACAACACATCTTTCGCGCGGTGCTGCGTCAATTCACTCGAAAAACATGCATATCTGCCATAATGGATGGAAAAAGTGGAGGGAGATTTATTTTTATGGTTTTTGCTTGTTTCTACACATTTCTGACGTATTTTTAAGTGTAGAAAACGGTGCAAAACTTTTCATAACAGTACAACCCATCTTTCGCGCGGTGCTGAGTCAATTTACTCGAAAAACATGCATATATGCCATAATGGATGGAAAAAGTGGAGGGAGATTTATTTTTATGGTTTTTGCTTGTTTCTACACTTTTCTGGTGTATTTTTGAGTGTTGAAAACGGTGCAAAACTCTTCATAACAGTACAACACATCTTTCGCGCGGTGCTGCGTCAATTCACTCGAAAAACATGCATATCTGCCATAATGGATGGAAAAAGTGAAGGGAGATTTATTTTTATGGTTTTTGCTTGTTTCTACACATTTCTGACGTATTTTTAAGTGTAGAAAACGGTGCAAAACTTTTCATAACAGTACAACACTTATTTCGCGCGGTGCTGAGTCAATTTACTCGAAAAACATGCATATCTGCCATAATCGATGGAAAAAGTGGAGGGAGATTTATTTTAAAGGTTTTTGCTTGTTTCTACACTTTTCTGGTGTATTTTTGAGTGTTGAAAACGGTGCAAAACTCTTCATAACAGTACAACACATCTTTCGCGCGGTGCTGCGTCAATTCACTCGAAAAACATGCATATCTGCCATAATGGATGGAAAAAGTGGAGGGAGATTTATTTTTATGGTTTTTGCTTGTTTCTACACATTTCTGACGTATTTTTAAGTGTAGAAAACGGTGCAAAACTTTTCATAACAGTACAACCCATCTTTCGCGCGGTGCTGAGTCAATTTACTCGAAAAACATGCATATATGCCATAATGGATGGAAAAAGTGGAGGGAGATTTATTTTTATGGTTTTTGCTTGTTTCTACACATTTCTGACGTATTTTTAAGTGTAGAAAACGGTGCAAAACTTTTCATAACAGTACAACACTTCTTTCGCGCGGTTCTGCGTCAATTCACTCGAAAAACATGCATATATGCCATAATCGATGGAAAAAGTGGAGGGAGATTTATTTTAAAGGTTTTTGCTTGTTTCTACACATTTCTGACGTATTTTTAAGTGTAGAAAACGGTGCAAAACTTTTCATAACAGTACAACACATCTTTCGCGCGGTGCTGCGTCAATTTACTCGAAAAACATGCATATATGCCATAATGGATGGAAAAAGTGGAGGGAGATTTATTTTTATGGTTTTTGCTTGTTTCTACACATTTCTGACGTATTTTTAAGTGTAGAAAACGGTGCAAAACTTTTCATAACAGTACAACACATCTTTCGCGCGGTGCTGAGTCAATTTACTCGAAAAACATGCATATCTGCCATAATCGATGGAAAAAGTGGAGGGAGATTTATTTGAAAGGTTTTTGCTTGTTTCTACCCATTTCTGACGTATTTTTAAGTGTAGAAAACGGTGCAAAACTTTTCATAACAGTACAACACATCTTTCGCGCGGTGCTGCGTCAATTTACTCGAAAAACATGCATATATGCCATAATGGATGGAAAAAGTGGAGGGAGATTTATTTTTATGGTTTTTGCTTGTTTCTACACATTTCTGACGTATTTTTAAAAGTAGAAAACGGTGCAAAACTTTTCATAACAGTACAACACCTCTTTCGCGCGGTTCTGCGTCAATTCACTCGAAAAACATGCATATCTGCCATAATCGATGGAAAAAGTGGAGGGAGATTTATTTTTATGGTTTTTGCTTGTTTCTACACATTTCTGACGTATTTTTAAGTGTAGAAAACGGTGCAAAACTTTTCATAACAGTACAACACTTATTTCGCGCGGTGCTGCGTCAATTTACTCGAAAAACATGCATATCTGCCATAATCGATGGAAAAAGTGGAGGGAGATTTATTTTTATGGTTTTTGCTTGTTTCTACACATTTCTGACGTATTTTTAAGTGTAGAAAACGGTGCAAAACTTTTCATAACAGTACAACACTTATTTCGCGCGGTGCTGCGTCAATTTACTCGAAAAACATGCATATATGCCATAATGGATGGAAAAAGTGGAGGGAGATTTATTTTTATGGTTTTTGCTTGTTTCTACACATTTCTGACGTATTTTTAAGTGTAGAAAACGGTGCAAAACTTTTCATAACAGTACAACACTTCTTTCGCGCGGTGCTGCGTCAATTCACTCGAAAAACATGCATATATGCCATAATGGATGGAAAAAGTGGAGGGAGATTTATTTTTATGGTTTTTGCTTGTTTCTACACATTTCTGACGTATTTTTAAGTGTAGAAAACGGTGCAAAACTTTTCATAACAGTACAACCCATCTTTCGCGCGGTGCTGAGTCAATTTACTCGAAAAACATGCATATATGCCATAATGGATGGAAAAAGTGGAGGGAGATTTATTTTTATGGTTTTTGCTTGTTTCTACACATTTCTGACGTATTTTTAAGTGTAGAAAACGGTGCAAAACTTTTCATAACAGTACAACACTTCTTTCGCGCGGTTCTGCGTCAATTCACTCGAAAAACATGCATATATGCCATAATCGATGGAAAAAGTGGAGGGAGATTTATTTTAAAGGTTTTTGCTTGTTTCTACACATTTCTGACGTATTTTTAAGTGTAGAAAACGGTGCAAAACTTTTCATAACAGTACAACACATCTTTCGCGCGGTGCTGCGTCAATTTACTCGAAAAACATGCATATATGCCATAATGGATGGAAAAAGTGGAGGGAGATTTATTTTTATGGTTTTTGCTTGTTTCTACACATTTCTGACGTATTTTTAAGTGTAGAAAACGGTGCAAAACTTTTCATAACAGTACAACACATCTTTCGCGCGGTGCTGAGTCAATTTACTCGAAAAACATGCATATCTGCCATAATCGATGGAAAAAGTGGAGGGAGATTTATTTGAAAGGTTTTTGCTTGTTTCTACCCATTTCTGACGTATTTTTAAGTGTAGAAAACGGTGCAAAACTTTTCATAACAGTACAACACATCTTTCGCGCGGTGCTGCGTCAATTTACTCGAAAAACATGCATATATGCCATAATGGATGGAAAAAGTGGAGGGAGATTTATTTTTATGGTTTTTGCTTGTTTCTACACATTTCTGACGTATTTTTAAGTGTAGAAAACGGTGCAAAACTTTTCATAACAGTACAACACCTCTTTCGCGCGGTTCTGCGTCAATTCACTCGAAAAACATGCATATCTGCCATAATCGATGGAAAAAGTGGAGGGAGATTTATTTTTATGGTTTTTGCTTGTTTCTACACATTTCTGACGTATTTTTAAGTGTAGAAAACGGTGCAAAACTTTTCATAACAGTACAACACTTATTTCGCGCGGTGCTGCGTCAATTTACTCGAAAAACATGCATATCTGCCATAATCGATGGAAAAAGTGGAGGGAGATTTATTTTTATGGTTTTTGCTTGTTTCTACACATTTCTGACGTATTTTTAAGTGTAGAAAACGGTGCAAAACTTTTCATAACAGTACAACACTTATTTCGCGCGGTGCTGCGTCAATTTACTCGAAAAACATGCATATATGCCATAATGGATGGAAAAAGTGGAGGGAGATTTATTTTTATGGTTTTTGCTTGTTTCTACACATTTCTGACGTATTTTTAAGTGTAGAAAACGGTGCAAAACTTTTCATAACAGTACAACATTTCTTTCGCGCGGTGCTGCGTCAATTCACTCGAAAAACATGCATATATGCCATAATCGATGGAAAAAGTGGAGGGAGATTTATTTTTATGGTTTTTGCTTGTTTCTACACTTTTCTGGTGTATTTTTGAGTGTAGAAAACGGTGCAAAACTTTTCATAACAGTACAACACTTATTTCGCGCGGTGCTGCGTCAATTTACTCGAAAAACATGCATATCTGCCATAATCGATGGAAAAAGTGGAGGGAGATTTATTTGAAAGGTTTTTGCTTGTTTCTACACATCTCTGACGTATTATTAAGTGTAGAAAACGGTGCAAAACTTTTCATAACAGTACAACACTTATTTCGCGCGGTGCTGAGTCAATTTACTCGAAAAACATGCATATCTGCCATAATGGATGGAAAAAGTGGAGGGAGATTTATTTTTATGGTTTTTGCTTGTTTCTACACATTTCTGACGTATTTTTAAGTGTAGAAAACAGTGCAAAACTTTTCATAACAGTACAACACTTCTTTCGCGCGGTTCTGCGCCAATTCACTCGAAAAACATGCATATCTGCCATAATCGATGGAAAAAGTGGAGGGAGATTTATTTTTATGGTTTTTGCTTGTTTCTACACATTTCTGACGTATTTTTAAGTGTAGAAAACGGTGCAAAACTTTTCATAACAGTACAACACTTATTTCGCGCGGTGCTGCGTCAATTTACTCGAAAAACATGCATATCTGCCATAATCGATGGAAAAAGTGGAGGGAGATTTATTTGAAAGGTTTTTGCTTGTTTCTACACATTTCTGACGTATTTTTAAGTGTAGAAAACGGTGCAAAACTTTTCATAACAGTACAACACATCTTTCGCGCGGTGCTGAGTCAATTTACTCGAAAAACATGCATATATGCCATAATCGATGGAAAAAGTGGAGGGAGATTAATTGTTATGGTTTTTGCTTGTTTCTACACATTTCTGACGTATTTTTAGGTGTAGAAAACGGTGCAAAACTTTTCATAACAGTACAACACTTATTTCGCGCGGTTCTGCGCCAATTCACTCGAAAAACATGCATATCTGCCATAATCGATGGAAAAAGTGGAGGGAGATTTATTTTTATGGTTTTTGCTTGTTTCTACACATTTCTGACGTATTTTTAAGTCTAGAAAACGGTGCAAAACTTTTCATAACAGTACAACACTTATTTCGCGCGGTGCTGCGTCAATTTACTCGAAAAACATGCATATCTGCCATAATGGATGGAAAAAGTGGAGGGAGATTTATTTTTATGGTTTTTGCTTGTTTCTACACATTTCTGACGTATTTTTAAGTGTAGAAAACGGTGCAAAATTTTTCATAACAGTACAACACATCTTTCGCGCGGTGCTGCGTCAATTCACTCGAAAAACATGCATATATGCCATAATCGCTGGAAAAAGTGGAGGGAGATTTATTGTTATGGTTTTTGCTTGTTTCTACACTTTTCTGACGTATTTTTGAGTGTAGAAAACGGTGCAAAACTTTTCATAACAGTACAACACTTATTTCGCGCGGTGCTGCGTCAATTCACTCGAAAAACATGCATATCTGCCATAATCGATGGAAAAAGTGGAGGGAGATTTATTTGAAAGGTTTTTGCTTGTTTCTACACATTTCTGACGTATTTTTAAGTGTAGAAAACGGTGCAAAAATTTTCATAACAGTACAACACATCTTTCGCGCGGTGCTGAGTCAATTTACTCGAAAAACATGCATATATGCCATAATCGATAGAAAAAGTGGAGGGAGATTTATTGTTATGGTTTTTGCTTGTTTCTACACATTTCTGACGTATTTTTAAGTGTAGAAAACGGTGCAAAACTTTTCATAACAGTACAACACTTCTTTCGCGCGGTTCTGCGCCAATTCACTCGAAAAACATGCATATCTGCCATAATCGATGGAAAAAGTGGAGGGAGATTTATTTTTATGGTTTTTGCTTGTTTCTACACATTTCTGACGTATTTTTAAGTGTAGAAAACGGTGCAAAACTTTTCATAACAGTACAACACTTCTTTCGCGCGGTGCTGCGTCAATTCACTCGAAAAACATGCATATATGCCATAATCGCTGGAAAAAGTGGAGGGAGATTTATTGTTATGGTTTTTGCTTGTTTCTACACTTTTCTGACGTATTTTTGAGTGTAGAAAACGGTGCAAAACTTTTCATAACAGTACAACACTTATTTCGCGCGGTGCTGCGTCAATTCACTCGAAAAACATGCATATACGCCATAATCGATGGAAAAAGTGGAGAGAGATTTATTTTGAAGGTTTTTGCTTGTTTCTACACATTTCTGACGTATTTTTAAGTGTAGAAAACGGTGCAAAACTTTTCATAACAGTACAACACTTATTTCGCGCGGTGCTGAGTCAATTTACTCGAAAAACATGCATATATGCCATAATCGATGGAAAAAGTGGAGGGAGATTTATTGTTATGGTTTTTGCTTGTTTCTACACATTTCTGACGTATTTTTAAGTGTAGAAAACGGTGCAAAACTTTTCATAACAGTACAACACTTCTTTCGCGCGGTGCTGCGTCAATTCACTCGAAAAACATGCATATATGCCATAATCGCTGGAAAAAGTGGAGGGAGATTTATTGTTATGGTTTTTGCTTGTTTCTACACTTTTCTGACGTATTTTTGAGTGTAGAAAACGGTGCAAAACTTTTCATAACAGTACAACACTTATTTCGCGCGGTGCTGCGTCAATTCACTCGAAAAACATGCATATATGCCATAATCGATGGAAAAAGTGGAGGGAGATTTATTTTTATGGTATTTGCTTGTTTCTACATTTTTCTGACGTATTTGTGAGTGTAGAAAACGGTGCGAATTTTTTCATAACAGTACAACACTTATTTCGCGCGGTGCTGCGTCAATTTACTCGAAAAACATGCATATATGCCATAATCGATGGAAAAAGTGGAGGGAGATTTATTTTTAAGGTATTTGCTTGTTTCTACATTTTTCTGACGTATTTTTGAGTGTAGAAAACGGTGCGAAACTTTTCATAACAGAACAACACATCTATCGCGCGGTGCTGCGTCAATTCACTCGAAAAACATGCATATCTGCCATAATCGATGGAAAAAGTGGAGGGAGATTTATTTTTATGGTATTTGCTTGTTTCTACATTTTTCTGACGTATTTTTGAGTGTAGAAAACGGTGCGAAACTTTTCATAACAGAATAACACATCTATCGCGCGGTGCTGCGTCAATTCACTCGAAAAACATGCATATCTGCCATAATCGATGGAAAAAGTGGAGGGAGATTTATTTTTAAGGTATTTGCTTGTTTCTACATTTTTCTGACGTATTTTTGAGTGTAGAAAACGGTGCGAAACTTTTCATAACAGAACAACACATCTATCGCGCGGTGCTGCGTCAATTCACTCGAAAAACATGCATATCTGCCATAATCGATGGAAAAAGTGGAGGGAGATTTATTTTTATGGTATTTGCTTGTTTCTACATTTTTCTGACGTATTTTTGAGTGTAGAAAACGGTGCGAAACTTTTCATAACAGAACAACACATCTATCGCGCGGTGCTGCGTCAATTCACTCGAAAAACATGCATATCTGCCATAATCGATGGAAAAAGTGGAGGGAGATTTATTTTTAAGGTATTTGCTTGTTTCTAAATTTTTCTGACGTATTTTTGAGTGTAGAAAACGGTGCGAAACTTTTCATAACAGAATAACACATCTATCGCGCGGTGCTGCGTCAATTCACTCGAAAAACATGCATATATGCCATAATCGATGGAAAAAGTGGAGGGAGATTTATTTTTATGGTATTTGCTTGTTTCTACATTTTTCTGGTGTATTTTTGAGTGTAGAAAACGGTGTGAATTCTTTCATAACAGTACAACACTTATTTCGCGCGGTGCTGCGTCAATTCACTCGAAAAACATGCATATATGCCATAATCGATGGAAAAAGTGGAGGGAGATTTATTTTTATGGTATTTGCTTGTTTCTACACTTTTCTGGTGTATTTTTGAGTGTAGAAAACGGTGCGAATTTTTTCATAACAGTACAACACTTATTTCGCGCGGTGCTGCGTCAATTTACTCGAAAAACATGCATATATGCCATAATCGATGGAAAAAGTGGAGGGAGATTTATTTTTATGGTATTTGCTTGTTTCTACATTTTTCTGACGTATTTTTGAGTGTAGAAAACGGTACAAAACTCTTCATAACAGTACAACACTTATTTCGCGCGGTGCTGCGTCAATTTACTCGAAAAACATGCATATATGCCATAATCGATGGAAAAAGTGGAGGGAGATTTATTTTTATGGTATTTGCTTGTTTCTACACTTTTCTGGTGTATTTTCGAGTGTAGAAAACGGTGCAAAACTCTTCATAACAGTACAACACTTATTTCGCGCGGTGCTGCGTCAATTTACTCGAAAAACATGCATATATGCCATAATCGATGGAAAAAGTGGAGGGAGATTTATTTTTATGGTATTTGCTTGTTTCTACATTTTTCTGACGTATTTTTGAGTGTAGAAAACGGTGCGAATTTTTTCATAACAGTACAACACTTATTTCGCGCGGTGCTGCGTCAATTTACTCGAAAAACATGCATATATGCCATAATCGATGGAAAAAGTGGAGGGAGATTTATTTTTATGGTATTTGCTTGTTTCTACATTTACTGACGTATTTTTGAGTGTAGAAAACGGTGCGAAACTTTTCATAACAGAACAACACATCTATCGCGCGGTGCTGCGTCAATTCACTCGAAAAGCATGCATATCTGCCATAATCGATTGAAAAAGTGGAGGGAGATTTATTTTTATGGTATTTGCTTGTCTCTACATTTTTCTGGTGTATTTTTGAGTGTAGAAAACGGTGCGAATTCTTTCATAACAGTACAACACTTATTTCGCGCGGTGCTGCGTCAATTCACTCGAAAAACATGCATATATGCCATAATCGATGGAAAAAGTGGAGGGAGATTTATTTTTATGGTATTTGCTTGGTTCTACACTTTTCTGGTGTATTTTTGAGTGTAGAAAACGGTGCGAATTTTTTCATAACAGTACAACACTTATTTCGCGCGGTGCTGCGTCAATTTACTCGAAAAACATGCATATATGCCATAATCGATGGAAAAAGTGGAGGGAGATTTATTTTTATGGTATTTGCTTGTTTCTACACTTTTCTAGTGTATTTTTGAGTGTAGAAAACGGTGCAAAACTCTTCATAACAGTACAACACTTATTTCGCGCGGTGCTGCGTCAATTTACTCGAAAAACATGCATATATGCCATAATCGATGGAAAAAGTGGAGGGAGATTTATTTTTATGGTATTTGCTTGTTTCTACATTTTTCTGACGTATTTTTGAGTGTAGAAAACGGTACAAAACTCTTCATAACAGTACAACACTTATTTCGCGCGGTGCTGCGTCAATTTACTCGAAAAACATGCATATATGCCATAATCGATGGAAAAAGTGGAGGGAGATTTATTTTTATGGTATTTGCTTGTTTCTACACTTTTCTGGTGTATTTTTGAGTGTAGAAAACGGTGCAAAACTCTTCATAACAGTACAACACATCTATCGCGCGGTGCTGCGTCAATTCACTCGAAAAACATGCATATATGCCATAATCGATGGAAAAAGTGGAGGGAGATTTATTTTTATGGTATTTGCTTGTTTCTACATTTTTCTGGTGTATTTTTGACTGTAGAAAACGGTGCGATTTCTTTCATAACAGTACAACACTTATTTCGCGCGGTGCTGCGTCAATTCACTCGAAAAACATGCATATCTGCCATAATCGATGGAAAAAGTGGAGGGAGATTTATTTTTATGGTATTTGCTTGTTTCTACATTTTTCTGGTGTCTTTTTGACTGTAGAAAACGGTGCGATTTCTTTCATAACAGTACAACACTTATTTCGCGCGGTGCTGCGTCAATTCACTCGAAAAACATGCATATATGCCATAATCGATGGAAAAAGTGGAGGGAGATTTATTTTTATGGTATTTGCTTGTTTCTACACTTTTCTGGTGTATTTTTGAGTGTAGAAAACGGTGCGAATTTTTTCATAACAGTACAACACTTATTTCGCGCGGTGCTGCGTCAATTTACTCGAAAAACATGCATATATGCCATAATCGATGGAAAAAGTGGAGGGAGATTTATTTTTATGGTATTTGCTTGTTTCTACATTTTTCTGGTGTATTTTTGAGTGTAGAAAACGGTGCAAAACTCTTCATAACAGTGCAACACTTATTTCGCGCGGTGCTGCGTCAATTTACTCGAAAAACATGCATATATGCCATAATCGATGGAAAAAGTGGAGGGAGATTTATTTTTATGGTATTTGCTTGTTTCTACACTTTTCTGGTGTATTTTTGAGTGTAGAAAACGGTGCGAATTTTTTCATAACAGTACAACACTTATTTCGCGCGGTGCTGCGTCAATTTACTCGAAAAACATGCATATATGCCATAATCGATGGAAAAAGTGGAGGGAGATTTATTTTTATGGTATTTGCTTGTTTCTACATTTTTCTGGTGTATTTTTGAGTGTAGAAAACGGTGCAAAACTCTTCATAACAGTACAACACTTATTTCGCGTGGTGCTGCGTCAATTCACTCGAAAAACATGCATATATGCCATAATCGATGGAAAAAGTGGAGGGAGATTTATTTTTATGGTATTTGCTTGTTTCTACACTTTTCTGGTGTATTTTTGAGTGTAGAAAACGGTGCGAATTTTTTCATAACAGTACAACACTTATTTCGCGCGGTGCTGCGTCAATTTACTCGAAAAACATGCATATATGCCATAATCGATGGAAAAAGTGGAGGGAGATTTATTTTTATGGTATTTGCTTGTTTCTACATTTTTCTGACGTATTTTTGAGTGTAGAAAACGGTGCAAAACTTTTCATAACAGTACAACACATCTTTCGCGCGGTGCTGCGTCAATTTACTCGAAAAACATGCATATATGCCATAATCGATGGAAAATGTGGAGGGAGATTTATTTTTATGGTATTTGCTTGTTTCTACACTTTTCTGGTGTATTTTTGAGTGTAGAAAACGGTGCGAATTTTTTCATAACAGTACAACACTTATTTCGCGCGGTGCTGCGTCAATTTACTCGAAAAACATGCATATATGCCATAATCGATGGAAAAAGTGGAGGGAGATTTATTTTTATGGTATTTGCTTGTTTCTACATTTTTCTGACGTATTTTTGAGTGTAGAAAACGGTGCAAAACTTTTCATAACAGTACAACACATCTTTCGCGCGGTGCTGCGTCAATTTACTCGAAAAACATGCATATATGCCATAATCGATGGAAAAAGTGGAGGGAGATTTATTTTTATGGTATTTGCTTGTTTCTACACTTTTCTGGTGTATTTTTGAGTGTAGAAAACGGTGCAAAACTCTTCATAACAGTACAACACATCTTTCGCGCGGTGCTGCGTCAATTCACTCGAAAAACATGCATATATGCCATAATCGATGGAAAAAGTGGAGGGAGATTTATTTTTATGGTATTTGCTTGTTTCTACACTTTTCTGGTGTATTTTTGAGTGAAGAAAACGGTGCGAAACTTTTCATAACAGTACAAAACTTATTTCGCGCGGTGCTGCGTCAATTTACTCGAAAAACATGCATATATGCCATAATCGATGGAAAAAGTGGAGGGAGATTTATTTTTATGGTATTTGCTTGTTTCTAAATTTTTCTGACGTATTTTTGAGTGTAGAAAACGGTGCAAAACTTTTCATAACAGTACAACACTTATTTCGCGCGGTGCTGCGTCAATTCACTCGAAAAACATGCATATATGCCATAATCGATGGAAAAAGTGGAGGGAGATTTATTTTTATGGTATTTGCTTGTTTCTACATTTTTCTGGTGTATTTTTGACTGTAGAAAACGGTGCGATTTCTTTCATAACAGTACAACACTTATTTCGCGCGGTGCTGCGTCAATTCACTCGAAAAACATGCATATCTGCCATAATCGATGGAAAAAGTGGAGGGAGATTTATTTTTATGGTATTTGCTTGTTTCTACATTTTTCTGGTGTATTTTTGACTGTAGAAAACGGTGCGATTTCTTTCATAACAGTACAACACTTATTTCGCGCGGTGCTGCGTCAATTTACTCGAAAAACATGCATATATGCCATAATCGATGGAAAAAGTGGAGGGAGATTTATTTTTATGGTATTTGCTTGTTTCTACACTTTTCTGGTGTATTTTTGAGTGTAGAAAACGGTGCAAAACTCTTCATAACAGTACAACACATCTTTCGCGCGGTGCTGCGTCAATTCACTCGAAAAACATGCATATATGCCATAATCGATGGAAAAAGTGGAGGGAGATTTATTTTTATGGTATTTGCTTGTTTCTACACTTTTCTGGTGTATTTTTGAGTGAAGAAAACGGTGCGAAACTTTTCATAACAGTACAAAACTTATTTCGCGCGGTGCTGCGTCAATTTACTCGAAAAACATGCATATATGCCATAATCGATGGAAAAAGTGGAGGGAGATTTATTTTTATGGTATTTGCTTGTTTCTAAATTTTTCTGACGTATTTTTGAGTGTAGAAAACGGTGCAAAACTTTTCATAACAGTACAACACTTATTTCGCGCGGTGCTGCGTCAATTCACTCGAAAAACATGCATATATGCCATAATCGATGGAAAAAGTGGAGGGAGATTTATTTTTATGGTATTTGCTTGTTTCTACATTTTTCTGGTGTATTTTTGACTGTAGAAAACGGTGCGATTTCTTTCATAACAGTACAACACTTATTTCGCGCGGTGCTGCGTCAATTCACTCGAAAAACATGCATATCTGCCATAATCGATGGAAAAAGTGGAGGGAGATTTATTTTTATGGTATTTGCTTGTTTCTACATTTTTCTGGTGTATTTTTGACTGTAGAAAACGGTGCGATTTCTTTCATAACAGTACAACACTTATTTCGCGCGGTGCTGCGTCAATTTACTCGAAAAACATGCATATATGCCATAATCGATGGAAAAAGTGGAGGGAGATTTATTTTTATGGTATTTGCTTGTTTCTACATTTTTCTGACGTATTTTTGAGTGTAGAAAACGGTGCAAAACTTTTCATAACAGTACAACACTTATTTCGCGCGGTGCTGCGTCAATTCACTCGAAAAACATGCATATATGCCATAATCGATGGAAAAAGTGCAAGAAGATTCATTTTCGAGGTTTTTGCCTGTTTCTACATTTTTCTAGTGTATTTTTATGTGTAGAAAACGGTGCAAAACTTTTCATAACAGTACAACACTTATTTCGCGCTGTGCTGCGTCAATTCACTCGAAAAACATGCATATATGCCATAATCGATGGAAAAAGTGCAAGAAGATTCATTTTCGAGGTTTTTGCCTGTTTCTACATTTTTCTAGTGTATTTTTGAGTGTAGAAAACGATGCAAAACTTTTCATAACAGTACAACACTTATTTCGCGCGGTGCTGCGTCAATTTACTCGAAAAACATGCATATCTGCATAATCGATGGAAAAAGTGGAGGGTGATTTATTTTTATGGTTTTTGCTTGTTTCTACACTTTTCTGGTGTATTTTTTGAACCACTTTCAGTTTGATTTAAAAATAATTCAGAATTTGGTCAGAATGTGATTGTTAGGGTATCAGTAGTAAAATGAAAAGTGTAGATTAAGAATACGCAAGCAAGTATTTTGGATAAAAAGTTTATTTTTGGTCCCAATAACAATATTTAGGCCTAATAAACCACCTTCAGTTGGATTTAAAAATAATTCAGAATTTGGTCAGAATGTGATTGTTAGGGTATCAGTAGTAAAATGAAAAGTGTAGAATATGGATACGCAAGCGAGTATTTCGGCTAAAAAGTTTATTTTTGGTCCCAATATCGATATTTTGGATTAAAAAACCATTTTCAGTTTGACTTAAAAATAATTCAGATTTTGGTCAGAATGTGAGTGTGATGGTATCAGTAGTAAAATGAAAAGTGTAGAATATGGATACGCAAGCGAGTATTTCGGCTAAAAAGTTTATTTTTGGTCCCAATATCAATATTTAGGCCTAATAAACCATTTTCAGTTTGACTTAAAAATAATTCAGAATTTGGTCAGAATGTGAGTGTGATGGTATCAGTGTTGAAATGAAAAGTGTAGAATATGGATACGCAAGCGAGTATTTCGGCTAAAAAGTTTATTTTTGGTCCCAATATCAATATTTAGGATTAAAAAACCATTTTCAGTTTGACTCAAAAATAATTCAGAATTTGGTCAGAATGTGAGTGTGATGGTATCAGTGTTAAAATGAAAAGTGTAGATTATGGATACGCAAGCGAGTATTTCGGCTAAAAAGTTTATTTTTGGTCCCAATATCGATATTTTGGATTAAAAAACCATTTTCAGTTTGACTTAAAAATAATTCAGATTTTGGTCAGAATGTGAGTGTGATGGTATCAGTAGTAAAATGAAAAGTGTAGAATATGGATACGCAAGCGAGTATTTCGGCTAAAAAGTTTATTTTTGGTCCCAATATCAATATTTAGGCCTAATAAACCATTTTCAGTTTGACTTAAAAATAATTCAAAATTTGGTCAGAATGTGAGTGTGATGGTATCAGTGTTAAAATGAAAAGTGTAGATTATGGATACGCAAGCGAGTATTTCGGCTAAAAAGTTTATTTTTGGTCCCAATATCAATATTTAGGATTAAAAAACCATTTTCAGTTTGACTCAAAAATAATTCAGAATTTGGTCAGAATGTGAGTGTGA
Organism: Caenorhabditis doughertyi; assembly: GCA_963572265.1. Lineage (NCBI taxonomy): Eukaryota > Metazoa > Nematoda > Chromadorea > Rhabditida > Rhabditidae > Caenorhabditis > Caenorhabditis doughertyi. Next base: position 16,958,576 of record OY751555.1, read on the forward strand.
TGGTATCAGTGTTAAAATGAAAATTGTAGAATATGGATACGCAAGCGAGTATTTCGGCTAAAAAGTTTATTTTTGGTCCCAATATCGATATTTTGGATTAAAAAACCATTTTCAGTTTGACTTAAAAATTATTCAGATTTTGGTCAGCATGTGAGTGTGATGGTATCAGTAGTAAAATGAAAAGTGTAGAATATGGATACGCAAGCGAGTATTTTGGTTAAAAAGTTTATTTTTGGTCCCAATAACAATATTTAGGTATAAGAAACCATTTTCAGTTTGACTTAATAATAATTCAGAATTTGGTCAGAATGTGAGTGTGATGGTATCAGTGTTAAAATGAAAAGTGTAGAATATGGATACGCAAGCGGGTATTTGGACTAAAAAGTTTATTTTTGGTCCCAATAACAATATTTAGGCAATTTGATTGAAAACATTGAAAACCATAAGTATTGAAAACCATAAGTTTTCATTCAATTTCAAACATTTCAATACTAATAACAACCCTTTATCCTTTCCAAAAATCCATCGAAATTTGATTGAAAACATTGAAAACCATAAGTATTGCAACTTGGTGATCATGAAAGTTTTCATTGAAAAATTGTAAAAATGAGTTCCCCATAGAGGTTATTTCAGTTTTTAAATCAGTTTTCATTCAATTTCAAACATTTCAATACTAATAACAACCCTTTATCCTTTCCAAAAATCCATAGAAATTTGATTGAAAACATTGAAAACCATAAGTATTGCAACTTGGTGATCATGAAAGTTTTCATTAAAAAATTGTAAAAATGAGTTCCCCATAGAGGTTATTTCAGTTTTTAAATCAGTTTTTATAATATTTCAAACATTTCAATACTAATAACAACTGTCGACAACTTCGCACACGAAAGGCTTGTTGTCGACCTTATTGGCTACATAATTCCGTGCTCACCGAATTTCCCCGCAAATTCCCACGAAATTAGTGCCAATTTATACTCTAAATATTCTCCAATAATTACTCTAAAATATTCCTCTCTTTTTTCTCGGTGAAATTCCATCAAGTCTGTGTGTTTCTCTCTCTTTCACGCCCATTGCTCAGAATAAAGGGTACAGTAACGCCCAATGCGGGCTATCGCGGCGAGACCCACTGCGTCTCTTACGCTGCCGCAACGGGCCTAAAAATGAGTTGCCTCGACTGACTCGTCTCGATGCTACTGCGCTCGGCGAACCGCTGCAGGTTTTTACGATAATTTTATACCTTTTTATAATTAATTAAATCAACCAAAATTATCTATCAGGAATCCCTTTCGGTATTCCCACAGGTTTTTGAGGAGTATTCTTTCAAGCTCTTTCTAACTGCCTTTTTTTCCTGTATTGCTCGTTATTATTTTACCCTTTTCTATCTCAATAAATGGGTCACTGAGCAATACCGTGTTGTTCTGTTTCACACCGCTTATCTCTCGTTCTCTCGCTCGGATTCCTTGGAATCCCCTCTTTCTCGCTACAACATTATTCAGGTAACCCCCGAGAAGTGTGTGAATCCCGGTAATTCCATACACATTTCCACATGGTGCATGCGAACCGGTACATGTATTGGCAAATCGAATTTTTGGCGGAAAATTTTAAGATGAGCATTTTTTATGCTGAGCAATGTCAATTATCGTCGTTTTCGTGGATTCATATGCTGATTTCATGGTTTTTCGAATCGAAAGATGTGACCGTTGTGTCTGAAGGCCATTGCATTGTCCATGGAAACCCAAAAAAAGCTCTATATATTATCGATTGCCGAAGTTAAAAGCCCTGTGATTTATTCGCTGATGATTGTCAATCACATGTGTTCTAGCCTAGCTAGCGGATCCCTACCGGACCTGAATCGAAGGATAGAGGTTGTTTTTATTAAAAACTTGAAAAACTTCCACAAAAAACTCATACAGAGATTGCCACCTGTGAGTTTAAAAAGTCCAAGTGACAAATTGATCAAGCTACGGCTATCAATGATTAAAGGCTGGCTTATCAAGCCCAAAAAATGAATCGGCGATCAAGCTTGAATCCCGAAAAGCCTTAAAAAGTTATAAAAACCATGTTTCAAGCCATCAATAACACCAGAAAGGCCCCTGAAACCCAAAACTTTTAAAAGTGCTTAAGCTTGAAGCCCGAAAAGCCCTAATTTTACGATATTATTAAGTTTCAAGCCTTCGATAACACCAGATAGGCCTCTGAAGCTGAAAAATTTATGAAAGTGCTTTAGCTTGAAGCCTGAAAAGCCTAAAATCTTATAAAAATACGAAGTTTCAAGTTGAAAAGTCGATAAACTTCAAAAACTCATCAGCGATTGCCACCTATGAGTTAAAAAAATATTAAAATTATATATGAATGATCGGGCTATGACCCTAAATGATCCGGCTATGACCGCGAGTCATCAAAAGTCAGGCTTTGAAGCCGAAAAACTATAAAATATAACGGTTCAAGCCTCGTCAATACCAGGCGAAGCCTCTGAAACCTAAAATTTATAAAAATATCAGGCTTGAAGCCCAAAAATACTAAAAGAGACGATCACTGATCGATCAGATATTCTAAATATTTTAAATCTCTCACTTCCCCACGTCGGAAAGAGCAAAATTCACTTCATTGAAACTCTTCTTCGCGACCGCGTGGGTTACGGCATCAAAGTTTGAGTGCACAAAAACATCTTCGGTGAATTTCGAAAATTTTCGAAACATTTCGAAAATCAATTTTTCTACTTCGAAACCACCAAGTGCCTCTACATAAAAGCTGAAGCAAGTCTTCAACTAAAAGTCCGTAAAAACTACATAATCAGAAGTGATCGATCGATGCTAAAATTTCTGAAAATATCTGAAAAATAAGTGATCAAAGTGCTCTCCTGATTCTCCTTCCATAATTTCACTTTCCCTGCGTCGATATTTTAACAAAATCTCATCGAACCACCGAGAGTCAAAACAATTGTCGACGCGGGTTACGGTAGACGAAAACTGAGCAATGAAAGTGCGCATTGTACGCAAAGTACGCAACGCCGACGGTGAACTTTCGAATTCATTTCGAAAACAATTCTCCATGTTCCCGTTACGTCTCCGGGAATCCCTACGCATTTTTCAATTCCAATCTACCAAAAATAACATCTTAAAGAACCAAAGTGAAAAAATTATACAAAAATAATCTAAATTTGGAAAAGAGAATAAGGATGAAGCCCAGATAAAGTGCAAGTTACCAAAGTTAAGGCGAATTTTATACCCCAAGTGGTTAATTCATGCCCAAAATTTGAATATTTCATCCATTATTGATTGGTGAACGCGTGGCGGTCAAATTTAACTATTAATTGATCAAAAAGCCATCAATACAACAACGAAAAAGCATGAAGCATCACAATTCTTGCTGAAATTCAACTGAACTCATATGAATACCGGTAACTATTCGATATTCTCAGAGAAATTCACACAAAATCAAGCCGTATGTTCGATATTAAGAACATTTGTTATCAAATAACAACCGGTTATGAAAATTTAATAATTTTCAACGGCTTTAACAATGAATTCAGTACAAATTGAACCCAAAATTGCGGAAACCCCCGAATATTTCGGAGTTTCGAATGTGTTTGAACGAAATGGATCACAAAAGGCAAAGCTATGCTGAAACCCATTCATATTCCAGCCTAAATTCTAAAATTTTAAGCTGAGCAAGACCGAATTAATAAACGATCAGCTCCAATAACTCCCTTAATATCTAAAAGTACTTTCAAATGATAGCTCTACTGCTAATACTAAATGTATACAGAGACTACGGTAGACTAAACGTCGTCTATTTCTCCTCATACATCTCATCTGTATTCTGTGGCGTCTATTATAGTCCAAGATCACTCACCAAAAGTCTGAAACGGAATCCCGTTCCTAAGTGACTCGGCCAAAAACCAGTTACATACGATGCAAAAATCATCAGCATCAGTGAGAGGATCGCGGAAGTCCAAAAAGCCACAGGCACAGAGAGATGAAGCCAAAAGTAAACATCATAGTCTGAGAACCAAACTTGGCTAGAGGAGACGCAGTGAGTTCTTTATCATTTGCCAATTTATCTGACTGCATTCATCTATGAGCAGTTATAAGGGATGTTATAAAACAGAGGCATAACTGGAATTGTTTCAGCATCGAGCGAGTTCTCCGAAACTTTCGGAATCATCAGAACCCTCCAAGCTCAAGTTGTCCAAGTCTTCCAACAACAAATTGCACAGTCGAGGCATGCCGTCAAAGTAGCGAAAGCCCAGAATGAGAAAATCGACTACTCTTGTGCACCCCTGGCTCAGCTCACGGAAACCCAGGAGGAAAAGAAGATAGTGAAGACTGATAAAGCCCTATCACCCAAACCATTCGCTGATATTAATTTTGTTCAATTAATTTCAAAGTTTCCAAATAATAAAATGTTGTTCACCAACAATGTGTACTGTTCTCTGAAATTGAACACGAATTCTATCACAAACCAAGACAGCACTTATGTCACCATTGGGTCGCTTATAGAGGAAATAACAAACTTCCCTCCACTTATCGATCATCAATCGTTATCATCTCTACCAAATCTGACCTTTCATTCATGATATATAATCCAAAGTTTAATCGTCTATACAATACCGATGAACGAAAATCCTCGATTATCCAACGATCCGAGACCTAAGAACAGAATCCCAACTATTAACTTCCTGCGTCCCATCGTCACTACATCAGACGTCGCTACAAGCTTCGTCGACGATCTAAACATTGGACCAAAGGAATGAGATTCTAAACACGCAAAAGAGAACCCAAACAATTGAGAGTTCAAGCTGTGAAACCCAAGCTAAAGAACAAACAACTATGGCATCTTGAAAGACCATAAAAGGTTGAAATCATACCAAGTCTATCGAAGACCCAGCGTGACAGTCGTCCTCTAATAGTCTCTCCCTGTCCAAGCACCTGAACGCATACCATTGCTTGTAGACCCACGATTATTAGTCTTCTTTAAGAAGCAGGAGTGTACTAATTAGAGAGAGAGTACGGTCCCATGGAAAGGCATCCATGTAAAACTTCGATCGCCTGAATCTATGTGATTAAGACATAAATGAGTCGTTATGGATAGAAAGATTGAATATCATTCTGAGTTATCCGATAGAGGAGATGAAACTCTTGAGAAATCTTGAGTATTTGTACATTGACGGAATGGATTCTGCAAACAAGGCCAGTTTAGCAGATTACTGAGTGAAGCCAAGACGTGGCAATTAATATGTTCTAGCGATGGTGGCAGCATTCTGAATTATTAGCTACAAGTCCATCAAAACCTCGCATTTCTCAGTTCTATAATAACATCCATAGAACATTCCCGAGTAGGGTATATCTGGATAGTTTTCGAGCCATTCTCCGAATTGGGCGATAACAAATGAATCGAATTCAATTCGACTATGATGCTACTGTATGTCACGTTAAGAGTTGAATACAAAATATCAGTACGGTATCCCATTACCAAGAATTCCTTATGAATACAGTGGATGAGTGCCAGTAGTAGACGAAACGTCACTCCAAATATTGCACCAAAGACTTCTACATTTTCTAGTTGTCTCTTCATCCAAAGGAATTTGATACTGTACGGGCGGCATGAATACGGAATCTTTACATGCATTAAGATGAAGCCCTACCAAAACGAAACGATACAATGTATCCCCAAATAAACTATAAATGTCGTAAGACACAACTCTTTCCTAAACTAATAAAACGTGCTACATGCATTAGTATTCTATAATCACACTCAGATAAAAGTTTGTGAAAGTCAGAAACTGCGAGAGCAGGGAGGAGGGGTATCAACTTGTATACCGTCATCCTCACAGTACGTAAGCCTCCGTAGCTTTAACTTGAGCTCTCCCAATCTGAGCAAGTATGTCAGAAAGTGGTGCCCTACGAAAAAAGTACAATCGTGAGTGATTAGTACAGAATAATGCAATCGTGAGTGATAGCATTAACACCACGTGATCATCACAGACGAAAAAATGATCACAACTTTCAAAACATGCTCCAAAACCAAAAGTCTTCTCGGTTAGTGAGTTAACTAGTCTTATCTATTCTGATCAAATAGATAAAGAACGTGTTTCGTGGGTGAAACAGGGAGAAGAACGTGGGCACTGTTTCCACAAAAAGACTCAAATCTAAAAAGCCTTAAGTGAAAATTCTATTCACTTCCGAACTAAAAAGGCCTACGAAAGAAAAGAGAGAAAACCTAAAACCTGTCCGAATCTTCGCTTCGGCTTTCTGAGAGCATTGAAAGTTACCAATCGTGAACATCGGTAACCCTCTAATTACCAATGTCTCTTCAGATATCTCTCGCACAACTTGCTCGACATCGACAATATCTTGCCGTAATCCCCATATTTGCAATATACTTCTGTTGCAGGATACGCTCAAGTTCAACTCAACAATTGTCGCTATGACGTATGTCGAAAAAACACAATTGGCTCCAGCAGATAAAACAACATCAAGCCAAAACACACGGGATCCCTTCCTGATTCACGTTCAAACAGTCTTGGATCATTCCAGACAAATACTGAAAAAAGCCAACGTGCTATTGTCCACTCATCTCAGTGATGAGTCAGGAATCCCATCCAAAAAACAACTGAAAGATCATCTCCTATCACTCCACCAACATCGGTGTGATCTAAAAGCACTTCCTTCTAGTATCAGAGAAATGCTGAGTCCCATTACTAGCAATGAACGCATCGAATATCTTTCATCTGAAACGGATTATATTCGTGTCATAAAGAACATCTCCACTACCATTGAGCTTCTCAAACAGGAACATGACACTTATAGTGCATCCTCGTTTGAATTCTCGGAGCATGAATACTCTCCAAATTCCTTCTTACATTTCGAAGGCAACCCCAAAAATCTGGAGATTCATGGAAACCATATTGACACTTCCATTGTTCATTCTGATAAAGATGACAATGTTTCCATTGAAGAGAAAGAAAAACATGCTGTATTGCTTGAACAGAAAAATGAGAGACCTTCCCGAAAAAGAGCTGAAAAGGAAGCCCTTCACGAACTTAATTTAAGTGTTCTTCCTATCGAAGATCTTCCACGTCAACTCAATGATAACTCTGAGAATCGAGTTGCCAAAAGACAGAACGACAACAATGAGTTTCAAAATACCAGAAACCATGAGAGTTCACGTCTGGCATCCCACTCCCAACAAAAAGTCGAGTTTCAACAAGTAGATTCCAATTCCAGTCCACAAGTTCTCATGCCGGCAGAAACAGTTGATATGCTAGTCAACATTATCGAAAGACTAAGCAGCCGTGTAGAACAACTGGAATCGCTCGACAAAAACGTTGACGCTAAATCCAGAAAATCTTTGAAAACAGCTACTTATTCATCGGAAACCTCTTATGACAGTGATTCGACCGATGAGTCAGAAATGGACAATTGCTCGTCCAGCAACAAGAAGAAAAGCAAAAACCGTCGATCTTCAAAAAATCACTTATCCTGTTCTAATACTCAGCCCAAAAATAAAGGAATGAGTGCACACAGAGTACCATCGTGCCTACTCAAGTTTGATGGAACCGGAAACCTTGAGAGTTTCCAGGAATGCTTCTCGGAGTATGTTATCAACAATCCGAAAATCAAAGACAAGCTCAAGTTTGTTATTCTGGAGAATCATCTGGAAGGCAACGCAAAACATTTTTTGCAGTATCTGTCCAACCCCCTTGAAGCTATCCGTGAAACTCTCTTTGAACTCAATCAGGTTTTCCGAAGAGACGGTGCCATACTGGCCCTTTCGCCCCTTTTCCGACGGCTAGAAACCCTTCCATTCCACAAAACAAATTATGATCAAATGTTGATCGATCTGTCTGCTCACAGAACAGTAGTAAACCTACTGAGAGACAAGAAATGCGGCGTTGATAACAAGTTGACCATCCAACCGTTTCTACGAAAACTTCCGAGAGAAGTCAGAGAAGATGTTCTTCCCAAATGGTCGGAAAATAACAACTTGACTTTCAAGGAGATCTCTGATATGATTGCTAAGCGCATCAATCTTCTTCAGGCACTCGACAATCCATACCATGAAGTTTCCACGGATTTAAACTATAATCCGGGAGCTCCCAAGATCACTCACGTAAATACGGAGTTGGATGATTTCTATGCCCCAAAAAGTGAAACTCCTAATTGGAGAGTAGTCTCGTTCTCGTTTCCGTTCCCACAACCAGAAACAAGACACAGATGCGGTGTCTGCACGGGAGCCCATCATTCGGTACGATGTCCTCGAACAAGTTCGGAGTTTAGAAGTCTTCTGATAAAGAAAGGTCTATGCGAGAAATGTGCAAAGAACACACATAAGACAGAATACTGTACTGCCCAAAACGCGTGTGGGTATTGTATGGGATCTCACCATATGGGCTCATGTCCAAGAAAAGAATTCTACAGGAAGCCCGAAAACTTTCGGTCTACTGAATACCAGATCCAAACCCACGAGCAGTCTGTTCGAAGCCAAAGGAACAACCAATACAGTCAATAATTCTTTGTCCAGGGCAGGCACGGGAGTAAGAATACCTATCCACGTGCCACCCACTGTCTTGCCAACATCATGCAAACATAACACTCTGGACATAGAATCCCCAGTTTGTTCCAGCTCCGATAAAGTTCACATTCCGCAAAACCCCATGACTTCTCCAAAATGTTATCACTCCAACTTAAGATCCAAATTTTTTAAATTTCTTATTAAAGTAAAATTATATCAAATCTTTTCTAAAATTATCTAAAATTATCAAGTAAATCTATTTAAAACTATCTAAATTTTCGTGAATCACGAAAGAGCAACTCAAACAAGAGTATCAGCTACAATTATCAAGCTTGTTTACAAACTAGTAGCCCATTCTATCGACAGAGAATCTATTCCTTCGATATGAATTCACAAGATTGAGAAACTCAAATCCTCTTGTTCTTGTACCCCAAGAAGGTCATTATCAGAGGAGAACACACACAAGGGTCTACGGCTACCAAACCGAGATCCAAAAGAAAGTGAATCATCCCAAAAATAGATAGCTGGGACATCCCTAAGAAGAAAGAAGCCGAGCACATGTGAGCAGTCTCGGATGGCAACGTCACGGATGGATGGAAGCAGCTCAACAACATCGAGTCAACAACCAGAAGTATCAATAGCCCATCTATCTCTAAGACATATAATTGTCGATGCTCTTCACATTTCTTCCATATAAATCTCAAAGACCCAAAGATACTGTACCGAAAAGGACAGATCTTACCATCATCGCAGAAATAATGAGAGTTTAGATGATAGAATATCACATCCAATTATTGAGAATATAATACCAAAAAGGTCGTATACATTCCACCAAAATACCAAAGACAGTATCCACGTGACTACTGATCTGGAGTTAAAAAGTCAGAAGGTATCCCAATTTCACAACATCATCGTGAAATTTCTGTCTTTTCCTCCCCCCGGGAATGTCGACAACTTCGCACACGAAAGGCTTGTTGTCGACCTTATTGGCTACATAATTCCGTGCTCACCGAATTTCCCCGCAAATTCCCACGAAATTAGTGCCAATTTATACTCTAAATATTCTCCAATAATTACTCTAAAATATTCCTCTCTTTTTTCTCGGTGAAATTCCATCAAGTCTGTGTGTTTCTCTCTCTTTCACGCCCATTGCTCAGAATAAAGGGTACAGTAACGCCCAATGCGGGCTATCGCGGCGAGACCCACTGCGTCTCTTACGCTGCCGCAACGGGCCTAAAAATGAGTTGCCTCGACTGACTCGTCTCGATGCTACTGCGCTCGGCGAACCGCTGCAGGTTTTTACGATAATTTTATACCTTTTTATAATTAATTAAATCAACCAAAATTATCTATCAGGAATCCCTTTCGGTATTCCCACAGGTTTTTGAGGAGTATTCTTTCAAGCTCTTTCTAACTGCCTTTTTTTCCTGTATTGCTCGTTATTATTTTACCCTTTTCTATCTCAATAAATGGGTCACTGAGCAATACCGTGTTGTTCTGTTTCACACCGCTTATCTCTCGTTCTCTCGCTCGGATTCCTTGGAATCCCCTCTTTCTCGCTACAACATTATTCAGGTAACCCCCGAGAAGTGTGTGAATCCCGGTAATTCCATACACATTTCCACAACAACCCTTTATCCTTTCCAAAAATCCATAGAAATTCGATTGAAAACATTGAAAACCATAAGTATTGCAACTTGGTGATCATGAAAGTTTTCATTGAAAAATTGTAAAAATGAGTTCCCCATAGAGGTTATTTCAGTTTTTAAATCAGTTTTTATAATATTTCAAACATTTCAATACTAATAACAACCCTTTATCCTTTCCAAAAATCCATAGAAATTTGATTGAAAACATTGAAAACCATAAGTATTGCAACTTTGTGGTCATGAAAGTTTTCATTAAAAAATTGTAAAAATGAGTTCCCCATAGAAGTTATTTCAGTTTTTAAATCAGTTTTTATAATATTTCAAACATTTCAATACTAATAACAACCCTTTATCCTTTCCAAAAATCCATAGAAATTTGATTGAAAACATTGAAAACCATAAGTATTGCAACTTTGTGGTCATGAAAGTTTTCATTGAAAAATTGTAAAAATGAGTTCCCCATAGAGGTTATTTCAGTTTTTAAATCAGTTTTCATTCAATTTCAAACATTTCAATACTAATAACAACCCTTTATCCTTTCCAAAAATCCATCGAAATTTGATTGAAAACATTGAAAACCATAAGTATTGCAACTTGGTGATCATGAAAGTTTTCATTAAAAAATTGTAAAAATGAGTTCCCCATAGAGGTTATTTCAGTTTTTAAATCAGTTTTTATAATATTTCAAACATTTCAATACTAATAACAACCCTTTATCCTTTCCAAAAATCCATCGAAATTTGATTGAAAACATTGAAAACCATAAGTATTGCAACTTGGTGATCATGAAAGTTTTCATTGAAAAATTGTAAAAATGAGTTCCCCATAGAGGTTATTTCAGTTTTTAAATCAGTTTTCATTTAATTTCAAACATTTCAATACTAATAACAACCCTTTATCCTTTCCAAAAATCCATAGAAATTTGATTGAAAACATTGAAAACCATAAGTATTGCAACTTGGTGATCATGAAAGTTTTCATTAAAAAATTGCAAAAATGAGTTCCCCATAGAGGTTATTTCAGTTTTTAAATCAGTTTTCATTTAATTTCAAACATTTCAATACTAATAACAACCCTTTATCCTTTCCAAAAATCCATAGAAATTTGATTGAAAACATTGAAAACCATAAGTATTGCAACTTGGTGATCATGAAAGTTTTCATTGAAAAATTGTAAAAATGAGTTCTCCATAGAGGTTATTTCAGTTTTTAAATCAGTTTTCATTTAATTTCAAACATTTCAATACTAATAACAACCCTTTATCCTTTCCAAAAATCCATAGAAATTTGATTGAAAACATTGAAAACCATAAGTATTGCAACTTGGTGATCATGAAAGTTTTCATTGAAAAATTGTAAAAATGAGTTCCCCATAGAGGTTATTTCAGTTTTTAAATCAGTTTTCATTCAATTTCAAACATTTCAATACTAATAACAACCCTTTATCCTTTCCAAAAATCCATAGAAATTTGATTGAAAACATTGAAAACCATAAGTATTGCAACTTGGTGATCATGAAAGTTTTCATTGAAAAATTGTAAAAATGAGTTCCCCATAGAGGTTATTTCAGTTTTTAAATCAGTTTTCATTCAATTTCAAACATTTCAATACTAATAACAACCCTTTATCCTTTCCAAAAATCCATAGAAATTTGATTGAAAACATTGAAAACCATAAGTATTGCAACTTGGTGATCATGAAAGTTTTCATTGAAAAATTGTAAAAATGAGTTCCCCATAGAGGTTATTTCAGTTTTTAAATCAGTTTTCATTCAATTTCAAACATTTCAATACTAATAACAACCCTTTATCCTTTCCAAAAATCCATAGAAATTTGATTGAAAACATTGAAAACCATAAGTATTGCAACTTGGTGATCATGAAAGTTTTCATTGAAAAATTGTAAAAATGAGTTCCCCATAGAGGTTATTTCAGTTTTTAAATCAGTTTTCATTCAATTTCAAACATTTCAATACTAATAACAACCCTTTATCCTTTCCAAAAATCCATAGAAATTTGATTGAAAACATTGAAAACCATAAGTATTGCAACTTGGTGATCATGAAAGTTTTCATTGAAAAATTGTAAAAATGAGTTCCCCATAGAGGTTATTTCAGTTTTTAAATCAGTTTTCATTCAATTTCAAACATTTCAATACTAATAACAACCCTTTATCCTTTCCAAAAATCCATAGAAATTTGATTGAAAACATTGAAAACCATAAGTATTGCAACTTGGTGATCATGAAAGTTTTCATTGAAAAATTGTAAAAATGAGTTCCCCATAGAGGTTATTTCAGTTTTTAAATCAGTTTTCATTCAATTTCAAACATTTCAATACTAATAACAACCCTTTATCCTTTCCAAAAATCCATAGAAATTTGATTGAAAACATTGAAAACCATAAGTATTGCAACTTTGTGGTCATGAAAGTTTTCATTGAAAAATTGTAAAAATGAGTTCCCCATAGAGGTTATTTCAGTTTTTAAATCAGTTTTCATTTAATTTCAAACATTTCAATACTAATAACAACCCTTTATCCTTTCCAAAAATCCATAGAAATTTGATTGAAAACATTGAAAACCATAAGTATTGCAACTTGGTGATCATGAAAGTTTTCATTAAAAAATTGTAAAAATGAGTTCCCCATAGAGGTTATTTCAGTTTTTAAATCAGTTTTCATTTAATTTCAAACATTTCAATACTAATAACAACCCTTTATCCTTTCCAAAAATCCATAGAAATTTGATTGAAAACATTGAAAACCATAAGTATTGCAACTTGGTGATCATGAAAGTTTTCATTGAAAAATTGTAAAAATGAGTTCCCTATAGAGGTTATTTCAGTTCTTAAATCAGTTTTTGTATTTTATATCAGTTGAGTAGAACATATTTATCTAAAAAACTGGAAATTCGACGATTGATTTCAAGAGATACGCGCATTAAGTATTTTAAGGGACTATAATTCAAAAATGAAAATCCTAAAAACCACCAAATAAAATTCTGATAATGTTTGATAAATTTATTAGTTCAATAAAAAATATCATAAAAGTTCATCAGTATCATCATTGAGACTTGAGGTGTCAAAACTGGTGTGTGCCTGTTTCTGCAGGGGTGATTTTTTACTGAAAAATATCGATTTTCCTGTTATTTTTGCGTAATTTCATAATGAAAAAAGATGTTCAGGAAAAAGTAAAAATACCTTAAAGCTTGTAACCGTGTAACGTCGAGATGTGTGGTATCGATTGATTTGGATTTTGATAGGCGGGCCGCTTTCACTCGCAAATTGTTCCAACTCAATTTGGAAGTGCTAGGAAGGAATGAGGGTTTTCTGGAAAAAAAATTTGGAGAATTATATGTATATTTTGGCCCTAAAAATAGTTTAAACCGTGTAAAACAACTCCAAAATCCATATTGGCCGAGAAATAATGGCCTAGGATCCGACGCCCATTGTTTCTCGGCCGCTTTTGATTCTGGGCTCATTATACACGGTTTGGATCCGTTTTTCAAGTATTTTCTGGTCAAAAATTTGGTATAAATCGTAAAAAACGTCCCTAATGTGCAAAATGGCCGAGAAAAAATGGCCTAGAATCCGATGATCTTATTTTCTCGGTCATTTCTGGTTCTAGGGTCATCTTACACGAATTTCACCAATTTTTGAATTATTCGACCAGAAAATTCTTTCAATTTTTCAAAAACTCAAATTCTTACAATCTTCCATTTGATTGTATTGATGATATACTCATATTCCTCTGACCAGACTGAAACATTTGAGGTACTGGAAATTCTTGATGCAAGTGAGCCGAATTTTTGAGCCGCCGCTCCGCCATTGCTGTTTTTTTCTTGTTTCGGGCTGAAATTTTTGGAGTTTTAGTGATAAAATAGAACTTTTTACACTTAATTCGGTGTTTTTCTCAACATTTGTATTGTTCGTTCACATGGGGTGTTACCTCCGCAAGTGCGGCGCACTTCGAACTTAAGCCACGCTCCTGACTAGGCGAAAGTGCAACTCGCGACTTTCAAGACTTGAGGCATGGTTTAAATTCGACATGCCGCACGGTTTTTTTTCGATTACTGTAGGTGACACCTAGCCTGATCCGACCATAAAAAATAATACTCACATGAAGTTTTCTGATTGATATCTGTGTGTCCTGTCTGATAACCAGCATTTCGAAGTATTCCGAGCAGCTCGTAACGGAATGCACTGATGTCCTAAAATGGAGCGTTTTTTCAGTAAAAAAAAAGGATTTTTACCTGCTTAATCTCATTAACATCATCCTCCGAAACACCTTCACTTTGTTGCTTCATTCGTTGCATTTGAGCAATGTACCTTTGAACCAAGTTGCGTGTTACGAACTGGAAAAAGTTTGGTTGTTGCGGCATTCATGATACGGTAACCACAGTTTGCGAGCATAGTACTGTACAGTCTTAAGACGAACTAGTTTGTATAATCGGATATCACGTTTGGTGTGTGCCGGAGGACTTCTAACAAAGTAATTTTTTTGAAACATTTTTCCCAGTTTTTTCTGAACTTCTTCTGAAAAAAAAGTAATCAATTTAGATTTTCGAGTTTTGTTTTTGCAATTGTGCCAAATTTTATTATAATCCTTCGGTACACACCATAGATAATATCATATACTAAAATCAGTTTGACTGAAAATAAACTGAGCTCAACAGGCTCAACTCTGTCAATATTTGAAAAAAAAACACTGCAAACCATCCAATCAATCAAAAGACAAAATATATAAATTACTATAAAATTATGCTCGGCAGTGGCAAGTTTTCGCACTGTTTTCTGAAATTTCATTTGAGAAGATAGATTATTTTTGACTTTGCTAGTTCCAAAAACAAAGGAACAGTTTTTTTTCACTGGAATCAGGTTTCATTTGCGTCAATAAAACCGATAAAAGTCGGAAAACTCATGAGAAACATCGCAAGTTTAATAAATTCAGCTTACCCGATAATTGTTCTCCCGATCGTTGACGGATCTCAGAATTTTTTGATTCTAAAAGTTTAAATTTTTTTTCAGAAAAAATTTAAAATTTGCGTACCCTCATACTCTTCTGCTTGCTGGGTTGTTGTAGTTTTGTGCAATTACAGAGTTTATTAGCCACGTAGTTTAGGCCTGAAAATTAAAAAGTTTAGTTTAGTGCGCAATTCTGCGTCGCGGTGAATATGCACACTTGGCATTTGAATCGACGAGTTTTTTTGAGATTTCGGTAAAATTTTCATAGAAAAGTCGTCAATTAAAGTGCTGGCTCACTGTGACGCGAAGTTGCGGGCTGGACAACGGCACGTTAATTAACGTCATTTTATGAAAATTCGAAAATAATGTCGTGAATTGAAATACCGGCTGTGCATGTTCACCGTGACGCAAAACTACGGACCAAACCAAAAACTTACAATAATAAATAGACTTGGGCGATGGAACGATGTTAAATGGAGGTGGCAGAGTGGCGGTGTCATCGAAATATTCTGAAAAAAATTATGTAAATAAATTTTTTCAAACAAATTCTGTCTCACCCAAAAACAATCGACTCCTTGCAAATTTCCATTCTATATCAGCTTGGTCAGAAATGTACTGATAAGAATTGCTCATCATAGCAATCAACATGTTCAACAACACAATAATAGAACAACAACAGTAACTTCCAAATATTGTTTTTCCAGTCCATTCAGATAGAAAATGATCTTCTTTTAGACGGAAATGAGTCAGGTCCACAAGCCCAAATAGAGCCCAGAAGAGGGTTTCCGCGGTGTGGTAGATGCTGAAAAAGATGGTTTTGGTTGGAAAAAGTATAGCATTATAAAAAAAAATTTCTGATTCTCTTACTTGCTAAAAAATAAGAATTGTTTTTTTTTTTCGATTTCTAAAACAAAAGCTTTTAACAGAATCGGCTTCATTCTGGAGGGAAAATTGAGTTTGGTGGCCTAGAAAAACGCAGCTGGCCGAACTTTTGAAAACCGCATATTTCTTGCTAATTGTCTTAATTTTGTATTCAATTTTTCTGGCGATTCTTGCTAAAAATACATTGGAAACGTATTTTCTACGAGACAATTGCGGAAAAAAAAAGAAAAATTGAATTAAAAAATCGAAAATGTGAGATTTTCGTAAGTTCGGTCAGCGGAGGTTTCTAGGCCAACAAATTTTTCGTCATCTTTCCGCCTCAAATAATTTTCTAACTATTCTTTCAAAGTTTCTATTTTCTATTTATTTTTAAGATTAAATTCCGATCTCCTATTTTTTGCAATATTTTCTTGTTCTAGTTTTTTTATTTTAAAATAATCCGATGCCAATTTGTCCGGTGCCCTTTTATTAAAGGTTCCAAGTCTTACCTCGAACATGACTTATACTTGTCATCACAGGACTCCTTCAAATGCTCATATTTGTAGCTCAGCGATTTTTCATTCTTGTATTGTTCGTAGAGATTACACTCATTTTGGCGCATCGACGCGTAATACCTGAAAATTTGAATTTTGGAATTCGGTCCGCAAGTTTGCGTCACGGTGAACATGCACTTTAACTGGTCCTACGTGAGAAAACCGATCATCACTAGCACTGAAAAAGTCAAACTGGTCCGAGCTGGTTGATGTTTAGCACACATCTACCTACAAGAGTCCTCAACAAAAAAAGTCCATATCAGATTTGGCTCCGCCCCCTTGATCCAGAGAAAAAATCGATAATTCATCGAATTTGACCGGCATTCGGTCTGATTTTCCTGTAAGAGATAGAGTCAAGATCTCAACGGAAATGAACTTCTGGCATGTTTTTGAACCTTTTTTGTATTCTGAAGAAAATTCGAACTCCACGTCTTCGGGGTGAAATTTTCGAAAAGTGGTAAAATATGTCCATTTTTTCCAGAAAAGTCGATTTTTGAGGCCTTAGATGCCCCAAATACAGGGCGGTTTGACATCATAGAAATAATCTACGCTTAATTTGGGTCCTAGGGGTACACACCCGGTTCCGGATTTCGACCGCCATAGAAGGGTTTCAGAGCCATATATATCTCATATACCCCGAAAATCCATGTATCCCTATACACGATAAAAATGGTCATAGTCACCGATTTCAAAAATATTTTTATCACATGTTGCTCTACTTATATCTAACACATTCGCTAATTTTCAGCTCATTTGAATCACTTCTGTAGGCGTAGCACCATTTCAAAAAAATCATCACACAATTTACACCTGCAAATTTCAGATTTTTCCTGTTTGAATATTTTTTTCCAGAACTGTTTTGAAAAGTGCCAAATTGTCCTAAATAGTCATTTCAAGCCAAATTACGAGCTCAGTCATGATATAACAGCTGGATTACAGCCATATTCCAACCTATGTGAACCTGCAATCGCAAGTTGATGATCTCGTAATCTAAGTTTTTTAGAAATGAAGTTTTAGATTATATTTTCTTCTAAAAGAACTATTCAGAACAATTTGGCACTTTCTAAAACAGTTTTGGAAAGAAATTTTCAAACAGGAAAAATCTGAAATTTGCAGGTGTAAATTGTGTGATGATTTTTTTGAAATGGTGCTACGCCTACAGAAGTGATTCAAATGAGCTGAAAATTAGCGAATGTGTTGGATATAAGTAAAGCAACATGTGATGAAAATATTTTTGAAATCGGTGACTATGAACATTTTCTTCAACCGGGTGTGTACCCCTAGGACCCAAAGTAAGCGTAGATTATTTTTATGATGTCAAACCGCCCTGTATTTGGGGCATCTAAGGCCTCAAAAATCGACTTTTCTAGAAAAAAGTGACAAAATTGACAGATTTTCGAATTTTTCACCCCGAAGACGTGGAGTTAGAATTTTGTTCAAAATACAAAAAAGGCTTAAAAACATGCCAGAAGTTCATTTCCGTTGAGATCTTGACTCTATCTCTTACAGGAAAACCAGACCGAATGCCGGTCAAATTCGATGAATTATCGATTTTTTCTCTGGATCAAAGGGGCGGAGCCAAATCTGAAATGGACTTTTTTGTTGAGGACCCTTGGGGGTAGATGTATGCTAAACATCAGCCAGCTCGGACCAGTTTGACTTTTTTAGTGCTACCTTCCACAGGCCAATGCTCGGTTTTCTCCGGTAGAGCGAATTAAATGACGAGATTTATTTGAATTTTTGCCGGAAAAAATATATTTTTAAGTGAATTCTTAAAAGGTGTCGTCAAATAGAATGCATGCTCAGTGTGACGCAAAGTTGCTGACCTGACGAAATTATTTCCGTTTTTCGCCCAGTCTGCAATTTTGCTTCATGCACTTTAACTGACGACATTTTATGAAATTTTCAAAAAAATGTCGTCAATTAAATTGCATGTTCACCGCGACGAAAAATTGCAGACTTACCATAGCAACTGATTTAATCCGCATGCAAACGCAAACAAAACCAATGCATATACCATGAAAAATTTGACGATATCGATTACCATTCTTCCTAAAAACTTTTTTTTTAATTTCTAAATTTTTTTTCCAAAAAAGAATACCTAAAGATATTTTAAGGGGTCCCAGATGTGGGCTAACTGTAAAAATGTGAACCAATTTCAAAGATGAGAAAATATTTGCGGTGGCAAAAAAGCATTCGCTCAACAGAGTGGGATCCCATGCATCCCAATCACGACGTGGCAAATGACGAGCGATATGAACGGAACTTGATTGTGTTGCTTCTTTTTCGACCTGAAAAATGATTTTATTTTTGAATTTTTTGTTTGAAAATTTTTATGACTGAAAAAAAGAGCCTGATTATCGGGATTCATCGTAATCAGTTACAGGTTTTTTCTTATTTTCTTTTCTTATTTCACAGAGCTTCACGGAATTCCGTTTTCCGTATCCCGTTTTCTGGTTTCCGTTTTCCGAGATTGAAAAATGTTTTCCATTTTCCGTTTCACGGAATTTTCGTATGTTTTCCGGTTTAAAAAATCAGAACTTTTGATAGTTTTAAATAGCCTTTCACTCAAAAAAAAAGGTACGAAAAATACCGGAAATTTTTTAACTTTGTTGAAAAAATTCAATTTTTACCATATTCAAGTTAAAAGTTCTACGAAATTTCCGTTTTCCGTAGAAAAAAAAAATTTTCCGTCTGCCGATTTCCGTTTTCCGATGTTGGGAAACTTTTCCGATTTCCGAAATCGTTTTCCGAAAAAAATTTTTTTCGAAAACTTGAATTTTTCCAAAAATGCATTTTGAAAAATTTCAATAGGGCGAAAAAGTTGTGAATTAGGGTTTTGAACTCTGAACATGGAAAAATGTTTAGGAAAAAAAATTCACAGAAAGTCCCTATCATCAGTCCAAACTAACCTGAATATACGAGACGACTCGGAGAGCAGTAGTGCACAAATACAATGAATTGGTTATAAAGTCGAGAATGTTCCACAAGTTACGGCAATAATTATACAAGCCGCACTCCCATAATTGTTTAATTTCTACCCATATTAGTCCTGAAATGTTGAAACTTATCAGATTTTGGCGTAATATTTCATGCGGATTCTAGTTTTCACAACGAAATTACTTTAAAAATAGGTTTATTGGTTGATAACCCGCTGGCCTAGAATTCCACACGTTGGACTCTAGGCTACCTTACTCTAGCCATCAATTTAGATACTTTCAAACGCAATTTTTACTTTTTAAAGCCTTTTTAAACCTAGATCATACCGAAAATTAGCATCCGAATAAATAAACACCCTCAAAACAAAAAAAAAACTGACCTAAAACCCATAAAAATATCGCACATTCGATAAGAGTTGGTGGTGGTCCTCGGGTCTCTTTTCGGTCAACACCATCCGTTCGTAATAAATTGTCAATCACATTCATCCGTTGACTTGCCATTATTAGAAGGACTGAAAATCGCATTTCTTGACATTCTTAATCTGTTCCGGTCCGCAATTTTGCGTCAATGTGTACCTGCACAGTACACATTCCAACTGACGACACTTTTTGAAATGTTTTAATAAAAAATTGTTTTCGATCAAAATTTTCATGAAATGCCGTCAATAAAAATGCCGACTGTGCACATTCACCGTGACGAAAAATCGCGGACCGGACGATTGTTTTTTTGTTTCAATGATCGATCAAAGTTTTGAACTCACTTAAGAAGAAGATATAACTGCCGGAGTGCGATAAAAATTTGATGAATGGCTTTTTGGCAAACTTTCCCATTGAGGAGTGTGGAGCGATGATGTAAACCAGAGAGAACAGAGGGAAGCTCATCATTCCAAGGAAATAGAAAATGAGCTGAAAATAAAATAAAACTTGATGTTAGTTCATACAACATGTCAACTACAGTTATCTGAAAAACCGTGTGGCTCGACGGAGCCTTTAAAGCCGCAACTTGCAAGTTCATACAGTTAGGACTTATGTTGAAAGTGCGCCGCACTTACGCATGCGACACCCCGTATGAACTGACTATATATTTTTTTTCGAAAAAAGGGATACCTTGTAAATGAAATTCGTGCATCTCACTGATTCTACACCTTCATACCAAATGTCGAGTAGGAGTTGTTGACAGTTGGGGTGGGCTACGAACTGAAAATGAGCAAATGACTTTGTTTTAATGCCATCAATCACGAGTTTTCTACAAGTTTACTGACCCTTTTCTGTGACAATTGAATTGCCAATTTCAACCGTGCCAACTTCTCCGGGTTCCCATAATTAGCTGAAGTAACGTCATGCCAAGCGTTGGTTGTGTGGTTCAGGACCACTTCCAGTTCTTTAGACCCTCGAACTTGATCCAACATGTGTACACAGAATTTTTGACATTTTTGGGATAGTTCCTGGAAAAAAATGTTCCAGAATATTTAGTTTTATTTGATTTTTTCGTTCAAGTCTTTTTTTATTTTTGGTAGTCCAATTTTTAATGCTGAAAATGACTTTTTTGGTATATTTCATGAAGTTTCATATCATTTTGTCATAAACCATATTGAATTCACTCAAAAATCGGTCTGGAATTCCCAAACATCGTTCAAACGCCGAAGGTACGACTTGATGACCATGGCTGTTGGCCGAGAATCCGACAGCGCGGAACCTTTTTATTCCATTTGGGCGCTATTCGCCTTTCTGGAGCTATTTCGGATGTAAAAATTCGGCTTCAGGTTAAACCCCAAAAAATCTTTTTTCCCCTCCAAGCCTCACCTCATAATCGGTCCTAAATTCGTTCTCAATAAACGACAGCCTCTTCAATTCCCAACTCAATTCGAATGCATACAGTATCGGGTCTCGAGCCGATAAGCATATCAACGAAGGGCTTGTTAATGCTCTATATGCATTTATCCGTGATCTGGACAACCTCAATGAATCCTCTTCTCTTGCCACGTAGCATTCCGGGCAACTACATCTGACGTCATGAGGATGGGGTACTGTACCCTTCTTATCCAGGAATAATTTAATGCACTCGTAATTGTCTTTATGAGCGGCTAAAACGATGGGAGTGATGTCTGGAGTGAAGGCGGAATGCTCGGTAATTTCGACTCCTTGACGCTGAAAAAATAGGTGGCTTTTATTTTAGTGGGACCAGCCTCTTTATGTTCTCATATTAGTTCCCAAATTGTAGAACAGAAACTCTTGACCGTGCCGATCTCGCCCTCAAAATAAGTATTTTCGGACTCATAAATTGGCTCAGCGGGACCATTAGCTCATTCTGGTTTCGAAAATCAAATCAGAACGGTCGAAATTACCCATGGTACAATTTTCAAGAAAAAATGTCAACGAACTGTCCGGTCCGCAATTTCACGTCACGGTGAACCCACTAGCCTTTTTTATTGACAGCATTCGTTCAAATTCAATTCGAAGGGCTGTTTTTCGAGATTATCGAGCAGTTTACGCGTCAAAAATTAAAACAAACGTCGTCAATTAAATTACCAACTGTGCAGGTTTACCGTGACGCAAAATTGCGGACGGACATGCTTGAGCGCAATTTTTGACTGTTCGAAATGTCTTTTCGCCGAACATAACATCAAATTTCAAACTGCTTGAAACTACCAATGGCTTGTGGAAAATTTTTTTTTTGGTTTGGTCCGCAGTTTCGCGTTACGGTGAACTTGAACACTCGACGTTGTATTTGAAGACACCTTTAGAAATGTTCGAAAAAAAACACTATTTCTCGACAGAAAATTCATGAAATGTCGTCAATTGAATTGCCGGGTGTGCAGGTTCACCATGACGCAAAATTACGGGCCGGATGAGTTGCAGGCCGGATTGCCGACCAAATGAAACTCAAATTGTGGATCACTGTGTGATCAGGAACCACCATGATTCGCTGCTTATTTATGGACAAAACAACAATCTTCAAAAATAAAAGGCCGACCAACTATAGTCATCACTATCAATAGCATAATAAGCGTTATGTTTTTCTATCAAGTCCGCAGTTTTGCGTCGCGGTGAACCTGAACCTTTTTCAATCCAATTGACGGCATTTCACGAAATTTTTATCGAATTAATCGCTCAAAAATGCTCTTTTCGACAAAAATTTCATGAAATGTCGTCAATTAAAATGCCGACTGTGCATGTTTACCGTGACAAAAAATTGCGGGCACTTACCTCCGCATCGAACTTGTCCATCTTCTCCAAATGTTCCACAATAATTTCCACAGCCTCCACGTTCTCCTCACCGATAGCGTATAAGATGGCGTCGCCTGTCTGGAAAAAAAAATTAGTTTTGAAAAAATTT
Source organism: Caenorhabditis doughertyi (assembly GCA_963572265.1). Taxonomy (NCBI): domain Eukaryota; kingdom Metazoa; phylum Nematoda; class Chromadorea; order Rhabditida; family Rhabditidae; genus Caenorhabditis; species Caenorhabditis doughertyi. The sequence goes on from OY751555.1 coordinate 16,981,395, forward strand.
CAAATTACGCGCTTTTTTTCGGAACACCGTCACATCAGAATGCACAAAAAGTGAAGGAGTTGGCACTGTGCCAAGTGCAGTTCAGTGATGAAAAAATGACAAAATTCGAGCAATTTTTCTCCGGGGAAAACTAAAAAATTGCGGGGAGAAAAGACGAGAGGAATTAAATTTTTATGACTAACATCAGCGGGAAAAAGGGGGTGGTTTTCATTTTTTTGCGAAATTTTTTCTCTAAATTTTTCTTTTTTTTTTTTAGAAAAAGGCTTCCCTTTAGGCTTCTTAGAGTGGTCAGAAAAATATGATATCTTTTTTTTTAATATTTTTTTTTCAAAAAAAAAAATAAAAAAGATGGAAAACGAAACCTCAATATTGTGGTCCAGAAGTAACTCGATCATCTCGATGTTCTCGTTTTCAATTGCGATAAGAAGAGCGTTTCTGCAACAAAAAAAAATGAAAATGGAGGAAATGGAATATTTTTTGGACTCTTTATGGTATTTTGGACCCGGAAATTTTGGAATATTAAAAATTTTGGATCGTTTAGGAGCATATTGGACCGGACATAAATCGGACATGAGCCGGACAATTACAGGAGATGGGGGAATTTACCAGACATGAACCGGACATAAACCGGACGTTTACCGGACATATTAAACGGACATTTAGAAACCGGAAAAAACAAGATTGGAAGGTTTTGAGTTGAAAGTTTTGAAAATCGGAAGTTTTGATGTATTTTGAGACTAGAAATTTGAAAATCGGGCTTTTCCAATCGGTTTTTCTCTAAATGTAAGCTGGAGATTTTTTAACAGCTTGGTTGGAAAACATTTTTCGAAAAAAAATTATTGAAACTTTTTCTGTGAAAAATGACGTTTTTTATTCCAGAACTCTCCAGAATCAATATATTCACACTCCAGTACAAACTCTTAATTGAAAAAACTGTTTCATTTAATTAAATTCCTTGAAACTCTTTTCTTTAGCTTTTTGCAATATCATCGGAACAAAAACTTTTTTTGAAGTTAAATTTTTTCGAAGTTCGGTCTGAAATTAGAGAAAAAATACATTTTCTAGCCAAAAAAAAACCAAAAATTGAGCTTCAGTATCTTCAAATTTAGATCTTTAAAAAAATATTTTTTTCAAAAAGATGTGTGCAAAAAAAACTTATAGCGCATAATTGTATCTTATTGAAAAATCATAATTCTGCAATTCCATTTTCAGGTTTTCATCGTTTTTTTTTAAATAATTTTTTGGAGTCATTTTTGCCTGAACTAACTTTGAAGGTAATACCTAAAAAAAATACAATTTTTCTAAGTTTACTGCAATTTTTTCATACATGGTAGCATACTTGTGATGGGCCGGGCCGACTGAGGAATTTCTACCGGCCCGGCTCTGAGGGGGGGTCAAAATTTTTTTGCACTGAAAAAAAATTTTTTTTCGTCTTTTTTTCGATAACTGTAGGAGTGGTTTTCTAGAGAAATTTTTGGATATTTCCAGTAAGAAAAAGTCAGAAATTTCATCAAAATCACCAAAAAAAAACTGAAAAAATGACCCCAATTTTTCAAAATTTTTTGATTCCGGGCCGGCAGAATTTTCCATCGGCCCGGCCCGGCCCGCCAAATCACAAGTATGCATGGTAGTAAAATTTTTGTTTGAAAAAGTTCATTTCATAAATATTTGAAAAGTTTCCCGGTTTTCCAAAGTTTTCTGACGAATTTCTGTGGTTTCAAAACGTTCCGGATCCTAAATTCGTTCTCTATTTAAACTTTTCTTTCGCGTTTTTTTCTAGACTACTGTACTCAAATGGCGGATGATTTCAAGTTCGATACGCAAACACCGTGCATGTTCGTCACGTCAAAATGCACCACAATACAAGTTTTGGCACTGGAGCAGTTTGCAACACCCGTAAAAAAAACCCACCGTCCCAACGGATCCAAACAATTGATATTGAAATTTTCAGTGGAAATTCCAGCCAAAAGTTTCCGGACGCTTCCAATATCTCCTCTTTCACATGATAATAAAAATTGTTTTTCTCGAAGACGTGAACTATCCGTATCCAACCATGTGACATCTTTTGATAAGTTGTCATCGTCTTCTATCATTCTGAATTCTGAGAATTCTGATGATGACATTGATAAGGGGAAGGAATCTGGAAATTAAAATAAGTTCAAAAAAATGGTGGCCAAGAATCAGAAAACGCGCTCCAATCGCACTTCCGGAAACAATGTGGGAAATCGAAAATTGAAATTGGAGCGCGTTTGCAGAATTTTCCGGAAGAATGTAAAGCTATGAAAAAAAGAAGAGGGCAAAGAAGAATAACAAAAAAAATTTCAGAAAATTGAGATTCCAGAAAATGTATGAAATTTGACACTTTTCACATCATTTTCACTTCTGGCATCAAAAAGACAAAAAAAGTGAGGGACAAAAATTTCATAGGAAATTTAAAGCTTTTATTAAAGAGGGACCAAAAAGCTAAATGATGCAAAATTTCAAAAAAATTGTTACAGATCTTAATAAAATGGAAAATTGCTGAAAACTGAAAATTTTGATTTGAATGAGCATTTCAAAAAAAAAATTATGTTGGTAATAGCAAAACTGGCGTCGGTCTAGAGGTAAATAAATCTGGCCTAGAAAAATCAGGTGGCCGAACTAACTCAACAATTTTCAAAATTAAAACGGAGGACCGAACTGAATGTTTGAAAAACAAAAAAAAAGTGCAAAAATGTGAGAAAAAAAAAGTTAAGCTTGTAAATGGTTTTGATTTGAATATAATCAGAATCAACTAATCATGAGCCTCGGTGCTACCCTTAATCAGAACTCAGGACAAAACAAAACCGGACAAATCAAAACTGGACGTTTCAGAACTGGCCCTTCTAAGAACCGACTAGTAGATCATCAGCACCTAGGAATGCTTTTAGCCTTGCTTTGGAAGTCTGGAAATTTCAAAAAATTTCGAAAATCGGACGAATCGGAACCGGTCAAATCAGAACTGTGTTGAGAACTGGACCCTTATAAGAACCGACCGTTTAAGAACTGCCCCGGATGAGAACTTTTCAAATGCTCGTATTTGGACAATTTTCACTGCTTGCAGGCCATTGCAGCAAAATTGTGTCAGTTCTTATCCGGGCAGTTCTGATAAGGTACAGTTCTGATTCAGGTAATTGTCCAGAGTTCTGATTTGGGACAGTTTTGTTCCGTCCAGTTTTGGCATCAGTTCCAGTCGATTTTTTTTTGAAATTTAGTTCTTTTTTTGGACTAAAAACAAGAAATTGAGTGGTCCAGAATTCTATATTTTGATGGTTTTTGAAAATTTTTTAGTTTTCAAAACTTTTAAAAAATAAACGAAGAAGGGGCAGCACTCATGAATCATAACGGATTACTTACCATGGTTGCTTCCAAATGCGGCTTTGTACCTAGGTCAAAAATGAACTTTTAAATCCAAAACAAAAAAAAACTTTCGGTGGTGTCTAAAACTATCAAAAACAAGACGGCGGCTTTCCACTATATCGTCGCCGCAGAGAGGACACTTCTCCACACATTATGCGTTTTTAAAACACACACTTCTTCTTCTTTCTTCTTTGCTCTTCCTTTTTTCCTTCTCCTCTTCTATTCTTTTCTCATAATTTTGTGTCCCTCTAGTGTTCTTGTTCTCACTTCCTAGCTTCATAAGTTTTTGAGAAATAGGACGAAATAAAGAAGGGAGAAGAATAGATGAGGGTAATTATTTATGAATTTTTCCGGGGATAGTTGGGTTAATAATGAGTGATGAGGTGTCCTTAACTAGCTTGATCTCAGGATTAGGAGCTTCCCGGTTCGGGAGAGAACACAAACAAGCGAAGGTGTTTTTGTGGGAAGGAATTGAAAAATTTCAGCAGGAGCTTTCTGAGAATATAAATTGACAAATTTTTTGAAAAAAAAAATTCCTAAAATTCTGAAAATATTTGGCTCAGTCTTCAACCATCTGTACTTCAGTTACGGACACCAGAACGGTCAATGAAAACAGGAATGAACGTCAAAAACATATAGAGCAATTTTTTTTGTTTTTTTTTGTGAAGCGATAAAATACGACTTTCAAACTCAAGGTATTCAAAAATATGTGAAGGTGTTTTTCAGCGCATTTTGACAACAGATTAGCAAGAGAGAAATGATTCACGAGCGTTTTAATGATCACACTTGGGCGTGCAATTAGTCAAATCTCAGTTTTCATTTTGCATAAATTTGCAATCAAATAAATTTTTTTTGGCTTATTATAAAATTCAGCAAAGAATCATCAGATACAAATCATGAAAAGGGCATAACGCACAAGACCAACAAAACTAGAACAACTGTTATGGAACACATGTGAACAAAAAAGGGGTGGTCTTGTTAGGTCCTTTAGCTGAATATCACAGCTGCTAACGGAAGTTACCAAGAATTGGCCAGCTGATAATTAACGAAAAGCCTTGTTCAAATCCATAGAAAAACAAAAAGGCGGGAATGTGTAGGAGTTATTCGTATGTCTCATTCAAATTGAATAAGAAACGGTTCAGTGGCGTCTCAGAATACTTGGAATAAATAGAAGAGCACGTGTGGGAGAGAGAGAGTTACTGAAAGCATTTCAAATTTTCGGTGCAATGTTGAATTTTCTAAGCATATAATTGAAAAAAAAAAGAAATTTGTATACGATACTTTCAGGATATCAGAAACTCCGACACTATTTGTGGTTGAAAATTATTTTATTCGCTGATCTTGGTTTCGAGTTATTCTATGGTGAACTTGACAAAGAAATCTCAGAGACTATAGGAAACGAGGCTCCGGGACATTTCGAAACAAGACATTTCAAAATTGCTCTAAAAAATCACAAATAAAAAGCTTGAAAAATGGGGAAAACTTTCGAAAATTTTGAAATAAAAAAAAAGTAGAAATAAAAGGAACATTTGGTATTTTCAAAGGAAATCTCCCCATTTTTCAAGATTTTTTCGCGATTTTTTCAGCGGTTTCGAAACGTCTGGTTTCGAAATGTCTCGGCGTCAAAAGTGATATCTTTCGTAAGCATTGGAATTCATGTTAAAGTACAGTACAACAAAAAAGGGGCGGAGCTCCCTCGGAAATAAAAATTTCCAACACTTTCAAGAAAATTTATTTTGAAATAGGATTACTGTAAACTTGGGAACTAGACTCTTTGCGGCGTCTCTTGTCCATTTCCCTCAGAAAAAAAATTTCTTTTGTTTTTTCAAGATTAAAAAAAAGATTACTGTAACACTCTGCCTAAAGTTTCACGCCTTTTCCGCAAACCAAAACTGAAAATCTAGCCAAAAAAAGATTTGAGGCCCCCTCCGAAAATGAAAATCAAATGAAAGAATCCATCAACAGCAAAGAAAAAGAGGGATTAATGAAAAATGTTTCATTAGGGCAAACGGCCGTTTGTCGTCGTCGTCGTCGTCCATCATCATGACTCCTCTCCTTCAGAAGACAACGACGTGAGGCTCCAGAAGCCAAGAAGCCTTCTGGAGCACAAGAAGCACACAAACGACAAAAAAGAGCAAAAATTGAGAGATAGAGACGATGGGATGGGCTTTGGTGGGGCGGGCAAGAAAAAAAGGAGGAGATAACAGAATTTCGCACATCTTCCTCTCTCTCTCCTAGGGAGAGGAATTTTTTCTCACGAAAGCTTAAAGGGACAGGAGAGGAGCGGCGGGGCGACGAAGAAGACGGAGCGAAATAAATTGAATTTCGAAGAGTGTGGCAACCCGGCCCCAATTCAACTAAATATGAAGTATTCACAAAAGGAGGCAGGGGGAGGGGGATGGAGTTCAGACAAGTTTTTTTTTCGAGAAAAAGAGTTTTTTCAAGACGGACGAATATTCTGGAATTCCAGTAAGGTACCAAGAAATTGGTGAGAAAAAACAGTTAGGGAATGGTCGGAATTCAAGATGAGCTACTGGGGTTTTCTTATAGATCATTTGATAGCTAAAAAACATGCTAATTACTAATCCCGAGTCTAATTACGCTACCAACTCTTTTTTTTTAATTTTTGAACAAATTTTTGACCGATTTTTGTCGTAATAACTATTTTCAAGCTGTCATGGAGCAGAACCCCGTCAGATTAGAGATCTTAAATTTAGGTGCTTAAATTAGGCCAAAAAGCAGAATAGCTTACATTAGGCTGAGGCCATTCTTTAGTTAGTAACATCGATGAAAAAGGAATTACCAGACCATGAAAATGACATTATGACCTATCATAATAGATTCCTGCCGATTCCGGCACTTTCCGTTTTGCTCCACCCCTTTCCAGGAAGCCACGCCCACTTAGAAGGAACGATACTTTATTGTTTTATACTTCGCCCAGTTCAAGAATTCGGTGGAAAGTACAGATTGATTGTAGGGGAAAAAGAAAAAAAAATTTTCGCGAGTGTTTTCTCGCGCCACAAAGAAGATAGCGGTATTTATGAAAGTTCCAGATTTTGAGTTATTCAGTGAATTTCTAGAAAATTAGGTTCCAAAACAAGGAAACGGATTGAATTCTTCGTTCACGCTAAAAATTTGTTGAAATTACGAGCTTCCCTGAAAAAACAGCAAAAGTTTCAGATGAAAAAAATCAAAGTAGGAAACATTTAATTTTCTGAAGTTTTTTCAGAGTTTTTCAGAAAATAAGTTCAAATTTCTCAGGTGATACTCTTAATGACGTCACTGTTTTTATTATTTTCCTAGAAAAAATATTTCGATTCCAAAAATAAAAAAAAATATTGTTTTTGGTCCTCCCTTTTTTAAGATGACGAGTTTTTTTTTCAAACTAGGATTTCAAAATGATTGTTATGTGCTCTCTTACCTGGCTTCTTTCTATATTCACTATCACTACTACTACTGCTGACGCATAATCCCAATTCTATGTTGAAATATCAAAAACAAAATTTCCGAACAAAAAACAAATCAAATTTATGGCTTTTTTGAGGTAACAGGGCAAGAAACAAAGACTTTTTGGTTGAAAAAAAAGAAACAGGGATAAAAATACACAAATAATTAATTAATCAAATCGCATTTGCCGGGTTTTCATCGCTCCAAAGTGTAGTTTTTCCATATCTACATCGTTCAGGTTGATTTCAGCGATCTGGAAAAAAAGTTTTTTCTTTGAGAAATAAAGTTCGAAAGTGACTTTTTATGATCAAAATCGGTTTAAAACGAGCTAGAGCACAGTATTTTATTGAATTTCGATCTGTTGACTTTTTTTCGAAACCAGCGAGACAGAAATGGGACAATTGGGACATTTTTGGGACTAAACATTATCACATCCGTGATCTCCATGAAATTTGCAGAATTTTGAGCCCCACTTTGACTCAGTTTGGATAACTTTAATTTTCGGGTCTAAACCAGGGCAGGACGGTTTTCAGTCCGAAATTTAAAAATATCGGATTTATGTCGATATTGGGCTCAAAATTTTTCAAATTTTGTGGAGAATAAGAATCTGTAAGTGGTAAGTGTCACATATGTCCCATTTGTCCCATTGGTGTCTCGTCGATCCCAAACATGGCATAACGGCCAGTCAGAAAGTGCGGCCGTGGTGTGAAAAACTAGGCCATCGGCTTGAAAGTCCACACGGTTCAATAGAACGTTATATCCACGGATTTGAAAAGATAATTCTAGTCCACGGCCACACATTTCTAGGCCATAAGCCCAAATTGGACCGATTTTCAAACGATTTCCGTCCTAAAATAGCTATTTTTCAGCATCCTTACCTTTTGCACAATAAATTCTTCCTCGACAATTTCAGCGGGTAGACTCCTCAATCTCGTCACTATCGATGGCATATCCGGGAATTGTTTGATTTGTGACGGTGTCCCTAGACCGTATTTCAGAAGGACTAGCGCCACTTTGAACAGAATTTTGACGCCTTCACACAGGAACATATCCCAGACACGGAGTACGGTAGGCCATGGTAATGTTCGGCAGAAGACACACATAAACCATTCGATCATATAGAGCGCCGGATCCACGCCATTGTTTTTCTGGAAAAAAAATTGAGGGATACTGTTGAAGGATAAAAATACAAGAATTTTGAAAATATGGCCAAAAATAATTAAGTTATGGTAGGTTTTCAGTTTTCGTGGTGGGACCCAATAATTTGGAATTCTCAGAACCACGGCTTGTGGGTACTTTTCTGAACCGTCTTGATTTTCTGAAACTAAAAATGAAGAGATTTACGAAATCGGATGAAAGTTGACTGGATTACGATAGTTTTTAAGTTTTTCGTGGCGGGACCCAAAATCGGAAAAAAATCCATGACTAGTGAGTACTTTCCTGGACCGGCTAGGCTAGTAGTTTTCAAAAAATTTAGAATTTCGGAAACCAAAATTGACCCAGTTACGATAAAAATAAGGTTTTCGTGGTGGGACCCAAAAATTGAAAAATCTCAGAATCATAGCTTGTGCACAATTGTGGGTACTTTTTTAAATCGTCTCGACCAGATAATTACGAAAATCTGAGAATTTCGAAAATTGGGTCAAACTTCGACGAGTTACGGTAGAAATAAGGTTTTCGTGCTGGGACCCAAAAGTTAAACATTTTCAGAACCATGGCTTGTTTGTACCCTTCTGAACCGTCATGGCCCGAAGATTCTGATTTTTTAACTTTCACATTACCAAAATGACTTACAAAATGTCGATAAGTCAATTTCGACTTGTCCTTCATCAGCTTCACCAGAATATCTCCATCGATTTGCACCGCCTCCAGACCGCTACTGTAGTAACCGGGCAGATATTTATGACAAATTTGAACGAAACAATAAAAAGCGTCTCGAACTGGCATATGCATTAAAAGGACCGCCGCAATGGGAGCTTGGCCTTGACAGTATCCTTCTTCTGGATGGAGGACGGTCCACGCTTTTAGGAGGTCGAAGAGGTCGTTTTTTCTGGGAAGAAAAGAAGTTGAGAATTAGAAAAATTGAATATTTTTATAATGAAATGGAAAATTCGGAGCATAAAAATGTTTAGTTTTGGTCCCACCACGAAAAGCTCAATTCTACCGTAACCCAACCAATTTTTATCGGATTTTCAAAATTTTTGAATTTTGGAATTCAGGTGGTCAAGACGGTTCAAAAGAGTATAATCATGGCCAGGTTGCAATTTTTCGAATTTTGGGTCCCACCACGAAAAAATTAATCCTACCGTAACCTAGCCAATTCTTAGCGGATTTTCTAAATTCTTCAATTTTCGAATTCAGGTGGTCAAGGTGGTTCCAAAGAGTATAATCATGAGCAGGTTCGGAAAACGTTTGTTTTTGGGTCCCACCACGAAAACCTTATTTTTACCGTAACCCAGCCAATTTTGACCCAATTTTCAAAATTTATGAATTTCTGAATTCAGCTAGTCAAGACGATTCAGAGAAGTATAATCATGACCAGGTTTGAAAACTTTTAATTTTTTAATTTCTACCGTAATCCTGTTGATTTTGACCCAATTTCAATTTTTTTTTGCATTTTGTATTCAACTGGTCAAGACGGTTCGAAAGAGTATAATGATGATCAGGTTTGAAAAAATTCTCAATTTTGGGTCCCGCCACGAAAACCGTAATAAAAAACTCACCCATTATTTCCATACTTCCCCACTCTTGCAAACATTTCATGCTCCGGAAATTGCCGGCTCAAATCCTTCTGAATATCGTCATTCCATTTCGGGTCACCAGCTTGTTTTACGCAGTACTGAAAAAATATTGGTTTTAGAGTGCAGTCCGCAATTTCGCGTCACGGTGAACATGCATTTTAATTGACGACACTTTATGGAACTTCTTTTTCGAAAAAAAACAGCTTTTTTGTGCTAATTTTGAAAGCATTCCGTCAATTAAAACGCATGTTCACCGTGACGCAAAATTGCGGACTGGACGCCTGGAACAGGGACATTTATCGAAAATACACTATTTTTCGCGATTTTTCTTTTCTCGAATTCCCGCCAACTCACATCAAAAACAAATCGATTCGATGAGACTTCCATTTGATAAGTGGCTCCACTCAAATATTTCCATGCTCTTCCTCTCAAACTCGGCGGAATTCCTTTCCGGCATCGATTTTTGACTAATTCAAATTTTTCATCCATAAAATATCGCCAATTATCCAACATTTGAATCCACTTTTTTTCGCGGCGCCGTAAAACCCGAGAGTCCAAAGGGGGCGTGGCACTGAAAAAATTTTAAGTTAAAAACTGAAAATTTTGAATTTTTCGAATGAATTTTTGCTACAGTAATTCTGTTTGTGCGCCTTTGAACAAAAATTTCAAAGGCGCATGCTACGGTAATCTGAGCAATGCGCCTTTTAACTCCCACCTTGACCTTTCCGCAATAAAAAATCCGAATCTATCAGTTTCCGGGTGATTTTCTACGGATTTTTTCGTCTTTTCCAAATTATCTAACGAGAATTGTACTGTATTTTGAGTTTTTGAAGTCATTGGATGAAGCTGCTCAACATTATTAGTATTTTCAGAAAGATTTCGTGGAGGAACACCGTCTTCTGGGAAATCATCGTATTCCTCGTCACCGGAGTATGATATCGAACTTCGTTTGCTTCCGTGATGGGATGATGTCTGGAAAATTTTTATCTGGTTTTCTCTCAAAATTTGTAGAAAAAAGCGTTGAAAAATCGGTTAAATCGCAATTTCTCTCTGCGCTCCTCGCTTTTACACGCCATTTTTGAAAGTGCGATTGGAGCGCATTTTCGGACTCAATTAAATTTTTTTTGAGCACATACTGTAGAGGCCTTCAAACATGAAGGACTCTTTTTGGACAAATGGTTCAGCAATTTATGACCGCATGATTTAGGTAAAAATAAGAAAATGGGCGGGGCCTGAAAATCCCTTGCCGCATGCATGCAATTACAAGTTTCTACTGAACTTTGTAAAGTTACATTTTTCGAAGTGTTTTTTTTTTAATTTAACCCTTTTTGAATTCGTTTTTCCTGCTGTTTTTTGGTACGGGCACAGTTTTTTTCTTTGCAAGATTTGCTTCACAGATTTTTTCGACTCTGCCCTTTTTTCCGATTTTTTTTATTTTAGAAAAAGCTCAAGTTTAAAAAATTCAAATAAATTCGCAACTCTTTGATTTTCATTTTTTTTTTCGCTTTTTTTTCACCAAAATAACTCACCTCACCAGGCCTCTCAGGCCTCTCAATAATAAACGAAATTTCCTTTTTTATTTGTTTCGATGGGACAGTCTCATCAAAAGTCTCTGGTGGACATGAAACTGTCATACGACAGTCAATATTAGAGTATATTCCATTTGAAGACGTCGAGGAGATGTGCATCTGGAAATTTGGAAAATTGGCGGTTTTTTGAAAATTTGAGTTTACGAAAAAAAAATTCAAAAATCGAAAAAAAGTTAGTTTTTTAAAAAGTGTTTTGCTAAGATAAACAAAATTTGAAAGCGCACGGGTCTCGTAACAATTACAGTTATTTTGCACTCACTGAAAATAACTGTAATCGTGGCGAGACCCATTGGCTGCGCCTTAAAATAAAGCGTTTTCGACTTTTGCTTTCCAATAATCCAAAAAAAAAAGGTTTTTTTTCAATTTTTCTGCGAAAAAATTTCAAGTTTAAAGACGCATGGGTCCCGCCACGATTACAGTTATTTTGCACTAAACTGTAATCGTGTTGAGACCCGATGAACCTTCGCCTATGCGCCTTTAAACTAAAAAGCCCAAATTTCGAGAAAAAAAACCTCCAAAATGAGAAGTGAAAAAAAAACCGAGAATCAATATGCAACTACCCTTCCTCCTAAAAAAGCGAGAGATAATTGAAATGAGAGAGACGCAGACATAGAGAGAGGATTAGACGACAAAAAAAGAGAGAGAGAGAGGAAGAGAGAGGGAGAGAAAGGGGGTGTGTTTACTACCGAAAGAAAATGGGAGAAGGGAAGGGAAAATAGTGGAATTCCAATGTTTATATGCAATCAGTGATGAGATGGACAGCGAGATGAGATGAGATGGGAGGGGAATGGAAGGGATAGAATTTCTCCAATTTGTTAGGGGTCTCGATTTTCTAAACATATTGGGGTTTTTTCATAGTTGGAGAGTTTTTTTTTTGGAAAATTTTAACTAAAAATTTTTCAAAAATGAACATTTCATAAAAGAAACCGCATAGCATACTTGTGATTGATGGAAAAGTGATTGACGGGACGATGGAAAATCTGGTCAACCCGGCTGGTCCGGATTCAAAAAATTTTGAAAAATTGGGATCTTTTTTTTTGGTGATTTGACTGTTTCCTGCTGGTAATTCCTCTAAAAAACCATTCCCCCAGTTATCGAAAAAAAAGACGAAAAACAAATTTTTTTCAGTGCAAAAAAATTTCGACCCCCCTCAGAGACTGGGCCGGTAGACATCAGTCGGTTCGACCCGGCCCATCACAAGTATGGTGAAAACTGGAACTATTTGAATTGACGTTGAGTTCCTAGTCCGCGGCCACGAGTTTCTAGGCCATGTAATGAGCCAAATTTGAAACCTGTTTGTGGGGAGCCAAAATAGAAGAAAAATTTACAGAATTTTTAAAAGTTTTATGAAGATCTGTGTCTGTTTCGGAAAACAAACTTTTTTGCTCGTTTTAAAATTTAAAATTTCAGCGTATAAAAATTTTTTTTTCGTAAAGTACTTTCGTGGAGAGATCCAACAATCAAAACGTTTTTCTCCATTTTTCGTCCTTTTTATAGCTGCTTTCGCGGTGAAAATTTTACAGAAATTAATGAAAATTTCACAAAATTTTCATATCGCCACTTTTTATATCATCATAATCATCACATTTTAATAAAACAAAAGAAAAATGCGTCGAGAAGCAAAAAAAATTATGTCACAGTGAGTATAAGAGAGAACAATAAATAGAATAAAAACCTGCCTACAAAAATATTACACAGAAAGTAAAAAACATCAAAAGTGCGTATAAAAAAACCGATTAGAAAACACAAAAATTATGCCAATAATAAAACAAAAAATGAAAGCGCAAAATAAAAAGAGAAAAATGCACAAAAAAAGGGACCCGAATTATGAAAAAAAATGCAGTGGGAGAGAAAAGATCAAAGGGCAAAAAATAGAGAAAGAGAAAAAGCGTCTAATTATGTTTAGGTACAACACGTGGATTATTGATAAGAAAGTGAAGAAGTTGATGATTCGGCATGGCTGGGATACTTCCGGAGCAAAAAAGGGTCGGAGAGAAGATTGTCGCCAGATTCTCCACTGTCATTTTGTTTTTTGAACTGTGATCGGCGACCTGGAAGAAAGAAGGTCTCAAAATTCTGAGTTTGAAAATTTACTTTTCTCCTTGATTTGGCCAAAATATCACCGAATTACGGTATTTCTGAGATTTTCGTGGCGGGACCCAAAAATTCTTAATTTTATAAAAACTGGACGTGTTTATGCTTATGTGAAAGGTCTTGATGAGGTGATTTCAAAAAAAATTATTTTTCGCCGATTTCGACAAGATTTCACCGTGCTACGGTAATTTCAAGGTTTTCGTAGTGAGACCAAAAAGTCAAATATTTTCAAAACGTGGGCTTGTTTATACTCATTTGAAAAATTTCGAAGCTCCAGAATCGAAAACACAGCTTTTCCTCGGTTTGGAGGAAAACTCGCAAAGTTACGGTATATTCAAGAATTTCGTGGCGGGACCCAAATACCAAAATTTGTTGTCTTTGAGAAACTTAGGTATTCTATTGTCAAAAAAATAAAGTGCCGACCCCGCGAACTTGACTGAATTCAAACAAGTGGGGTCCTTAGGCCCCGCCCAACGTGTGCAAGTTCGCCGCGCGTAGTTTTGTAAGCAATACAGTTGCAAGCGAAAATGAAACTACGCGCGGTAAACTTGCACACGTTGGGCGGGGCCTAAGGACCCCAATTGTTTGAAATCAGTCAAGTTCGCGGGGTCGGCACTTTATTTTTTTGACAATATGATCATTGGAAAGGTTTTGAAATGCTCAAATCGAAAAAAAAATCTTTCCGAGATTTCGGGCAAAAATCCAACGAGTTACGATAGTTTATTGAGTTTCGTGACGAGACTCAAAATTTGGAAAAGTTCAAAACGCCACTATTCACATGCACTTTGAAATGCAAAAAACATGAAAATTTTATGTTTTCAGTAGTTTTAGAACAATTTTTCTCAAATTTGCGCGTGAATTTAGAAGTTTTTCTGAACAAAATTCACACCAAATTGCGTACTTACTTTCTTCAAATGTGCCAGCACTACACCCAATGTAATGATATTGGCATCTGATAACTCCATCATCACTTTTCTCAAGCCTCGTTCTCTCTCATGAACCGCTCGTTGTGCCGTCTCTTGATAGGCTACCAGAAGCTGTTTGTGGACCGAGAACGGTATCAATTGTTGTGGGAGTAGACGGAAGTAGAGCTTCAGAAGACCACAGACAGTGTGAATATCAGCCACCGTTGCCAAATCCACATTTTGATTCGAATCGAATTGTTGCCGCAACTTTTCCATATGCTCATATGATCCGGATACTCGATAAATACCCTCAACATTTAATCCTCTCGACTCGACTTCATGAATACAAAGGTTGACTATCGGAGGAATATCTGCTCCGTGAGCCATACAAAGGGTGGTGATGTCCACTCCGAACATTCTTTTAACGTATTTCGAATCTGGCAGACAATCGTGGAGCGTCTTTTCCGAGCACTTTTTGTGAGCGGCGAAACCACAATCTTCACAGCGCATTCCCTGAAAAAATATATAATTTTGCGATGAAGAAACCATTTTGCAAACTGCCAAAAATCGGGGTTAGTAGCTCATAATGGCTCCAAAATTCCCTTCTGATAGCCGAGCTTTTTAACGGCCGTGGAAGAGAAAAATCTTGGTTGTCCGAGAATAGTACACAGTAAGATTTTTCTCTTCCATGGAAGTGAAGATTTCTAGGCCACCGGGAGGTGTTTTTCCGACGCGAATATCAGGCAATTTTTGGATAACGCGAACAAAAAAGGAGGGACTAGGAAAATACCCACGATGGCCTAGAAATTGGAAAAGCAAAAAATTTAAACTTCAAAAAATATATTTTCTTTTTCTGATATAACTTACTTGGCTCAAATAAAAAAGTGGAAGAGGAAATTTCAATTTTTTTTCGATTTTGAATTTCTAGGCCATCTTGGATATTTCTAGTCCATCCAGCATAGTCCTTATTCTTGTTTTTTTTTTTCAAACTTTTGAAAGTTTTGAATATTTTCACATTCGGATTCCTGATCTATAAACAAGTTTTCTAGCCCTATCAGCTGATTTTTCTCTTCCACGGTCACCGAAGTTATAGGCCATTATTTGCCATTTTTCCCCTTACCTGATGCACCAATCCCCACAGGAAATTTCGGCAATAATCACAATAATGAGGCGCTTTGAACGTGTACGATGTGAAATTATGGGCACGGGTCACCGGACGACGAACGATATCTGAAGTAGTGGCAGTGGCGGCGTTCGTGTAGCGAGAGTAGGGGCTGAAAATCGGGAATACTGTAGGAATACGCAAACACCATGACGTCAAAACGCACAACATATTCTATGGAGCTCATTTGCACTTTGGAACCCAAAAAATTTGAATTTTCGGGTTACTGTATCATCACCGTCACGTCAAAATACACAAAAAAAACCATACCTATCCTCATAAATAGCCTCATCGGCCATTCTTTTGATATAATCCGCCGCGTGCAAATCCACAAACATTGAAATAAGCCCATCGGCAACGAGAAGATCCATCGTATCGAACCTTTTCTCCCCAACATAATATTGACCGTCATAGTAGAGCTGAAAATGTGAATTTTTATGGCCTAGGTATTTTGGCGACCGTGGAAGAAAAAAATCTCGTTAAATCGGCAATTTACCAAAAAACGCAGTAATTTAAAAATTCGAATTTAAAAGCGCGGGAATTCAAAACTTCAAAACATGAATAACTTAAATGTTCGAAAAAATTCCGTGAAAAAAAACTAAAAAAAATTTTTCCGGGAAATTTTTTTCGTTTTTTTTATTGCTAAATCAATTTTTCCAATGTCTGAATCGAAAAATCAGGCTATTTTCAGTAAGAAAATCTTGTAAGATTTTTCAGAAACGGGAAAAAATTTTTCGAAATTTTTTACCGTTTTTTTATAAATTTGATTTTCTTTCAATTTTTCGCATTTTTCATCGCAAAATATTGTTTTTAAAACTCACTTTATAATTCATCACCTTCCCATCAAAAACCATACACAAAGTACAGGCATCCTTTGATCTATTCGATTCTCTCACCAAATAAGCGCCTTCTCCGGCTTCAAGCAGCATTTTTTCGGCCTAAAATTATTTAATTTTTGAAAAAAATAGTTTATTTTATCATTTTCAACCTCATTCCTATCAATTAACCCGTGAAATTCTGTGCCGAAATGACGCGATCTTTGTGGAAGCGCCCGGCGACACGGAATCGCATTCGGTTTCGGCGCTTTTTCTTGCAACAAGTAGAGATTTTGCTTCCAATAGCCACGGGAACCGCCTGAAAATTGCAAAATTGCGAAAACTGGACCTTTTTTCGTGATTTTCGAGCATACCTGAACTTCCGGGTGGCCCATCATCGTCCATACCTGAAACAAATCGATAAATCAAACGAATTTTGATTTTTTGAACAATTTTTCAATAAAATACCAGAAAAAAACGAGAAAAACCATGCATTTTGAACGAAAAGCCGGCAGATTTTAATAAATATAAAATTTTTCACGAGAATCGCGTCAGCTCACGGGAAATGCGCAAGCCCAGGGGTTGGCGCGTTTCTCGACTTTTACTTTTTTTTATCATTTTTCCATGAATTAAAACGGAAAATCCCGCTGAAAAATGAAAATATCACAATTACCGCTACGAATTACGAAACGGTTTCACTCGTAAGTTAGAATTTTCAATAAAACAATTGATAAAAATGATAAAAATTGAATTTTCAGAAGAGAATATCGACTTGCCGGACAAGAACAGACAGTCAAGGTGGATTTCGATGGAAAAAGCGAGATTGAACTTAAAACTGGTAAGATTTAAGAATAAAATCTGCAAAAAATTTGAGAAAAATGATGCAATTATTTTTTTATTCGAAAAAAAAACGTTTTTGAAAAATTTTGAAAAATTCGAAAAAATTTACAATAAGAAGTGTTTTAGCTTGAGTTTTTAGTCAATTTGAAGCTAAAAATGAGCTCAATCAAAATATTCAGGTCATTTTTGCCATAAAAATCTCTTGGAATTTTTTTCGGAAAAAAAAAATTTAAAAAATTGTTGAAAACTGACTTTTAAAAACGCGAAAAATAGCAAAAATCTGAATCAGAATTCAATTTATAGCACAGTAATCATTTTTTGAAGCTTGTTTTTTAGTTTTTCTCAAAAAAAAAATTTTCTGAAAAAAGTTTTTTTTTTTAATTTCATTTCTAATTATAAAAAAAGTAGGGAAAATTGCTTTTTTCATTACGATCAGCTTATTTTTGGCTCCGAAATGACCTGAAAATTTTCAAGTTTTCGAAAACAAAATTTACTTCCAAAACTAATCAAATTTCCGATCATTTTCAGCCATTTCAAGCCGTGTTTCAGCCTAATGTTCAACTCTTTTTCGACCATTTTCACCCAATTTTCTAACATTTTCCAGGTCACCTCGCGAGATTTGCATCATCCGCGGTCGTCGCTTCATCTGGGGACAATGCGGTTATGGCTACAGTAGTTCAGAAGAAATCGAAGCAAGGAGATGGAAATGGGGTGCCACTTCAAGTGGAATATAGGTAAGAAATTGCGCTCTAATCGCACTTTCGAAAAAAAAATAGTGTGTAAAATTGAAAGACGCAGAGGACAATTTCTCTGCGTCTGTTGATTTTTCACACTATTTTCTGAAATATTTTAGGCTAAAAGTTTCCTATTTTTCAGGCCATCTGCCTCTGCAATCGGTCGAATTCCGACAAATTTCCTTCGAAGAGAACTCAGTCAATCGGATAATGAAGTGTTGATTTCAAGAGCCATTGATAGATCGATTCGACCACTGTTGCCATTAAATTCTTATGAGACTCAGGTATAAAAATTTATAATTTTTCCTAATTTTTTATTTTCAATCAAAAAAAATTTAAAAAGTCGCTATTTTTAACCCAAAAATGAAAATTTTTTGCACTTTCAACAGTAAAATTTATGGTTTTTTCTCCAGAAAATGTAGTTAAATTTTCTTCTTCGATTTCTGAAAAATGATTATTTGTGACGTCATCTAAAGTCTCCAGAATTTCCGCCTTTTTTATTTTTGAAAATCTCAAAAACCGATTGAAAATGCTCTAGAAACCAAACATTTAAAAAAAAATTCGGATCCTAGGCCAGAAAATCTCGCCCATTTTGGCTGTTACCTTGCCCTGTAGTCACATGTTCAAATTTTGAAAAATGAAAAAAAAAACCCAAAAAAAGGGGGCGGAGTCGAAAAATTCTATGTCCTGCATAAAAGTTCTGGAAATTCTATTGAGGACATAGAATTTCCTGACTCCGCCCCTTTAGTCCAAAAAAAGATAAAAGGGGCGGAGTCGAAAATTCCAGGCGCCCTAAAAATGCAAAAAAATTGATATCTAGATAAAAATAGATAAAATAGATAAAAACTAGAATCATGACGATTTAAAAATTTGTCACAGTTTCCCGCAAGTCTATGGCCTGAATTTCACCGACTGCGCCCCTTTTTCTTTCTTTTTTCAAAATTGTTTTTCAAAAATTCAAGTTTCCAGGTAATCTGCAAGCCTCTAGTCCTCGATGAGAACGCCGATCAAATCATGTTAGGCATCAACGCCGCCTCCACCGCTCTTCACATCTCCTCCGCCCCTTTCAACGGACCCCTGGCCGCCCTTCGAGTCTCCATGACGCCACGTGGCGATTTTCAAATAAATCCCACACAAAATGAGCTTAGAGAAGCCGAATTGAATCTAATTGTCGCTATGAAAAGAAACCAAAAAACCGTAATGATCGAGTTGGATGGAAAAGAGACAAGTGGAGAACAACTAGAAGAAGCCCTCGATGTGGCATTTAAAAATGTGGAAAAATTACACGTGGCAATGGAAAAAATGGCGGGAGAAAGAGGAATTCAAAAAGACTCATTGCCATTCAAATCTTTTGATAAACTTGAGAAGATTCTGGAGGCTTTGACTAGAGAGAGAATATATTATGTGATGACTGATTCGACACATGATAAAATTTCAAGGGATGAGGAGATTAAAGCGATTTTGGAGCAAGTCGCCGGGTCTAATGGTAATTTTTTTAATTTCTCAGTCTAAAAAAAAGTTTCAAAGCTAAAATGTGGTATACTGTAGATTGTTCGATGGGAAATACCGTAATTTAATTTTTATAACCATCTGTGAAGCCACCGCATTTTTTCAATATCTTATTGTAAGTACCGTAACCAGATGTTTCGAAAAAGGTACAGTAACCTTATCAGAGGTACTGTATTCTTGGTGAGCTACAAATTGATACAATTTCGAGAGATGAGGAGATTAAAGCTATTTTGGAGCAGGTCGCCGCGTCCAATGGTAATTTTTATAGTTTTTTTGGTTAAAAAAGGTTTCACAACGAAAATGTGGTGTACTGTAGAGTATTACGGTAACTCGGTAAAAAATTTTGATCTTGAAAATTTTCAAAAATTCAAAATAAAATTTTTATTATTGAAACCATACCAGAAAAATGTATCATACTGTAAATTACTACAGTAGCCACCCAGGAAGTACCGTCACCACTATGGTAGCAACTATAGTAGCTACAGTAATCTCTTGATAACCACCGTACCTTTTCTGGGATCGTACTGTAGTTACTGTATCCTTAGGAGCTATTAATGTTTTCTTGGAAAAGATACAGTAATCTCTGCACAATTACCGTAGCCTCTGTGCAGAGTAACTACAGTGTTTTTGGAGTGTCGTACGGTAGGTACCTTAACCTCGATAACTACCAGAAAGCTACTGCAGCTATACAGTAATTACAGTACAAAAATCCCCAAAGTGCTACTAGTAATCCTGAGAGGGAGTCTCAAGAGTAGTGTAAAACTTCTGCGGGAATTACATTTGTTTTTGTTTAAAAAAAAGCAGAGAAAACTACGGCTGAAACTTTTCGAAACTCCAGAAAAAAATTTTTTCTATATTTTTCTATCCACTCAGAAAGATGGTAAAGTTCTCCGCTTTGAATTCACATATTTAAAAAATTCAAGGTTTTCTAGAAAATCTGCCATATTTTGCCTTCAAAACTCTTTATCTAGCACCTTGAAGCACGCCCTGAATTTTTCAGCCGATTTTGAAACTTTCATACTTGCAACAGGCCGGGTCGATTTGAGAATTTCCTCCGGCCCGGGTCCTACAGGGTCAAAATTTTTTGCACTGAAAACAAAAGTTTTTTTTTTCAGTAATTTGGGATATCTCGTTTCGAATAACATTTTTGACTATTTTTAGTTGTGAAAAGTCAAATATTTCGTGTAATTCGTATTAAAAAAAAGCGAAAAAACGACCTCGAATTTTTTTTACCCGGGCCGAATCGGGCCGGCCCGGAAAATTGCAAGTATGGAAACTTTCGAAAAATTTGAGTCTTGACAAAATCTGGCAGGTCATATCATTCTTATATATAAAACGCTTGAGGGCTATGTCTGTCACGATGTTCGCACTTTTTGGGCAAGAAGAAAGAAAGGGGTTTGGCCACAAAAGGGTTCGAGCCCTACCCCTTTCAAATAACAGCCGCGCGCTCACACACTGCGCCACCCGACCACGAAAACTGTAGGGGCCAGTTTGTCTACAGGTGTCGACGGGTTTCAGAGGTATTGAGCGGCGTAGCCGCGACCAGTGGAAAAAGTGAGGAGCGCAGCGACGAACAGTATAAAGAAGCCTGTTGATGCGCCGCAGGCGCAGAAATCAGGCTGGTACTAAAATAAAGATTTTTTTTATGTTGACGTTTTGGTAAAAAATTTCAAAAAAATTTCAATTTTGACTTTTTTGAACTCATTAACGCTATTAAAAATGGCTTACAACACAAAGCACTCCCAAAAAAGCCGTTTTTTTAAATACAGTTTCTCAATTTTTTCATATTCCAGAGCTCTCAAGTTTCACCGCCGGAGAAGTGTACACGTGTTATTCATCTCTCGTCAAACAAGTCCTTCGCGAGACAATCCTTTCCATTGGAGTCCGTTGTGATGGTCGAAAACCCACAGAGTTTCGTCCGATTCGAATCAATGTGGATATGTATAAGAAACTTCATGGATGTTCAATGTTTCAAAGAGGACAGACACAAGTGATGTCTACAGTAACCTTTGATTCCCCGGCAGCCGCTTTTCATCCGGATTCAGTCGCACAATTATTAGGATCACAGAGAAAGAAGAGCTTCATGTTGCATTATGAGTTCCCAAGTTTTGCCACCAATGAGATTGGGGTGGGCATTTTTATTTTTACTTTTTCAAGAGTTAAAATCCGAAAATTTTCAAAAAAATTTCTAAGAAATTTATCAAAGTTGGTCGTCCCAAAAAATTCCACATCAAAACCTATTTTTTGAATAAAAAAATATAGCGTTTTCTCAAAAAAAAAGTTCAAATTTTCAGAAACTTTTCAAAATTTTTTTTTGCAAATTTGCATACAAAAATATTTTTAAAAAAATGAGTTTAAAACCAAAAAAAAGACAAAAACTAACCGCCAAGACCATACTGAAAATCTGAAAAACAAAATTTCCCGCAAAAATCAAAATTCAATTTTTTTTACCTGAAAATTTTCAGACAAAACGATTTTTAAAAAAAGTATTTACGGTCATTCCAATCGTTTTTTAAACGTTTTTTTTTTCAATTCTTTTTCAAGGGCTGAAATCTAAAAAACTTCAAAATTAAAGAAAAAATATCGGAAACTATAAGTTTTAATTTTAGTTTCAAAATTTCCTCGTTTGAAGAAAAAAAATAGCGTTTTATTCGAAAAGTTGGCTTTCAGAAACTTTTTTTAACTTTTGGGAAAATTGCATATAAAAATATTTGTAAAATGGGCCGAAAATCAAAAAAAAACAAAAACTAACCGTCCAGATTCTTGATGTTTTTTACTGAATATTTGAAAAACAAAATTTCCCGTAAAAATCAAAATTCAATTTTTTTATCTGAAAATTTTCAGACAAAACGATTTTTAAAAAAGGAATCATTGGCTATTTCCAATGTGACGTTTGTTTTGACAAAATCCAAATTTAACGAAATTTTCTGGAAACATTGAAAACCCAGAAAAAAAAATCAAATTTTCACTTTTAAATGGCCTAGAAATGTGTGGCCGTGGACTAGAAACTTTTCCTCTAGTCCACGGCCACAAATTTCTAGGCCATTTAATAGACCAAAATTCACCTTTTACTATTCTCTAACTCTTCGATCAATTTTCCAGGCTTCCCGCACCCTTAACCGTCGTGAAATTGGCCATGGCGCCTTGGCCGAGAAAGCTCTGAAAAACCTCTTCCCCAAAGATTTCCCATATGCAACCCGTCTAGCGTGTCAAGTTCTCGAATCAAATGGATCCTCTTCAATGGCCTCTGTCTGTGGTGGCTCTTTAGCCCTTTTCGATGCCGGAGTTCCGATGAAAAATGCGGCAGCTGGGGTGGCGATTGGGCTGATTTCGGATAAGGATAAGTATACTGTACTCACTGATATTCTTGGAATCGAGGATTACGCTGGTGATATGGATTTTAAGGTTTGTTGGTTTGTTATTAAGAAAATTTAGGTCTGAAATTTTTGGAAATCAGCAAATTTTTTTGGCCTAGAAAACACATCTGGCCGAACTTTTCAACGATTTTTGTGCAATGCCTCTATTACAACGGCAGTTAAACTTTCAAAAACACCGCACCACCTCTTATAGAAGGGCATTCGTCGGCTGAAAAAACTCAAAATTGTTTAATCTTGGCGAAAAAAACGATTCCTTAACGTTTAAAAAAGTTTCGTTGACTTCAGAAAAAACATGTTTCACAGGTTTTTTTTTCTGGCCTAGAAACCTCTGCTGGCCAAACTGGCGGGAATTTAAATTTCTCACTAGTTTTTCTCATTTTTCAACGATTTTCATTTTATTTTTCGGTTAAAAACAGTTTTTTTTTCGAAAAATCGGTAAAACTCACTCAAAAAAGCTCAAATTGCGAACTTCGGCCATTAAAGATTTCTAGGCCACAAAAACCCAAGTTGCCTCCAACTGTACCGTAAAGTTTTCCAAAATATTATTTCTCAAAACAATTCTAAAGTTCATATTAAGAAACTTCTAAGAAAAAACTGAAACTTCTAAGAAAGTTTCTTTAAATCGAGGCTTTTTCACCAACAAAAAAAGTTTTTTTGCAATTCTGCGGCACGGAATTTTCAGGCTCCGCCCCCCTTTTCCACTCTCTTCCACCCTACCAACCCTCCAATTTCCAGGTCGCGGGCACCAAAGATGGCTTCACCGCCGCACAATTGGACGTGAAAAACGATGGATTAACCCGAGAACAACTGAAAGAAAGTCTAAATGCAGCTCGTTCTGGAATCGATCATGTTTTATCAAAGATGAGTGTGATGAGAGATCGACCGAGGGAACAATTCAAATCGACAGTTCCAATTATTCATTCGATGCGTATAGAGCCACATAAAAGAGTGACTTTATTCCGAAATAATGGATATAATTGTAAACTTGTGGAGGCGGAAACTGGGGTTAAGGTAAGATAGTGGTGGCCTAGTTTTTCAACTGGTGGCCTAGTTTTTCAACGGGTGGCCTAGTTTTTCAACTGGTGGCCTAGTTTTTGGACTGGTGGCCTAGTTTTTGGACTGGTAGCCTAGCTTTTAAACTGATGACCTAGTTTTTGAAACTGACGACCTTGCTTTTGGACTGATAGCCAAGCTTTCAAACTGACAGCCTAGCTTTCATACTGATGGCCTAGCTATCAAACTGATGGCCCAGCTTTTGAACTGATGGCCTAGGTTTTTGAGCCCTGCCTTTCTATGAAATCTAGGCTATTTTCTCAAAATTTCAACAAATAAAATCTCGAAATTTTTTTCAGATTTCGGCAGAAGACGAGACCAGTATATCACTTCTTGCTCAGGACAAGGAGAAGCTTCAAAAAGCGTTGGATTTATTGAATGAAGTTCTTGAAGCCAACACCACTGTCGATTTTGCATTTGGATCCATTGTTCAGGCCGAAATTGTGGAGGTACTGTAGATTGATACAAATTTCAGAGATACCGTAACCCAACAGAAATTTCGATTAACCGATATCCATTCCTACAGTAACCTGTGTCATAGGTGCTTTAGTTGCCATATTGTAGGAAGCTAGGGATCAGTTACAGTAACCTGATAGGAAGTACATCGAAGGTACCGTATCCTTTCAAAAGCTTTCTGTAGATACTGTGATCCAGTTTTTTGAAAGTACAGTAATCCCAAAGAAGTGATCCTTTCAATTATGGGAGCATTCTTGTGAGAACTACAGTAACTTTCATACTGTATGTTACTCCTGAACTGTCGGTGTTTTTGGAAAAAATACAGTAATTTTTTTAGAATTACTGTACCCTCCGTTTGCTTACTACTGTAACTTTTCAGTTTTTGCAGAGGCGCTACAGTAGTCCTGGAAAAGTTATTTCATCTTTTCCGGGATCACTGGTAGGATTCTGAGGAGTACTGTGTCGTTGGCATATCTACTACTAGGGAGCCGTTTTGAGTGTCGATTTACGAGCTTTTTTGTTATACACTTCTTGAAATATCCAAAAATGTTTTTTGCATAAAAAAAATTTTCATTTTTTTTCGATAACTGTAGGAACGGTTTTCTTGAAAAAAAATTGAATTAATAGGAAAATTTCAGAAATTTCATCAAAATCACAAAAAAACTTTGAAAAAAGACACTAATTTTTCAAATTTTCTCGAATTCGTGCCGACCGGATCGGGCCGAAAATATTTTTTATCGGACCGGCCCGCCAAATCACAAGTATGGAAAAATTTAATTGGAATTGTCTAGTAGAGCGTACTTGCCCTTCTTCAAACTTCATCGTTTTTTTGCAGATGATGGATCGTGGCGTCTATGTAACCCTACCCGGAAGTTCCCGTCGCTTCTTCATGAGTAACTCCCATTTGAGTCTTAATCCAGTCCGTCATCCTGAAGTATTGGGACTGAAAGTCGGTGATAAAATGAGCTGTAATTGGTTTGGACGAGACGAATCCACTGGAAATGTTAGATTATCTCGAAAAACACTTCAAGGATCATCACCCCCGGCGTCGTCACAGAAGAAGAAATAATTGATTTTTAATAGGTTTTTGTTAAGTTTTTTCTTGTTTTTTTTTTTTGAATTTCGAATTTTGAATTTCGCGGGTTTTTTTTAGTTTTCGTGTTGATCAATTGCTCAACTTCTTGTTTTCTGTTTTCTTTCTTTTTTGGTTTTTGAATTTTTTGTTTAGGTAGATGAAAAATTAGAAGAATTTTATCACTGTTATCAGAGAAATTTTTTTCAAAAATCCAAAAATTATTACTTTAGGAAATGGACAGTCCCAAAAAAATACATTCAAAAAGTTTTTTTTAGGTCATTCTGAAAAATTTCAGATAAGAATTTGAAGCATCAGTTACTTTCTAAATGGATCCTTTTTGGGCTCTCAGTAACTCTCCAAAGAATTTATAAACGATTTTCAGAAATTTACGAAATTTTAAAGAAACTTGAAAATTTCAGATTTTTCGTAATTTTGTTTTCCAGAAAATTTTGTTGTCGAAAGGAAAAGTAAGACACAGTTTGAAACCTTCTGGAATATTTCGAAGCATTTGATAGTTTTGGAAAAAAATATAATTGGAATTAAAAAATTGTCGAAATAACACTTTTTTTTAACCCAAAACTCATTTCCTCGATTTTCAACTGCTCATGATTTTGTTTTTTGAATTCTGACGTATTTTTAATCTGATTTTTTTCTTTCACTATCACTACATACAAAAATCGCTTTGAACGGTGGAAAACGGCGTTAGAAGGAAATTAAATTTATAATTTAAAAAAAAACCGAATTTAGTCCTTCATTTTTTCTTGGAAATATTTAAAAAAAATTGACAACTTGGTGTATGCATCTCACCTTACGACAAAATGCACACCATTTTTATAGACTTTTCGCTTGAACCACTAAAACACAGTGATTTTCTCACTACCACTTTTGCAAAAATTCGGCCAAGTCGGCCACGGCCACGGCCATGGCAGAGTTTTTAACACTGAAAAAAATTTTTTTCAACTTTGACGAGGAATTTTACAAAACTGAGTCCATAGGATTCTGAAAGCGCTGCCATAATCGCCTCAAAATCTTTTTAAAAATTTACAGTAAAATTTTTATCCCTCAAAAGAATGTCCTTGATACCTAAAATCCGTGCACACTGAAAGCAATTTCTTCATGACCTAAGTTTCCAGTGCTCGGCCCGGGGTGTCATCATTTTTTTGAACTGAAAAAATTGACGGCCGGGGACGAAGGAGAGCTAGTTTAGTTAGGCCTCCAATAAGCGCGCTTGTGATGAATGTTGTCAGCCAATCAGGAGCTCTCCTATGGTACCCTATGGCCGAACTTCTCTCGTTTCGCCTACAACGCAAGTGGTAGCGAAAAAATCACCGTGCTAAAAAAAATAACAATTCAAATCCATTTTTCAACACAATATCCCTCTCCATCAAAAAGCGTTCAAAAGCCATCAGCGAGAAGAGGTGAAAGTGCGATTCATTGTCATCTCTCCCTCTATCCTTCTTTTCCTTAATACAATTGGGAAGATTTTCGAAAATGATTGCACAACGGAATCCGGGCCATAGATTATGATCTGGCATCTGAATACTGTGTGTGTTTGTGTTCCCTCTCGCCTCGCGCTTGTTGAAATTTCGATGCAGCTTTGTCTATGACACGCTTTTCAACAACATTTTCAACGACTTTTTTCCTTCAAGTTTCAGCTTCTTTTTGTTTTGATGTATTTCGTTAGGATTTTGTAGGATTACGGTGGGTTACTGTAGCTGGTTTTTTTTTATGATTCTGAAAGTTCTTTCATTGTTTTCAACCACCAAAGAAAGAATGATTCTCCTAGATTGCTTTGAAAAAATTTTCAATGACTTTTTTCCTACAAGTTTCAGTTTCTCTTTGTTTTGAGATTATTTTGAAAGATTTGGTGTGGATTGTGTAGGATTACGGTAGGAGTACGGTAAACATTTTTTCTGAAAAGTTAAGAGTTTTCCAAGTTAGACAATGTTTTTTACAGCCTATTTTAATGGGATTCTGTCTGAAAGCTCGAATAGGACAATTCCTGGAATTTTCCGTATAATAGTATTTTCAGACTAATTGTGAAGCCATTTTAGAAAAGTCGTGTTTCACTTAATATTAGAAAATGCCGCTTGTAAAATTCTACTGCTTACGAAAACAGCTTTTCAAAATAAACTTATCGCTTATGAAACTAAGAGTTTTACAAGCGATAAGTTGACCCGAAATAGAACATATGAGTTTCTCCTAATTCCACAAAAAAAGTTAGATCTAATCAAAATCTAGGATCCGAGTTTCAGACAAGATTCTGAAATCGAATTCAAAACTTTTCGGCAGGAAAAAAGAAAGTTGGTACGATTGTGGAAATGGAAACTACCGAACTTGGCTCCAAACTGATAACGTTTTTTTCGAATCAAAATGTTAGTTTAGGATAGTTTGTTTCCTGATTTTTCTGGAAAAATGCCCAAGGAAAAAATAAAGTTTGCATTCATGTTCTCCAGAAATCGTAGAAAGGCCTCATTTTCAACCCGTTCGTAATTTCATGGTAACTTGTCAACCGATTTGATTTCGATTTGCACAAGTTAGGAACTTTCGTGAAATTTTTTCAAAAAAAGGTATTCGTAAGCTAAAATTTTACATGAGCTATAAATGTCCATCGCGTCTCGTCACTATTGCAGTGATACTCAGTTAAAAATAACTGTAAACGTGATAGGACCCGATGAACATTTGTCGCTGCGCCTTTAAACTTAGGTGCCAGGCTATCGAAATCGAAATCTTTCTGAAAAATAATAACAAGTTGTTGTTTTTGACAACATTTTCAAGCAAACAATTGGGAGACAAAAAGACATTTTCGAACACTGTTACTAGCTGATTCTGATTTCTGATTCCATCAAAACTTTTTTTGTCACTTTCCCTCCCTCCTCCCCCTTCATCGCCATAATTTTATTCTTCGTTCTCATACCCGTGTTCCTCCCCCTCCCTTACCTCCTTACATACCCGCGCGAGGATTCAAATAAATCATCAGTTTGGATTAGATAACTGCAAATGGTGTGTATTCGGAAAACGAAGGAAGGAGGAGGAGGGAGAAGGAAAGTACTTATCTCATTTGACCCCAACACATGCCCCTTCGGTTTTCATTTCAACTTCTTTTCATTTACAGTTTTCTTGAGGTTTTGAAATATTTTGAACGGATTTTTTGAAAATATTGAACTCAAATGTTTCATGTTTTGGCAAAAATTGATTCAACGCAAAGTGGAACAGATTTTTATGTAAAAAATAGTTGACTTCCAAAAAAAAACCAGCCGGTCCACCTGGTAAAGACGGGTATTTCAAAAAATACGGTCTGAATATGGACCAGCCACAATACGTTATGTTTTCTCACATAACTACCGAACAACTGGACCTACCAACTTCTAGGAACTTTCGAGACCTATAATTATCTCGTTTTTTTTAGAACTTTTTGTCACTTCCAGAGACTTTTCGAGGAAAGTAATCTAAAAATTTTCAACTTTTCATAAGTTTCAAACGCGCAATTTTCTAAGGTTCTGAAAAAAAAGACATTTTTAAATAAGGTGATATCCCTAATCATTGAATTGACAGCTTCGGCCAAGATTTCGTAACAAGAGAGAAGAGGTTTGCATATTTTTGTTCCCCGAGAACTGAGTCTAAGACCAAATCCCGAAACATTTTTTTAGGAAACGGACTTTGAAAAAGGTGATTTCAGGAAGCGCAGGAAATTAGCGGAAATGACCGGAATACCTTTTTCTCTCCACAGTGAATTCAGAACAAAAAGTTATAAATAAATGATTTGGAAACTCAAAAAAGATAACTTTTTAATAATCATACTTTTCCCTCAAATCGAGATGGGTGCACCCTTGAATTTGATTCTAATTTGATTTAGTGAGTTTTCGGATCAGATTTTTTTTCCCGCAGAAATTTCAGACTTGTTGAAAAAATACTTTTTTAGGCATCTCTATTTTAAATAAAATTGTGATTTGTAATGAAAATGTGAACAAAAGACATCAAAATTTCAAAAATGTTCGATTCCGGGACCGGACGGTCTAGAAAATTGAAAGTATGGTTGAAGATTACGCAGCTAGACGTTTCTTCGGGAGTTCGTTCAACACTTTCAAGTACGCTTCAAATTTCTCAGAGGACTCTTTGAAATTTTTGAAACTTAGAAAATTTTTAACTTTCTGAACAAGACTTGTTGGACAGTTTCAATCAAAACTGAAAGTTTTGAATTTTACTCTACGCGTTTTCATTACGATGCCCCTTAATTTCGACCAAAATAACCTTATTTTCGACTCTCTAAAGTTCCAGCTATAAAATCTTACTATTCTGGCACTGTTCCAAAATCGGGGACCGAGTGTCAAAATCGGGGACCGAAAAATCGGGGACCGAGAAATGGGGGACCGAAAAATCGAGGACCCAGAAATCGGGGACCGAAAAATGGGGGACCGAAAAATCGGGGACCGAGAGAAAATCAACATCTTTTTTGAACTCATGGTAAAAAGAGGAGAACTGTACCCGAAAGGTTTTTCCGAGTCCACAATCTCACTTAACTCATCAAAAACTAGTATCAGAAGTCTCAACGAGATAGTTACAAAATTTTTTATTTTCATCGGAAATTTGAGGTTGAAGATAACCAAGACTTAAGCTCAGGCGGATATTATTTTTAACTCCTATGAACTACCGGACCTTCTGTAAAGGCTTAGGTAATGTGTAGAACATTCCTTGTCTTATACCGCACTGCCCCGACTACATGGAATGATATCATGACAGAAAAGCAAATCTTTTTTTGATTCATTCCAAACTAGTGTCCCGTCTCTTATTATATCATTAAACCTCTTTTTGCTCTTATTCTATAACTGGGCTCATATTTTGAACCACCTTGACAAATTTCTGATTATCCTTTTTATTTCGGTCCCCGATTTTTCGGTCCCCGATTTTGACACTCGGTCCCCGATTCTGGAACAGTGCCACTATTCTTTCGTTCAGCGTTCCGTTCTTCCAATTCTTCTTCTTCTTCAAATGATTCAAAATGATTCATTCGTTTTCAATCGTCTTCTTCTTCTTCTCTCCGTATTTGCTCTTTTCTTACGATTCTTCTTCCTCTCTCTCTTTCTTACAAATGCGAATGATGATCAACGATATTTTATTGTTTTTGAATAGTGCATGGGGCTTCTCTCCTCTCCCTTTCTTTCTCTCTCTTCGTCCCCTCCTTTTATGGTTCGTACCGCCAGTCCGTGCCTGTTCCCTTGCTGCGCGCTCTCTTCCTCTCTTTTGTGCACTTTCCGCCGTTTTTTTGTTTGAGGACAGTTTTGTTTTTTTGGAGGGTAAGGGGGTGTTTGCAGTAGGTTCAGGCCATAATTATCAGGTAATTTGTCAAATTTTGCTGCCGGTGTAGAATTTTACGCATTTTTTTTTAATTTTTTGGTCAAGAGCACTCAAAAAACCGGATTTAAACTGTGGAAAACAGTCTTAATTCCAAAAAGTTCATGTGTATGTCCTAGAATATCGTGGATAGCCTTTTTTCTGATTTCCGTTGGAAAAAATAAAAAAACCGAAGCGACAGAAATATATTCATTTCTTGTGAATTTTCGTAGTTAATCTCTCGCTCCGCCCACTTTGTTTTAAAAAACAATCCTTTTTGGCACATTTTTTAACAGATGATCTTGAACGAAAGATACTGAAAATTTGGAATTTTTTTTTTGAAAAGTTGACTGAAAATTGGAAAAATGTTGAAAATTCTCTGAAAAAAAAACTATCAAATTTTTCTAAATAACTATCAGTAATCAGAATTTTCACAATTTGCAAGCCTATTTCCAGTCAATTTTAGCGGTTCGAGCTCGTATTTCGAAAATTTATTTTTCGAAATTTTTGAAAAAAAAACTGAATTTCTTGAAAAAAAAACGCTATAATCCCGTTGAAAATGAATTGAGCAAGCATAAATTTTGCTAGGAAGCATTTTTACTACAAACCGTTTTTTCAAAGTTTCAAAAAATGCAGACAATTTTTTACATTTTTTGACCTTTCCGGACTTGTCGGCGCGTAAAAACCTTTATAAACCTGTTAACTCAGCTAAAACTTTTCTTTTTGAAGAATTCAGAATTCCAGTTCCAAACCCTACAGTACCCCTCTTCCATATTTACCTTGGGTTCTTCCGTCTTCTGACTAAACATACCCCCCCCCCCTTCCTTTTTTGCTACCTGTTAGTCATAAAATAACATACAAAAGCCCCATCTTTTTTCATATTTCTTTTTCATCCCCGATGCGCATCATAACCCCCCTTTTTCTTCTTCTTTTTGTACATGGTGTGCTTTTCAATATGAAATCATATAATGTTTTTATTGAAAAATGATGATTCTGAAATACGAGAAGAAAAAAACAAAAAAATTGAATCTCCATCCGTTCCACATTCATTCGAAAAAAAAATTTGTACTAAAAGTAATAAAGTTGACCCAGCTGGTGGCCACCTGTTACCAAGTACCACTCTTCAGAAAGACAGAGGGAGAGAGTGGTCAGAAGTTTTTATTTCCCCGCGAAATTTTCGATGAAATTGCACTTTTGATACACTTCGAACAGAATTCAGAATGCTTATTTTTGACCCTGGCAGCTTTCTAGAAGTTTGATTCGGGTGTGACGTAGACAGGTCGGTACATAGCTTTACTGTGATAATGTCCGCCTTTTTTATTTTCCGTTTGAAGCTCTGGGAAGATCTTTGCTTCAAGCCTGAGCCCCGCCCCTCGTCAACTGTCTGAAGCTAAATTTCCTGATTCTTCAAAATTAAAAGCGTTAAAAAGCGTTCTCTAACTCCGCCTGTTCGATTACACACCATTGGAGGCGTAGTGTAGTGGCGTAATAAAACTTCCGGTGATTTCAGCATCCGAGTTCTGTTTCTCGGTGGCTGAAATTTTTTCGAATTTTTTTTAGTTCGTAAGGTTCAACAAATTTTGAAAAAGTTAGAGAAAAATGGCTCAAGAAACTATTACGGTCCTCATTTCACAACTTCAAAAACGTCATGAAAATTTATTTCCTTGTAAAGTTAAGATGAATAAAAAACCAAATTTTTTTTTCTCCAATGACCTGGATTGAAATTTTCAAGATTTTTTTGTTTTTTTTGTTAATTGAAAAACTATGCTCGTTTTACAAAACTAAATTCAGTCTGGCCAAAAAAAAAAACGCAGCTGGCCGAACTTGGAAAAGTTCAAAGTTTTCGCTAATTTCTTCAATTTTTTTTACTTTTTTTCCAATGATACTTTTTTTCATTCAAAAAAAATATTGAAACATTTTCAAAAATAGACTAAATGGGTTTCCTGAGAAAAAATGAGTGGTTTTTCCGGAAAATTTCCAAACTTTTCCAGTAGTTTCTTGGCGCAAAATTAAAAAAAAACACTGAGCAAGGATGTTCCGAAATAACGCCAAGGTGCATTGTTTAACGGACTTTCCGGAAAATTCTCCTGAATTTTTTTCCGTTGATTTTCCGATGAATTTTTCCGGTTAATTTGCCGAAAATTCTTCGAATCACCCGTCTACCGGTAAATTTTTTTTTCTGCAAGACACACTAGAAATATCTTCTGCAAGACACGAGGAAGATAGATATATCTTCCTCGCAGGTGTTAGTGCAAGACTTTTTTCGCGGTACAATGAATTTCCGAAAATTTTGAGAAAATTTCGATTTTCGAACTCCCTGAATCGGCGATTGTATTGTGTATCCAAAAATCTTTGCAGAACTTTTTTACGTTTCAAAAGATGAATATTTTATTCGTCAAGAAAAACGTGAAAATTCTCAAAGCCGTTTTCAACTGATTTCAGTGCAAATTGGTATTGAGGATTTCCACGTTTTTCTGGACGAATAAAATATTCATCTTTTGAAACGTAAAAAAGTTCTGCAAAGATTTTTGGATACACAATAGTAAAAATTCTCATCTCTACGTCATATCCTCAGATTGTTATCATCCTTTCTTTTTTTTTCTTCTTTTTTTATTGATATCATCAAATCGAACGCTTTTTTTCTCCATTGCAATATCCAGTTAATATCCGGCTCTCACTTCCCTCTCCTCACATTAAAGTGCTCAACTTTTCCCTCGCTCTCTGATAGTGAGATCATGCACCAACCAAGTGCAAAGAGATCCTCTCTCTATTTACCTATACTGGCGTGCCTTTTGACGCAATATCTCTTGGGGGAAAAAGAATTTCAAAATGATTGTAATATCTCTTTTCTCCGTGCGTACTATCATCTCTCTGTTTGGAGGGTATCTCTTTCTCTCTTTTGTGTGAATATGAATATGCTAATGAGCCCCCACTCACCTCGAGACTATCTCTCTCTCTTGGTTGTATGCTTGTGTGTCCTCAACCCGAATAACTCTATATCATCTTTTTGTACATTACTTTTACATATTATTGTTGTTGTTGTGGTCATTTTGTCGTATTGTAACTAGTGAGTACAATACGTTCTGTGGGTCAAGAGTTACTCTTAGGATTCCAGCTATTTCAGTTACATAACTTCTCCATACATTGAGCTCTATAAGTTTAGAACCGCTTTGGTTGGAACCTCCAGTAAAAATCGGGGAACAAAATTCCAATGATCTGCGCGTTCTATTCTAAATAAGGCCTAACTCTCCACCAAATCATGAATTTTTCTCCTTTCAAAAATGTTATATCGAAGTAACTTTTTTCACTTTTAAAAGATTATTTTTTTTTTCTTTGAAAATAAATTGATAAGTCTCTCCATAGACTAACTCGACCCGGGTGAGCACAAAAATCCTAGCAAGCAAATCCACAATATTATTTAGAGCCAGATGTTCTGAAAGTCGAAGCTTTTGCAAATACAATGCAAAACTTGCCTGAAAGTGTAAAATTGCATAATGAAAGTTTTTTTTAATTTCATGAATTCCATAGTCCGTTCCAGAACCGAAAAATTTTAAAGAGATTTTCATACCTAGCTTTTTGTTAGTTTTTATGGTTACTGCTTATTATGGCCCAGAACATTTTTCAAAAGCAGATATAGCGTTTTCTCGAGAAAAATATGGAAGGGACATCTGTGATTTCTTGTGAGAAATGAGCTACGAACCAATAAAAATACCAACGATTGCCTGTTATATATACCCCTGGGGACACTCACTAGAAGTCCCAAAATCAAACTTCGCAACCAACTTGGAAGTCAATTTTTTATATGAATTTTACAAACTTAAATATCAGATATTTCTTGAATTTCCGGCGAACTTGTTCACTTCCAAGAGATTTTTCTATTGAAATTCGAAAAATTTCGATTTTTGGAAACAATTTTTTTGAAAAACTTGGCACGAAACGTGAAAACACTGCTGGAATCGTATTGGAATCAATCTTGACCGTGAAAAACGCTCTGATAGAATCTTAAAATTTTATGAAATTTCATTAATTCTCCAAAAATTTGAAAGTTCAAGTTTCCCCTCAACTGGAGATCAACGATCCCCAGCTCTTTTTGACAGTTCATCTATTCAAAATCCTAAAAAACCCATCTAGAAAATGCATGTTTTTCTCCTCACCTTCTCTGTCTGATATCTTACTATAAAATATGAAATAAAATGGCGTGTAGCGTGAAGCAAGAGGAAGAGTAAACAATGATCAAAGGGAGGGAGGGGGAACTAGTAGTTGCGCCATATCCAGTTCTTTGGTTACTTTTCTCCCCTTGGAGAGTATTGCCCAAGGTGTGATTTTTGACAGGGGCTTCTTCTTTTCATAAATTGTTTTATCATTCTGTCATTTTTCAGAACTTCCTCCATCTCATTTTTCCTATTTATTCTCTCAAAACTTGAACAATTTCAGTCCTAAAAACTGGAAATTTTATAGTTCTTTCCCTGAATTTCCAATTTAAACTCAATTTTTTCTGATTCGTTCTTTTTCCTTCACAGTTCTCCTAATTTTTTTTATGGGAGTGTGCCGTATCAGAACCGTGTCCCGAATCGGAACTCTCCCGTTTCAGAAACTACTTCACGTGAAATAATAGTTCTGATGCGTGACATGGTTCTGAACGGGACAGGTCTAATTGGACACACCCCTTTCTTCTCATCCAGTTCATTTTCCCCCTTTCATTTCTATGTTTCCAGATATGCAAAAATCATGACGAGCGACACGATCCGACAAACCCTCGACGAGTTACTAACTGGTGGCAGCGAAAATGAGGCCCGCGCTTTTTTCCTTTCTCAGATTATGGATCAGTTGAAGTTGATTAGTTCGCAGGTAAGAGCTTTTTTTCATTGTGGAAACATTTTTGAAAATCTGTCATACGATCTACAGTAGGGAATTTTTGATATCAAGACTGGGGTTACTGGAAGCAAACTTGTCGCGGGCCGGGCTGGGCCGGGCCGATGGAGAAAAATTTTATTTCGCGGTTCTTTTTCTCTTTTTTTTGGCCTATGTTTTCAGGGAGGAAAATTTTTGAGGCCCGACCCGGGTCGGCCCGCCATGCTTTCCCATTCGGACAAGTCTGCCTGGCAGAGGTTTATTAAACTTTTTCAAAATTTGAAGTGCCTTTTAATCTGAAAAATCAATTAGTTTGGCTGAGCTTGGCTCTACTAACTAAGCTTTTTGGGCTCATTCCGGTCAGCGCTGGAATTTTACGTAGTTCCGAAATTTGATGTGCTCATTTTTGAGTGGGAAAGGCTGAAAGAAGGATGTAAAAAATAATCCCCATTCGAGTATTTTAGGAGCGGAAAAAATGCCGTTGTATTAAAAACTTTAACTTAGATTTTAAATTTTTTTCAAAATTTTCTAGTTTGGCGCCTAACGGCTTGCCCAACAGCTTCTGTATACGATTTTCAAGGATTTTTACCGAATTTTTCGTATTCTCAATCCATAGTTTTTAAATTTAACAAAAAAAAAAGAGAAAGCGTAACAAAAAAATTTTACGCCCAGCCCTGCTGTTCCAAACTAAAAGCTTTTGCGGCATTTTGAGAAAATTTTCTAAATTTAAGTGCAAAATTTTTCAGACCGACGCGGAACGCCAACTCAAGAAGCTTCAACTCCTTGATCCAAACGACAATGTAGTACAAGCTCCGCCCCCACCACCACCCCCCCTTCCACCTTCCCTAATTCAAATGAAAGTTCCACCCCCGCCACCGCCACCTCCGCTTCTTCTAAACGGACCAGTTCCCCCACCACCGCCTTTGCTTCTGAATATGAAAGCTCCAAAAATTCCTTCGACTCCTTCTGGAAAACCCCCAGGAAGCATGAAAATCGAATGTCCAACATCATTTCTCCCAAAAAAAGAGAAAAGGACCAAGACTCGGACAGTGCAATGGTCGAAAATTAATGCCTCTAAAGTGCAAGACGATAGTGTCTGGGGGAAGTTGGCAAAGGCTTCTGAAGTGGATATCAATTTTGATCTACTCGATAACTTTTTTGGGATTGAGTCCCTTCAGGCTCAGGACAGCTCAGAATTGGTGAAGAAAAAGAGCTCGAAAAAAGATGCACACGTGGAATTGCTCACTTCAAAAAGAAGCCAAAACGTGGCAATTATGTTGAAACAATTCAAAAATGTGGATGAATTCATTGAAAATGTTAGGGAAAATAAGCCGATCGCTGAGGTGGATGCTCTGCAGAATCTTTTTGGAATGTTGCCGCAGAATGAGGAGGTAAGGGGGCGGGTCGGCGGGAAAATTTTTTAATTCGAAAAATTTAAAATTTCAGGAAGAAGCTCTCAAAAGGTACTCGGGAGACGTTGCATTGCTATCCGCACCATCCGCGTTTTTCTACAGACTCGTGCAAATCAAATTCTATCGATTACGGTGAGATTTTTTCACATATTTGTGGCTTTTTGGTCGTAAAAAACTTGTCAAATCAATTGAAAAACACGCTCAAAATTTTTCGAATGTCGCTACTTTTACATCGAAATCGGTCCCTCCTGGTCTCGTTTTTTCAATTTTTAGGCGATTTTTTTCAAATTTTTTCGAAGTGAATCTTTATACCTTTTCGATTCTGAAAAAAAGGCCGATAAAACATAAAACGATAAAGTTTTCTGAAAAAATTTTTAATTTGCGCCACAATTTTAGTCCACGGCTACACATTTCTAGGTCATTCAATAAACCGAAACTAAAATTTTACTCTGCCCTGTCTCGTTTTAAAGTCATGCAATTTCAATCATTAAAAAAATCATAATCACTTAATTTTTCAAAAATTATTTTTTTCAATTCAAACTTATCCAAATTTCAGAATAGAAACCCAAATCTTCCTTTGTGATTTTTCCCGTCTTATTCGAGAATTGGCTCCAAATGTGGAAGTGCTGATTAAGGCTAGCAAAGGTATGGTCCCAGAAGCTCAGGTGCTCGAAAATGAGCCTAGCTTTGAAAATCGAGGCACGCGACGCATGTCCGCGACGCAGCTGAAAAACTGAAAAAGCTCATGTTGGCGGTTCTCAGGAAACTTTGAAAATGATGCTTTCATGTCAGAAAACTAGAAAAAAAGCGACTTTTCCCTGAAATTTCCCTGAAAAACTTTTTCAGAAATCCTCTCCTCCCCTGCATTGCCCCGTCTTCTTTTAATCCTGGTCAATATGGGAAACTACTTGAATAGTAATAATTCTCAAGGAAATGCATTTGGATTCACACTCAATTCTATGTGGAAGCTCATCGATTTAAAGGGAAATAAACAAGAGTTCTCGTTGTTGCATTTGTTGGTTACGGTATGTTTCAATTGTTGTCCAGTCCGCAATTTTGCGTCACGGTGAACCTGCACGGGGGCATTTTAATTGACGACAGTTTATGAAAATTTGAAAAAGTTTTAAAATGTCGTCAATTTAAGTGCCTAGTGTGCATGTTCACCGTTACGCAAAATTGCGGACCGGACAAGGACAGACGAATTACGGGCAGCTTGGCTCAGAAATCAATTTTCAATAAACGAAACAATAATTTTAAGCTGTGATTTAAAGCCAGAAATCAATTTTATCGATGATTCCAAGAACTCTTTTTGAAAAAAATTTTCCCAAAACTTTCACAAAAATTAAAAATCAAGTCGAACTAGACCAATTTTAAGCTCAGCATCCATTTTTTCCAAAAGTTATATTTCAAAAAATTCAAGCTTTTTTTGAAAGTTTCGAAACTTTGAATTTGTGTATACACCACATCCTACAACAAAATACATACTGAACCTTTTTTATTTACAGTGCGAACCGGACCTCGTTTCCAATCTTCAATCCGAACTATGCTCATTAAAAGAAGCGGCTCAAATCAGTTTCGACGAAATCAAAAACTCGTTGAAAACCCTAAAAGAAAGTCGATTAAAACTGGAAAAACAATTGGAAAAGTGTTCAGAAGACGATCAATTCACTCAATTCCTTGAATTAATCAAAATAGATTGTCATTTTGAATTGAAAGAATTTGATGGAAGATATGATTTACTCTGCGAGCTCCAACATCAACTGGCCGATTATTTTTGTGAAAATCGCCATACTTTTCAGTTAGATGAATGTCTGAAAATATTCACTTTTCTCCTAAATCGCCTTCATCAAACTTTAAAGGAACATGTCTCCAGAGAGAATCGAAAACAACGGAAAGAAGAGAAGAAAGAGCGTGGAAAAGTGGAGACGCAGAATAATAATGAGAAAATAAAAACAAAAAATGGAGGTGGAGACTTGTTTGAGACTCTAAATGGAACTTCAAATGATTCGAGTGAAGTGTAAGTTTGGAAAAAAAATGGGCGGCCTAATTTTTTTTCTATTGCAGAACCCGAAAGAGGACCAGCGACATTCTGGACGTTAGGCAAAAGCTTGGAAATGTGAGAATCCGGAAACTTCGGGAAGTTACCACGGTGGAAAGGTACGTTTGAAAAGTTGTTGAAATTTAAAGCGAACTTTAAAAAAATTTCTAGTTTTTTCACTTAAAATCAACGAAAATTGGCTCACAAGAGAGTTATTTACGAGTCTCTGATAATTTCCAAAAAAAAAATTACCAAAGGCCACTTCGATTCATATTTTATTCAAAGTCATAGTTAGAAGGGTTTAAAATTACAGCTTTTTAGATGTTTTCAACCAAACGATAACCAGCTCAGAAACAAAAAATCAACCTATTCTGTAAAAAATTTAGTTTTCAGCAGATTAGCAGATCACAGCTTTTTTGTCCAAACGCTTGTCCGAACGGGTTTGAAAGTTTTGAATTTTTGAGCACATTTCTCCCAATTTTAAGCTCAATTTCAACACTTTTTCTGTGTTTTTTTCTCGAAAAGTTGTCAAAATTTTCTTCTAAAAGCATATACAAAAATGTGGATCAAAAAACGTTTTTTTTTTGGGGATGTGAAACTTGTTTTGGTCCTCCCCAACCCGGGCCGATAGAAATTTCTTCACCGGCCCGGCCCGGCCCGCGACAAGCTTGGTTTTTGGGAAGAAAATGTGAAAAACCAGTTTTCTTCTGAAAATTCGGGATTGGCAAAGCTTTAAAGAAGGGTGTGAGAAATGTTCAAAAATTTGAAAAACTATCGAAAACCATCTTTTGGGCACATCATGGCAGTCTTAAAATAACACATCCAACCGAATGGTGTTCGAATTTTTGAAATTTCCAAAATTAAAAAAAAATTTTCAGTGGTGCCCAGAAAGTTTCTCGCCAAGGATCCAATCTGAGAATACCTTTTACGATCATTTTCAAAATAAAAAGAAATATTTTTTAACGCTTATCACACTTCTTGAAGATTTTCTTTAAAAGAACCAAGCTCTTAAACAAAAATTTGAATACAAATATAAAATTCTCTATGCTTTTTTTCAGTTTCTCCCCTCCACCACCACTGGAAAGTCCCACTGACAGCAGCGGAAGCAGTAAAGAAAATGAGGAGAAGACTAGTCCAAAAGTGGCAAAAACTTCAACGAATTATGAAATGTGCAATGATTTGGAAAGCTATATTTCTAGTTTGACTAAGAAGGTGAGTTACTGTAACTTATTTTTTGGAATTTTCCTTTTTTCCAGAGAGCCACTCACATTCAAAAAGAGCAACAAAAAGAGGACATCAAAAAAACAGCTCCAGCTGTTCAACAGGAGCCAAAAATGGAGAAAATTGTCATCGAAAAAGCCCCAGAGCCTCTTAAAACTGCTCAGAAAATTGAAAAATCTGCTCCAGCTCAAAAAATTCCAATTTCTTCAAAATCCATCAGAGCTCCCACATCAATTATCCGACCCAAAATCTCAACACCCTCGTCGACTCCAGAAAAAATTCCAGAAAAAGTTCGGATAATTAGCGTTACCAGTAACCCAGGACACTCAAAACTCGCTGAAATCAGGAAACCCGGAGCTCGGAGCCCGCCTGGCTTAAGCTCAAGGCCAGCACCGGCTCCAGTGCCAAAGGTTACTGTAGCTTCACCGCAGAGGACAAGTGGAATACAGGCGCCATTGAGTAGAAGACAGAGTGCTCCGGTGGTTAGAAAACCAACGATGACGGCGGAAAAGAAGAGAGAGGTAAGTTGATGCGTAGTCTGTAATTTTGCGTTACGGTGAACATGCACAAGAGGCATTTTAGTTGACGACATTTTTTGAAATTTTCAACAGCGTTTGTTAAATTTGGGCATAGTGTACCTTGGCCTGGGTTTAAACAAAAATTATAATTCAATAAAAGCGGAAGTCCTGGAAAAGCCAGTTATCCTGAATTTCAGACGTCGTTCACAAAAATAATCTGATGAAATTAAGAAAAATTATATGCTTCTCCAGGCTTTCCAGAAAACTTATGATCATCTCAAACATGGAAAAATTGCTTTAGACATTTTTCAAAAAATTATTTTTTGTGTATTTTCTTAGAAACTTCAAGTTTTTTTTCACCTGCCAGTTAAAAAAAAATTCTTCAAG
This sequence comes from Caenorhabditis doughertyi, assembly GCA_963572265.1. Lineage (NCBI taxonomy): Eukaryota > Metazoa > Nematoda > Chromadorea > Rhabditida > Rhabditidae > Caenorhabditis > Caenorhabditis doughertyi. Next base: position 17,022,328 of record OY751555.1, read on the forward strand.
GCAAGGCAAAAACTAAAAATTGTCTTTTTGGAACAGTTTTTGGAGACCTAGAGTTGTATTTTTCAGTTAAATTGAAACTTCTCAAAAAAACTCAATTATATTATCTTCTTAATTAATGCTCCCATTATAATTCGACGATCAGACGATTTTTTTCTTATCTTGTCCGGTCAGTCCGCAATTTTGCGTCACGGTGAACATGCACAGTCGGCATTTTTTTTTGAAATTTTGTCAAATAATCTGTTCAATTCCTTTCAAAAGACCATTTGTGACAGGCATGTCCGCCCCATGCAACCCCACGCAACCGAAACGCAAGGGACACCCATCGAATCGACCTCCTCCGTTTTTCGGCTCATACTTGACAAAAACTCAACGTTCTTTATATCATTCGATAGAGAATAAAATAATCTATATTTTTATCAAAAAAAAAATCATAGAAATTCATTTTTTTTTTGGATTTTAAAAGGCCGAAAACTATTCCCGAGGGCGCGTTGCGTGTCGCGTCGCGGAATGCCTTTTCGATAGGTTCCTGATGCCATAATTTTCAGATCACAATGAAGCCCTCCGTCTCGACCTCTGCCCGCCCGAGCCTCATCAACACCAGCTCCCACCCAATCGTCCGATCGCCCCTTCCTAAAATGAGCGTCTTGGAAAAACCGAAACCGCTGCGAATCACACGTCCTACAGTAATCCCCCAGCCTCCGGTTCTCACAAGGCCAAGTGGAATAAGGAAGCCAAGTTCCGGTGAAGGACCCAAACCCAAATGGGTTTGATGTGATAATTATGATAATAATAATAATTTTGAATTTTTTTTCTGAAAATTTGCTGTCCCATGTCTTTTTTGCCTTTCAAGTGATTTTGATAACTTTTTTCGATAATGATTTTTTTTTAATTTTTAATTAAAAATTTTTTTTCAGAAAATTAAAAAATTTGGAATTTTTCTAGAAAGTTCATAAGCCCTAAACCCTCCAAATGTGCCAAAAGACCAAAAAATCGAGCTTTTTTTTGATTTATCACGTAGCTCAAAGATTTTCTCATAATCTCTCAAACTAGAAAATATATCAGATTAACATTTACATGTACTTCATAGAGTTATATTTAGTTCATGAAAGTGAAAACGGAGCTTGTTGACACATACCCCTCTCTTTTCAAAAAAAAAGTGTGTTATTGAAACATGAATGGGAGGAGAAGGAGAAAAAATAGAGATGAAGAAACCAATCAAACAGGCAAACTCGCTCACTACGACTACTACAAAACACGGAGGGAGTTGTGTTGAAATTTGTTTTATTTTGGAGCAACTACTGTGAGATAAGTCATCGATTTCGATAGAATTTCAGATCGAAAAAAACTCTGGCCGTTTTTTTTTCAACTTCTTCTATGGTTATCGGTATTGAAAGTTAGAAAATGTTCTATCGAAACAACAAAATACATGACTTTCGAGAAAATTTGAAGAAGAAACTTAAAAAAAAACAATTTTTAAAATTACAGAAAATACTTCAGACTGAAAAATTCAGACCTAAAATTTTAAGAGAAAAAAACTAGAACTCTGATTTTTTTCAATGGGGGATCCATCAGCCCTAAACGATTCATAGGTAATTATCTTTTTTTTCTGTTTGGGCTCTTTTTTTACAGCGACGTTTTTTTTTCAGAAACAACGGACATCGAAAAAAAAACGACAAGCTTCAAAAAATTTAAAAGTTTTTGATAATGGTAAAAATAGCAGGAATTAAGTTTAGGGAACAGGATGAGTTCTACAAAAAATTTCAAAATAAAAATGTTTCACTTGGAAAATTTTTCTCAAAAAACTATCACAATTTTTTTTTCATATTTGAACTGCCGATAGTTTTCTCTGTATCTTTTCGAAAGCTTCGCAATTTTAAACATTTTTTCAGCCGATCTAACTGTGATTCTTGTTTTCAGCGGACTAAATGAAGCTTTGCTAACTTTGTTTTTATAGAAAGTTCTGGAAATCTATGGAAAATGGAATTTTGCTCTCAATATTACTGTCAAAAATGCCAACATTTCTAGAATTCTCCGTCAGAACGTTCAAAAAATTTCATTTTCGTAGTCTTCCGTGCATATTTGAAAAAAAAAATTTGAAGAAATTTCCGCTAAGAAAAAAAATTCCAAGAACTCTGACTAGACACTATTCCCCTGGTGTTCCGTGCATTTCATCAAGAAGCCCTCCAGAAGTTTGAACTTTGGTAAAACACGTTTGTCCCCCTTTGCCCAGTGACAGTTGTCACTGGGGCTCATCATCGAGAAACATGTGCATCCTCTTCTTCTTCTTCTTTCTTCAAATGCAACTTGCTCTCCTCCTCTTCTTCTCCAGACACACACAACTTATCCCATTTTGTTGGCTGCCCATGCCGTGAACAAAATCACGCTACGTGCAAATCGCCAAGAGGGAGAAAAAAGGGGCGTGGCCCTTGTCTTCTATTTTCTGCCCGCGCCGCTTTTCTCGTCGAAAGGCATCAGAATAAGAAGAAGAGGACGAAGAAGAAGATGTGTCGAGGCTCTTTTTCTTACCCTTCTCTTCCTTTTTTAGTCTATTTCCCCTTTGTGGACTCTGCTCTTTCTCTTAGAGGGAGCAGTGCCCGGAGGCGCGTGCGTGAAACATTTTGTCCAAAAACTCGCACCGAGAAACAAAATGCATTTTCTTTTTTTTTGCATTCCAATGAAAAAGTGGTTTCGACTTAGTTAATGTTGTGTTTGAAAATTCTGAAAAAAATTTCGATTTTACATGAATCTTTCTTCAAAAACTCAAGCAAAAAGCTTGAAATTGTCGAAATGTTGACTGAAAAACGACTAAATTCTTTGATTTTCGAGAACTTACTTATCCATTTTCCTGCCTTCTAAAAAACCTCTACCGTACACCTGTGTTTCGTTGAAATCGATGACGCTATCTTGTTTATTTTTGATGTTGTTAGGACATTTTAGAAGGGGCGGAGCTTCGATTTGTTTGGAGTCGTATACTATTATAAAAAGAGGTTATAAATCTGACTACCCGCAAGATTTTTTTTTGATTTATTAATTGCGCGGCAACTTGAAAATTTTCCATAGGTTTTGGTCTAAAAATTCAAAATTCTTCAAGATTTTACCTTTGGAAAAACTGGCTATAAAATTTTTCGAGCTCGAAATAAAAACATTCATTCGAAGAAAATTTGAAATTTTGCGCTCGTTTTGTTTCGCGATATTTTTTCCGCATTCTAAACACAATAGGGACCAATTTGGATCTAAATCGGTGAAAAAACTGATGTCAAATTTGTTATAAGCACGGTTTCCTCTTTAAAATAATATATGGAACGTGTTGAAAAGCCATGGACGGTTTAGACCATTTCTCAGTAAGTTGGGGTAAAGGACGGTTTTTTTTTTGGCATATACGATAATTTTTGAGTCTAAATTTTCAAATTAACGCGCGGTCAGCTAAAATCTTGTTTGTCATCAAAGTCTTACTACAAGCCTTATTGGAAAACGCTGTGAGAAGTCGTGTCCTTAGCGTCGGATCACATTCCAAGGGTTTTTTTGACATTATTCGCCTTTTTTCAGTTTTTTCAACTCTCTCTCACATCTCTCTTTCTCCTCCTTCTCAACCTAACCTCACAATCTTCCAGAACCATCATGTCTCAACAAGACTGTCGCTCTCTGCGTCCAATGGAAACCGATGGTTTCCAAGTGGTTACCGAAGTGGTGACCCATAAGCTCAATCATATTCCAATCTTCAAAGGAGACTTTGCCTCCCTTTCTCCAAAAGTTCAACGATTCGTTGCCGAGAAGGCGGAGCTTATGAATCCAGCTGGAATCTACATCTGTGATGGATCCCAAAAGGAATACGATGATATCGTTGATAAGCTCGTCGAGCGTGGTGTTTTGACCCCGTTGAAGGCTTATGAAAATAAGTGAGTCTGTGATTTTGCGACGAGTTGTATGCTTTTTTTGTTTTTAAAAAAATTAGCTTTTTGGAAATAATGAGCAACCGCGCCCCATCGGTTCTTCAATTTTCCATCACAATCGGCTTTTTTTCGGTGAATTTTACGGTTTTTGCAAGAGAGAAGAAAAAAAAATGATTAAAAGTTTTTTCTAGATTTTCAACAAGGTTTAGGTTGAAATAAGAGCGGAAATTCTCATTTTCAGTCGAAAAACACATTTTTCGGAAGAAAAAATCTCGAAAACTTCTAATTTTCAAAAAAAGTTTCAAAAAATCAACAATCCGGTAGAGCGCATATGCTCCTCCCCAATGTGTCATACCAGTAAAATTCGGTTAAATTTACCGAAAACTTTATCGGGAAAAATTCCGGAAGTTTTCCGAATTTTTCCAGTAGCTTTTGGCGCAAAATTTGAAAAGACGACCGACCAACGATGATCCGAAATAACGCTAGTGCGCATTGTTTAGCGGGTTTTTCGGAAAACTTTTTGAAAAACCGGAAAATTATCCAAAAACTTTCAGTAAAATATACCAAAGTTTTACCGGAAAATTTTTTAGCAAGTTTGAAAAGTTAACTTTCCGTTCTTAGGAGGGGTCAGTTCCGATTCGTCCAGTTCTGATTTTTCCGGTTCTGATTAGGGGTAGCGCCGTTTATTGAACATTATTCGGAAAATATATCGAGCTTTTACCGGAGTTTTTAGGTAAATTTTTTTTCCCGGTAACTTCCAATTTTTTTTCGATGAAATTATCGATGCACTTGAAACATTGAACATTTGATCTGGTCAAAGCATTTCTCGAAACGTTTGTCGATCAAATCACATTTATCACTTTCTCCTCCTTCTCCTATCTGTTGACTTCTTCTCATCGCCGGCCGGGCCCTTGTTGATAATATCACGTAGTGGCAGTGATGATCTTTGTAGAAGAAATTGGAGAAGGCAGAAAACATCAACGAAAAAAGTTTGACATTGGGGAACAAAGTATTATTTTTGTTTCCGAAACTTGTTGTTTATCACTTTGAACTATGATTAGTTGGAAAGAAAGTGTTGCAACCGGAGATTTGTTTTTGCACACAGAATAATCGGAAATTGATCGCGGTGATCTCGATTGGAAAAAGGAGAAAAAGAAGGGATTTTTGAGGGACCTTTGAGGACCAAAAAAACCGAAAAATTTGTCAAAATTGATTTCAAATTCCTTTTCAAATAAAAAAATTCAACGCTCCATTTTTTGGGCGTTTCATTAGTCTATTTCCTGAGATTGTACCTGTTTTACTTGCTTAAATCCGGCGAACGGTCAATTTCTGAACAAGATTTTTTTCTGCATTTTCAAAATTTTGTTTCCTCAAAAATATTCAGTCGATCATTTTTTCGATATTCGTATTTTGAAAAAAAAACGAAATTGTGGTGCAAAAAAATCCCTATCGGTTCATACGAAATGTTTGCATGGTTTCGGTATAAAATTTTGGGGAAAGGGGGAAAAATGAGATTTAAACACGATATTTTTCACATTCTCGGCAGAAAAATCTAATGAAATTATGACAAAATTTACACTAATCGATAGGAAATTTTTCACAAATCACGATTTTCGAAAAATTAATACTGGAAAGTAAGTTTTTCTGGAAAAACTCGTTAAATAATCCGGGGAATTTCAAATTTTCTGTAGATTTTTTGGCTCAAAATTATGAAATACACCGAGAAACGATGTTCCGGAATTACTCTAGTATGCATTGTTTAGCGGATTTACCGAGAATTTTTCGGTAAATTAACTTTATTCCGGTAAATTTGCCGATAATTCCTCGATAAATTTGTCAATCATTTATCGAGACACCTGTTTACCGGTAAAAACTTGGCACAAGAGTACGTCTGCGAGAAGGCGACCTCAATTTTGACAAATCGTTACATTAAACTTAGTTAGGCCGGCCCCTTAGATGGTATTGATTTTTGTTTTCCTTTCAAATATTCAAAAGTGAAAAATTAGTGCATACACCAAATCTTACGACAAAACTCACCCCCACCCCTTTGACTTATGCCTAACAAACTCCATTTCCAGCTATCTCTGCCGCACCGACCCACGTGACGTCGCCCGTGTCGAGTCCAAGACATGGATGGTCACCAAAGACAAGTACGACTCGGTGTGCCACACCCCAGAAGGAGTCCGCCCAATCATGGGACAATGGATGTCCGAAGAGCAATTTGGTGTTGAACTCGACGCCCGTTTCCCAGGATGTATGGCTGGACGTCCAATGTACGTCGTACCGTATTCTATGGGACCAATTGGAGGACCACTTTCCAAGATTGGAATTGAGTTGACTGATTCGTCTTATGTCGTTTTGTGTATGCGTACTATGACTCGTATGGGACAAAAGGTGTTGGATGCTCTTGGTGATCAAGACTTTGTTCGTTGCATTCACTCGGTTGGACTTCCACGTCCAGTTAAGCGTAAGTTGATTTTTAGAGGAAAACGTTATCAAATTTATTATGTACCTTTTTAAATTTCACTTTCATTTTTATGTGTGAATTCGCTCAATAATTGCTTTGAAGCGCTGTAAACGAGTTTAAAATCCGAATTTACAGAAAGATGGCCGTGGACGTTGACCAAGTGGTCTTTTTTTCCATATATTTTTGATCCGTTTTCTACGAAAAAACCCTTTTTTGATGAGTTTTCCACAAAAAAAAAGAAAAAAATCGTTTTTTTTTTCGGTTAAAGGAGGACTGAGCTTAATTTTTTTCAATTTTTTTTTCGATTTATTTTTTGGTCTATAAATGAGATTTCATAGCACAAAATGAAAAAATAGCAATATCCAACGGTGGCCTAGAAAACTCCGCTGGCCGAACTCGCAAAATTGGGTTTTTTTTTTCCTATTTTGCTCTTCTACCGCATTTTTTGAAGAGATTTTTGGGAAAAAAAACAGAAAGTTAATTGCTCAAAGATTGAAAAAAAACAAAAGCAGGAAAAACGTTTTCACGAGTTCGGCCAAAAGCAAAAAAAAAGCAAAAATTTCTAGGCCACGAAAAAGTAAATCATTTCTTAAATGTGCGATTTTCAGAATTTTTCTAATAAAGTCTTCCAAAATCTCGGCCGATGACAGTGTTCATCACACTGTAACTTGAAAATTTGAACGCTTCTTGCCCGCTTCAGAGCGATTATAAATCAAATCCCACTCAAAAAATGAAATCATCACTAAAATTTACCCCCTACGCTGATGTTTTTCCCCCTCAAACCCATCTTTTTTTGCAGAAAAAGTCATCAACCACTGGCCATGCAACCCAGAAAAAGTCATGATCGCCCATCGTCCAAAGGAGCGCGAAATCTGGTCCTTCGGCTCAGGATACGGAGGAAACTCCATTCTCGGCAAGAAGTGTTTCGCCCTTCGCATCGCCTGTAACATTGGAAGAGACGAGGGATGGCTCGCCGAGCACATGCTCATCATGGGTGTCACTAATCCAGAAGGAGAGGAGAAATTCATCGCCGCCGCCTTCCCATCTGCTTGTGGAAAGACCAATTTGGCAATGTTGACACCAACTGTCCCCGGATGGAAGGTCCGTGTCGTTGGAGATGATATCGCCTGGATGAAGTTTGGAGAGGACGGACGGCTTTACGCAATCAATCCGGAAGCCGGCTTCTTCGGTGTGGCCCCAGGAACTTCCCATAAAACAAATGCCATGGCTATGGAGTCCTTCCAAAAGAATTCCATCTTCACCAATGTCGCCGAGACTGCTGACGGCGAGTACTTCTGGGAGGGACTCGAGAAGGAGCTTAAGGAGCGCAAGGGCTATTCTGACGAGGAGCTTAAGCATCTCGAAATCACAAATTGGCTCGGAGATCGTTGGCACATTGGGGATGAGGGAAAAGCTGCTCATCCAAACTCCAGATTCACTGCTCCAGCCGGTCAATGCCCAACTATCCATCCTGATTGGGAAGCCCCACAGGGTGTCCCAATCGACGCCATCGTGTTCGGAGGACGTCGCCCTGAAGGTGTCCCACTTGTCTTTGAATCCTTCTCATGGGAGCATGGAATTCTTGTCGGAGCTCTCGTGAAATCCGAGACCACTGCCGCAGCTGAGTTCACCGGAAAGAATGTGATGCATGACCCAATGGCAATGAGACCATTCATGGGATACAACTACGGAAAGTATTTGGAGCATTGGATTAAGCTTGGCAAGGCTCCAAACAAGGCGCCAAAGATTTTCCATGTCAATTGGTTCCGTGAGACAAAGGATCACAAATTCTTGTGGCCTGGATTTGGAGACAACATTCGTGTGCTTGACTGGATTTTGAGACGAGTTTCTGGAGATGAGGAGATTGCTGTGAGTTTGGAGGGAAAATGAGAAATGGCGCGGAAATCGAAATTCTCAAAATTTTGAGATTCGTTTAGAAAACATTTTGTGTAAGAAAACAAAAAATGGCGCGAAATTCGAAATTTTGCTTTTATCTGGCAGTTTTCGTCGTTTCAATCAGGTTTTTGTCCGATTTTTCGTTCAAATGAAAAGAATTAGTCTAATGAGGCCCGGGGTAAACCAAAAATTTTAGCTAAAGGACCAAAAATTTAGGATAAGCCTGATATTTTCAACTTCATTTTCAGTCAAGCACAAAAATTCGCTAAAAATAAGAATTTCCACAAAAAAAAAACTATTTTCAGAAATTTTTTAAATGTGAGAATCCCAAAAAATTTTCAGAACAGCTGAAATTTTTTGAGCGTTTTGTTTTGCAAATCTTCGCTAATTTACTTGCATCCCAAAAAATTTTTGAATTATAGTGCACTGAATATTCGCTCCACTGCAACCCCGCCCACCTCGTAAAAATAGTTCTCCTTTTGGAGAGAGTGGCAGACACGTTACTGTCTGCGTGTCTGCCGCTCTCTCCAAAAGGCGAACTATTTTTACGAGGTGGGTGGGGTTGCAGTGGAGCGAATATTCAGACGCTTGCGTGCACTATAAGGCAACACAATTTTTCTGAAAATTTTAAATTTGAAGACACCGCATGGGCCTTTTTCCAAAATTACCTTAAAACTAGGGCCTAACTAACGTTCTCTTATTTATTCACTATCAAATTTTCAAACGAAAAAAGCCACAACAAATTGAGCAAAACTAGAACCAAAAACATGTAAATCCAGAAAAAAGCAGTGCAAAAATCCTTTTTTAGTGCTCAAAACCACCGTTCCAATAATTTTCTGATTAATTAACTATCAAAATGTGAATCAAAACAAAAGTAAAAAAGAAAATCCCTAGGTCGGACTCGAACCTAAAACCTTTCGAACCAAAAGCATTCACGTAACCTACTCGACCACCCGGTCATCGTACGATAGTGGTGTACAAAGCGTAGATATTACGGCGCGCCTTGAAATGAGGAGCGCCGCACGCCCGAGAAAAATCTTTTTCTCAAAAATCCAATTTTTCATTATCCAGGTCGAAACCGCCATTGGATACGTTCCAAAGCGCGGCACCATCAATTTGGACGGTCTCCCACGTATCGATTGGAATGAGTTGATGAGCATTCCAAAACCATATTGGGAAGAGGATATTGATGAGAGTAGACATTTCTTGGACAGTCAAGTCGGTTCGGATCTTCCACAACCAATTAGAGATGAATTGGATAAACTCGAGAAAAGAGTTCATTCTCTTTAAATTTCTTTTGGGTTTTTTTTACTGAAAAACTTCTCATAATAATGCTATTTTTTGTACACTGCTTCTTTTTCTTCTTCTCTCAAATTTGTTTTATCTCATTATATTAATTTACTTACTTAGAATCGCTATATAATAAAGTGATAGTCTTAATTTGTTCATGCAGACTCCGTTTCTCATGATGAAATCACTAAAAAATCGCTCTGAAGCGCACAAATCGTGAATTTTCTCTCGGATTGAAAAAAAAAATTTGCAATTTTGTTTGGAAAAAAATTAGAAGGAGCACCTCTGAAACATAAATTTCAGCTTGAAAAACTCGAAAATCTGCTCAAAAATTTCGAATATCGCAATTGGAAACCGACTGGAGGGACTAGAAAAATCCGGAATGGCCTAGAAATCCAAAAGAGGGAATTTTGAAAAATCTTTTATATTTTGGCCTCATTGATTCATATTTTTTACCAAAAAGGTTCCGAAAACCATCTTAAAACAGCAGGAGGGACTAGAATTCGCCGTGCCCTAGAAATCTGCAGGCGGGAATTCGAAAACTTTTTTGTTTTCTTTTCGTTTTCCAAATTGAGCCAGGTTTTCATTATTTACCAGTAAGAATCCAAAAATTGGTTTAGAAATAGAGGATTCCTGAACCAAAAATCAAAAAATTTCGAATTCCCGCCTTTAGATTTCTAGGCCATAACGAACTTTTCTAGTCCCTCGCTGATTTTTGAATTCTTCTTGGTTAAAAATTTGAAACTATGATTCAATTTTCAAAAGGTAATGAAAATATATTTAAAATTTTGAATTCCCGCCTCCGGATTTCTAGGCCACCAGGGACGTTTCTAGTCCCTCCAGCTCACTTTTTTCGATTGCGATTTTCGAAAGTTCTGAGCGAATTACAAATCTTTTCGACCTGAAATTCATTGTTCAAAAATTTTCAAAAAGGGAATTTTTGTAAAACTGTAAAAATTTATTAACTAGAAAATCGCTATTCAACAAACAAAAACTATAGTTCTACTCAAAAAAAAATACCAGTAGATCACAAAAAAACTTTGCGCGAAAAAAAAGTAATAACAAAAAATTCAAGAAAAAAGTCGAGAAAATTTATGAAGCCCAATTTCTAGTGGTATCAATATAATCGCCATCGGGAGCCTCGTAATTCTTGATGGGCGGAGTCAGAGACGGACCACGAATCGTCAATGGCAAATCATTGGGTGCTGGTTGAACGGCGGCCGTGTACAGTTCTGGAGACAACTTTTTCAATTCCAAGAGAGCTTTTCGTTGCGAGGCGATGGCTCCACGAATCCACGCGTCGTCCTCTTGTTGAAGGGTCATTCGGGAGCGGGTGTAGTCCTGGAAAAATAGAAAATCTTTTTTCGAAAGATCAAAAATTTTTGATCTACTTCTCTGAGAAATAGCGGACGGGAAAAAACGGTTTTTAGACGGAATTTCAGGAATTTTCAGAACATTTTTTTCTTCTGAAAATCCGGAGTTTTCTATTCAACTTTCTGGAAAAAAAAACACTCAACGTCGGAACCGCATCGATTTGAAACAAGCCAAAAATGTTCATACTTCGGTTTATGGCCTAGAAATCTATGGCCGCGGACTAGAACTGTGGCGTGAATTCAAATTTGTTTTGAAAATTTTGAACGAAATTCTAGTCCGCGGTCAGAGATTTCTAGGTCACAGACCCAAAAATTTAAACTAAAAGCGGGCTTTAAGTCGAGTTTTTTGGGTTACGAAATAGGTATTTTTGAGTATGTTTTCTAGCACAAATTTCGAAAAAACTTTTTTTTTGAATTTTGAAAATTTTTGTTCAATCGAGAAACTTTTTTTTTCAAAAAAACATTACCCAGAAAAAGACTTTTCGCTTTTTAGCCCATTTTTATGTTCTTTTCGAATTTTGACTTTTTACCGCCATTTTTTTTTCTCAAAGACAAACCTTCAATGCAATGGCTCTCTCATCAATCTGCTCCAGAGTGAGTTCGGTAGACGGGCGGCGGCGTTCTCTGAAAAAAAAAACGTTCAAATTTTTTCGAAATTCAAAAGTGAATAGCGCGCCAAAACTTGAGTATTCTGACGTGTCAGCTTGCCACAGTAACCCAAAAAAAAGCGCGCGAAAAATTTTCGTTTTTAAATTTTTTTTCGCGCGCTTTTCTTTCAATCAAACTCCGAATTTTATTTTCAAAATCCCTCACTCAATATTCTTGGCAGATTTCACATCCAATGTGAGCTCATCGACGGGTTTCGGCTTTTTCGAGTGCTTCTGCATCTGGCGAATCTCCTTCTCGAGACGCTTTCGGCGACGCGCCTCTCGTTGTTTGGCGACCTAGAAACAATTGGGTTCTTGGCGGGAAATTCAAAATTTTGAGAAAATTTTTTTGGCGGGAAATTTGAATTACTTACCTCCGGGTCGATTTTCTTCTGCCGCTTCATGAAAACCGACGAAGCGGCGGGCACTGTTTGGTGGAGGGAGCGCGCTGGGACCAGCGAGAGTTTGGCGAAGTTTGTGAGAAGGCTCATCGCTGAAAATTTTGGAAAAATTGGCGGGAAATTTGAATTTGTTGAACGGAAAAAGAGAAAAGAACGTTTTGAATGAAGATTTTTAGAAAAAAAATTAAATTTTCTTGTGGAAAAAATGTGATGGAAACGGCGGTTTCGTTCAAAGGCGCAGGGAGTCACGCTTCCTGTATTTTCCCCCAAAAGATTACTGTAATCGTGGCGAGATATCCTGAAATCGCCCTATGCGCCTTTAAATGGAACCGCCCCTTTTTGGAAGATTAATAAAAGAAAAAACAACGACACTCCGAAAATTCCGCACACAGCACGTAGTTTATCCGAATAGTCCCCCATAATTCCGGCCCTTTCCCCAGTCCCTTTTTAGCCTTTTTAGCCAGTTTTCCCGTAAAATTCTGATTTTTTCAGCATTTCACAATGAATACAATCCACGAGGAAGATGAAGAGGAGGGAAGTCCTAGGAAAATTGGTAATTTTTACTTTTTTTGCTCAAAAATCCCCCTAAAACTAGAAAAATTCCCAAATTTTAGACCTAAAAAACGAGGAAACCGAAGTTCTTCAACAATACATTAAGGAGCAGCGAAAAATCTATGAAAAAGCCAAAAATTCTCCAATGAAAAAGCTGAAACCCCCAAAATGGATGTGCACGGAGAATGATTGTAAATGGTCGGGAAAGGATATCGAGGCGATGAGAGAGCATCAAAAAAAGCAACATCCAAATGGAAATGGTTGTCGATTCAAGGTGGAATATAATCGTTATGTAAGTTTTTTTTAGCAAACTTTTTTTTTCAAAGTTAAAAAAAAATTTTCAGGATCACCCCCAGACTGATCGGAATTGCCGTTTGAAATTTATCAAACGAGAAGTTCGCCACAAGAAAACCGTGGAGCAGTTGGAGCAACAAATCAAGGATCTCTGAGTATGTGTAAATTAACAAAAAGTGTAAATTAACATGTGAAAAATGAATTTTATCAACGAAAATCGACTTTTATTGACATTAGAATTTATAAAATCCCCTAAAAACTGACTAAAACCAACAAACAGAGGCCAAAATACCGAAAATTTGAGCATAAATAAAAAATTGTGATTTAGCATTTCCAAAACAAATATTATTGACGGAAATTGACTTCAATTGCTTTCTTTTCACTTAAAAACTATCAAAATTTATCAAAAACCGACGAAAACCTTTCGAAAACGGCGAAAATCGCGAAAAAAACCGGAAAAAAAGAATAAAAAATTAAAGGCGCACGCAATTTCCCCTCCTGTGGGTCTCGCCACGAAACCGCAACGACACTCCGCGCCGGCCTCTCGTTTGCTATTTATCCGCTTTTTTCTCTCCCCCGTCTCTTGTTTTTACATTATCTCTCGCCGTAAATTTGAAAATAATTGAAAAAGGAACACGAAAATCCGTGAAAAACCTCGAAAAATCATCAAAATTAACACACAAAAATTTAGAAAAACGAATGGAAGAGGAGGAAATTGACGTGGTAAACTACGAGGCGTCGTCAAAATTGCCCGATATTCAGCCCGAATTTCGTTGTACTCACTGCGAATGGATCGGAAAATCCGAGCGAAGTCTTTCGACACATTTAAAATATAAACATCCAGGAACAGAGCCTGTAGAAGAGGGTGTTAGGCGTACAAGGGTGCGTTGAATTAGGGAAAAATCGATAATTTTCGAATTATTTGCGAATGTTGCAGGGTCGCCCGCGAAAAAAAGTGGAAAATGGGTTTGGCGATGACGTTTTTCAACAGCGCGTCACCACAAAACAACTTTTGGGTGGTAGAAAACGCCCGAAAACCATTGTCGATAATGTTGATGACTCGGCTTTGCGTGAGTTTTTTTTTTGAAAAAAATTTGGAAAAAAACCAATTTAGGAACCGATAGAGAAGCTTCTCGACTTCACGAGCTCGGTGTGATTGATGAGGAGACGCCGTTGGGAGAATTTGTGCGTCGTGGTGTGAATTATCAAATGATATCACAGGAAATGATGGGAGAAGACGGTGGCGCGATGGTTGTTGGCGAAGAAGTGGTGATTGGTGATGGAGAACAGATTGATGAGGATGATGATGCGGCGTTGTTGATGGTGAGTGGGTTAGAAGGCCTCTGGAGTAGTCTAGAATCGGCTATTGACGTTTGGAAATCGAGAAAACTGGACTGGAATGGCTCTAAGCCCCTGATTTTCACCTGAAAACACGGTTTTTTCAAAAAAAAAGTTGTTTTAACGAGGATTTTGCCCCAAAAACTTCTGAGAAACTCCTCAGTCACCTAGAAATAGTCACTAATATCTGAAAAATGCTGTAATTTTCACCCGATTTGCCATAAAATGGCCTGCTTTTCACCAGAGTTTTCCCAAATTCGGGCATCTTTTGAAAAAAAAACTTGTGCCGTTTTGGCTCGATTTTAGGTTATTCGAAAGCTGAAAATGTGCGGATTTTTACCAGATTCAGCGGTAATGGATTCTGAGAGAGATATTGCCTGAGAATTCCCTTTTCATGAAGAAATCACTCGAAAATCAGTCTGAAACGCACGAATCGGGTTCAAAATCGCAAGTTTCAGACTGATGGCCGCGACCTAGAATTCGACTAGCCTTAAAAAAAGCAGAAAATATGAAAAATAGGTCCATCGGGTTATCGGCCGCGGCCCCCAGTCTATAGATTTGCGATTTTGGACCCGATTCGTGTATTTCCGAGCGATTTTTGAATGATTTATTTAAGAAAAACGGAAGTCTCTTAAAAGCGCAGCAATCTTCCCCAGGGTACTGTCACAGATACAGTAATTCCCAATGCAAAACAACTTTGCGCCTTTAAAGAGCAATTTTCAATTCAAAATACCAGTTTTTACCCCCGAAACCCCCGTTTTTTTTTCCAGAAATACGACGCGATGAAAAACCGTCTCCCGGGTCGCCGCTACGCCGAAAAACTCCCCGATCGTCTGACTCATGGAGATCCAACAGGAAAATACAAGTGTTACATTGCGGGATGTCAATGGAAAGGCGGTTATCGTTCGGTTCGAATGGATCATATGAAAGCAATTCATCCGAATTGGAAAATGCCTTCGAGATATATTCTGGAGAGAATTTCCAAGGAAGGAGTCTATATAGATCCAGAGAAACATGAACCAAAATTCGCTTGTAATGTTGAGGGATGCGATTGGAGAGGGAATTACAGAGCCTCTAGGTCAACTCATATGAGAAAAGTACATCCAGAGGAGCATGCTTCGGCTAAGAAAAAAGCTCCTGGATATAATTGTAATGGAAATTATGCGTGTCATTTCCCTATGTGCTCTTGGAGAGGATGGTCGCGGTCGACGAGATCTCAACATTTGAAAAAGGCACATCCGGATTGGAGACCCGAGGATAATCGGATTATGGTAAGGGAGGTGGAAATTGGCTAAAAATGAAATTTGGAGAAAAAATTTAAAAATTTGTTCATCGGAAAATTTTCAACTATGGAAAACTTTGAATTTGTCAAAATTTCAAAACTCGAAGTTTTTTTACCAGAAAAATTTTGGAAAAACTGATCGGAATATGTTTGGCTATCTTGAAATTTTGTAAACCGTTTTCAGAAAAAAAAGAATTAAAAATGGAATTCCGACTTTTTTTTTTGAAAAATGCAAAAATTTGAGTTTATGATTTTCGGATTATTCATTTGCGGAACATTTTCAGAAAAACAAATTTTTGAAGTTTTATGCTTGAAAAATATTCGAGCACTAATTCAAACGTGCTAATTTCTGCTGGGCGGAAAACTCATAAAAGTTTCAAAAAATTTTTTATCTGAACGAAAATTTTCAACATTTTTTTTTGCAAAAATTGAAGAAATAATTTGCGTTCTGAAAAATTTTATTAAAAAAAAACTATTACTTATTTGCGATAGCCTGACACCTAGGTTTGAAGGCGCAGAGACAAATGTCTAATGAATCTCGCCACTATCACAATAATTCTCAGTTGAAAATTACTGTAAACGTGACAGGACCCTGTGAAAATTTGTCGCTGCGCCTTTAAACTCAGGTGTCAGGCTATCGCAAATAAGTAATATACTTTTGAATAACAAACATTCCTTTAAAAATTTGCTTTTTGAGAAATTTTTGTTTACGAAAATATCAGATTTTTCATCTAAAAAATTTCAAGTTTCCAAAATTTTAGACCCAAAAATTTTTTTTCTCGAAATTTTGTTCTGGAAAATTCCATTTTTTTCACAATATCAGCTATTCTTTCAGATGGCTCTCTCCTGTTTCTACTGCAAAAACATATTCAACTCCTACGATCAACTATGCAATCATATAGCAAATCACGGTGGCCTAATACTCCAAGTCGACGAAGTCTTCGACTCAAAACAATCATTTGGGGTACGGTTTGGCGGGAAACTTAAAAATTTTCAAACAAAAAATTTTCAGGACTGGCTTCAAAATCTGGAAAATACATATTCGATCACTTTTGAACGAAATGAGTTGACACATCCATCAGAAGACGTTGAGCCAGAAGTCAAGAATTATATTCTTCATTGTAATTGTACCAGTGGAAAGGGGGCTCAATTGGCTAGTGATTCTAGGTAAGGTTTTTGAATTTTTAGAAAAAAAACCTCTATTATAAGGGCATCTGTTACAGAAGTTTTGAATTCTCGGGGTCTTTTTGAAGTTTAGGATTTTCCGCGCTATTTCAGAAAATCTTTGTGAAAAACCACCGCAAACTTCCAAAAAATCGGTGAATACCCTTTTGGTGGCCTAGAAATTTTCATGGCCGTGGAAGAGGAAACTCCTGCTGTGTACTTCTCTCGGAAAACGGGTTTTCCCAAATTCGAAATTTTTCCAAAGAAAAACTGCTGAGTTTCAGTAGAAAAACAGTTTCAAAAAAGTGACTCAGAATTGTCCGAGAAGAGTACAAAGCAGGATTTTTCTCTTCCACGGCCAGCGAAATTCCTAGGCCATGGTATTTCCCGATTTTTTTTGTTTTTGCCGAATTTCAGTATTTCGCGCCATTCCTGACCACATTTTCCAAAAAAAAAAAACCGCGAAATTTCAATTTCTGAAAAACCACAGAAATTCAATGTGAAAAAAAATCTGAAAAATCCAAATAGTTCTCGCTCTCCAAAGAGTGCCCTTGTAATAGGGGTTTTTCGTGTGCAAAGTTCCTGAAATGAAACTGAACTTTTTTCCAGAAACTACATCTACCAAAAGCATCACTATCTGAAACGTCGTTCCATTCACATGGTAACCCGCCTCAAAATCGATTGCTCAGTTCATTTGGAGATCCGTGAGGACTCCCCATTCGGTCCAGTCCACGTCAAAGGCTGCCTAGAGCACACTGGCCATCGATTCGGCACCCCATTGCTCAGATTATCTGCAGCGGATCGTCAACTCTACCTGGACATTGAGGAGTGGAAAGCGGCGGAAACCGAGAATTTTCATCTGACAGCGTTGAATCTGGTGGAGCGTCTTAACACTTTCGAAGGATTTATGATGGATAACTATGCGGCCGCCCCGCCCACTGACATGATAGATCCCTATGATGAGGATCCACTGATATCACTCCGTCAACTGATCGATCAATCTGATCCCGGCTGCTTTTTTGGGAAGGACTTTAGCGAGGGCGGCATCTCATTTGGCTATGTAACCCAGGAAATGGCGAAGCTCTACAAGGCATTTGGGCCCGAAAAAATCGTCACAATCGACGGGGTTACTGTAGAATTTGATGATATGGAGGTGATGTATTACTCGGTCCTAGTGAATGATGAGAATACGATCCCACGTTGTGCTCTTTTCTACGTATCAACTGATTATCACTCCGCCCCTGATGCCATCCTTCATCAGCTATCAGTTCTAGACCCGCGACCACCCAAGGAGATTATAGCGGATGTCTCAGAGGTTTGGGTGGAGCTAAGCCCAAAATATTGGGGAGAAAAAGAGGCGCCGGCGATGCTTATCAGTGAGTGGAACCTCATGGATTATTGGGCTTCCAAAGTGGAAATGATGGTGGACAATGAATTTGACCTTTTCTGCATCATTTCGGCTCTTCGGAGGTTCTTAAGAGTCGATGAGCTTCATCAAATGCAAGCGTTTATTGTGGAATTCTTCGAGGCCCTTTATGAGTGTGGCTATGAAGCCGTGGCGGAGTTTCTGGACATCCAGTTGACCGATGCGGAGTTTCAAAAGCGTTGGTCCCCTCTGCAAAGGACCCTTTTGACTAGTCATGCGTGGCCCACCACTGGCGTCGCCGCTAGAATCCTTCGAGACCTCTACCTCACCCACGATGATTTTGCCCGAATTGATCAGTGGTTTGCACATGTTACCAAGCGAATTCATGATTTTAACGATGCCCCCGGGACCGAAGCCTACACATTCCGGATTCAGGAAGCTCCCCGCAAATTCTTCTATAACCAGGTGGCCACTGATGAAAATGGAATGGACCAGGAGTTGGTTGGCGGTGTCCCCGAGGACTATCGCGCTATGATCTATGAGGATGACATTCTGGCTGGGGAGGTGGTGGAAGAGGAAATTATCGGCCATGAAATCACAGAAGAGGAAACGGTGGAGATGGAGGAGGTTGTTGGAGAAGGAGAAGAAGAATTGAATTTACAAGAAGGCGAGGAGATTATCTATGAGGAAATTGAGGATGAACATCAGCAGATTGTTGTCACACATCATCATCATTTGCATCAGACTGAGGAATATGAGAGGGTAAGGGTTGCGTCTTGGAACGAAAAGGGTGGGGTTACTGTAGATTAGAAGAGAGCGCGGTTACTGTAGCTTTTCTTTAAAGTCCGGTTGGGTCTTGGAGCGATAGAGTTGCTGTAGGCCCTAAAGTATCGGAACATGCGATTGGGTCTCACAGCGAAAAAACATAGGTTACTGTAGCCAAAAATTGGTGCAATGCAAGGGATGGGCTCTTTTCGGTTACTGTAGTTTTAAACTAATTTCAATACTGCAGATGGGTCTCGCCCCGAACGGGTACTGTAGTTGCAAAAACATATTGTTTCAAGACTTTAGAATGTTTGGTCTCGTCGCGAAAAATTAGCGATTACTGTAGCTTTGAGAAATGCTACAGTAATACGCAGTTTTCGTTGTGAGACCACGGAACAGCAACAATTTTTGAGTTATTTTCTGGTGGACGTGGCCTAGGAAATTCTTTCATTCCGAATCGACTTTGTTTTAAAATTTTGAGAAAAAAAAAGATTTTTTTCAGAAAATTATCAGTCTTTAAAAAAAAGGAGTTAAAAAAAATCATTCTTATATATAAAAAGCCAGAGGCGTATGTCCGTTGCTTTGTCAGGATGTTCGCACTTTTTGGGCAAGAAGAAAGAGAGACTTGCCCCCAAAAGGGTTCGAACCCGCGGCCTTGCGAACGACAGCCGCGCGCTCCTCCACTGCGCCCACCGGACCACGAAAACTGGGGGACCTCTTTGCCTACAGGTGACAACGGGTTCCAGTCATATGGAGCGGCGAAGCCGCGACCAGTGAAAAAAGTGAGGAGCGCAGCGACGAACAGTTTAAAGAAGCCTGTTGAAGCGCCGGAGGCGCGACAAACAGGCTGGTTTCCTATAGAAAAGTTGAAAAAGTTGAAATCAGTCGAGCTGTGAAGTTTGAAAATTGGAAATTTTACATTAAAAAAATTCAAAATTTTTTCTTTGAACGTGTTTTTTTCAGCGAACTGACCCAGTTATCCCCAGACGGTTTTTATAGTTTTTCAATTCCAGAATGTCACAGTACCACAACGCCGCGCCTCTCTGGAATACGAAGACCCTGCTCCGGGCCCAGGACCTTCTTCAAGCCGTGTGGTGGAGCCAGATGAAGGAGACGCCGTCGTGTTAGAAGAACAACGACAAGAAGTAGAAGAGATCCCTCGAAAAATTCCGCCTCATCGACGAGGAGTGCCTTATTACACAAGAAATCCGCCAAAACCAACCACGAATCCATCGACAATTGTTGGAAATGAGACACTTCCATTGAGTATGCCCCGACGGGAGACAACAAAAGCAGTGATTCGACGGAAGAAAAATAAGGAAAAGTACGCACATATGCGAGATTGTCCACCTGAAGTCATGAGGGCAATTGCCGCTCACGCAATCTCATATGATGGCCGAAAAAAAGAGCAACGCCCGTTTATGTATATGCCATCGGAGGCTAAAATGTCCACAGCGACCACCCCGGTCGTCGCTACGCCTGACTTGAAACCGTTTGAAAAAAAGATGACACCGCAGGAGATTGCTTTGATTCAACAACGACGACGAGAGAAGAAGGATCAACAGTGGGCTAGGTTCAGACACACCACCACCAGACATCATCCCGAAGAGGAAGAGGAGATTCGGATGAAGAGGGTTGGTGGGAAATTTGAAAAAATGAGGGAAAAGTCGGAATTTCTGCACTTTTTTATCTGAAAACATAAAAGAATGGTGTTTCAGAAAACTGGGGAAATGAAAAAAAAAATTTCAAAAAAAAAATCAGAAAAACGTTAGCTTCGGACATCCGGAGGCTTTTTCATCAGAAAGGAAAAGCGAGAAATTTGGAAAAATTTTAAAAATTTAAAGAAAAGATGTCAAAAACAGTCGAAAAAATAGTATTACGAAAAGAATTTCCAAAAAAAATTTTTTTCCAACAATTTTTTCTTTCAAAAAATCCGTAGAGAATCCTCAGAAAAACTTGAAGCTCATCGTTCTTTTTTCAAACGTTTCCCTAAACTTTCAGTTTTTTTTTCATTAAAGTTAAAAAGCTGTTTTTTTTTTGAAAACTGAAAAAATTCTTACTAAAAAAAAGAAGTTGGAAAAAATAGTTTTATTCCAAAAAAATTTTCAAAAAACACTTCTCGTTTCTGTGTATATACATGGTTTTCAACAAAATTTTATTATTGGTTTCAAAAAAAAATTTCAATAAAAGCCAATTTTTTATTCGAAATCTCGGAAACTTTTTTTTTGAATTTTGGTTTATTACGATGGCCTAGAAATATATGGCCCAGAAAAACATGGGCTGGAATTCTAGTCCGCGGCCATACATTTCATTTACTCGTTTTTAACCGATAATGTTTTGATCATATTCAGATGTTTTTCGGCCGAATTTTTCGAAAATTGTAGAGAAAAAGAGCCTGACGGTAGCTGAATAAGAGCGAAAATTTCAGAATTTTTAGCCATTTTTAGAACTTACCTTCCCGAAGTCGAACTTTTTTTGACTAACCGTAAAACCTTCAATAGAAGCGCATCTGTAATACACAGAAATAGAAGGGTTGAGAAAAGACATGTCCCTCTATTACAGGCTTCACGATTTCGTAAAATCCCTCTCTAAGTTTCAGGAACCAGTCCACGACGAGCACGATGTCGTTGAATACAAGCCAGACGTGCATCATTCTTCCATCTCATCAGAATCATTCGAAGAGGAATATGCTCCAGAATCAATGGTAGTTCATCATGAGGAGATTCATATGGACCATAATGAACCAGATGACGTTGACGTTGATGACGATCAACAACCGTGTACTTCTGCTTCCATGTATCGATAAATTTATCTGTTTTTTTTTGATAATTTTTTAAAAATTTGAATTTTTTGATTTTTTTACGTGTAATCCGATACCTACTCTTGAATCTCAATCTGTTTATTATTCTTTATGAACTCACTTATAAAATTTTACTTTTTTTTGGATTTTTGATTTTGCAAGTTTTCGAGTTTTTTTGACTCTTTTTATATCTTTTTATTGTTTTTTGTTCTTTTCAGGACACTTCAGAACTTAAATTGGACGTTTTAGAACTATTTTTCAGTCAAAATTCTATTTTTCAGTCAAAACATTTTTTTGAAAAATAAAAAAAACCTTTTTCGATTATAAGCAAAAAAAGAGACAATTTCAAATATTTTTCGAATTTTTCAAAAACTTTTTTTGGTCCCAAGCCAAGAATTCACGATTTTGAAATATTTTAATTGTGAAAAAATATAAAATAAAAGAAAATTCTGAAAATTTTTTTCAATATTTGGTTTCCGAAAAAAAAAGAAGCTCCAAAAAATGCTGGATTATTTTTATTCTGCAATGAAAAAAATTTTTCAAAAACGCTTCACAGAAAAATTTTTTTCATGTTGCTTTTTTTCCCAAACTTGTGCTTTCACTACGCTGAATAGAAAAAAAGTAACAGAAAATTCTGAAAATGCGAAATTTTGGCCTATTTTTCTACGGTTCCAAATCGTCTCAGTTCTGAAACGTCCCGGTTCCCAAAAGATCCTAAATTTTCCACCATTTTTCCAGAAGATGTCGGCCTCAATTCCAGCAGATCTTCGTAACCTTCGCGCGTGTCTCCTCTGTTCACTCATCAAATCGGTCGACAGTTTTCAACGGGACGGATGCGAGAATTGTGATGAAGTACTTCATTTGAAAGGCGATGAGGAGAAGGTGTACGATTGTACCAGGTACAGTAATCCCCGATGGATGGAAAAAAATTGACTTAAAAGTTCGATTAGGCTAGTTTAGGGTCATTTTTCTGCCAAAAATTTCAGCAAAATTAAGTTTAACTAGGGAAGTGTTTGATGAGACCACTTGAGAATTTGATGAAATTTTGTCTGTAGGGTATATCGACCCTCCTGAATCAATTTCTGAAGTCAGTTTGGTCCGTTCGGCATTTTGAAGCCCACTTTACTAGACACCTATCAGCTGCCTATGACTTCAAATCCGATTTTGAGTGTTGTTATGCAGCCAGAGAGCCTACAAACAAAGTTGAAACACTTTCTTGGCCATCCTTTATCACCCCCGGCAAATTTGGAAATTATTTTCGAAGAAAATTTTTTTGGTTCAAAATTTTTTTTACAAGTCCTGATTGTTCACAGGGCCCAACAGTCAACAAAATTTGGAAAAAAAAATTTTTCATAGAAAACATCATTTTTGTTCGAGTCGAGATTATTGACATTGTTTGGAACCCAAAAATTGGCATTTCTGAAAACGCTACGCCTTCTGAAATTTTGCGAGAAAAGTTCTAAAAAAAATTTTGCATAGAGCGGGATCGAACCCACGCCCTTATATCGATGGGCGAGGGCGTTGCCACTGCGCCAAATCGCCACATTTTTCCACCCTACCGGAGGGCGTATATAAACTCAGTGAAACGAGAGACTGCAAAAGCCTGAGAAAGCCTGAAAAATCCGAAAAAATGAAAAGGCCGAACGGACCAAACTGACTTCAGAAATGGATTCAGGAGGGTCAATATAGTCTGCTCACAAAATTTCAGCAAATTCTCAAGTGGTCTCGTCAAACACTTCCCTAGTAAGTTTTCCGGATTTTCAGTGATTTCAGGCCAAAAACTTCTAGATTTCCAATCACTTTAAGATCAAAATTTTCAGATTTTCAGTTGTTTCTATCTGAAATAACTGGGAAGACTGAAATTTTCTTCGCAAAAGTTATTTAAAAGCCAGAAAATATGACTCAAATTTTTTTTTAATACGAAAATTTAGGCTTAAAAAGGCTGAAAATCTGGAAAAACGGTGCAAATCCGCCTAATTTGAACTTTCATCAAAAAAAAAACTTGCAATTTTGGACTTTTCAAAAGTTGACTCCGCCCCTTTTTCAGTGAGCCATGCCCACTTCAAAATAGGCCCGGACTTTCGGCCTCTTCAAGACATTTTTCACAGTTTCAAGTTCCAACTTCCCAAAAAAAAGCATGAAGCTCCGCCCAGCTAAGCTCAGCTCGAAATTTCAAAAACGTTCAAAAAAGGTTCTTTTATCTGGTTTTTTTTGGAAAAAGTGTATTTAAAAATGGGCATGGCCTAATCGTAAAAAAGCGCGAAGTCAAAAGCACCGAGTTTTCTGTCATTTCAGGGCCAAATTTTGTGCATTTTCAGTCATTTTAGGCTCGAATGTTCCGGATTTTTAGCAGCTTTAGACTCTAATTTTTTCAAGATTTCAGTCATTTTTAGCCTTTAAATTTAATTTTATTTCTTTCCAGTGCCAACTACGACGGAATGATCGCGGCGATGAGCAACGACGATTCGTGGGTGTGCAAATGGCAAAAAATGCAGCGAAAAGTGAAAGGAATGTACGCGATCAGTGTCTCGGGATCATTGCCAAGCAACGTTGTCAGCGATTTGAAAAGTGTCGGAATTCGATACAAAGCCAATCAGAGGGATTATTCGATTCAGTCGAAGAAATAATTTCCATTTTTTGATCTCTTTTTTTATTTATCATTATTTTGTCATTATATTTATCACTTTTTCGACCAATAAAACGTGAGCAAGGTCAGAAGTTGTAAAATGTGAGGGGCGGAGCCAAATAACAAAAACAAAAGATTTTTTTCCATCGAATTTTCTGTCAACTTTTGGCCCGAATTTCAAGGCTTTCAACCAATACTTTTTTAAAAATTTGATTTAGAAACTAGGCCACGGCCACCAAAAGCAAAACAGTTCAAAGTTCTAATCGTAGGGTCTCACAGCGAAAACTACTTCTTACTGTACAGTAATCGCATGCGTTTTGGATTTCTCGATTTTCATCCGTTTTAGGCCAAATATATCCAGAATTTCTCCTATTTTCAGGCTCAAGTTTTCCTGTTTTCCGGTCCTTTTTGGTCCAGATTTTCAGCTAATTTCAGACCTAAAATATCCGAGTTTTGTATGTTTGTTCTGCTCAAATTTCACTGATTTTCAACTCTTTTAGGCCTTAATTTTCCGGTATTCAGACACAGGATTTACGGATTTTCGTCCATTTTTTGGCTGAAAATTTCCAGAATTCGAGCCAATTTTAACCCAAATTATCCAAAATTTCGGGCCTAATATTTCGAGATTCCGTGCTTTTTTTTTTTGCAAAAAAAAATTCTCTAGATTTTCAGTCATTTTCAGGTCCCAATTCACCGGATTTTCAGACGTTTTTTGCTTCAAATTTTGCAGATTTTAAGTCTAAATTTTCCAGAATTTCCACTCTTTTTGGCCTAAATCTTTCGAATTTTCAGTCTTTCTATGCTTAAAATTGACGGATTTTTAGTCATTTTTTGCATTTTGATTTAATTTTTTTCATTATAATCTTTATCATTTTTATCATTTCTTTGATCCATAAAACATGAGCAAGATGTCAGAAGTTATCATAAAATGCAATAGAAGGACAAGAAGGCAGGCACTTTTGAAGAGGGGGTAAAGCTTCGGAAGTATAGTAATAATCATGCCTAAAAATGGAAAAAATTCAAATATTGTTTTGGCGGGAAAAAAAGGTAAAAACATACAAACAATAAAAAAAAACAGAAAAATCATAATGTCATTTTCTCCAAAATCGGAATTATTTGATCGAAGTTCGGACGACGACCTGGATCCTCATTCATACAAATACTCATTAGACGATGCATGTTTCGAGCGATTCCTGGTGGGATTTGTACTCGGAGACCTTCCAAAGCGATCTGAAATTAGAAAGAAAATTAGGTTTGCGGAAAGAAAAGAAAAAAAAATCTGGTTGGGAGAGCCCGGAATAAAAAAAAACTCGGAGAAAAAAACCTTTGGAGCTTTTGGAAGGAAGCTATGGAGCAGTTTCTAAGCCTTTGTTGTAAAAAAAAACTAACGAAAACTTCATTTTTATAATTTTTTTCTGAGATTTTTGGAAAACTAATTTTGAAAAATTCAGTTCGAATTTGAGATCCTTATAATGTTATTTCATTTTTTTCGAAATTTTTCTACCGATAAAAAAAATAAACTTTTCAAAAAAATGTTTGGTGTTTTGGTGGCCGAGAAATCTTAAGGATTTTTTCTAAAAAAAAAATTTTTTTCCATCAAATAGGACTTTCGAATTTTGTGACCTAACTTTTTAAAAAATTTTTAGGCCGCTCGGAGTTTTCTTGAAAATTGGAAATCTAGGCCACAACGCTCCCGGCCATTTGAAATTCCTTGACTTTATTTTTCAAAGTTTTCTATTTTTCCGAAAAAAAAAATTGTTGTTTTCGAAGTTTTTTGAGCAAGTTTTCCAATTCTTTCAGCAAAATTTTGTTGAAAGATAAAATTGAAATTTTTTTCGGAATACTGTAGCAATTTTTGTAAATTCGATAGGCAAACACCGGGCATGATTTTCATGTCAGAATGCACAAAATACATGGTTTGGCACTGTGCCAAGTAATGTTAGGTGGAGCACTTTTGCATTACGGAAGGATTTGAAATGATTATTTCAGTGATTAAGTGTAGCTTAAAGCATTTTACAGCGAAAAAAAATCTGTTCAATGGAGCGCTTTTGCATTTTCGATTTATTTAAAATAAAAATGCTCACCTTCATTCCACACTCCATCGGCGCCAAATCAGCAAACGGCACTTCTCTTGTATTCAATTCCCACAATAAAATAGCAAATGACCACATATCAGCGGCACGAATATTCAAATCTTCTGGTGATCGGGACAAGGCTTCTGGAGACATCCAAGCCGGGGAGTATGATTTTCCAACTTCTTGGAATGAGAATTTCGTGTCGGCCATGGAGAGTTTGGCGGTTAATTCTTCGTCAACAACGACGTGTTTCGAGGAGAGATAGTACCTGAAAAAATTTGGGGAGTTGGCGGGAAATTCAAAAATTTCGAAAAACCAAAAAAAATTCAAGAAATTACCTGAAAATAAGTGGGTCCAAACTGTGCAAATAGCTCATTCCTCGGGCAATATCCAATGCGAATCGGACGGCTTGTCCGTGGTCGATGACCACAGCTGAAAAAAATTGGAGTTTAAGAAGTTGAAAAAAAAAAGTTCGAGTTAATAAGCTCCGCCCACTTTTAGAGACATCAGATTGTTGGGCTCCGCCTCTCAACAGGCCATTTTTCTTTATCAGAGTCCGGCTCTACCCAGTTACTTTCTAAATATCAGATTCCGCCCCGTCCCTTTTCCGCATATTCTCCTTACCAGGCTCCGCCCACTTTCAGTACATTTTAATTTAAAGTCCATGCTTCTTTCAGTACCTCTATTTACGTAGGCTCCGCCCCCTTTTCAGCAGCATGGAAATGAATTTTTGAAAAAAGGAAGCACAAATAGGCCGAGATTAGCAAAATTCTGATGTGGCCCAGAAATGTAATTTTTTTTTCAAGTTCCGCTTTTTTCCAGAGAAAGTTGATGATAAAAAATAATTTTTTTTTCAAAAATTAATTAACTGAATTTTTCGATGTTGACCTGTAGGGTTTTTTTTAAATGGATTTCTCAGTTATTTCTTTAAAAAATTTAAAAATATGAATTGGAAATTTCACATCTTTTGAACCCTTCCTGACCGTTTCAGACGGGAAAATAAATTAATTTTCTAATATAAAAAGGGACGGAGCCTAAAGACCAAAAACTACATATTTTTCCCATTTCCAAACTCACAACTCTGTTCATGAAGTACATTATAAAGACTTCCAAATGGCATATATTGTGAAATAACAACCAAGTTTGGTGGTTGATTAGCGGCCGCCAAAACTGCACAAATATTTGGATGAGCAAAGATTCGAAGAGCCGGAAATTCGGTTTGGAAATCACGAGAGATACGGGCAGTGACTTCTTGAACATTAAGAATTCGAGCGACAATGTCATTTCCTTGCCATTTTCCGCGCCATAACTCGCCGGAATGAGATTCGGCGATCTGAAATTTTTTGAATTTTCTTATCAAAATTTCGAAAATTAAAAAATGTACCTTTGTGATAAGGTTCAAGGAGGAGACATCGACTCCAGTGTATCTCGAGAGGGTTGCATCTCTGGTACGAGATTTTGTTCCTTTCCATGTTGTGTCCTTGAATGGAATACGTTCATTTGGAGATTGGCCGTGTTCCAAGGCGATTTCTGGAAAATTTGGAAAATTGTTTTCTAGTCCACGGTCACAAATTTCTAGGCCATCCAATAGAGTGGGAATTCAAACTTTATTTTGCTTTAACGCGTTTTGAACCAGTGCTAATCCGAGAAGAAAAACATAACTTTTTGATGTAATTTTAAAAAAAAATGAAAAAAAAAGTTCGAAGTTCAACTATCACAAAATCAGTAACGATCATTAAATAGTCATATTTGAGTAACTTTGAGTGAGTGCGTCTCTAACACAAGAAATGGGCTTGGTCTAAATTTTTTTAAATTTCCCAATAGTTTTTTTTTGCTAGAAGAATTTTTCAGAAGCTATGGTAGAGCAGCTTAATGTCGGAAACTTGAAAAATTGAATTTTCGCAGAAAAAACTCGAGAAAACCTTCAAAAAAAAGTCCTGAACCGAAGTTCTTTTTGAAATCTGATTGGAAGTTTTTTCACCGAAACTTTCCGTTCTGAATCAACATATAGTTTTTCAACAATATCCGTCGGTTTGGTAAAAAAAATTATACATTTCCTCGTCGACATGGCGATTTTTCAATATCCTTAAGATGAATTCACGTTTAAGAAGCACGTTTTCAGGAATAAATGGTACAGAATAACGAACAAAACGACAATTTCTGATTTTTTTTTTCTGTTTTTCCTCTGTTTTATTCTAGAAAGTAGAAATCGCGAAAAGTTTTTTAAAAAAGTGGTTTTCAAACAATTTTGTATCATTCAGAACCATTTTTGATTAAATTTCTAGTGAAAACTGAAATGAGAGTGAAAAAATCCACCGAACATTAAAAACAGCGATGTTTTTTGATTGGACACAGCTTTAGAACGAGTCATGATTCTAACAAAAACTTAAAAAAAAAACTAACCCAAGATAGTGTTCTTACAAGCGGCTTGGCACACATCCAACGGAGTCTTCCCTTTCTTATTACAAACATTAACCAATGCCCCACAAACAATCAAATCCTCAGCCACGGCCTCATATCCCCAGAAGCATGCATAATGCAATGGAGTCATTCCATGCTCATTGGTAGCATGGACATCGGCTTTTCGCGCCAAAAGTTTGCACACAATCTGCCGATGACCATGAGCAGCTGCCAAATGAAGACTCGTATCATCTCCCATATTTGTTGAATTGACACGGGCTCCACGGGATAGGAGCATTTCAGCGATTTGGATGTGCCCTTCTTTGGAAGCCCAGTGGAGGAGGGAGAAGGCGTGGTCGTCACCGACGTTCAGGTCGTGCTCATGGTCGTCGAGCCAGACACGGACCTGGAATAAAAAAAGGTTACGGTGGCCAAAAATGAAGAAAAATACCTGAAAAGCATTGCCCTCTCTGACCCATCCAAAGACGTCTTCCATAATAATGGGCACATTTGGCTTGTGTGCATGATACGTTGCGGACAGAGCCATCGTTGGTTTCTGCAATATAAAAACGGTTAGGTTTTCTAATTTTTTATAATTAGTTTTTTTTTAGTGGTATTCATATGAATCGAAACAGGATTTTGGGAAAGTTTGAAAATTTTCTTGAACTAGGGCCTCAAAACGCCACAAAATGAAAAACAGGAAAAGATACCAGTTCAATTCATAGTTCAAATGGAAAAAAGCATAAAATCCTTGCTGACCTAGAAGAACGCAAATGACCAAACTTTCAATTCTCCGTTTTTTTCAAACTAGTTTTGTTTCTGATATTTCCGTGTTGTGACAAGTTCGACCTTTAGACCAGAAAAATTTAACTTGGCTTAAAAGTTTGTATGGTTTAGTACAATTTGTATCGCTTTTTTTCTATTCAAACTGCGTTTTTCAAAAAAAAAAACGGCAACTTTAGTTGTGAAACGTTTATAAAAATCTGAAAGTTGAACTCAAATTACTGAATCTTTTGTTTTAACAAATCGGAATTCTCGAAAATTTTCGAAACAATATGTTCGTAATAACTTCGACATTTTTTCATGATGATTTTAGTTTTAATTATGAATTTGAACAATAAACATTCAAATTGATGAAAATTTGCGTTTATTTGGTTGTAAGTCATCAAAATATGATCGCAGCTGCTTTCAAACGCAATTTCGTTCTTTTTCTAGCTATTTTTGAGTGAATTCATAGTGAAAACTAGAATCTGCATAAGAAAATACGTCGAAATAGAGACAAAAAACATTGTTATTTTTCAAAAATTGAGAACAACCAAATTTTAACAAAGCAAAAATTATTTCAAACTCACTTTTTACTTTTCTCGGTGTTTCCCTTTTTCCCTCTTTCAATTGTTACCCTTTGTTGAATCAATCTGGAAAACTTCTCTATATAAAAATATTACGAAAAAAAAGCCCTAAAAAAGTACAAAGTTTCAAAAAAAGTTGCAAAAGATTATATAAATCCAAGAGACTTAGACACGCCGAAATCTCCCAAAACGAGGGGGTCAACACAACACATAGTCATTGTGTATTCCTCCTTCTTCTTCGATGCCAGTGGAGGACAAACGGACGGAAAGAATAGACGGAAAGAAGACGAGATAGTATATGGAGTAGAAGAGACGCAGAGAAATAAAAGAGAGGGAGAGAGAGATAGGGGCTAGTTGTAAATGTATGTGTACTGAGTACCCCAACGGCTGGTGCTGGTAGGGGACTGCGCAGCGGAACGAACATGGTGCATTTTATGTTTTTAGGACAGAGTTTTGTATTGGTATTATTTCCCTTTGAGAAGAAGCGGCGGTTCCGTTCAAAGACGCAGCAACAAATGTCCGTATGATTCAGGTGAACGGGCTTCATTTTGGAAGAAAATAGGCCTGGTCCTATGGGCCAGTTTGATGAGCTTTCAGTTCGCATTAGTGTTCTACAATTTGGCGACCTAAAAATACTCTTTTCTCATAAAATTTTTTGAATTTAGGACTTTTTTGGGGAAAAAGTCACTTTGTAAATGTGAAACCTGTGATTTTGATATTTCTTTTTCTAAAAATTGAAAAAAAAAACTATGTGAAGCTAAAAAAGCTATGTAAAGCGGGTACTGACAATTCTAGATTGTGGAACTACGGGTTTGAAAAACATAAAATTTTTATTTTGAAAAAGCGAAACTAAACATTTCCGAGTTTCAGACACCGGCCTGTTGAAGGAACTACAGTTTTTGGGGAATTTGAAACCTGATAGGCTAGGAAAAATGAAAGCGAAAAGGAATAAAGACAGTATAAAAAATTTAGGATTTTCTTCTTTTATTTTCAGCAAAAATCAACGGAATCTTAGACATTCGAAACCGTTCGAATCAGTGAGAAACTGTGAAGATGGGGATAGTTTGCAAAGCATGAGAAAATGGAACAAATTCGAACAAAACAAAAAAAGTTGGACAAAAACTTAAAAAAAAAGCTCTCCAAAGTGTGTTCTAGAACATGAAACACAGAAAGGTTGTGTAAAGGAACTCAAAGAAAGAGATGAATTATAAAAAAAACAAAAAAAATCCAGAAGCTGGAATCAAACTTTCAACACAAAAACTTGAGCATACTACCACTCGGAAGAGATCTACCTCCTTTTTTTGAGAAAGCCTGAAACCTCGATTTAAAGGGGCACCGTTAAGTGTGCATCGGGTCCTGTCACGCTTACAGCTGGGAGGTACTGTAACTGTCACAGGTTCCCAATAGAAATGTGTGGCTGCGCCTTTAAACAGAGTGGCCAGGCTTTCGCAAATAAGTAATACCATTGGATAATAAGTGAGACTGAAGTAAAAACAGACAGTTTTAAAACGAATTTTCAAAAAAAAGTATTCTGAATAAGGTAATCATCATTTCACTTGAAGCTAGCAGCATTCCCGAATAAAACAAATTTTTTCAAAAAACAACTTTTTAAAAATCCACTAAATTCCCTTACAAATCCACGTGGAATTTCCTATCAGCTCGTATCAGCAGCAAAATTGAGGGGGCGAGAGCCCCTTCGGAACATTCACAAACGACGATCATAGTGATAAACAAGAGGCGACAAGAGAAAAAGAGAAAAACGAATGATCTGAGAGACGCAGAGATGATCGAGGCAGAAGCATAGAGGGTTCCCGTGGGTGTCGAAGGGAGGAGGATACGAATTGATGATCAGTTATTCAGAGAAGAATTGCAGAGGTGAAGGATTATAGTGATCGAAGAGGGAGAAGAGGTAAAGAGATAGAGGAGAGAGTATGGGGATGAGAGAAGGTAGAGAGAAGTAAGAGAGATAGAAGGAGATGTTGTAACAAAAATCGGATGGCAGGAGCCTTGAGGGAAACGGGAGAAGCTCTGTAGCTTGTGCCAATGGGAAGGGAAGAGAAGAGGGACTGAGTAATACTTTAGGTGCTAGGGTTTACCGGATGTTACAGATACAAAAAATATAGTACAAAGTTTCATAATTTTCCCGACGTGCCTCACGGTAGAGTAAGACATTATTGCATATTAGGATATGTACTGGAATTTGTCTGGAACTCACTAGGGAATGGTCAGAACTTAGGGTGAGCTTTTGGAACGTGTGATAGCTCATTTGAACGCTGAGAACACGCTGATCACGAATCTGAATTCCGTTTATGTTGCCGACCATCCAGAAAGAAGCTGTGACCTCGATTATGGTCAATTTTCGTCAAAATCACTACTTTGGAGTGGCTTTTGAACATGATCCAGTGGTAGCGTCCTCAAAATTTTCTTAATGCCCATACCCACTGGCAAGAATCGACGCTACAGCTTTTTTCTGGATGATCGGCAGCAGAAACGGAATTCAGATTTCGTTATCAGCGTGTTCTCAGCGTTCAAATGAGCTTTCACACGTCCCGAAAGCTCACCTTAAGTTCTGACCATTCCTCAGTCAGAAAAATCGGGGTTTTCCAGGATTTTATGCTCTTGGAACAATGCATTTTGGCCTTGTCTGAGCCAAATTAGTCTATGACTGGTTTTATTTAAGGAAAACTAGGACTCAACTAAAACTCTGCAACACCGAAGAAATCCTACTGAAAAACAAAACAAAATCGTCAATAAGTTCACAGTATACTACACTAGCAGATACACTGGCAGAAACAACAGAACAAGCGAAGGAAGACAAAACAAAAAGAATGGGAACACAACAATTCCGGCTCTCTTATATATGGAACCCGTGATAATTTATGCATGGAAAGTCGATGATTCATCAGAGTTTGGTTTATGGTCATGGAATATGAGAATGTTTGGAATTGTGGAAATTGAAAAAAATCGAACGGAAATTTTAGACTTCGAGTAAGATGTAAGCTCAAGATTATTGTTCAATAGGTCAGTCGATCCTAGAAAATGATCAAGACGAATATTTCAGGAAAAAAAACTATCCCTCTTTGAAAATAACAAACCCTCGAAGAAGAACTGTGTTTTGAACCGATTTTGAAATTTTTACTGGATCTTTTTTATTGAAAATCGATCAAAATTTCCTCCTTGAAAACATAGGCCAAAAAAGTAGAAAAAAACCGCAAAAAAAATTTTCAAAAATTTTACGAACCCCGGTCCGGGCCGGTAGAAATTTTTCCAACGGCACAGCCCGGTCCGTGACAAGTTTGGTGTTTTTAATAAAGCGTATTTCGACCTATCCAGACATTAAAACAAAACGAGAAATCTTACAAATTCTGTTCGTTTATTGCATTACTTCGGTCTGAAACTTATTTAGCCGAAATTTTCGACTCTGAATTCATTCCGGAAATGACGCTTCTAAATTTTTTCAACGAACTGTGGCGACCCTTAATTATTTATTCTTCATTTTCATTTTTTAACGGATCCCTCGCAATTTTCGGCGAACTCATAATTTTTTTTTTTCAGAAAAGTTTGTTATGGAATGATGTCCTCGAAACTTTTTTCAAAATTTCCCAAAAAAATTAGAATATACCCCATCAATCTTTATTATTGAGTGTACAATGTTTTCTGTTCCTTTCCCCTCCCCTCCTTCATTCCTCCCATATACTCAACTTGTTAACTGTATCATGATGTAATCAGATAGTGTATCAAAGAGAAAAAGAGAGACAGAGAAAGAAGAGAAAAGAAAGGACAAAGAGAAAAAACAGCACGAGATGATCAGAAGAAGGAGAAAAAGGAGAGGAATGATAAGGCTACATGGTGTTTTAGCCGTGTGTGTGTTTTATCACAGTTTCTTTCCACTTTTTTCTGTTTCAATTTGCTTCTATTTAGTTGTTTAGTTTTGATGCTATTTTTCAATTCGAAAGCAAAATTTTTTCTGAAAATAAGTTTTTATCAACTTCGCCAACGCCAGCGTTAGAATTGTCTCAAATATCGCTTTAAAAAATTTTCGCTCCGAAACATTTTTTCCAGAAAATCTGAGTTGTCTGAAAATTTTGTTTTTTTTCGGGAAATTGTAAGATCTTCTTTGAATTAGTTTCTGATTTTAACAAACTGGTGATACTGAAATTCGAAAAAAAAATTTTTCGAAAAATTTTACTTTACCTTTTTACTATTGAAAAAATATAGTTTGGACAAGTAATTCAAACTTTTTTTTGTGGGCGGTCCGCCCTTTTTGGCCTGCAAGCTAAATTTGAAATTCTACAGTTTCCAGTTGAAGTGGACGGACCGCCCGCGAAAATAAAATTTTGAATTCCTTGCCCAAACTTTATTCTTGACAGTACCTGTTCAATCGATAAAAAATCACTAGATGAAAACTTACATTTTTCAAATCAGAAAAAAAAGAAGAAAAACTTTTTAAAATTCAACTCAAATTCGGAACTGAAATGTAAAATTTTTGAGCCCAGCCGAATTTTTTCCAAAGAAAAAAAGAGTTTATTCCGAATTCCGGATTCCGGATTCCAAATTCCGGAAACGAAAAAATCCATTCCGTACAACTGTGCTACTAGCAAAAATAGCTATCGAAAAGCCTTCCCGCCACGTCAGCAACAAAACCTCGTCTTTTCCGTTTTCTTCTCTCCTTCTTCCTGATATTATCAATTATCACCTCACCTATCTTATCACCAAACAATCTTTCTTTTTTCTGTTGAATTGCAAATTTGTTACAGAAATGATACCCTCAACCTCAACCGACCTACCCATCACTGATCATATTCCGGTTTGTTTTTGCATTTTTGGTTTTCAAATTGAAAAAAATTCGATATTTTTTCCAGGAAGTATTGATCGAATCAGATTACGAGGACGCTGTTTCCAGTGGTGAGGAGTTATCAAAACTCTGTACATCACTGAAAAGTCATCTGGTGACAACGACGAAGATGAGAAGAGAGAAGAAAAGTTTTACGAAAATTTTGTCGAATCGCGAGAGAATGGCTTATAGTCGGGAGTCGAGTAGTGAGCATTCGAGTTTGGAGAAACTACGTGGGTTTTCTTTTTTTTTTGGAAAATTTTGAATTTTCTGGATCAGTTTATAGGCGCATTGGGTAGTACCACATGCAATTTTTGTAAATTTTGTCGCTGCGCCTTTAAATACCAGTACGGTAGTTCGCCATAGATAACAAAAATTTTTTCCGCAAAAATTTCCAAGCAAAAATTAGTTTATGCACCACATCATACGACAAAATACGATATTTGTAGAGCCGGCTGAAATGCGTAGCCGACGTGGCACTGGTCCGTCCAAAAGGAGAAGCAACTCGGGAAGTGATCATAGCAGTGATTGGAAGGTTTTGAATTTGGCGGTGAGTGATCTTGAAAAACGACCAAGGTTGCATGAATTCATACTTTTTTTTGAAGTACAATTTATAGTGATCTCATTTTTCATAGTAGTTTAGTTTGGAAACAGTTCTGACCGATTCCAGTTCTGTACAAAACATTGTAATTGCGAAGGGTCGTGACCTAGGTATTTTGCACTTTACTTATACGGATTTGAACAATATTTGAAACTGATTGCTCTTAAATCGCTCTCAAAATTATTAGGTAAAAGTAACATGTAAGCTTCGAAATCAATCTTCCGTTTGAACTGAAAAACCTTTTCTTTTATAAAACCGTTCCGAGCTTGTAGGGATAAAAAATGAATGATAATAGCCGCAAGAACAAAAGCACATTGTTTAAAAATATTAGAGAAAAGTAAAGTTTGCATTTTAGTCTATAAAATGTCCAAAAAATGTAAAAATGTGTGAATTGTGCCGCGCATTCAAATAGTTTTTAGTTGTTTTAGACCGCGCTTTCCTTTTTTTTAAATTACCACCAGCTCTCTGAAAATTTCATTCACTTTGCTCTAATCGTTACGGAATAGACCAGAAAAATTCGATTTCGTTTAAAACAAATTGAACACGCCCTTAATTTGAAATGTTCAGTTCCAAGAAATGGCTCACTATCCTCTCTTGATGCAATTGAACGAGCAATTGATGGAAATTTCGCGACAATTGAATAGTGTGGAAACCACCAATGCATTGCAGCTCAAAGTTATCATGCATTTGTTGAATCGTGTTTCGAAGGTAAAATATTCTAAACTTTTTGATTTTTGCTCTTTTCTAATCCCATTTTTTATAATGATTCCACTCAAAAATCACTCTGCAAAACGGCGATTGAAATCATGGCCGAGAACAGATTGATGACCTAGAATCCGAAAGGCCATCTGTACTCGGCCATGGCTCTTTTACCTTTTAGAGTGATTTTTGAGTAAATTCATAACAAAAAAATGGAGTTAGGAGGAAAAAGGGATTTTTTTCAAAATTTTCACAAAAAAATTCAAATTTAGCGCCGAACCACATGGTCCCAATCGATTTGTCGATTCCTTCGAAACTTCCAATTCTTCTTTTTTGCCTTTACCTGGCCATTCATCGCTCGTTTGATCTATTTTTGGTATTTGAGAATGATTCGTGCAAGATAATTATTTATTTTTTAAAATTTTCTCCAATTTATATAATAAAACTGTCAAAATATACAAAAAATCTTCTTAAAATAACAAATAAAAGGAGATCTAAACCTTTGGAATTGTTGATCGAACATTTCCAATTGTGGAGAATTGTTGGCCGAGATGGTACAATTCGTTTTCTGTCAGGTATCCATCTTGGTTCTTGTCGAGCATGGCAAAGATTTGTTGAACGTCGTTGCGAGTCACCTGGAAGTTGAGGAAATTGGAAAAAAAAGAAAAAAATACCAAAAAACCCAAAATTCCCCAATTTTTCGTATATCAAAAATTTACGATTTCTCGTTTCGATATTTTCAAAAAATGCCAGAAATTATTCATGAAATTCTGTAAAAACTGATCGATTTCGCCGATAAAAAAACAAAACTTGTATGATAATTCGAGTCGAAAATTCAAAAAATTTCAGTTCTCGTAAAAAAATTTTCCAAACTCTGTGTTCCGAAAGTTAGGAGCATTTTTAGGAAAACAATTTGGAAAAGTTTTTCGATTTCAGTTTAAGGCCTAGTTTGTACTTTGAGTTACATCACAATTTTCCGTTCTTTGACGTCCAGTCCGCAATTTTGCGTCACGGTGAACCCATACAAAATTCAATGAAATTTGATTATTTTCATAAAATTAGATGAAAATTGTCGTTTTTGAACTGAACATTTCATAAAATGTCGTCAGTTAAAATGCCGACTGTGCAGGTTCACCGCGACGCAAAAATGCGGACTGGACGATATTTCACGGATTGCGGAAAAAGCGGACTGTCAACTGAGTTTCCTTCTGAATGGAAGCATGGAACAATACGTTAGCGTTTTTTCGTACTGAAAAATTTTCAAAATTCGAAAAAAAATAAACAAAAAGCTATTTTTGAAAGAATTCCTCGACTGAAATTTCATTAAGTGTTGTCAACTATTATGCCGACCGTGCATGTTCACGGCGGCGCACAAATGCGGACCGGCCGGAAAAAAACGCAAGCCTGGCACGCTTTTTCTTCAAAAAGTTCGAAATTACGCTAAAAATTATATGCCCCAGAATTAAAAAAAACTCACCTTATTAGTAGAGGTTTTCTGTGAGAAGTTGTACAATTCCAATTGATCCAAACGGTTATCACCATTGGCATCAATGAATGACAAAAGTTGAAGGGCATGATTTCTCTTCTCATCAGCAGCATTCAGTTTGGATCCTCCTGATAAATGGCTCTTGAATTCCTCATAAGTCAATTGCCCATCTTGATTGATATCAGCAATCGAAAGAATTCCATCAATGATACGATCATTATTATCTTTTCGGATCTTCTCAACCTCTGCCTTATCAACAATTCCGTCGTCGTTCAGATCCATTTTCTTGAAGAATTGATAGTCCATATCAACTGGACGACGGGACATTTCATAGACCAGTGGAACGAATTCGGAGATGTCCAAGTGACCATTTCGGTCTAGATCGAAGCGTTGGAAGAATTCTGGAAATGATTTTATCGTTCGATTTTGATGGGATTTGGATAATTTTTAGCTAGAAATTTGGATTATTGTTTAGGCTCCATGAAACACTAAAAAACTGAAACAATTGGAAAAAACTGAAATTTTTCCGCCAAAAAATTTTTTTTCGTCGATTCAAAAACGATTCAGAAATTGATGTTTGAATTTCCAGTATCAAAAATAGCCGATTTTCAAAAAATTCCGTTATTCAAAACAATTTCCTTCTAAGCCCCGCCCCCAAAAAGCAGCTCGAAGTGAATTCCGGATTATGTCGGCTGCAAGATTCACTGATTTTACAGCGTTTTCGCTTCCTGGTCAGTTTAGCGATTTCGTTTCTTAGTGGCCCAAAGTTTTCAAGTTTTTCCTAAAAAAATTTTCTATAGTTTTACCAACTGGAACTGAATGATTCATTTATTTTTTCGCTGGCGAGGTAATGTTCTCGCATTCAGGTGTAACCGGTGTGTATTCTTTGTAGTATTAGAAGCTAATAGTAAGTGTAATTGAGAATGACTGTGTGTATAGCCTTCTAGTTAGTTAGTCACCCCTGAAGCATCTAAAACCGCTTCTCATAAAGTTTTATGGTATTGGATAAGCTTTGAACGTTTGTCAATTCAAAAAAAGAGACAAGAACTTTTTTAACGAAAATCTTGCAGTTCTGACTTATTTTTTTGTTCTGATTTTAGTTATAACCCAAAATTCACAATAAAATCGGTGATCAAAAGACACCCTCAAGGTGCTACGGGAAAGTAGAAAGAAGCTTTCTAATTGAAGGACCTCCTTATCCTCTTTTCATTGGAAAATTCGAAAAAAAAAACTTCAAATTTTCAGAGATAATATTTTTTTTGTTTTTTCTGGGCAAATCAGTGACTAGTAGGGAGAATAAGAAGACATGCCATTCTATTATAGGTACTCAAAAATACCTGCTCGAGTACAGAACCGCAAACAAAATTTTGATGGCCTAGAATCCACTGGCCAGGAAAAAAAACTAACCTTGCCCGTCTGGCCGTCCTCTCTTCCTCATGAATGTGTTCAATTCGCTCTCGGACAACTTTCCATCATTGTTGGCATCCACCAAATCGAAGGAGTCTGAATTGAATTTGGTTTTAAAAAATTGTGTGCATTTTGTCGTGAAACATGGTGTGTACACCAATATGCCAATTTTGAATATTACCGTAGTTTAAAGGCGCATTAGCATAATTTTCAAAAAATTTGGTGATAGCACTCAATGCGCCTTTAAAAGAATTTTTGAAATTTTTGACACCAACAAAATAATAGAGAAGAAGTGGCCATTATTTTCGGAAATTGTAAAATGTTTAAAACTGAGTACGCATTTTGTCGTAAAACCTGGTGCATCCACAAAATTATCAATTTTGAATGCTACCGTAGCTCAAAGGCGCAAAGGAAATTTTTTTCAAAAACCGGCGATGGAACTAAATGCGCCTTTAAATGATTTTTTTTTAACTTGAAATCAAGAAAAAACAAGGTGCATCCACTGAATTCAATTATGGGTGCTACTGTAGTTTAAAGGCGCAACGGCAAATTTTTTTGGTGATAGCGCTCAATGAGCTATGCGCCTTTAAAACAATGAAATTTAAAAAAGAACCAACCATTCTGAGCCAAAACCGTGACTGCTAAAAGTGCCAAAACACCTCCAAATCTTTCCATCATTTTGTCTTTTCCTACAGAAAATGAATATCAAAAATTTGTGTCTCTTCAGAATGTTTGGTGTCTTTAGAGAAAAAAAGGGGGGGGGGGGGGGTGCGAAACAAAAACCGAAAGTTTAGTAAGCAACGAAAGAAATAGTATGGGATATAGAGGAGACGACAGACATAAACGGGTTATTGTAAGCGACGAAGAAGCTCGTTTTTATGTCGTTGCGCGATAGCTTCTTCTCTCTCCCCCTTTTGAAGCCTCCCCTGTTGCGTGTACGATGACGGCAAGCGAGCGATGCAATCAAGATTACGTAACTGAAGAATAAAAGGGGGAGGAAATGGAGATGAAAAAAGGTGTGTATACCGGGGGGAATTGGGCATTTAGTAGGGGGTAGTTAGCTGAAACAATGGTAGGTTGAATGACTAACACAAAAATGATTCAGAACGGTCTTTTTAAAGAACCACACTGACAGTATTTCAGAGCGGATAATTCTAACTACTTACGACTGAAAACCGTGATTCGAAAATTGGAAAATATTATTTTCGGGTCTGAAGATTTTCAGATTAAAAATCAGTATCTCGATTTTTGCTGGACATTTAAAATTGGGCACCCAGTCGGTGATTTGAACAGATTCTAGACGCATGTTGGTTTTTTTGGCTGAAAAGTTGTTTTTCAAAAAAAAACGTTTCAGGATATCACTCAAAAATCTTCAGAAAATTTTGAAAAATTTATGAAAAAAATTAACGAAAATTTTTTTTTGAACACACTAAAACGACGGACCATCGGAACAATATTTGAACAAAACGGTTTCCCCCAAAAAATGTCAAAATGTGTTACTTGGGTTGCGTACAGTTTTTGAAAACTTTTGTATAGTCCTAGATCTTTTAAATGACATATCTTCAGCAAAATTTTGTACTAGGCAACGTCTGAAACTTGAGCTCATTCGGGCCATTCGCTTTTTTGCACTATAGATTTTGTTTTCAAACAGGCCAAGTTGGACGTTGAACAAATTTTATGTCGGTTAAAATTGGGAAAAAAATTTTGGAAATTCAGAATACAAAACAACAAAATTCAATTATAGAATTGTTGGGCTGGCAGGGGTCTCATCTAGAAAATATCTGAATTTCTGAACAACACAGTTTATGGGCCGCTGAAAAAGTGGGATTACAGTGCTAATCAGCTCCAACTGTTTTGAGATTGAGAATCTTCATTGTGAGTTTTCTAAGCTCTCCACTGAATTATTCTCACAATCAGTCGCATTTTTATTACGAATCTCAAAATAATTATTTTTTCTGTCTCCCTGGAAAAACTTTTTTTTGAAATGTTTATCAACTTATTTACAATAATTTTTTTTGGAACATGTTTCGAATTGTAGATTTTTTCTGCGTCTCATTTTTGTACTTGGGCTCGCTGAGTAGCGAATCAGTTTTACGTGTTTAAGCCGATACGTAGCTTTGGTTTATATGATAAATTGAGTCGCTACGCAGCGAATTAAAAAACTTGGATAGATTTCAAGGTTGTGTCGCCAGAAAAAACGGCTTGACACCGGTTCAAAAAATCGCCGTGCTCATTTCTCTGAGAGCTGGCACACTTTGCAAGGCTATATCATCATTTCTTGTCAATTTCGAGTGTACACCGTTGTTGATCGCCCACGTTAAATAAATTGGTAGTAATATTTCCCAGATGCTACTTTAGTCCTTCTTCAATGTCCACTTCTAAAACACAGGACGATAATATTCTCTAGTTTAGACCCCATCTCCATTCTTTCTCTCAACCCGCCATTTCCTGTCCATCACTGATAACGTACTAGCCATTTTCTCTTTCCCGTATTCTCAAAAGATTCAACGAACCCAGGTTCATAGAATACTCTCTCTCCTTCTTCAAAACGACTTATCAATTTAACTATCTTTATTTCAAAAAAAATGAAGAAAATGATGATTGGAGACATAGAGAAGAGAGAAGAAATCGTTATCAGCTCCACTACTCTGTTGCGCGGTCGTCGTCGGTTTGTCGTCTCCTCTTCCTCTCTTTTTGTTGATCACACCACATCGAACTATTTTTTTTTTCCGTTTCAATTGCTAGTTTTGGGTATGCTTTAACCAATAATGGTAGCTGCAGGTGAGCAAGAAGGGACTAAATACTAAAAAACACGGCTAAACGCGTTTCAAAATAATAAATATTTCGCGAAAAGTTGGTTAAAGGTGGTCAAGATCCCGCCCACTTTTTGACCAATTAGCGCGCAAACGAACTTTTGATCTCTGATAGAGGCGCGGCTAACAGAACATGTGGCGATGGAGAGGATCCCTTTACGTCCGGAGTCTGGTGTACTCACCAACTTGAACTTATCAATTTCCGGAAGTTAAATAAAATCATTTCGAAAAAAACTTTTGTAGGATGTGATCTTTGAATGAGAGAACATTCAAATCAGGCCGCATGTTGTGTTTGCCGCGCGGTAAATTTCATTGTGGGCGTTTTCAATTTCAGAATAGGAAAGGTCGCCCGCGAAATTGAAATTTGTGAACTTTCTTCCCAGACTTTATTATTTGAAGAAAAAATAGTAAATTTATGAATTCTGAAAAAAAATTTGGAACATTATTATTCGATTTGTTTGAAACGTTCGAAATTTGAAAAAAAAGTTTGTTTTTTGTACTGAAATATCTCTGAACAATTTGATCATTAAAGTCGCAAGAATAAAAAATTTCAAAAAATTGAATGCGGGCTATAATTCTAGTCCGCGGCCGCACATTTCTAGGCCATTTGATAGTACAAAATTCAAATTTTACGTTGTCCTAACTCGCTTTGAAGCAATGTGGTTTTGTCCACAAAATAGTCAAAGTCATAGTTTTGAGTGAATTTTTCAAAAGATTCCGCAAGCCATTACTGCTTCTTGACCGAAAAAAATACAGTTTTTGACAAAAAAATATCCTGGAAACTGAAAATACGCCTGTTTTTGGGAGCCATTGTAGGCCGAGTTTCAATTTGCAGCAAAGTGGTTTTACAAAAAAAAAGCCTTTAATTTCCAGAATCCTCCTCCTCGACCCGATGTCTAATCTGCTCGGCGCAAGCCACCGGCTTTCACTTTGAAGCTCAATCGTGCTCAGCGTGTGCCGCATTTTTCCGAAGGACAGTTGCTTTAACGAAAAGTTTTATTTGCATTACCGGAAGGGACGATTGCAATGTTCATTATAGTGAGTTTTGGAAGGACCACTATTCTGTGGGGACCAGTCTCTTTTTCCTGGGACCAGCCTCATTTTTGAGGCCAGTAAAACCGTAAAAACCGGATTTTCAAAAAAATAAAAAATCAATACAAAAAAATTTTATTCATTCATTCAAAAAATCTCTCATTTTACTTCTTCTTTTTCTGTGATCTTTTCGTCTTATCGGATTGTTCAACACGAAGACTATCAACTTTTTCGAGTGTATCATCCTCATCCGATTTCTCCTGATAGAATCCAATACCAATTTTCTTCTTCTTATCATCCTCGTTTTCAGCCAGCTTCTTCTTTTTCTTGCTTTCAGTTGGCATCTGAAATTATTGTGAATTTTTTTGTTTCGGGAAAAAATAATATCGACCAGGGCGCCCACCCTTCTCTCGCAGTCTTATAACCGCCGACAACACCTGCAGTCGGCAGGTGACCGCGTGGCCGAGTGGCTAGCGCGCTAGGATTTCGTTTTGAAGGCCGGGGGTTCGAGTCCACCCAAGGCTAAATCTTTTTTCTTCTTTAACCCCTAACCCACCTCAAACTTGGGGAACGGCTTCAACGATGGCTCTTTGGATTTGGGGTCAGCTGGTTTCGCCTCTTCTTCCTTCTTTTCTCCGGCCCCGGCTCCTTCGGCTTTGCTCTCTCCACTTGTCTTCTTCTTCTCATCGTCCTTAGATCCATCCTTTTTCGGCTCCTCCTTCACTTGACCCAACATACTCGGAGTCGGATCAGTGATTGGGGGTTTCTGAAAGAGATAGGTTTGGAATGGAGGGAATTTGAATCTCCAGAATTTTCGAAACTTTTGAGTTATTGGCATTTTTG
The DNA here is from genome assembly GCA_963572265.1 of Caenorhabditis doughertyi. Taxonomy (NCBI): domain Eukaryota; kingdom Metazoa; phylum Nematoda; class Chromadorea; order Rhabditida; family Rhabditidae; genus Caenorhabditis; species Caenorhabditis doughertyi. Next base: position 17,066,018 of record OY751555.1, read on the forward strand.
TTGGAACTCATTTTTGATATCCGATTTATTCGGTTTCCAAGAGTGAAAATCACTCGAAATTCTGTGAGTTTCGGTGCGGTCCGCAATTCTGCGTCGCGGTGAACTCAGCTTTTTGAATTTTTTAGAGAATAATTGAGAAAAATGGCTGAAAAACTGGCGAAAACAGGCATTTTACAATTAATATAATGATTTCAATGCAAATTTCGGGAATTCAAAAAATATTCAGTCCCACACGGGTTCCCAATGAGGGTAGGAAAGCGCGCTCTAATGAGAAAAACGTTGAATACTCAGTTTCGCCCCATTTCCCTAAAAATTCGGTTGAAAAAATCGCTCAAAATTGAGGTACGCAGCTAAATTATCAATTTATCATTAGAGCGCGCTTTCCTACCCTCGCTGGAAACTTGCGTGCAGTCCGCAATTTTGCGTCCTGGTGAACCGGGACCGTCGGCAACTACATTGACGGTATTTTGTGAAATTTTTTTTCAGTATTTGATTTTCCTAAAAATCGAAAAAAAATTCAAGAAATGTCGTCAATTAAAATGCCAAGGGTTCATGTTCACCGTGACGTAAAATTGCGGACCGGACAGATGGGCGGCTGATTGTAGTCTGAATTTTTCAATTTTTCCGATTTCCACTCACAATAGCCGATTTAACAAGAAGCGAATCCGCTGTGGGTGATCCTTTTCCAGAAGGTGTCCCAGCCCCGCCTCCCGGACCGCCGGCCTTCTTCTTTCCCTTGCACAAAATCAACGTTGGATAGGCGACCAAGGCTATCAGAATGATGTTCTGAAAATTTTCATGTCCGCAAATTTGCGTCACGGTAATTGCACTTTATTTGACGACAATTTATGGAATTTGAGTCAAAAATTTGAAAATTGTGGTCAAATAAAGCGCCGGTTCACCGCGACGCAAAATTGCGGACCGCGCGAATTTTCATGAATAAGGTCCGCAATTTTGCGTCACGGTGAGCATGCGCTTCAATTGGCACCATATTTTATTGAAAATTTGAAAAGCGTCGTAAAATAAAGCACCGGTTCACCGTGACGCAAACTTGCGTACTCACCTGAACGAGAATGAAATAGTCTACAATTGACATTTCTGCAATTGGTCCAATCGGTCGACTAATCACTTTTTTCCTTTTTGATGAGGAGATGAAATGAACACGAAATGTGAAACTGATTTGAGGATTTTTTGAAGGGGCAAAAATTGATTGATAACGTGGAGATTGGGCGAATAGATAACAAATCTAAGGTTATCACGTAATTTTGAAAAATTGATGGGTTTTGAGAAAAAAATTCGGAAAAAAACCCTATTTTTTCACGGGACAAGACGAAGGAAAATGAAAAAAAAATGATTCAATTTTTCGAACTGAAAAATTAAAACTCGAAAAAAAAGACCATTTTTCAGCCACTTTCCACCGTTTTTTTCGCGAAAAATCAAATCTAGGTCGTGTAGTCCTCGTGGACAAAACGTTTCATTAAATTTGAAAAAAATCACTGTTTTAAAAAAATATGATGCCCGTTTCTTATTTGGATCAAGGGTCAGTTGTACACAAAAAAGTATTCCCGCATTTTTTTTAAACCAAAGTTTGACCTCTATAATTCTCTCACAATGCAAAAATGCTCCATTGAAAATCACTTGGCACAGTGCCAAAAAAAATTTCAAGATTTCGCGTGATTTGCGGAAATTTCATGAATTAATTTTTTTAAATCTGAAACAGACAAGACGAAATCCGGGCCGGGCCGGGCCGAGCCGATGAAAAATTATCCGGCCCGGCCCGGTCGGCCCGGGTTGGAAAATTTTTGAATTTTGAAGCACGTTTTTCGCGATTTTCAGCACTATTCCGGAATTTTTCCTGGGTCTTTTTACTCAAAAACAGATAAGAATTTCCTCCCTGAAAACATAGGCCAAAAAACTAGAAAAAAACCGCGAAAAAAAATTTTTCAAAGAAAAAATTGAAAAAAACATGTTTTGCCTAGAACCCCGGGCCGGGCCGGGCCGGTAGAAATTCCTCTAGCGGTCCGTGACAAGTCTGATCTGAAATAATTTACGATTTTTTTTCAGGTATGCACCAAATTTGTCGAAGTTGTCGCCATCAAAAATGTCTGGCAAGTGGAATGAAGCCCACTGGAGTTCAACCAAAAAAACCAAATATTGAAACTGGAAGAGCGTTTTTCACAAAATCAGGGCTCAAAAGGAATAAAAAGTTTGCGAATGTGGCACCGGTGACAGCAGATGAAGAGAAGCTAGTGGAGGAAGTGACGACGAAAATGCCAAAAATTGAAGTACAGGATACGAACTCAAATAGTTCATGGTCAGAAGATCCCGAAATTGATATTGTGAGTTTTTCCGAAAAAAAAACTTCTTTCAGTCTTGAAAAAAAATTTTGGCTTCAATTTTTTTTCACTCCCAGTGTTAATTTTGAGTTTTTTGAACTATTTTAACTTGTCAAAATCCTTTACTCAAAAATCGATCAGAATTTCCTCCTTGAAAACGTAGGCCAAATATTTAGAAAAAACCCGCGAAAAAAAAATTTCAAAAAAAAACTTGAAAAAAAAAACATGTTTTGCCCTGAACCCCGGGCCGGTAGACTTATTCACAATGAAAATCAAAATCAGCTTAAAAAACACCACAGATTCCAATTTCCAAATCAATTTTTTTCAGAAAATCCCAACGCCACGAAAAATCTCCTCAGCAACCTCATTTCGATCTACCGCAACTGGCTTTAGCACCCCTGGACCGTCTCCCGGAATGTCTGGAATTTCAAGTCCGAAAAATAATGCACCGGATACCCTTTCAATTTTTATCAAGGAGGAAATGAAATTGGGGGAGAGAAGACGACTTTTATTCAGTGAAAGAGCAGTTGGAACATTATTGGGACAGAATAGACAATGTGTGAGTTTTTTTGGAGGGAAGTCCGCAATTTCGCGTCACGGTGAGCACAGACGACGTTATAATTGAGGGCATTCTGCGAAATTTTTGTGAATTTTCCATGAAAATTTTTTTTTATCAACTGAATTTTCGAGTGATTTTTGCCTTCTAGAAAACCGTTACGTTTACTGATTAGGCTACCATTAACGTTTTTTCAACAAAAAAAACTCAGAAACGTTTTGTCCACGAGGACTACACAGCTTGAATTTTTTCCTGTCCCAATTTTTTGCTAATCTCAATTTTGTATTAACCTTTTAGCTTGTTAAGAAAAAATATCAAACTTTTTTTTCGAAAATTTTTTTTCTTTTTTTGGAAAATTGCAGTGCCATATCGGTAAAATTTGGAAAAAAACCGAAAAAATTTTCCGGCAAAAGGAAATTTTTCCAGAATTCTCCTATAAATTAATGATTTTTGTTTTCTAGAAAATAATGGGTTTGTAATAAAAAAGAGAATACACTAAATCTTACGACAAAATGCAGAAAAAAACCAATTTCACAAATGGAATTTTTTTCAAAAATAAACGATTTCTATTGAATTTCAAAAAAAAAAATGTCGTCAATTCAAATGCCGACTGTGCAAGTTCACCGCGACGCGAAATTGCGGACCGTACGAACTTTCATGAAAATGGTCCGCAATTTTGCGTCACGGTGAATATGCACTTGACGGTAACTTTAGAAATTTTGAGAAAAAAATCAAACCCGCGACTCAAAGTCGATCCGCAACTTCGTGACGCGGTGAACATGCACTTCAAATGACGACACTTTTTGAAATTTCGTTTAAAAAATGTCGTCAATCAAAGCAAGCACCTGTACACCGTGACCCGAAATTGCGGAAATGAAAATGCACTAAATTCTACGACAAATCACATACTCTAATTCTTGCAGCCCTACAAAAAAGAAGACATAAAACCATTGGTATTTCATGACTTCCGTTTAACAATCAAAACTCACATAATGTTAGTTTACGAATGGCTTCAATCATGGCCAGAACTTCAAGAATTAGATGATTTTGATCGAATGTCTCTTTTGAGAAAAGCAGTTCTTATCCATTTTCTTCTTGATCCATCATTTTTATCATATCAAATTGGGGAACCTGATAAACTGATAATGCAAAATGGAGGATTTATTTCTACGGCTGATCATCATGGAGTTGGATGGGAAGATGAAACTGATATCAGTGGAGAGAATAAACGGAAATATTATGTGCCGATTATGAAGCAAATTACGGATGAGATTATGCCAGCGATGCAAGCAATGAATATCACTTTTGAGGAATTTGTGGCTCTCAAAGCGTTGGCCAGTTTTCAAGGAGGTTTGTTTTGGAAAAAAAACGTCATGCAGATTATATTTTTGACTGCGAATTTGCTCGAGAATAACTCTAAATGGGGCAAAATTGCGTTTGAATGACTACCGACTGGCCCAGAGTTTCGAAACTATTTTTGATTTTTTGAAGGGATTTTTTGTATTGTGTGTCAAAAATTCTTTGCGCGGTAGCAGGCATTTTCCTCATGGCCGAGTTTGAAAAAGGGTCGGTTGAGGGAGACATTGTTTATCACTGATTTCTTTCATTTTTCGACCTATTTTCTTCATTTTTTTGCTTAAGAAAAATTCAAATATGAATTTATCAAGACGAAAGATAAAAAAGAACTGGAGCGAAATCACTACGAAATAGATTTTTCCATTTTTTCCTTCGTTGCAAGAAAATTGAACAATCGCCAAAAATTCCACTTTTTTTAATCTTTCGTCTTGATCAATTCATATTTAAATATTATTAAAGCAAAAAAATAAAGAAAATAGGGCGAAAATTGAGAGAAATCCGTGATAAACGATGTCTCCCTCAACGGGCCTCAATTGGAGAAATTCGATGGTGGCCGACCCTTTTTCAAACTCGGCCCTAAGGGAAATGCCCGCGAACGCGCAAAGAATTTTGGATACACAATACTTCTAAATCGAGAAAATTCGTTGAAATCGTGCATTACAGGTTGGCGGCCGCGGCCGTCTGGCCGAGTATCCGATAACGCGCGGCCGTTTTTTTTTCACTTTTATTCCGTTCATTTCGCATGATTTTCGCAAGAAAAATTGATCTACTTTCTTTTTTTAAATGTAAAATGTATGAAAAAAGCGAAAAATATGGAGAAAACGGCCTTGCGCTGTCGGGTACTCGGCCGCGGCCACCAAAATATAAGCCAGAAACGAAAATAATAAATGTAAGAAAAGAGCCCATTACTGTCGTTTTAAAGCCCAGTTTTGGGTTCTAATCTGACTGTTTTGGAACCTAATTTTGTGCCATTTAGAATTATTTTCAAGTGATCTTATAGCGACAACTAAACGAAAAACCTATAATTTTTTTTCGAAATTTCTAAATTTCAAAAATTGAAAAAAATCTTTGAAAATCTATTTTTGTTTCTGAGTTTCAAAAAACTAACACTTTTCTTTGATTTCGAGGAGTACACGGCAGTCGTCCATTTCTAGGCCATTATCTCTCGGTCATTTTGGTATTATCAGTATTTTCACACCGATTTGTACAGCTCAAATCAGTATTCTAGTGCTCTAAACCAGTAAAAATATTTTCTTTAACTGAAAAATTCTAAATTCCAGGATTCGAAAATGTGTCAGAAGCAAAACGGCATCTCATCACCCAACAAGTCAATCGAGTGATGACTTCCCTACATTCTCATTATCTGGAAAATTCCATAGAAGAAGTCGCAGAGCGATTCGGCACAATCGTATTAATGCTGAGCAATATTTTTGTTAGTTTCTTTTTTCGAAAAAATTTTTTTCAACTCCCAAAAAATTCAAATTATTCCAGACAGCCGGCAACGATTTCGTGAAAAATCACCGAGAAATCGATATTTTCCACATTTGGGATCTCGATAAATTGGTCCTCCAATTGTTGAATTTGGACAAAATAATGGAGACAGAAGCCCGCGAAACGGCTGAGAAACGAGCGATTCGCAATGGAATTAATGTTGTGAATAGTGGAAATTTGAATAATTGTAATGAGTGATCAATGAATTTTTATACGAACATTTTTTCAAAACATTTATTCTATTCGGATTTTTTACACTTTCGACGCTGGTGCTACCCCTAATCCCATTTGAAGGAAGACTGAAGTCAGAAATTTTTTCCGTTTTTTCTGAATCATTTTGTGATGCTGATTTCCACTAAACCAGATTTGTCGAAATCCGGGCCGGGCCGGGCCGATGAGAAAATCTCCGGCCCGGGTTTGAAAATTTTTGAATTTTGAAGCACGGTTTTCGCGATTTTCAGCACTATTTCGAAACTTTTCCTGTGTCTTTTTACTCAAAAATAGATCAGAAAGAAAACATAGGCCAAAAAACTAGAAAAAAAACCGCGAAAAAAAATTTGTCAAAAAAAAAATTAACAAAAACATGTTTTGCCTTGAATCCCGGGCCGGTAGAAATTCCTCCAGCGGTCCGGCCCGTGACAAGTCTGAACTAAACTCATGAAAAAAAACCGCGTCAGAAAACAGTGATTGATTCTGATGGAAGAGTTTTTCCCGCTGTGTACTTCTCTCGGATAATTGGTTCCTTGCTGTGTACTCCTCTCGGACAATCGAGCTTCTCAGAAAATCACTTTTCGATGCTTTTTTGTATGATAAGTCATGATTTTACCAGTTGCTCTGTTATCTGGAGAGAACGCAGAAAATGGAGAGCATTAGACAGAGGGGGAGGTTGGGTGGTCAACAGGTATGGGGTTCTCCTGGGAAGAGGAGAGAGAACGCAGAAAATGGAGAGCATTAGACAGAGGGGGAGGTTGGGTGGGCAACAGGTATGGTGTTCTCTTGGAAAGAGGAGAGAGCACGCAGAAAGTGGAGACCACTAGACAGAGGGGGAGGTTGGTCAGCCCATAATCAGCCCATGGTCAGCCCATGGTCAGCCCATGGTCTGCTCATGGTGAGCCCATGGTCAGCCCATGGTCAGCCCATGGTCAGCCCATGGTCAGCCCATGGTCAGCCCATGGTCAGCCCATGGTCAGCCCATGGTCAGCCCATGGTCAGCCCATGGTCAGCCCATGGTCAGCCCATGGTCAGCCCATGGTCAGCCCATGGTCAGCCCATGGTCAGCCCATGGTCAGCCCATGGTCAGCCCATGGTCAGCCCATGGTCAGCCCATGGTCAGCCCATGGTCAGCCCATGGTCAGCCCATGGTCAGCCCATGGTCAGCCCATGGTCAGCCCATGGTCAGCCCATGGTCAGCCCATGGTCAGCCCATGGTCAGCCCATGGTCAGCCCATGGTCAGCCCATGGTCAGCCCATGGTCAGCCCATGGTCAGCCCATGGTCAGCCCATGGTCAGCCCATGGTCTGCTCATGGTGAGCCCATGGTCAGCCCATGGTCAGCCCATGGTGAGCCCATGGTGAGCCCATGGTCAGCCCATGGTGAGCCCATACCTGTTGACCACCCAACCTCTGTCTAATGCTCTCCACTTTCTGCGTTCTTTCTCCTCTTCCCAGGAGAACCTCATACCTAATGAGTGACTATTTTTGAATTTACAGAAAGCAGAGCGAGAAACGACGCTCAATTCCAACAGCATCTTCAGATCGAATTTTTTTTTGAGGTAAGATATTTTCCGATGACTATTATTCCAGTACTATCAGTGAATGTATCAATTTTCAAGCAGAATGTAATTTAAATTTGAATCAACGGCTTCCATGAACCTCCAAATTTTTACTTGGAAACAAACGGGATCGAAGTCCCTCTTTGATTAAAAAAGACTCGAACCAGAAAAGTTTTCTTTTTTGACCAATTTTTCGAAAGTTCGTAAAGTTCAGAACTGTTCTAATATGTGAATTTCTGCTTGACAATCGCAAGGTTTTTGGATTGGACTGATAACCCAAAATAGCTGGAGGAAAGATTCAGTCCAATAACTCATATTTTTTAGACAAGATGAATCACTGTCGACTTCGCATCAACAGGAGGAACGAAGGAAGCCTTATGGATACGATCGTCAGGACTACAACAACGAATGAAGGATTCTAATTAATGTTTTTTAATGTTTTTAATAAACTTTTATTACATTTCTGCTGTTTTTTATTGGAAGGAAGCTATTGAAAAATGTTCGCGATCAACACATTATAGGTTCGCAACATGTTCATTATAGATATATTATAGGTATACCTGATCGCGATGCATACATTATATACCCATTATGTATAAGTTTTCGCGATATGTACATTATGCACAAAATCTCAACCTGAAAGCGTGTACCCAACCTAAATGCGCGCGACATATATTCTAGGCATAATGTACCCTGCGCGAATCACTTGTGTGGTTCAAGTCCGCCAAAACGAAAATGCTAAGAAAGAAAAGTGAAAACTTTTTGCTTCATTTAGTGAAAAAAAAACCAGAAAAAAGTGGATAATCTCAGGTGGTCCCCCCTTGAAATAAAAATTTTTTGTTTTTTTTTTCCATTTCCTCAGGTGGTCTCTACTCGAACCCCCGACCAAGTCTCAGGGGCTGGGTTCACTGTCACTGGAAATTGCGGACCGAACTTATAACTGATTTTATGTGCTTTTTTTCCGGATTACTGTAGCAATTCTTCTGAGTTCGGTACGCAAACACCGTGCATGTTCTTTTGATCGGAATGCACAGCTTTCCGGGTAATACCGTGTTCCGTTTTGCCGCTGTGCGGCTTTAAGAATATTCAAAATGAAAATTTTTTTATTCAGAGTTGGACTTCCGACTCGCTCGGTCCGCAATTTCGCGTCTCGGTGAACCAATGAAAGGATTAAGAAAAGTCGTCAACTGAAATGCCGACTGTGCAGTTACACCGTGACGAAAAATTGCGGACTGAACTTACTTCTGAGATCTCGGAACCCGTTTTACAAAAAATCAAAATCACAAAAAAAGACAAAATTATTTACAAAAAGATTTGAGTAGTCGTTGGCTCTTCATCCCCTTCCACGTCTACACTTGAAACGTGTACTTTTGAAATTCCAACACTCCCCGAAGAGCTCCATCGGGGACGGATTAGAGTTGGAGCCAGGGTTCCATTGGTGTCGTCTCGGAGCCAGGTTTGTACGAATCCGAGTTGAGCGGAGATCATCTGGAAGAGAAAAATGAATTAGAAAAAAAATTTCATGAGATTTTTAAAAAATTTTGAAAACTTTCACTTCATTTTTGTAATTACTGTTGTCAAATAGGCCGTGGCCTAGAATCCGACACCGCGGTCGCTATTTCTCCTTCGCACAAATTTTTTTCGGAGTTTTCGATGAATTTAACGGATGAGTTAGACATTTTTGAAAAGTTTAAAGAAAAAACATGTCGGATTCTAGGCCAGCGTTTTCTAGGCCATAATTTCCAAAGGAAAATTCTGGAAATTTTCGAAATTTGTTTTTTACTTTCACTTCAAAATCTTAGTTTTCGTTTTTATTTTTGTGCACTTCCAAGCTATCTTTCTGAAGATCTTGTGTAAAAAAGAAAAATCCCTCCATCATTGAATAAACTAAGCCAAAGTCTCCTCTCCTTGAGCCTAGATTACTAGTGACTACAACTAAAAACAAAAACAACAAAAAAATTTGTACCGGGCATTAAAATTTTTTTTTTAATAATGAAAAAAAAAACACTTAGCTAATTGAATTTTGCTCTATGGCCTAGAAATTTGTGGCCGGGGACTAGAAATTTCTTATTTTTCTTTCTTGTTTGAGGAGACTACAATCTTGGAGTACAAGTTGTGAGGCGCAGCACTTTTATTTTTAGATTCTGACTTTCCTTTGAAAAATGTGGATTGTGGCCTAGAATTACAAATTTATCTATTGGGGCAGTGGCCTAGGAACACAAATTTTTCTGAAAATTTTCAATTAAAAAAATCCTTACCTGATAAGCACCAGCCCTGATAGTCATCAATTTCTTCTTCTGGCTAGTTATGATAGTCGAATGTGCACTCCTGATCCCCTTATTGATAGCAGTCAGAATCACTGGATAAGCAGTACAAGAGATATAAGGGAGTAGATGAGTGAATGTAGAAATGACAACCATCCAATTATTTGCAATTGGGAAGAAGGCGAGGAGCCAGAAAAGGCACCAATAAGGGGTCCAACATGTTAGATAGACTATTACGAAGGCAGTGACTGTTCGACGGATTCGAAGGATTGAGACGCAATTGATACGATTAGAACTGCCTGAAAATGGGTTATTTTAAGGGGGGAAAAATTCATCTAATATCGTCAATTCAGCTGCCGACTGTGCAAACTCATAGTGAAGCAAAATAGCAGAGCGGACGAAATTTTCCAATTAAGAAAAAAAACTCACTTGAAGTAGTCTTAATGGATGAATATCTTCTTTTCAGAATCATTGGGACTCTTAAGTAGAAGTATACGTAGGCAGCACTGGTGAAAACGTAGCCAAATACAAATGCGAGAATGTTGAAAATCATTGCTGAAATAGAAAAAGTTGAATTTACTCGCTGAAAAAAAAAACAGAAAAAAAACCAAAATGTTCGAAAAGGGCTTTTTACGAACAGAATCGCATCGATTCGAAACAGAGTAGACAAAGGTGAATGTTTACTTTTGTATAAAAAAAAATGACCTAGAAATGTGTGGCCGTGGACTAGAACGTGATTTTTTTTTCAAAATTTTTTATCGTTTTTTCAGTGATAAGGTTATCGTATTTGAAAGTGATCGGGCAACAATCGCCCGAAATAAATCCCGAAACCGACAAAAAAATGCCGATTTTTTTTGTGAAATTGGAATTTTTGATTTCTGAAAGTTGACTAAAAATTTGTCGCAAAAAATAGTAAATCTTAACTATATTTTTTGTCCCTCTAATGCAAAATTAAGCCTGAACTTTCAATTTTTTTTTTAATTTTCAAGAAAAGCAGTTCTAGTCCTCGGCCACACACTTCTAGGCCATTTAATATATCAAGTTTTAAATGTTACTTTTCTCTAACTTGTTTTAAGCCGTTGCGATTATGATTATATAACATGTAGTCAAATTCAGATATTTTTGAGTATGTTTTTTTTTTAATTCAGCACTTACCATAAGGATGTGGAGGATGAAAACTGCATACCGTAACCTCTGTCATCACTCCTTTCCGTGGCATAATATACGTTCGAGTGTCAGCGAACACTATGACAGAGATCTAAAAACAAAATCTCGATAATCCAAAAAGTACAATAGAGCGCACTTACAAAAAGCATAGCGACTGCACAAATTGCCATTGCAGAATATAATCTGAACAGAAGCACCCACGGATTCATCCCTTTTCGAGCACATTTGTGTGACGTCATCCGGACGGATTCGTAGGATTCACGACTGATTAAAAGGAGAGCCAAAGGGATCACTAGCTTGTTGACCACTTCAATGATGTAGAACGACTGGAAATATGATTTTTGTTTTTTGGAGGCCTTTTTTGAAAAATTTTCAAATTGATTTTTAGTGGCGATGAAGTTTTTTTTTTAGGTAGAACGTAAAAAACTAATTCAAAAATTTTCAATTTTTCGGTTAAAAAATTTTTTTCTTAAAAAAATGTTCGGTAAATTTTCAAAATTTTTTTGGAAACTTATTTTTTTTATTCGTAATTTTTTTTTATAATTTTTGGCCAAATCCATCTTTTAACAAAAAACAAGTGGTTCCGAAAAAACATGTTCCAAAAAAAAATCCGAAAATTACAGCCACCAACTTTTTTAAAAATTTTACTGAAATATTTTTTCGTGTAGAAATTCATTTAGGTTAAAATCTGGAATTTTCGAGAAAAAATCAGAAAGTTTAATATTTTAAAAAAATTTGAATAACTTCAGCCAAAAAAATTTTTTTTGTTCAACGATTGACAAAATTAAAAAAAAAAGACGTCAATTAAAATGCCGACTCTGTACGTTCAACGTGACGCAACGTTGCGGACTTTTTCAAAAACGTACCTTGCAAGTCAACGACCCAAAAACCCATTGTTGATGGATTTGGAAGTGTACGTATAACACCAAATGTGTCAGAACAAACAAATCAGCAATGCAGATGAAGAGAATCAAAATGACAACTTTTCTGGGTACTGATGTCTTGTCGAAGAGGAATACTAATCCGACCTGAAAAGATTAAAAAATTGAATGAAAAAATTGAAAAAAATACAAAATTGACAAATTAGTGCGTACACCAAATCTTACGACAAAATGCACAGAACAATTACCTACATAATCTTTTGAAAGGTTTTCAAAAGACTCCGTACCATACGGCAGAATGCATAAAATAAAAGGGTATATAATTTTTCAAAAAAAAAATTTTCTAAGAACACCAAATCTTACGACAAAATGCACGAAATGAAAACATGGCATTTGAAAAAATGCTTTTAAAGAACTGAATCATACGGCGAAGTGCACAAAAAACTGATATCGTTATTCAAAAAGTTTTCCCAAAGAAACATCAAACTTTACGACGAAATGCACAGAATATCATTTTTCAGATACGTTTTTGAAAATACTCCGAATCTTAAGGTGATGTGCACAGAACGAAAAGTGATGTGGGTTTTCAAAAAAAATTTCTTTCTGAAAAACACCCAATCTTACGAAAAATTACACAAAATAAAAACTATTATGGTTTTTCAAAATTTTTTTCAAAAAGAAGCACTGAATCTCACGACAGAATGCACAGAATAAAAACTGGTAAAGTTTTTAAAAAAGTTTTTTTGAAAAACATCGAACTTTACGGCAAAATGCACAAAATAAAAAACTATGCGTTTTTCATTGATAATGTGCAAAAACATCGAGTTTTACGACAAAATGCACAAAAAATTAACAAACTAGTGCACACATCTCATCCTACGACAAAATGCACAAAAAAACTCACCTTCCAAGAAACCCAAACATTCCCTCCAATTCCTATCATAATAGTGATAACATAGGCAATTGTGTTGATAGTCTGTGCCAAAATAATCATGTCATTCTTGTGCATTTTTTCTGATCTGAAATGATTCAAAATTCTCAAAATAAAAAAGATTCAAAATGATCCAAAAAAAAAGTGGGCGGAGTTTGGATCAAAAATGAGTCAGGAGGGATGACGATGATACAAAATGGTGTAGGGATAAAATGATGTTAGAGATCGAAAATCGGGAGGGAGCATTTTGGGACAGAAAATAGACAAATGATGTTGGAGAAAGGTCAGAAAAACAACGAAATGATCAAAATTTGGTGAAAAATGAACTTTTTTGACGAAAAATTAAAAAGAAAAAAAAATAAAAAAAAATTGGCACAGGGTGGAATCGAACCCATCCCTTCAGATTACTAACCTGAGCCACTAACCACCTGACCAAACGCCCACAAACCCTATTTACCCTCATGGAATAGGGCTAGCACTATTATAACAATTCTAACATAATTTTAAAGTTTTCGCTGTTCATGCGCCTTCAAGTTTTTTTCAGAAAAAAACAACAGGCTACAGTAACCCGTCAAATTTCTCTTCGAGACCCACAAAACCTGCATTTTTGAACTCAGCAAGCCAAGACGGTTCAAAAAAAGTATAAACAAGCCTGGGTTTAGATCTTTTTTGAAATTTGAGGCTAGAGCCCAGAGAAACGAGAATGCCTGTGTCCCTAACCCGAAGTTTCAAAGTGGGCGGAACCTAGTCATGATAATACTCGTTTTGAAGGTCATGGAGCGTTGATTCTGAAAATTTAAGTATCAAGGGTCTCGCAGCGAAATTGTGTGGGTTACGTTGGGTTCAAGAATTTTAAGAAAAAATAAAAAATTTTCAAATTTCGAAACTTTCGGAAATTTTCTGGAGGTTTAAATTTCAAATAGTAGAATTCAAATCAAAAACCTCGTGATCCTCAGCAACTCCTAAGGGCCGAAAAGGAAAAAAAAGGACCCAAAAGTCAAGTGGATTCTCTCATTTTTCTTCATTTTTATGCTCTTTTCTGATGTTCAAGTATCTCCAAAAAATCCACCCACAAATCGTCGAAAAATGCTCAGATTGTCATCGGATCAGACAATATAATTCCCAGTGTCCAAGAACATTTTTTCTGTGACAAAATTTGCAAAAAAACCAAAAATGAATCATGATTGTCAGAAATGTTCTCGCCTAAAAGAGAATCTCTTTTTAGGAAGCAGAATAGAAAAAAAAGAGTAATAAAAAATAATAATTAAGAATAATCTGGCTTTAAGGGGAGGCATATCCGTTCCTCCTCGTCTACGACGACGACACATATGGTGAGAAAAAAAAGAGCCGAAAAAATATTATATTTAATGACGCATAAACAAGTTGTATTTCTTGTCTAGAATGATAATGTTAGATCGCTGTTTTGGTGAAAAAAGTTAAAATTTGGGGAAAAATATTTCAAAATTGGAAAAAAAAATTTTTGAACTCAACTCGGTTTTTTTACTTTTGCATTTTTTCCGATTAAAATGGGTAATTTTTACAAAATTTCGCAGGAAAAAAATCGAAAAAAAAATTTCGAAAAAATTTCGAAAATTTGTCAATTCCGGCTGGTCCGCAATTTTACGTCGCGGTCAACCTTGGGATTTCTCTGGGAAAAAATTCCGAAATTCCAAATTTTTCGGAAAACTTTTTTCGGATTTTTTCCTTCAAAAAAGCCTCTTATATTCCGGAAAAAAAGATTATGAAGTAAAAAAACCGAGAAAAATCCCAGAAAATTTGAAAACTCGTTCAATCCCGTCCGGTCCGCAATTTTGCGTCACGGTAAACCTTGGAACCTTGGAAATATTATAATTGACGACGTTTTTTGAAAACTTCGTCAGGAGAAACTGTTCAATTCCTTCAAAAACAGCAAAAAATACCGAAATTTTCACTCGAATTTTGTCCAATTCTATGGTTCACCGTGACGCAAAATTGCGGACCGGGCGGAAGAAAATCCATTATTTGAAATTTCATTAAATTTCAATGAATTTTTTTTAATTCGATCGAAAATGGGATTTTTGAAGAGCTAATAGACAAAAAACGCGTTACATATCGTCAATTAAAATTCCAAGGTTCACCGCGACGCAAAAATGCGGACTGGATGAATGGGAATGACATTTAGGGAAAATTCCCAAAAAAATCTTCATTCATTCCAAAAAACAGAGAGATTTCGTGGGTTCAGACTATCGTCTTTAAGGGATTTCGAGCAAGTTTAGCTTTTGTGGATTATGGTCTAGGACGAACTTCATCTTACAAAAAATAGAAAAGGAGCAGGGCATGGTCAAAGATCTCATATGAACGTCAATAGTTGCACATGAGCTTATGATGACTTCTGCATTTTTGTAGTCAGCTGCTAATAGTAGGAAAGATCGGAACCCTAGTTTTTTTAAGAGTTGCGATCAAAAAAATTTAAACTTTTGAAATCGAAATTTTGAAAACCATCGGATAAGTACCTATTGTAGCCATCCCACCACGTTGTTTTCGTACAATTAGGAGACATGCCTACCAAGGCTCTAGACGCAAACTATGGATGAAAACAACAAAAAAAAGACAATAAGACAGTCGCTATTGCAAATCTGTGAGATTCGCAGGCACATAACATCAACAAAAAAGTTTGTAATGGAAAAAACTACAGTGGCGAGTAGAGGTGAGGGTACCTTTGAACTTTCGTTAATAACTCCCTTCAAACAATTTGGATTGCTCTGAAAATTTTTTTGGGGACTCCTGAGTGACCCTGGAGTACTTCCTAATGTTTTTTGAAAAAAATTTTTGAAAGAATTTTCACGTATTCGGAAGTTTTTCGATGAATTCTGAATTCGGAAAATCTATATAGAAATCATTTTTTATCCCGATCCGATCACTTTCAGCCACGTTATAATGTCCCGAGTAAAGGTTGCCATTCAGACTTCTAGAGTTCTGACGTCGGAATCACATAATCAACTTGCGATCTAACGTCAAAAATTGTTTACTTAGGTCCCTAGCAATGTTTTGGACATAAAGAGAAAAAATTCTGATAATACAAAAAATATTTTTATTCTGGGTTTTCAGAATTCAGAATTCATCGAAAAACTTCAGCATTCGGGAAAATTCGATTTTTTCAAAAAACATTAGGAAGTACTTCAGGGTCACTCAGGAGTCCCCAAAAAAATTTTCACGGCAATCTGAATCGTTTGAAGGGAGTTATTAACGAAAGTCCAGAGGTACCCTCACCTCTACTCGCCACTGTATTTCGTAGTGATTTCGCTATAAAATCCAGTTCTTTTTTATCTTTCGTCTTGATAAATTCATATTTAAATATTTTTAAAGCAAAAAAAATAAAGAAAAAAGGTCGAAAAATGAAAGAAATCAGTGATAAACGATGTCTCCCTTAACGGGCCTCAATTTGAGAAGTTCGAAGGTGGAAGATTCGATTCATATTTTAACCTCGAAAACGCAGAACATGATTAAGGATTTGTTTGTTATTAGTACTGATATTACTCATTTGCAAAAGCCAAGCACATCGGTTTAAAGGCACAGCGACAAATCTTCCTTTCACGTTTATGATTATTTTCGGTTGAGAAGTACTGTGATCGTGGCGGGACCCGATGGACATTTGCCGCTGCGCCTTTAAAACGAGGTGACAAGCGTTCGCAAATATGGAATACCAGACTTGTCAAAATTCGGGCCGGGCCGGTAGTAATTTCTCCACCGGCCCGGCCCGGCCCATGACAAGTCTGTGGAATACTGTCCTTGGCATCAAAAAGCAGGGACTAAAGGAAACGAAACAAGAAAAAAAAGATCGAAAAAAAGGACTATTCTAACACTGTCCAGTACGAGGGAAAACCGAACTTTATGACAACACGGAAGTTAAAAAATTTTGATGTTCGCCAATTTCGTATTTTTCACTCTTCTTTTGTTGGTGAAAATTAGTTTAAAACACTTGTGAGTTTTCGGGAAAAAAACACTACTGGAGAAATACTGTAACAGAAATTTTTGATAGAAACGCCCCCCAACCTGAGGCCGGTTCAATAGAGGTGCCGTTATATTGAAGGCTTCAATTTTTTGCGGACATAATTTTCGAGCTTTTTCTATATGTTTTTTCTTCACATTTCAGGCCAAGAGCATCAAAAAATGGTTAGAAAAAATGCAAATTCAAAAAAAAACAGACACAAAGGACATCGTTTTTGCCATTTTCATCGTAGAGTGCCGTTCCATAAGAGGTGCCGGTATAAAATTGTTCCAACAGATTATTCGAAACAGACAGTTTAGTGTACACACCAAATTTTACGTCAAAATACACACAAAGTCTACAAAAAATGCTTTCCTGACTCACACCTTTAAGAACAAAAAGTCTTCAAAATCTCAATGGAGACAAAAGAAAGAAGTCAACTAAAAAAAAGCTGAAAATCTCTGAAAAAGGCAAGAAGAAAAAGTGAATAAAAAAGCGGGGGGACTCATTGTGTTGTACACACACAGACACTACCAAATTGTTCATATCTTCCCCTCTTTTCTTAAAGCAAAAAAAGGCTCACCACAGGGGTTGGTGGCAGAAGAAGAGGGGATGACTAGACGGGGCTCCACTGCTGGAACAACAATTTTCTTTATTTTTTTTTCTTTATTTTTGTTGGTTAAGAAGAAGAAAAAGGAGAAGGAGATGACAGATTTCGTTGGTCCTTTTTTTCTCTTTTGTGTGTAAGTGTGTGTGTATATGTCTAGATGTTCCATTGACTAATAGAAATGGAGAAGAAGAATGAATTTCTTTGAAGATGGAAAAATATTTTTGTGTTCAGAGATACATAAAAAATATGTAGGAATGCAATTGCGCTCTGTTGACATAAAGTTTTTAGGATTCGACATTAATTAAAGTCCATACGGGCTCCCTGCAAGGGTAGGAAAGCACGCCCTAGCGCTAAAAAAGTTTGATACTCAGTTTCACCCCATTTCCCAGAAAAGTTTGGTTGAAAATGTTTTCGAGGTACGCAATCAATTTAGCATTAGAGCGTGCTTTGCTACCCTCGCGGGGGACCCGTGTGAAAGTCTAATTAAAATTCAAAGTATGCATGTGCGCTCCATCGACACAAAAATTTTTTTGAAGTTCTCAACAAATTAAAAAGCAAGGAGGATGCAAAAATGCTTCGTTGAACTGAGAATAGTGCCAAAACCTGTATTGTTGTGCATTCTGACGTGAAGAGCATGCACAGTGTTTGCGTATCAGATTTACATGAATGGCTACAGTAATCCGATGACGGAATTTTTTTTTTGGAAAAGAATTTCAAACAAAACTTTGCTCGAAACTAATTTTTGAAAAAAAAAAACGAAAATCAAAAAATTAATTGAAACTTTAGAAAAAAAAAATTGGCCTGGAAAATGTGGATAAAATTTGAAAAAAATGGGAATTCTAAATGCGAAAAATTTTTTCGTTTAGAAAATTCATAGTAAAAAGCCCTTCAAATTTCCGATTTTTGAAAAAATTTAGACCGGAAAATCTAAACTACTGATTCTAGGCCACGGCAATGATTTTCTCGGCCACCAGAATCACGAATTTTTTGAAAACTTTTTATGAAAATTTTTTGTTTTATCGATAGAAAATTTACAGAAAAATTTTTTGTAGAAATTTTTAGACTTCGATTTTTTGGTCTTTAACGAAAGTGTGAGAACTTCGAAACGACCCAAAAATCGAGGTCTAGAATTTTGATTTTTTTGAGACTTGACTGACAAAAAAAACAAATTCAAAAATTCAAAAATTTGAAAAAAAAAGCTCTTTTCAAAATCCAAGAAATCTAAAACCCAAATTTCAAAAAAATCAAAAATTCAAAATTTTTTCAAAGCATTTAAAATATCACAAACAGTGTATTTTGAACTCTCTAATCCATTCCAGACAATTTTTAAAAATATCTTTTCTCCAAAATGAATCACGTTCCAGATCTACACATCTCAAAGATCAAAACTCTCAACAAAAAAAAACGGCTTCCAAAGTTCCCAAAAAAAGGAAAAAAAAGAAGCATTTCAATAAAAAAAAAGGGAACCAACTAACCCAAAAAAAAAAAGAAAAAAAATGGGGGAAAATCTTCTCAAATCAGGTCGTAAATCAAGATCAGTTGGGGTTGGAAGAAGAAGAGGAGAAGAGTGCTTCTTCCGATATGACTTCAGGAACAAAAAGAAGAAGAGAGAAAATGTAGTCGTCGACGTCGACGTCTTCTAGGTTTTTGAAGTTTTCAACGTCATCAGAAGATGAAGATGAAGAAGTGGAAAATAAAAGATACAAAGATCCTAGAAAAAGTATGATAAGTCAGGAGTTTCTGGAAAATTTCAAAACATTTCAGTTTTAGGAAATTTTTTTTTTAATTTTTGGTTTTTCAGAATTTTTTTCAACTTTTCAAGTTTACAGAATCTTGCAATTTCTTGGTATATTCTTTCAAAAAAACTTCAGAATCTTTTGATTTTTTTTCAGATTTTTAGTTTTTCAGATTTTCAGGTTCTTTGAAAAATTCCGAACTTTTTCAAATTTTCAGAACTTTTAAATTTACAGATTTTTTGACATTGTTTTTGAATTTTGCACAACTTCTCTATTTTTGGGATCCTAAATATATTTCGACTGTAATTTGACCTGAATTTATTTATTAGGAAACTCATTTAAATCTCTAAAAGCTACCAAAAAATAAAACGGAAAGTTTTTTTTCAAAAAACTTGTATCAAATTTTTTTCCGAAATTGTGTTTTGAAATTCCTCTTTTTCTAGTTCATCAATTCATTTTCAATGAATATATAACTAGTATAGCATCTATTTGGGTAACTACTTTTGTAGTTTTTGGTTCTTAGTCAATGTAATTCTGACATCAATTTTGCGGATAAAAATACATTTTTATCAAACTCCAATAACAAAGAGAGGGTAAAATTCAAAAAATTTCAGATAAATTATCGACAAATTCACGGGAAATTATCAGAAAAACCAAGCCTTTCCGATTGAACTCCGGTAAATTTCCGGTTTTCAGTAATTTTTCCGAAAACGCTCAGAAAGTTTTCCGTTAATTTTCCGGGTTATCGGTAAACTTTTCAAACAATGCTCCTCAGCAAAATTTTGGAGCATCGTTGCTTGTTGTTTTTCAAAATTCGCGCCAAAAATCTACTGGAAAAATTTGGAAATATACCGGAAATGTTACCGGACTTTTTACCGATAAATTTAGCGGTAAATTTTACGGCGCTGAGAAAAAATCAAAAAAAAAGTCAAAAACCTATTTTCAACCTAAAACTTTGACCCTTCACACTACTAAAACTAGAAACTCGAAACCTTTTATATACATAAATATATCTTTGGGGGGAGAAAATGAGATTTCCTCTCTCTCTCTCCCTTTTATTACTACTACGTCTCTCTTTCTTCCTAAATTGAGTAGCAGTGGAATTGAAAATCAACTTTGCCCCCCCCCCCCCTTTTTTTTCCAAGGGCCAGGAGTCAAAATAAGAAAAACTGATTAAAGAAAAATATGGAAAATTTCCACATACAAATATAAAATTCTTTTCAAGGAATTTGATTCAAAAAATTCAAAAATTCAAAAAAAAAGGGAACGTAGGAGTGACGTTAAATCAAAGATGACACGAACGACTGGAAAAAAAGAAGAAGTAATAATGAATCAGGAAGTCTCCTCTTAGTGAATAAATCCCTCTTCTTTTCTAGAAAACGAACACACATATGCATTAATGCTCACGGAGTTCCTTTTCCTAAAATCCGATTAGATTGTGTTTTTTGATTCCGGGAAAGTTTATGGGTTTTGTGGTCAGAGAGAGCCTTGGGAAGAATTGAAAAGGGAAGATGAGAAGTGAAATGAAGTTCAAAATCAAAAGTGAGTAAAAAGTTACTCAGAATGTGCTCTAAATTTGAGAAGCGATTTCCCTGTATCTTCGAAAACTTGGAAATAATTCGAAATAAGTCCAATTTTATGCCTGTTTTTGAATTTTAAAATTGTCAAATTAATAATTGTTGTGCAAGGAATTCAAATTTTTATTTTCGCGGGTGGTCCGCCTTTTTCGACCTCCAAGCTATTTTTGATTTTACGCAGTGCGAATTGAAAGTGGGCGGACCACCCGCGAAAATAAAAATTTGAATTCCTTGCGCAACTATTATTAATTTGACAGTATCACAGGGGCATGCTTCTTCGTTTTTTGAAAAAAAATCTTCTTCAAATTTTATCTGTGAACGAATGTCACCTCGTTTTTAGCGCCATTGTAAAAAATGGATTTACCAACAAAAAAAAATCGCGTTCAATCATTAAAAAACGTGTCGCTCAAGACAAATCAAAAAACAGTTTTTTACATACTCCCAGCAGAGAAGGATAAGTGAACTCAGGAAAAAAACTGTCGAAAAACCGGGAAAAAAAATTTGATTTCTCAGAGACTACACCAACTTGCCTGAGTCGTCACGGAGTGAAAAACAATCTAAATCAGCTAGAGCGCACTTGCCAATTTATTTGGCGCGAAAAGTGCGCGTTTGAACATTTTTTGAAAATATTTTCAAACATTTTTGACATTATTTTTAACAATCTTTTTGATTTCGATCAATCTGATTTTAATGCAAAAAATATTTTTCGTTTTTTCCAGACTTGTCAGAATGCGACCTAAAAAGGTTTTCAAAACTCGAAAAGTTTCTAAGGTGCCAAATATGGAATACTTGTAGAATTGTGTTCTTTGCTTCGTAAAGATCGTGAAAAGTAACAGAAATTGGACGAAAATGTATCCTCGACAATGAATATTAAAAATTGGACCCAAAACCGTAAGTTTGTCGGATTCTAGGCTATCTATTATGCGTTCACGAAGTTGTGAAGGTTCGGTTAAAGTCGCATCAAATTTTTTCAATGAGCTCCCCGCAAGTATTACAGTAAAAACCGTAGAGAAACCGTAATTTGTAGTTCCTTTACCATACACTTTTTTTCGCGGCGCTGGTAATAAATTAAAGTTGTGACGAGGGACTCATTGAAAAAAATCGATGCGCCTTTAACCGAGCCTTCACTTCTTCGTGTACGCATAATAGCTCAGTTGCTTTCCGACCGAAATCTGTCTGTAATATCTTGAACTTTTTTTTTTGCAAATTCGTAGTGAAAAATAGGATCAGCATAAAAAATATCACGGAATTGCGAACAAAAGTTTTTGTTGTTCGAAAAACACCATCAAAGTTAGAAAGATCCCATGATAAAACAAAACTAACCAGTAAATAAAAAAGTTCAAGTTCAAATTTGTTTTCAAAACAAACCTCCGCTTGCACTATCTATCCTATTTTTCAGAGACAACATGAGCAAAAAAAAAATTGCTGAAATCCGGCTTAACAAAATAAAAAAGAGACACAAGAAGAAAACAAGCTGAGAGGGGGGGGGGGGCGCATCCAATTTTTTGTATTTTTAGGTGAAATTGAAGAAAATTGAGGGGTTTGAGCAGGCGAAAAAGAAAAGGGGTATGTAGTCGTGTAAAAATCAAAAAAAAAATTGAAGAAGAAGCTCGCTCGGAGCACTTCTTCTGATTAGAAAGTGCTCTTCGGCTCTTCGGAGGCTCACTTTTCGAATTGAGTTTTCAACTTTTTTTTCATTTCGAAGGAAGAGGAGGCAGAAAGGTTTGTGATTCCCAAAAAGACATTTTTAGAAAAGGCTAAGAAGGGAGAAAAATTATTTTTTGAAAATAAAAATTATATTAAATAACAAAATATACATAAGCTGTGATTATACGGCGAAGGGCATAATTATCAACAGAGGGAACAACATGGGGCTTAGGCCCCTCTCTTTTTTATTACTGAATATAGATCGTACAAAAATAAGGAAAGTTCCAAAGGGATTATACTATTTGTTGATGGAAATAAAATAATATTTTACAAGAGGTCCTCTTTTTGTTTTTATGTACATATAACTTGAATAAAGTTACTATACGAATGTTCGTTGATACTTTAGTTGAATGCAGAATCATACAGAATAACGAAAAAAAAGTAGCGAAAAGAAAGCGAAGTTGAGCAAAAAGTCACATCGAAAACAGAGGAAAATAGTAAAATTTGATATATCGTGGGGATCAGTGGGCCTAATTTTACCGGTAAATCGGTGTTTCGATGAATTATCGAAACATTTACCGGGAAATCATTGGGAAGTTAATGGAGAAAAACGAATTTTCCGAAAAGTTTCAGAAAATTTTTGCTGTAAAAAATTGGTAAATTTTCCGAAAAATATTCCCGTTTTTTTTTTTCGATAAATTTTCCAGTAATTTTAGCAGAATTTTACTGGTAAGGCACACTGGTGAAGACCATATATTATGAAAAACGAACTGTTTCAAAGTTAGGAGACGGGAATGCTTTTGTGGGTTCTTTCATAGACTTTGTATGCATTCTATCGTAAAATGTAGTGCATACACTAATTTTTCAAGTTTGAATATTTTCAAGGAAAAAGCCTTTGCCATGAAAGAAATCGAACAAAGTTACCCTACCGGTTACGTTACCTGCTGACAAGTGAACCACATGAATCAAACCTGTCAGAAAGAAAAGCATCAGGTGAAATATCTGGTAGTTTTTCAAATAATTTTCCGGTATAAAGTACTCTAATATTATTTTAGCTTTACTTTTCCGCCTAACTACCTGAAGACGAAACCCGCAATGAAAACCTTCGCTAGGAGGAATTGGGGGGAGGTTCGAATAAAGAAAAATAAAAAACATAATTGTCGTCAGCAACACCAATCTTTTTTAGGTTGAAGTCAGAGAGCATCAGGAAGTGAATTATATCTTTCCAATAAGGAAGAAAAATATAGTCAGCCCAATCAGATTCGACTAAAAAGAAGGAGCCCATGGACGGGCAGTCCATGCACAAAAAAAATCGGATGATTATGAAATGATTGAAAAAACCACTCTAAACCTATATTTAAAGTGCGGAACACTGCAGTTGAAACGGAACCAAAATCATCGTTGGCTGGCAAAGTTGGTGAAACGGTACAAATTATATATTGATGCAAAGTTTTTCAAATCGTTCAGTGGTTTTACCGATACTAAAGGAACATGTGACCATGAAAATAATAGTTGAAATCATAAATCAGAACATCTTCACAAATAATAATCAAGAACTTCTGTGTATGTGTGTATGTTGCCGGCCCTAGCGAGTTTTTCAGCGGACCGATTTCTTGAAACGGAAACAGCATTCTCTTGCGATTATGCCCGTCCTTTTCAATTTTAATAAGTAGGGAAAATGAGGCCACCAGGTTCGAAAACCACGTTTCTAGGCTTTTTATAAAAAATTCCGTTAATGATGGGCGTGTGTTCCGATACCAGTATGCTCATCTTTATTTTAATATTGAAATACTGAGATGCAGACCTCACAATAAAAATCCCCACTTGTTCTTTTAACCAAGATAGAATGAAAATGAATGAAAATACGCACCAAAGATACTATAACGGCTGAAACAAAGCATTAAAATTGTCCAAACTCGAAAAGAAAAATATTGAACATAGTAAAACATTGTGAAGGTATTGGTCATCCCCGTACCCGTTGTGACGAGGCTCTTTCCTAATGAGCATACCCTTATGTGCAAAAATGAAGTCCCTAATCCTCACTTTTTTCTCCAAAAACGAAGCTCCAAGATAATCTACTACAACCCCCCTGAGTAATACCTGTCTAGACTCTCTCAAATTTCAAAATTTCAAAAAAAAAAGTCAAACTATAAACCAACCAAAAAGTATACATTGCCTTATAAATCCCCCAAAAAAAGTGACTTTTGGTTCTTCTTCTGTTTCCTCTTTTCCCTTCTAGAAAAGACATTTTGATTCCACATCAATGATTCGATTGTGGTGAGGGAAGAAGGAAAAGAAAGGGGGAGGAGAAGGACACCTTACATGATATTTTATTTCTTTTTTTTTCAGGGTCAAAAAGGTCCGCGGTTTTGCGTCACGGTGAACATGTGCAGAAATTGACGCCGATTTTCGAAAAAATCTGTGAAGAGAGGCAAACCTCGTCCGGTGCGGTTTATCTGGGCATTTTAATTAACGACAATTTTCAAAAAACGATACCATTTTTTGATAAAACCACCGAGAAAAATTTTAACGGTCAAAAAGATACAAAAATAAGATTTGTCCGCAATTCTGCGTCACGGTGAACATGCACAGTCGGTGTTTTATTTGACGACAGTTTATGAAATTCGCGGTCGAAAAAATTTCAAAAAATTAAAAAAAAATGTAGTGATATCTATACCAGAAACAAAATAAAAATTTCGAAAAATCAAACCACATTTTTTTCCAGATCCAACGTTCTGCACTTCTTCGTCATATTCTCTTCGCCCTAGTTGACTCACAATTTTTCATTCTTCAATCATAAAATCCTTCAATTAACCACCTATTCAAATATCATGCGTAATCTATTGAAAACCTCCGGATGAATGGTCGAAATAAAATGTTTGTTATTGCTTTCCGGGTGTCCGGGGGGAAAAGGATCAAGAAACTATTTCTTCGTGTGTTTTTTCAATAAAAAAATATGTTCACCAAAAAAATGTTTTTATGAAAAAAAAAATCAGAAAAATCTGCCCAAAAAGCTCTTTTACAGGGCTCCCCAAAAACCTGGAAGCCGAACTCTCCTGGAATCTCTAAAGTACCGTAACCCGTTCTATTTCGCTGCGAGACTCTCGAAACTAAGCTTTTCAGAATCAGCGCTCCAGACCTTTCAAACGAGTATAATCATGACTAGGCTCCGCCCACTTTGAAATTTCGGGTTAAAGAAGCAGGCACTCTCGACGTGCTCGTATATACACAGAAGGGGGCATTTTCAGAAAGAAGTAAAAATTAAGAACACGTTGAAATTTCAAATTTCAACTTTCACGCATGTTCCAATTAACCGCCAAATTGGTTTTTTGAAAATGTATTCCCTAATATTTTTGCACAGCTTGAGCGTAAATCAAGATATTTTTACAATAAGCCGCTCCATTGGGGGGAGTACAAGCTGCTTTTTCGAGCTCAAAACTTTCTTTCCAAGTTTTTTTTTGAACCGTGAAGCATAGTTCAGAACAATATAAACCAAAATTAACATCTACTTGACCCAAGAGACGCATTCAAACCGAATCCCTAGCTTTTCCGAAACAGACATATGGTCGAATTCTCACGCGAAATATTGAAAAAAAGAATAGGAAATCATTTTTCCGTTGAATATTTGGAGTATTTATATAATTACCAATTTAACAGCGATTCCATGAGGTGATCGAGCATACGTCGGCACAGTATTTTCAAACTCTTCATTTCTCGTTGATTCGTAATATGAGGATAGTTTCACGTCATTTGGAAACAGAAATACAGTTTTTGATTGACTCCGCCCACTTTTGAATCCAGGATATTCTGAAAATTTTCAGAAGACGTGAGGTGTCTAGAATTTTTTCCATAAGAGATAATTTCGAAATCTCACCGGGAATGAATAATAGACCATATTTGAAGGTTTTTTTGTGTTTTACGCTAAGTTCCAGCACGACGTCTTCATGGTGAAATTCTGCGTTGAAGTGCAGTGTGGCGTCGTCGGGATGGGAAATGACCGTTCCCTAAAATTTTTCCCACTACTGCCGACGAGATTCCTTCAGCATAAGGTACCCCTACCACATAGCTTGCAAACAAAAAAAATTTGGTCCGAAAAACTTTGGCCTCAAAGGGGTTTCAGTCGAATATATGAGAAAAAGTCACTAATTTCAACGTACCCCCCTCCATGGTGAAAATGGTCATAGTCACTGATTTCAAAAATATTTCTACCACGTAATGTCCTACCCATGCCTGATATCTTCACGAAATATCAGATCATCTGAATCACTTCTGGAGGCGTGGCACCACTTCAAAAAATCTTTCACGGAATCAACGACGTCGGAATTCTGAATTCCTGAATTTTCGACATTTCTGCTCGAAAATGTTTTAGAAGTTACTACAACATCATAAATAATCAAACTATGCAAAAATAGGATTTTCTGACAGCATTATGGCGCAGTTTTGACGACGAACGTCATCCCGCCTGGGCATCGGTTACCATACGGGTGCAATTCATACTGTTAGGAGATGTTAAGGATCTTGTTTTTGCATAGTTTGATTATTTATGATGTTGTAGTAACTTCTAAAACATTTTCGAGCAGAAATGTCGAAAATTCAGGAATTCAGAATTCCGACGTCGTTGATTCCGTGAAAGATTTTTTGAAGTGGTGCCACGCCTCCAGAAGTGATTCAGATGATCTGATATTTTGTGAAGATATCAGGCATGGGTAGGACATTACGTGGTAGAAATATTTTTGAAATCAGTGACTATGACCATTTTCACCATGGAGGGGGGGTACGTTGAAATTAGTGACTTTTTCTCATATATTCGACTGAAACCCCTTTGAGGCCAAAGTTTTTCGGACCAAATTTTTTTTGTTTGCAAGCTATGTGGTAGGGGTACCTTATGCTGAAGGAATCTCGTCGGCAGTAGTGGGAAAAATTTTAGGGAACGGTCATTTCCCATCCCGACGACGCCACACTGCACTTCAACGCAGAATTTCACCATGAAGACGTCGTGCTGGAACTTAGCGTAAAACACAAAAAAACCTTCAAATATGGTCTATTATTCATTCCCGGTGAGATTTCGAAATTATCTCTTATGGGGAAAATTCTAGACACCTCACGTCTTCTGAAAATTTTCAGAATATCCTGGATTCAAAAGTGGGCGGAGTCAATCAAAAACTGTATTTCTGTTTCCAAGTGACCTAAAACTATGCTCATATGACGAACCAAAGAGAAATAAAGAGTATGAAAATACTGTGCCGACCCTCAGTTCACGCTTGCTCAATTTTCTCATGGAACCGCTGTTAATAATATAGAAATGTGTACCACGTGGTCAAGTGGTTAACGCATTCCAAATTGGTTCGAATAGTCTCTGGTTCGAACCTGACTGAATACAGAAGTGTTTTGTATATCATGCGAGGCTTGCCAAGCACCGAAAAAAAATGCCCCCTTCTGTGTATATCCAGGCGTGTGCACTCTCGTTTGTCTGGGCTCTAGCTTTAAATTTTAAAGCGATCCAAACCCAAACTTGTTCATAATTTTCCGAACATTCTTGCTATTCTGAACTAGAAAATGCTGGTTTTAGGGCGAAAATGAATGGATTACTGTAGCGAGTTTAAAGGCGCATAAACATCTTTTTTTTCGAAACATCTCCATGCGCCTTCAAAAGCGCGATGTATATAAGCTTCTTTTCTTATGAAATGTGGCGGGATCCCGGATAGCCTAGTGGCTAAAGCTCTTGGCTATCGTGCAAGAGGCCACGGGATCGGTCCCCGCCTCCTTCTGTGAATGATGAAAATGCACTCTCCCCTATCGAAGCGAGCTTGTGAATACAAAAAAACGCATCTGACACGCCTCTTTTACCTCAAAATTTATGGATTTGAAATTACGTTAAAAAAGCTCAGAATAAATATATAGGGGGGATAAAAATGATACAGTAATAGAGAGAGAGAGAGAGAGAGAGCCACGAGAAACAGAAAAAGGGAGGGAGGAGGCGTTTTTTGATTCTGAATAAATTGGAAAGAATAAGATAGATAATAGTAGCTTATAGGAAGAGGAGGAGGTAAATAGAGACAATAATATTGGGGGAATACGAGAGAACAGATCAAAACGTTGCTTTTTTAGCGGAGGGAAAAGTCGATAAGAAATTAGAATTGACGATTATGGTACTTGTCGACGTCGTAGTATGAGGTGACTACAGTACGATTCGCGAATTTGCGTCCAGTGAGAGCCGCTTGAGCACGTTGACAGTCCGAGGTTGAGGCGAATTCGACGAAGACCTGGAAAAAAAGATTTCTAGGAGGAAAAAAAGCGAAAATTGACTTTTGGAAAAGGGTAAAAGGAGCAAAAATAGATTGAAAAATATGACTTTTAGAAGGAAAAAATTGGCGAAAATTGTCTTTTTTAGAGGGAAAAAGGACCAAATCGACATTTTAGCGAGAAAATGAGCTGATTTTCGGAAGATCAGCCCTTGAGAATTTTCTGAAAATTCCACCACATGCTAAATCAACCTGCGTAAAAACAAAAATTCTATGCGAAGAATCTAAAAAAAAACCCGCGTGAGCCCGATATTTTGAATTTCAGATTTCGTAGACAGATTATGATAGAATTCAGGAAAAATTTTGAATTATTGGGTTTCCAAATACATATTTCAGAAAATAGTCCGGAATACGATTTTTTGAATATTCGAGTTTATTTAATTTTGTGTTTCGTATCTGATGGAAAATACGATTTTGAATTTTTTTGGTCTGAAAATTCTTTAACAAACAATTTTGGCGATTTTAATGCCTATTTTCGGTTTCAGAGGCTCAAAATTAGCCCCTCTGCCAACTTTTAAAAAATTTAAATAACTTCGAAAAATCGCACTAAAAATGCCAAATTTGGTTTCAAAATAAGACTAAAATTGTCTTTTTTTAATGGAAAAAATGCATCTTTTTTCCATAATTTAAGTTGAAAAATGGCGCGAATAAGGGGTTTTTAGTAGAATTTCGGGATTTGTATCTGCTTAAAATGTTGCTACTACTTCCCGAAAAAAAGAACAAATTTTTACAAAACCAACCTTTCCAACTCCCGGAACCGGATGCTCATCATACGGTCTCGGAATTTCCAACGAGCGAACAATTCCGTATTTGGAGCACTCTTCTCGAACGTCTTCAAGAATCTCCTCATAATCCTCATCGGATCTCAACTCGTCTTCTGTCACCATATTCATTAAACAGAGGATTTCAGTGGCCCTTCCGGCTCCTTGTGACAAATCGATACCGGCGATTGCGGAGGCGGAGTTTGGAAGATGTGTGTTGTGGCGAGTTTGATTGGCACACGCCAATTGGACAACCAATTGTTTGTCTCCCAATTGCATTCCGTTGAGTCCGGCGATGGCCTGAAAAAAGGGGAAGAATGACTTGGAGGAGTACTGTTAGGTACGCGCAAATGCACAGAAGTTTAGGCTCCGGGCGCCCTCTTTCGCCCTCCCCCCAAATGGAAACCCTATTTTTCAGTCAATTTTTGGATTTTTTTAAAATTCCCTTTTTAAAAATATTTTTTTTTTCTCGCCAAGCTGAAATGCGAATTTTAAACTGGGCGAGGATAGCAAAAGCGCTGTCTGATGATTTTTTCGAGAATATATATCTAGTTTTTAGAGAATTTCAGCTCAGAGGCGCCTATTTTGGCCGTTTTCCTGATAGGGTTATTCATGTTGTGAAAAAAATGATTTTTTATCATTTTTTTCCTTATTCAATTATGTCGAAAAATGACAATTAATTGGCCATTTTTTTGCATTTTTTGTCATTTTTCCCCTATTGAAACTGATTTCAAGTTTAGCGACAATGTCTCGCAGTGGAGAATCAGTTTCAATGGGGGAAAAATGACAAAAAATGCAAAAAAGTGGCCAATTAATTGTCATTTTTTGTCATTTTTTGACATAATTGAATAAGGAAAAAAATGATAAAAAATAATTTTTTTCATAACATGAATAACCCTATGAAAAAATTTCCCAAAATTTTTTTTTCCAATTTTGAACAAAAAATACGGAGAAACGGGCGTTTTCTATATAGTATATAACGTTTTTGGGTGCGAAAAGTCGAGAAAATAAACTATAAAAATTTCAGTTCTACTTCAATTAAAAAAACCAGAAAACTTTTTGCAAAAAAAATTCAATTTCTACCTTTGCTGAAAAAAAAGCCGCGAGTACAATGGAGCGCGTTAGCCCGACACCAAAAGTTCAAAAAACCAAAAAAAAACAAACCTGATCAGTAAGAGTTGGATCCAAGTACTCAGCGAAAGCGTATCCCTTGGAATTTCCTTGCGAATCGACATTTAAAGAGAACGCCTTCAATGGTCCAAATGAGCACAGGAGCTCTTTCACCTGAAAAATCCCAAAATTATTGATCGAATTTCAGCTAAGCTAAGCCTAAATATGTAATCAACCTGCTGTTTTTATAATAATTTCAGCATCATGAGAGAATGGCATGAGAGGGGTAAATGTGGCCTAAAAGATCTAAAAAAGAGACGGCTAAAAATCTGGAAAAAAGGACCATAGAACAAGGATCTGTAATAGTTTGTCTGGAAAGTTTCTCTGAAAAATTCGGGGCTTTTCTGAAAATTTGTCTGAAATTTTTTGGATTTTCGAGTGTTTTGTCCACATATAGAGAGAGATCCACAACAAGAGATTGTAGAGAGGCAGCAGGGAGTGCTGAAACACTCGAAATTATAAGGAGACGGTATAAGAGATAGGGGAATAAGGGGGCGTGTCTTGGTGGTATTTTGGGGGGTTTTTTTTGTATGTTTTGGTTTAAAATTTTTAAAAACTAGTATTTCTGGCCGCGTATATTCAAAAATCCGGTCCGAATCGTGTGAAACGAGCTCGAAATGGCCGAGAAAAGATGGCCTAAAATCCGAATACGGTCACGTACTTCTCGATGACAAAAAAGGGGCGCGTCCTATTCAGCAAAGTTGCGGCACAGTATTTTTTCTCGATATTTTTCAAGAGTTGAAACTTTTTGAAAATAAGAAAGAAAAAACTGCGCCGCAACTTTGCTAATTAGGCAACCCCCCATTTTTGCTCCTCCCCTTTCTCTCTGGGATTTTCGAATTGAGTTAATGGCTGTTGTCGGATCCTAGGCCACAGTTTCTCAGCCATGTTTGGTTTCTAGACCATTTTTCACGATTCAAACCGGTTTTTTGAGCGCTTTCGACAGGAAAATATCGAATTTTAGCAAAAATGATTTCAGTCTTTCCCGTTGCACGGCTCGGATAACAGTACGTACAGTCGTGGCCTAGAAATTCGTTTTGATTGCAGAAACTAGGCCAAGAAAGTTGATTCGAATGGGAAAATAGATAAGAAGCCAAATTAAGCTGAGTATCAAATGCGCGATTATCTAGGCCCCTCGTAGTGTCCGCCTTGCCGTGACTGAGGTAGGAATCTTAAAGTTTACCAGTCTAAACAGTTTCAGCCATAATATTCTGTATATTTTTTGCCTAAAAACGATCCCGTCTGCAATCCTTACCTGATCCTCGGTCAAATAGTTCGGCAGACCACCAATAAAGATCTTATTCGCCGAATCGACAACAATCGACGAGACAGGCATACGCGAGTTCATGTCAAAGGTGTTTTGCGACGGTTGATAGTCTCTCGGACGGCGTACTTTCAGTTGTTGTCCCATAAAATTGATTCCATCAAAAGCCATTCCGGCGGTGGTCTCGTCTATAGATCGGAATTCGATGAACGCGAAATTTTTGTCCAAATTAATTTGGCACAAAAGAATCGGATTTCCGGGCGCCTGAGCCAAACCACAGAGGTGCATTTGTTGATTGAAAAAGTCAAGCATCGCCTCTTCATTGCATCCGAATGGAATGTTTCCAACGTAAAGACGTCTCGATTGACAGGTTACTGAAGGACCAACGACTGGCACCGCCGATTGAACACTGCCACGTGGCACCTGCCCAGCGGCCTGCATATTCTTGTATTCCATTGGGGTGGTGTTCTCGAAGCCGGTTGGTGGAACATCCCAGAAGCGATACTTCTTCGGCTCACGCGGCTTTTGGGGTTCGGGATCACGACGACGTTCTTCGTCCCGGCCACCGCCGCCACCACGGCGATCATCTCGGCGGTCGCCACGATCACGGGAGCGATCACGGCGGCGATCACCACCGCGGTCTCGCGAACGAGAACGGTCACGGTCGCGACGGTCACGGCTGAAAAAAGAAGAGGTTTAGAGAGGGTAAAAATGGGGTTGGGAAAGGGAAAATGTGCAATTTGATGGGAGGGAAATCAAGGCTGAAAACTCAAAATAGCAGGGTTTTTCTTCGAGAAATGGATTTAGAAAGAACATTTCAGCCAAATTTCAGCGGTTATAAGATTTTGAGAGGCGTATTCTGTGAGAGCTTTTCACACCTTCTTTCCAGCAAGCCACGCCCCCTTCAAGCCCAAAATTTTACTCTTTCTATCCCTCTTTTCCTTACAATATAGCAGATCACAGAACTCTTTTTTGGGCTTAAAAACGAGTGCTTTTGGACAAAAAAAATCGATTTTCGCCAATTTTTATGAATTTTCTCGACCAATAGCACAGAGAAAAATTTGACAATTATGGTCGAAAATCTTCCAAAACCTGGGAAAAAATTTTTTCCCGGTAAATTCTGTCATTATGAGCCGAAAGGAAAGGACTCAGAAGTGCTATTTTATGAGTAAAATAACAAAAAATCGGTTTCCTTTCATAGAAAAATGGCACCCAAAAGTGGGCGTGGCTATTTGAATAAACGAGGCGGAGCCACAATCGGGCTGATTTCATCAAAAAATTTTTCACTTCATAGGCACTGAAAGCCCGGAAAAAGCCGGAAACTGGCTGAGAAACTCATTTCCACGCGATTATTTTCACTCGCTTTTTGGCCATCCTCCAGTCAGGAATGGAATGAATTTTGGCTGAAAATCTCATTTCCGGCCAAAAAATGCCAAGAATCGCTTGCTGAAATTCGGGTGAAACTTGCTATTTTACTATAATCCAGCCTAAAATTTCAGCTGAAACACTCTTTCTCTCCAATTCTTTGCCCATTTCCATCTAAAAAGGACCAAAAACTAACGATCTGGAACGTTTTCGATCCCTATCCCCTCGATCACGACTTCTGGATCGTCTTCTCTTCTTTCGATCATCATCCTCTCCTCCACGATTCTCACTACTACCATTTCCACTCAACTCCTGCTTAATTTCAGGCTTAATGTCCTCCGTGGACTGAAGACCATCAAGGCCTTCGCGTTGGGCAACGTCCAAAAATTGACGTTCAATCTCCTCGAGGCTTCCTTCCGCCATTCTGAAAATAGGGGGTTAATAATCTGAAAAAAGGGTTAGACTGTGAAGAGTCTGTAATAGATAAAACTCGCTGAAAACGATGCTGAAAATGGAAGAAAAATAGAGAAAAAATCCATTAAAAATGCAAAAAATGGGCTTGATTTCATGGAAATTATGGGGTAAAAAAGGCACAGGTAAGATTGTGATGAAAATTGGCAAACTACTACAGAGTATTATGTACATTCAAAATGAAAAGTTTTTGTACAAAAAAAAAGCAAAAAGAATTAACATCCACACATTCCACCGCCAGAAGCATCGGTTGGTTGACCGAGGCGGAAAGTTGGTCGATCGTTGTCCCAAAGGTCCGGAGTCTGAATAATCTTCTCGATGAGCTCCTCAAAAGTGCACTGAACGCCTTCTTTGGTTTTGGCACTGGCTTCGATGAACAGGGTACGATGACGTTTGGCGAATTTGAGGCCCTCTTCACGGGACACTACTCGGTTGGGCTGAAAATGGGCGGGGTAAGAATTTGGGAGGAATTCGAAAAGTTTGTTTGAAAAGATGGTGTGATTTTAGCGGAATTTCGGAGCGTCGTACTGGTTTTCAGCACGCTGAAAGACTTGGGAATGGTGATTTGAAGCCAAAAAGCGGCTTGCTGCGCATTTAAAGTGGAATTGAAGCCGCTTTTTTTTTTTGCTGGCTTATTTTTACATGCTGATTCCATTTTCCAGAGCGACAATACTCAAAAATCGCTTTGAAACGCACAAATCGCGCCTAGAATCGTAAGTTACAGACTGGTCCTTTAACTTGCGATTCTGAACGCGATTTGTGCGGTTCAGAGCGATTTTTGAGGTTATTTCGCTATAAAAAACGGGATCAGCATGGAAAAATGACCTAGCTCCTCTTTCGAAGGCGTACAGAAGGTTTGAAACTCTGATATCATAAGCCACGTGGCAGAGCCAGCTTTTTTCGGTTTTTCAGGGGGGAAGTCTGGAAAATATCACTGGCGCTAGAGAGAAGCAGAGAAAAGAGAGCAAGAACCTGCTGCGCCTTTAAATTCTCTTTCTCTCTGTCTCTTAACACCCTTAGCTCTTTCTAAACTCACCATATCAATCTTATTGGCCACCATCATTTTGATAATATTCTCATTGGTACAATACGTGTCCACTTCGGTCATCCAATGATTCAACTTCTCAAACGAGCTTCGACTCGTCACATCGTACACACAAATGACACCCTGGGCACCGCGATAATAACTCGGCGTGAGGGTACGGAAGCGCTCTTGTCCGGCAGTATCCCATATGGCCAATTTTACACGATTCCCATCGATTACCATGGAGGTGACTCGAAAATCCACGCCGATTGTCGCGGCTTGTTCCGGGTCGAAGACGTCGTCGACGAAGCGGAGCATTAGACTGAAAATGAGAGGGTTTTTTGGTGAAAATTTGGGTATTTTGAAGGGTTAGGAACTCAGGTCTCACCACGATTACAGTAATTTTTAGTTGAAAGCGACCGTAAGCGTGGCCGGACCCTCCTGCGCCTTTAACTAAAGGGAATGAAAATTTTCAAAGAACCTACATACCTCGATTTTCCGACACCACTCTCGCCAATAATCAGAATTTTGAGCGTGGTAAGCGGGCTTGAACTGTCGTCGCTCATCTGGAAGAAACATTGTTAAAATTGACAGGAAAGCAAAAGATTTGCGATGAAAACGAAAAAAATCGATATTTTTTTGAAAAAAGTGGCAAAATTGCGAAATCCCGGTTACAAATGTGTTGAACAAGTGATTTTTTAGCAGAACAACCCAAAATTTGTAGTCAAAACACAAAATTTTTGCTCCAAAAACTACAACTTTTTCAGGCAAAAACTTCGGGCATTTTTCTATCATTTTACCGTTTCAAATTGATTTTTTAGATAGAAAATAACTAAATTTCGATGTTTAATCACTCAAAAATGACGAATTTCGTGAAAAAACCATGAAAATCACATGAAAACGGCAGAAAACAACGTCAGATGGCAATTCACGAGGGCTTTCGAAAGAGTTGGCAATAGAGCGCACTTGCTTCTTGGCAGCGTGCCAGAACTCGACGTGGCGAGACCCGACCGCGCGAAATTTCATGTTTTTGAAAAATAATTTTTATTTTTACGATTTTACCTCGATTTTTCTTCAATTTTGATGAAAATTTTCCCATTAAATTGAGTTTTTCAGCACAAAATGTCGTCGTCAGCCATCGACGCAATGATCGCCGAGGTCAGAGGCTACGAAGTTCCGAAAATCGCCGGCAAAAATCAAAATAACGATTGTGACGCGCTGAAGAAGCTTTGTGTGGAGACTTTCGAGAAGAATGAGAAAGATTTGGCGAACGTCACAAATCAATTGAAAGAGGTGTCGAAAAAGCGCGAAAAGCTGGATTTTGGTAGGGAAAAAAATTTTTTTTGGAAAAAAAAATGTATTTCTTATTTTTCAGAATTCGAAGAGCTGCAAGAGCAAATTGCCGTGAGAAAGTGGGAGGCAGAGATGAATGCGACGTTGACAGAAGAGTACAAAAAAACCACCCAGTTATTTTGATCTCTTGTATTTTTTTCTATCTGTAAATACAATAAAATTTTCTTCGATTTTTCCTCAAATGTTTCCTTTTTTCTTGTCAATTTTCCAGATAATGCTTATTTCTTCATTATTTTCCACTTAAATTCTTTTTAAAATTCAATTTTTCCCTCAAAAAAGTCAGTTTTTTCTCAGTCAAATGACCGATTTATGCACCGTGGCAGATACGTCGGATGGCGGGTCTTCCGCTCAAATTCACGCGTCTCGAAGCGATCTGTCGATCGCCAACAACTCGTCGCCACGTGTCGAATCCAATGCGACGACGTCTACAGCGGTACGGAGAAATTTCAGAATGATTTTCAGACAAAAATCGCGTTTTTTCTCGGATTTTTGGCTGTTTAGAGGGGGGTTTCTGTAAAAAATTGAATTTTCCGAATTTTTCATTTCCAAAAATTTGCACAATTTTTTTTAGAATGCGAAAAACAAAAAAAAGGACTGCCAAAAAGTCGAAAAAGCCTGTAAATTCCGTATTTTTGAGCTCGAAATGGCCTGAAAAAGGTTCAATTTCAATTTTTTTTTTCCAGAACAAAAAATTTTATTTTTTCTCCAAAATCTCCGTTTTCAGCACATTTTCAGCCTCAAAAAGACCTGAAATTTGAGCCGAAACGCCATTTCTTCTAAATTTCATTCACAAATTCATTTTCAGTGCATCAACGATGTCCATCAATCAAATCGCCGCGATCTCAGTCAGGATCTGCTCTGTCCACTATGTTTGCATCTTTTTGATAGGGTAATCGATCAATTTTCGAGCTTTTTTTTCTTAAAATTTTGATTTTTCAGCCCGTAATGGTGACTTGCGGTCATTCGTACTGTGAGGCTTGCATCGAAAGACACACACGGAATACGAGAAGCTGCGTGGTTTGTAAACACGATGTCGGTCCGTTCGAGGCGATGATTCCCAGTATCACACTTGATAATGTTAGTGATTCGGGCACTTTTTTTTTTTGAAAGAACGCCATTTTTGTCCGTCCGGTCCGCAATTTTGCGTCGCTGTGAACATACACAGATGGCATTATGATTGACGATCATTTTTCAAAATTGCAATCAAAAGTGCCTTTTTTGGAAGAGTGAAACACAAAAGTTTCACAAAATGCCGATTATTCATGTCCACGGCGACAGGAAATTGCGGGCCGGTCTATTTTTCTTTTTTTTTGATGAAGCAGGCCTCTTTGGACTGATTTTCCGCTCATTTTTTCCTGCTAATTTCGTTTTTTCTTAAGAAATCACTCAAATATCGTTTTAAAGCGCTCAGATTGCGTTCAAAATCACATGTTGCAGATTGTTGGCCGCGGCCGAGAATCCGACAAAGCTGGTCTTTGTTTCTATATTTTGGGTTTTTTTCGCTAATTTCACATGTGTAACTAGTAGAATGGTTGCGAAAAATTTGGAAGAAACGGCCCTGTGCTGTCGGAGTCTCGGCCCCGGCCATCAGTCTGTAACACGCAATTTCAGACCCGTTTTGTGCGTCTCAAAGCGTTTTTCGAGCAATTTATTTCTGGGAAAACGGCATTTGCATGAAAAACTACACTTTTTGACCCAAAAATCTATAATTCCAGATGGTTCGGAAGCTGAAAAACGAGGATATCATTGAGACGAGCTACGATGACTTGTTCCTTTGTGAGGAAAAAGCACAAAAAGAGGCTTCTATTCCAGTGGGAGCATCGTCAAAAGCGGTTCAGCGTACGGTGTCACAACACTCGAAACGTCGTCTTTTCTTCTCGATAGCCGCACCGACTATCTGTTCAAGGTAGTTTCAGATAGTAGGGAAAAGCTGAAAAATAGGGAAAAATTGAAAAATTCGCTCAGTTTCAAGTGTTCAAAACTCCATAAAATACCTTAAAATCAACAAAAATCGAGAAAAAAAGAGATAAACTGTACATTTTCCAGATTTACTACATTAGATGCCTCTAAAAAAAGACGAATTTTATGACAATTTTCAGTTTTATTTTATCAAAATTCACCAGAAACCCTGGAACAAATTGGAAAATTTTTTTTTTAACTTGAAAATTTTCAGTTTTAGGCTTCCAAAATCCTTTAAAAACTACATGGAAACCATAAAATTAAAGTTTCCTAGCTCAAAAATTACAAAAATGTTCAAAATTTCATGCTTCAAGTGCTCAAAATCTACCGAAAATCCACTACGAACCCTCTAAAAATCCTGAAAATCAATACCTTCCCACAGACACTTTAATTATTCTTACGATGATCGATAAAAATGCCGAATACAATGGTGCACCACCCTTCCTTTTCGTTATGTAATACGAAAAAAAGAGATGCAGAAAGTGAGACAAAGAAACAGGGGGGCAAGAGGCAGGGCGCGCTAAATGTCTGTCGTTTGAATAGAACCAGGAGGCGGTTTTCTTAATTCACCCTTTTTTCTCTGATTTTTTTGTTTTTGAATAATTCTTTTTCTAAGATTTTTTCCTAGTTTAAAAAAAAAATCAAAATCAATCCATCTCCTATTTAATCTTCCTTTTGTTTGTTTTCCCACGTTCATTTGACTTTCTCAACGATCATTTTTGACTACTCTCTATTTGGCCAAAAAAAAGATGGTGAATTTTTAAAAATTACTTCCAATTTTAATTAGGAAAACCACAATTTTCCAATATGTTATATCACTTTTTACTGTCTAAAATTGAAAAAAATTTAACAGGGTTTCCATGAGGTAACCGAGGAATAGACGGCACAGTATTTTTAAACTCTTTATTTCACGTTCATTCGTCAAATGGTCGCAGTTTTAGGCCACCAGTAGACAAAAATACTACTTCCGACTGATTCCGCACACTTCTGGATTTAGAATATTGAGAAGAAATTCAGAAGACGTGAGATCCCTAGAATTCTTCGCATAATAGATAATTTTCTCTTTACGACTCTTTTCGAGCTTGATAAAAACGATTTTTGACCGTTTAATTGAAAAATTTTACCGGAAATTTTTCGAGTGCAAATCCTTCAAATTTGTCCAGAATCGAATTGGCGAAGGCCTCAGAATGGCCTGATTGCCAAAAATCATCCAGAATATAACTTGTTTTTTTTTGTTTAGAAAATCACCGATTTAGCATCTTTACAGCACCTTTCTCACCTTTCGACTAGTATTCGATTTGCGAAAATAAAAAAAGGCACTGTTTCTCATTTCGATGGCTCCAGATTGAAACCGATTAATCCCTTTCAACTTTCATTTTTTTTTCTAACCGTCTAACTCTCACTTCCTCAACCCAACACCCCATACTTCTAGATGTCACAAAACACCAATATACACCAACATATGGAATACACGATAGAAGAGCTCGCCGAAGTGATAACCGCATTTGATTATCGTAAGTATCGAGACCTCGCTGTCAGTGATCGAGAAACGGATCGGCTAATGGAAGGATGCCTAAC
This sequence comes from Caenorhabditis doughertyi, assembly GCA_963572265.1. Classification (NCBI taxonomy): domain Eukaryota; kingdom Metazoa; phylum Nematoda; class Chromadorea; order Rhabditida; family Rhabditidae; genus Caenorhabditis; species Caenorhabditis doughertyi. Next base: position 17,105,555 of record OY751555.1, read on the forward strand.
AGATCAACATCAATTGATGTGGAGGGTGATAAAAGCAGCGAAGCAAGCACAAGGAAGGAAAATAAGGAAAGCTAAGCTAGAGATAGCATTTGAAGAGGCTCGATTCTTTCGAAGTATTGAAATACAGTGTAAAAATGCCCTCCGACAGCTAAAGCACCGGGAGAAGCAGGCCGAAAGAGACAAAAGGAAGAAGTATGAGCAGTTGTATCTGAAGCAACAAGGACTGGAAGAATCAGAAGAGGAGGAAGAAGATGAAGGAGATGAAGAAGAAGAGGAAGATGAAGAATGTGTAGTGATTGGGGAAGTGAGAGCTGATGAAAATGTGGTTTATGATTATTATGAGGAGAAGAAGAAGGATGAGGAGCGAGCTGAAAGGGAAAAAGAGCGGAAGGCTCTTGTGAAGCGGGAACGAGAAGAATCCTGTGGCGAGGGGCCCAGTAATCGATATGATTGACTTGTGAATGTTAGGATATTTTAATTATTATGGTTTTGAAATTTGGCTTGTTTTGTTATATAATTTTTGAATAAAATTGTTGTTTTAGTAGCTTTTTAGCAGTAAATATTATTGTATAACGATACAGAAATGACGAGAAAAGTAATACAAATCCTAAGAAATCTCTTTGGAAACGTATTTTTCTCTCTAAAAAGTCTTAAAAAGTGGCCGATGTCCAGTTGATTGGTCATAATAAAACATCAGATGGAGCCACGCCTCTTACCACCACCGTCTAATTAAAACTCGGAGATTTTTTCCCAAAAAAGATCATTCGAGATTGCAAAAAAGGCCGGTAAACGGCTTCGCGCTGTCCGTTCGGCCGAACTAAAGCTTAATCTAGGCCACTAGGCCACCACAGCGTTCTACGGCGGTAGAGGGATTCCGAGTAGAGAAAGAAAAAAGAAGATGTTCGGTCAGAAAAACTGAGAAATAGAACTTTCAACGGAAAAATGACAAAAAACCTGTGCAAATCGACTGAAAAAACCGCGTTTCTGGAAATGAACTTGTATTTTGCAGACTTGCCGCTGGCCGGGCCGATGGAAAGATTTCTACCGGCCTGGCACACGTTTGGTATATGTGTCTAGAAGCAAATTTTGACAACTTCTCGAAAAAAAAACGGAAAAAAAGTTATGAAATTGAGCTAAAAATGTGAAAAAAACACAAAAATGTAAAACTTTCAAACTCGGGCCAGCGCGGATATGGACAAGGTTTTGATGGTGTAGGATCCACCGCAAAATCTGACGTCGGATTCTTTATTTACATGGTTTCAGTGTCCAAAATGCCTATATCAAGTTCTAAAAGTTCACCAGAACTCATGTGAAGCAAAAAAAAACATTTTACCTAATCATTCCATTCCTAAACACTACCCTCATTTCAGCCCAATAACACCACACCGTCGTTGTCCATTGTCTCCAAGTGCTCGCCCGGTCAAAAGTTCGTTGAAAATCCCACCAGAGATGATCAACTTCGATGAAAGTGCCTATCACTCACCCGACTACAAAAATCATTCCTCACAAACCGATGATTCGATTCTGGCCGGTGCCGGGTACTTGCGGTGAGTCTGGGTTACTGTAGAAGGGGTTATGCGCCTTTAAAAAATCCAAAAATTGAAGGAAAGTTTAAAGGCGCGTCGGGTCCTTCTTCACCGTACTTTGGGTTTACTGTACTCGAATGCGCCTTTAGAAAAGTTAATTTCCCTGCTTATTTGCGGCGGGTCTTACAGTATTTCAGGTTTACTGTAGTCATGGCCATGCGCCTTTAAACAAGGCTCATTTCACTGTAACTGGGTTACTGTAACCTTGTCAATTCGTCTTTAAAATTGTACATTTCCTGAAGGTGTTTTTCACTAGTTTAAAGGCGCATTGAAGTTGTTGAGTGGGTTACGGTATTCTTGGTCATGCACCTTTAAACACAATTTGTTTTTTAAAGGCGCATGAGTTCCTTCCAATATTTTAAAACTGTGGCTTACTGTAGTCCTAGCAATAATCCTCTAAAACTGAAGGCACAATATGTAGGATACTGTAATCTTGGTCATGCGCCTTTAAACCTATCTCTATTTCCAGAAGAAACGGATTCGGACGTCGCTCGGAACGCTTCACCTCTGCCACAATGGCCCGTCTACATCACCTTCATCAAGAGGACTACGATGATAGTATCACCACTATCACCTCTCCACAAGAATCTACATTGATCGTTGAAGCTCACTCCTCAAAAAACGAGTCAGACGGCGGTGTGAAACTCAAGCGAAACTCATTTCTCCGTCGTTCTCTCAACGCATTCCGTTCGAAAACCGGCAGTGGGCGTCGCTCGGTGAAACGTGGCAGTTTTCGGGTTTTTGAGCTGCCCGACGTCGTGCCAGAAGAATCTGAATTGCTTCTGACTCCTAAAAAAGAATCTCCGAATTCCACTGAAAATCATGAGAAAAGTGATAAAAATGATAAGAAATCGACGATGAAATCGCTCTGGAAACGTCTTTTCCTCTCCAAAAAATCGTCCAAAGTAGCCGATGTCCAACTGATTCGTCATAATAAAACAACAGACGAAGCCACGCCCCTTTCCACCACTACCATCTCATTTGTTCGCCTCGAAAATCAAATGGACGACCCTCAAGAGCCTCATCATCACCTTCTTAATTCACAGTTTGCTTTGGGTTATTACACGGGAATTGGGCGGAAATTTGAACGGATTGCCAGTGGAAGTGAGATCACTTTGGTGGTGTTTGGACACGCAATGGCTGGAAAAACTACTTTTGTAAGTTTTTGGGTTTGGTCCGCAATTTTGCGTCGCGGTGAATCCGGCATTTTGATTGACGACAATTTTTCGAAATTTTTTTTTCGAAAAAGGTTTTTTTATTACAAAAATTTCAAGAAAAACTGTCAATTTATTTTCAATTTACAAAATTCGAATTTTAAAAAACTCAAAAAGCATTTTTTTTTCTAAAAAATTATCAAAAAGTGGTTTTTCCTTCAACAAAAATGCAGAATTTTTTATTTTCAACAAAAAATTCAAAAAAAAAATCAAAATTTCGCAAAAGTTCATAACATTTTTCAAATAAAAAACCGGTTTTCTCATATTTCAAGTTAATTAGGGTGTCTGAAGTCTTTTTTTTTCAGAATTTTTTCAAATTCCATTTTTCCAAAGAAAAAATTTTTCCATACAAATCTGGAAGAATAGTCTGAAATTTAAAAAAAAAACGTGTTTTTTCAGCTTTCTGGGGCTTCAAATCAAACACAATTTTTCCATTTTTTCCAGGTCCGCTCAATTCGTCAACTGTTTCTCGAGGGAACCGATAGTATTCGTGTAGTTCCGATAGCGGAACGATATCGTTTGGCTGGAATCGGAATGATGCCATTCCCGGAGGGTGATAATCGACTGCCACATATTGTTTCATTGGTCATCAACAACGATGCGGATGATGTGGAATACGTGTTGGACATCATCGATCCGGAATATGATGTTAGTTACGAGTTACTGTAGTCAAAAAGTATACCATAGGGTCGTGGATTACTGTAGATGGATTACTGTCGCTTATTCTGTCCTATTCATGGTTACTGTACACTGCTCGTCATAATTATAGAGCCACTCGTTTTTTGGACTTTTCTCGAAAACTAAAACGAATTCAGACCATTATTAGATACCGTCGGAAAGCCTATCCAAGATGACAATAAATGTGACTGGTCCCGTTTAAATATCTGTTTTTGTTCCAAAAAAATTTGACTTTTTTGAAAAAAAGTGGTTTTTCCAATTGGACATAATTATAGAGCCACTCGAAAATATCGTATTTTCAGCAATTTTTGAGCAATTTAAGATGGCTAAAGTGCATTAAATCATTTAAAAGGCCCTTATTAGTAAGTTAGAGTCGAAAGCCATAAAAGTTTTCGCAGTAATGGTCGAAAAAATGGAGATTTTCACTTTTTTACGAAAATCCATTTTTAGAGCGGGAATCTTCGTGGAAGGTTCAATAGAGTCTTTAATTACCATTTTCGCCAATTTGGCAGAGTTCCATAAAGAAATAATGAAAAAGAACAATTTTTTTCAAAATCGAGGTTTTTTTTTTAGTTTTTGATCACTATGTTTTTACCTTCAAAATGGGAAAAATGAGTCAATTCAATTATTTTTCATTATTTCTTTATGGAACTCTGCCAAATTGGCGAAAATGGTAATTAAAGACTCTATTGAACCTTCCACGAAGATTCCCGCTCTAAAAATGGATTTTCGTAAAAAAGTGAAAATCTCCATTTTTTCGACCATTACTGCGAAAACTTTTATGGCTTTCGACTCTAACTTACTAATAAGGGCCTTTTAAATGATTTAATGCACTTTAGCCATCTTAAATTGCTCAAAAATTGCTGAAAATACGATATTTTCGAGTGGCTCTATAATTATGTCCAATTGGCAAAACCACTTTTTTTCGAAAAAGTCAAATTTTTTTGGAACAAAAACAGATATTTAAACGGGACCAGTCACATTTATTGTCATCTTGGATAGGCTTTTCGACGGTATCTAATAATGGTCTGAATTCGTTTTAGTTTTCGAGAAAAGTCCAAAAAACGAGTGGCTCTATAATTATGACGAGCAGTGTAGTTCATCAAGGCTCCAGGTAGCTGTAGGATCGTTCTGGGGTACTGCACTCGCCCAGGTATACTGTATTTTATCCTGAATCGTTCTAGACTTACTGTTAGTCTAGAATGATGCAGGATAAAGTAAAGTAACCAAGAATGAATCTACTCAAAGCTTTGACGTACTACAGTAACCCCAGGTAAAACGGGGTCATTCCAGGATTACTGTAGAACTTTCATAGGTTAATGTAGCTGATTCTGTCTTACCCAGGGTTACTGTAGCTCAACAAAGCTTTGGTTACCTTCACGAGCATTCTGGGTTACTGTGCTCTACCAGGATTACTGTACTTTATCCTATATCGTTCTGGACTATAACTTCAGTTTATTTTGGACAGCGATTTCGATTACTGTACCCAGTATTGCCGACCTGCGTAATGCACAGTAACCCCGAAGCAATAGAGTAGCCTAAAATGATCCTGAAGGTTCAGGGTGAGCTACAGTAGCCTACAGTAAATACAGTAATCCAGGATTGTCTACGGTAGGTGACCTTGGGTTACTGTCTGGATTGAGTTTTTATGAGAAATCCTTAGGCTCAAACAAAAATAGCGTTAAAATGAGAGATACGCCGTGAAAAATTTTGCGATACGAGCGCATTTTCAACCTCTTTGTCCTTTTCAGAACGCCAATCTTCCACAAGCCTATATGGACGCCTGTGACGCCGCAATCCTTCTCGTCGACGCCCGGAATTGTGCAAGTCTTTTATCAGCTTATCAAATTCAACGGAATATGAAGACGGCTCAGCATAAACATGTAAGGGAACGCTTGGCTGAAATTTCCAGATTGAAAAAATCTTCAGGTTCAATGTGAAATGCTCATCAACGTGCCATCAGAATCGTCCGGTCAAGCACGTGTTCTGACGGCGAACTCGTTGGATACCGCAATGTCGAAAAAGCCGATTCAGGAGATTTGTGCGAAAAAATTGGAGAAACAAGCCATTGAGCAGGTAAAAGTGCACTCTATTGGACTCAGGGCCTAAGTTTCCAATATGGGAAAAACTAGGCCATCGGGAGCTCATGAAAAACAGAAGTGAACCCGAGTTTAAGAGACGCAGACAAAGTTATCAAAGAGTACTGTAGCTTACCCTGGATCAATTCAGCCAATTGTACCTTGGCCTGGATTACTGTAGCTCATCAAGGATTACTGAACTGTATCCTTGATCATTCTGGACTTTTATTATCCTGGATAACAGTCCTTTCAATGGCTTAAAAATGCTTTTTTTTCAATTTTCTGATCAAAAAGTTTTTAAAATTTCTAGTTTGTAGTGTCTCTGCGACTTACTTATTTTTTGATAACTTTTCGAAATTTTTTTTATCTAAATCTTTTTTTTTCAACTAAGATTTTTTTCTGTGGCTTAAAATGAAAAAAAAAAATCTTTAGAATCGTCTCAGAAGCTACAGTAACTCAGGCCTTACAGTAATCGGGCCTTTTAATGATCAAACTACAGTAATCCACGATCGGTCTGGGTTACTGTACTTCACCTTGGATTAGTCTAGACTGTTACTGTAGTCGATCCTGGATAAAGTACAGTAAGCCTGGAGGAGCACAGTAACACGGAGTGATCCTGATACGAAATCCCTGATAGTCTACAGTAACCCTAGATGGTCAGCTTAACCGAAGCTACAGTAACCCAGGATCACCTAACGTAATCCATTCGAATTCCTTCTCTATTCCAGTACAGTAGCCCATAATAGTTCCGTTCGAACAACAGTAACCCAATGAAAAAAAAAGCTACAGTAACCCAGGATTACCTACCGTAATCCAGAATTATTCGAATTCCTTCCCTATTGTAGTACAGTAGTCCAGGATAATCATAAACTACAGTAACCCAGGATCATCTACCGTAATCCAGAATTATTCGAATTCCTTCCCTATTGTAGTACAGTAGTCCAGAATAATCGTAAACTACAGTAACCCAGGATCATCTACCGTACTCCATACCAATTGTTCCCACATTTCAGATGCTTCTCTCCCTCTGTGAACGTGTCTCCTCAGCCCGTAAATCGACATCATCATCGCCGACGTCAGCAACATCACCACCATCATCATCCCACCAACATCAATCATCATTTTTATCAGTTTAAAGAAAAAAAGAGAGAAAAATTAGTCGGCTAGAGTTATGTGTGTGCATATTTTTTATTCTTTTTCTTCGTCTCGTGTCCTTTTTTTTATATTTATCACTATATATTATTATTTATTGACCTATTTTCTTTTTCAGTTTATTCTTCTAGGTGCTCTCTTTTTTTGTGTAGATTCATTTTCATCCAGTCCCTTTCCCCCTTCCTGTTGATCTCATCCCCTTTAGCCCCGCCCACCACAAAATATTATGTCAAGAAAGTTCACCATTAATTTTTTGCCTTCAAATCGTTTTTTTTTGTTTTGAAATCTCCCAGGCTAGCAAGTGCGCTCCATCGGACAAAACGAAAAATTCAAATTCGCATGTAAGTGTGCCCATCTTTACCCAGTCCATCGGTTCATTCAATGCGACCAAATTAAAAGTTCTAATTTCGCGCGGTCCAATTCGCAATTTTGCGTCACGGTGAACATGCTTCCCTTAGCCCCGCCCACAAAACACTGTAAAACGCAAACCCTCAAAAAATTTTTCAGAAAAAAATGCACCAGTTTACTTTTTTGCCTTCTTTATTTTCTGATGTGGAAGTGGTGGTGGTTCTTTTGATCCATCAGAAATCGGAGTCTTGTTATTATCAAAGGCAGCAGCATCGTCAACATCCTCGCCGGTTTTGTAGTCTTTTGTGAATTTCTGAAAAAAAAATTAGAGGTTTATGGGGTTGGAGACTAAATTTTCAGTTTTTGGGCGGAAAAATTAGGTGGAAATTGGTGAAAATTGGCGTAAAGCAGCTGATGGCCTAGGTTTTTCGATGGCCGTGGAGGATGAAAAGCGTGTTCTGTGTACTACTCTCGGACAAACGAATTGACGATTTTCAATGTTTTTTTGTATTAGCCTTTCGAAAAAAGGAGCAACTGCGCTCCACTGAACTTATCAGTTCATTTTTTGAAAATTTTAATTTCGAAGGGATTTTTCGGATATATTTCCGATTTTCACTGAAAAATGAATAAAATTGCTGAAAATGAAAAAATCAAGTGCCGAGTCCAGTGGGGCGCAGTTGTTCATCCTTTTGAAAGACTAATAATTATTCGTTTTTTTCACAACTTTGAAGCAAAAAAAAGGCGCAAAGCTCAAAATTCAAATTTTTCTTTAAAAAAAAAACTAACTAACCTCCGTTTCAGTTGTCTTATGAGACTTATCCGTAGAGTCTGGTTGACAAAGAGTATCATCGTTTTTTGCATTATTTTTCTTGTTCTTCGGTGGTGGCTCCGGAGTTTCAGGCTCTCCATCAGTACTTGTATCCTTTGATTTACTCTCTTCAGGTACCGTTTTTGTGTTGTTATTGGTTTTACTCGCTTTTTTGGCTGGATTTTTTAGAGCTGGTTCCGGTGGGGCTTTGGCTGCTGCTTCTGGTTTTGCCTTTTTGGGCGGGTCTTCTGGAAAAAAAGAGATTTTTTTCGTTGTGAAAAATTGCGAAAATTTTGAATTTTTTGAAGAAAAAACTTTTTTTTCTGATTCAAAGTTCAAAAATTTAAATTCAAAAAAAAATTTTAAAATTGATTTTTCATTGAAAACCAATTTTTCGAGTTTTTAAAACTTTTTGGAATTCTTGGATTGTTTCGAAATTTTTTTTTCAAAAAAAAAAGGTTTTGTTTTGAAATCTGTTCATAAGTCACTCCAAAGTTTCCAACAATTTTGTGTGTGTGTGTGTGTGTTTTTTTGAATTTTTCAATACGGCTTCTAGATTTTTCTTAAATTTTGAAACTCCACAGCACTATTGAGGATGGGTAAGAAAGTGCGCCCTAATTAGAAATTCATTAACTGGCATAATTCAAAAAATTGAAAAAATTTTTGGACTAAAGAATTAGAATAGTCAAATTTGAGAATTTTCGGAATTTTTCAATTTTTAGACACTTTTTTTTTGAAGTTTCGTGTTCTGAAATGTAGAATTCGCGAATACGCGAATTTTTATATTCAAAGAATGCCGTTCTAATACAGGTCCCTCAATCACCTTGCCCCAGTACTCACCTTTCTTAGGTACAGTATTCTGTGCACTAGTCTTCTTATTCTTATTCTGCGTAGAAGGAGGTGGTTGGGGTACTGTAGATGAGCCACCAGATGAATTACTAGATGAGCCAGCTGTGGAAGAAGCCACGGGTGCCTTCACACCATTTTCAGTAGGCTGAGGCGGCGGAGGGGGCGGTGGAGGCAACAAAGATTCCGCCGAATTCTTCGGTCGTCGATCCTCACGGCCATCAATAGTGACTCTCGTTTCACTCACTTTTACTTTAACACCTCCTTTTCCTTCTCGTGCCGTTTTCATACTGGCTTTTCCTTTCGATAAATGATTTTTTAGCTTCCAAAATAGGCATTTGTAATCGCAATAACACCAAATTGCAGTCACCAGACAGATTAAGAAGGCGATTACCGATAATGTGATTATTGTTCTGAAATTCATTGAAAAATTTTGATTTTTTGCTCAAAAGCTAAAAATTTTAACAGTTTGAGGTCGCAACTTCGCTCTATTGACGAAAAATTTTTTCATAGCTTTGATCAAAAATTTCCAAAAAACTTAAAACTTTGTTTTTTGTAGAAAACAAAACATTTTTCGTTAAAATCGTCTGGTCCGCAATTTTGCGTAACGATGAACATGCGCAATCGATATTTGAATTGACGACATTTTTTAAAATTTCGTTACAAAAATTGCTTTTGATTGTTAGAAAATAACAGACTTTTATTAATTTTCTGTTGTAATTTATCAAAAATTTAAAAAGATGCCGTCATTTCAAATGCCGACTTTAGAGATTCACCGTGACGCAATGTTTCGGACCTGGCTACTAATGATGGCATCTAGAGGTTTCTAACGTTTTTTTTTTGGAAATTTTGGAAATTTTTCTTCATTTTATACAGAAAAAAAAATCATTAGAAAACAATTTTCAAGAAAATCTTCAAAAAATTTGTGATTTTCAGAATTGTTTTTTTTAAGAAATACTGAAAACTTTCAGAGCGCTTTTTTCAAATTCAATGTTCAGCGAAACCTGGCCTGAAACGAGATATATCAATTTTCAAAATTTTTTCGTGTCAATGGAGCGCAATTACATACCACCATATTCAAAACACTGGCAAAATGCAAATTCGCTCTGCCGATAAAAAAGCTAGAATTTCTTGACTCGAATTACATGTTTTCAAGGTTTTTGAGTAGTTTTCAAACCCAAATTTCAATAAAATTGAAAAAAACTCACGGTGTTACGGTATCATTATCAGGGATATTAGCTCCTTCCATCGAATCTTTATCACCACCAAGCAAAAAAATCTCAGAAATTTTCCCCAGAGTGCTCGGGAATCCAATCAAAGCTGTCTTATGACTACTGAATTTCAAATCGAGATTTCTCAATTTTTCGAAATTTCCTCGAATTTCGACCAATTTGGTTTTGGAGTTGGCATCAGAAGTTGTAGAAATCAATTGATCCAATGCCTCCAATCGATTTTCCACTGATAAATCAACGTCTACAAGTTTGGCAAGCTCCGCGATAGGAGGACCAATAGGGACCAAATTAGTACTTTTCAAGGATCCCGTATTCTGTTCCCACAGTGTTAATCCATCGAGAAATTTCGAAATTTGCAGGAGGGTTCCTTGAAAATCTCCCCATTTTCGTCGAAAATCGTTGGGAACTTTTTGAATTTCCTCCACAGTATGACCTTTTGCGATTAGTTCCCTCAGAATGGGCTTAAGCTCCGATGCTCTTGTCATCATCATTGATACGGTGACAGCGGTTCCGAAGGACTTAGAATACTTTCGAAGAGATTCCAGCTTCTTCAAGTCTTCTTGTTTTTGTCCCTTCAAAGTGTTCCCAAGCTTTTGAAGAGCCTTGACTAAACTGGTCGATTCCGAGACTTCCGTGGAGACTTGTTCGATGGCTTTGCTCTCTTGGTCCTAAAAACCGTTAGTTTTAGGGTTACGGTACTATAAAGTTTCAAATTTTTTGAAATATTTTATTTTTATTCAAACTAAAACAATCGAAACGCTTGCTTGTAGCGCTTCTGATGAGTATTCGCACACCGGTTCCTTGCGAGGGTAGAAAAGCGCGCCCTAATATTAAACAAGGTTAATGCTCAGTCCTGAAAAAGTTTGGCCGAAATTGAGGTACGCAGCAAAATCATCAATTTAGCAATAGGGCGCGCTGTCCTACCCCCGCGGGAACCCGTGTTTACTTGTCCAGTCCGCAATTTTGCGTCACGGTGAACCTGCCCGGTCGGTATTTCAATTCACGACGTTTTATGAAATCTCATTGAATGATCATCTCAAATATTTTGATATCAAAATTTTTTCATCGCGCGTCGTCTTTCAGAATGTGCGGGGTTCACCGCTACGCAAAATTGCGGGCTAAAGTAAGCGGAATGCAGGATATCTACAGATTTATAAAGCTTTTTTAAAAGTTTTTTGAGAGAAATGGGCTCTTTTTAGCCGGAAAATCAGTTTCAAAAAACAATTGAGAGAAAAGATTCTCGAAATTTTTTGGGGAATGGAAACGTACCTTAAATTCTCTCAAATCCGCAATCAATTTCGCAGTGGCCGCAATTTTCTCAAAGTCTCCCTGAACCTTGGCAACACAATCAAGATGAGTGATATAGTCAGTGATGATTTGATCCTGATCCATTTCTGTCACATAACTTTCATGAAATTCCATCAATTTTCCAGTATCCTCCAGCGATTCTCCTTGTTCCAGGACTTGGGCGGAAGGGCCTATTGATTGAAGGAGCTGGGCAATTTTATTAATACTTTCCAAGTTGGTCTTATCAGAAAATCCATTGATAATATCAATGTGCTCTTTGGTTATTGAACTTTTAATAGTGCTCAAAGCCATGGTGTTTCGTCGAAGTTTCTCAAAATAATTGGAGATCGCTCGCATGTCCTTGGCCGTTTTTTGATTGATTGCAAGCGGACAAGTCTGAGTGATTTGCTTGACAAGCTGCGAAATTTCTTGCTCTTTTTGAATAGTAGAAAGCTGTGCCTCGATTTGAGTTACGTGTTTCAAGGCTTTATAATTTTCGTCGGAAAATGAATCCCATTTCTTTTCCAACTTTCCCATTTCAATCCGAAGTGGGTCAAAGGATCGTAACCCATTGAGGGATGACGCGGGTCTTAGGGCACCAAGAATCCATGGGTCAGAAGAGTCGGAGAGCATTTTTCCAAGATCCTGAGAGCCTTCGATGAATCCCGATATAAATTTTTTGTCAAAATGATTTGGTGCCAATCGAGATTTCACAACAGACATTAGCAGCTTAATTTCTGGCGGTCCTGAGCTTAAGCTTTCTAGGATCTTAATATTGGAATCCAGGTACTTTGCTGATTTTGAATAACCACGAAGCACACCGTGATACCCAGCGTTCGCCTGCTCCATAACATCAGCAAATGAGCAAAATGGTTTCAAACTTCGGAGAACTTCAAGGACAGGAGCAGTGGCTTCGGAGCCCGGTGCTTCTTGATAAGCCTTCGCCAAAATCAATAAATTGGTCTTAATTTCAGCATAATCCAGAGTTTCAGCTTCCAATAAACCCATAGTTTTGACCACTTGAAATCCTTTAAAACTGTCAGTTTTCCAAGCTCCCGCCGCTTTTAACGGGTCCAAACTGCTTGGAAGAGTTTTCAAGTCGCCGACATTCTTCCACGATTCTCGGATAAAATCCATATTAATTAGTGCTTGTTCCAAGTCTGTCGATCCATCACTCAGTGATTTTTGTGCTTTTCCAAGCTTATCAATGAAGCTTTTGACTGAATTTTGATTGAAATTCACCAGGGTTTTCAAGTCCATCGACCCCAAATTTAGAAGCTCCGAAATGGCTTTATCGACGGGAATAGTTCCATTGGAAATACCATTTAGAAGACAGATTCCTGTGGTTATACGAGCCACTCCGGGCAATTTTTCGATGACGAGGGCGGGTTTTTGATCTGAAAGTGCAATTTTGGAAGTTTTAAACAAAACTTTTTTGAAATAATTCCGAAAATTTCGGGTAACAAAATTCCGAAAACCCCCGTCCTTATGGCCTAGGCGTTTTATGGCCGTGCAAGAGAAAAACCTTGTGTACTTCTCTCGGACAATAAAAGCCACGGTTTTTGTGGTTTTATCTGATGGTTTTTTCAACTAATTATCGTCCACGATTTTTCTCTTCCACGGCAGTCAAAATATCTAGACCATCAGAATTAAAAGGGCTCCGACAAAGACTTGTGCCAGTTAGACTGATTTTCAGCGGTTTTTTTTATCAAATTTTGGGGAAAAATGAAAAAAAAATCCAAAAACACAAAGTTTTTTAAAACGAATTTTCGAAAAAATCAGTCCGAAAAACTCGAAAAAAAGTTTTTTTCAGAAGGAAAAATTGTGAAAAAAATGGTGAAAATGTTTTTTTCCGTTCTTTGAAAATGCTTATTTTTGAATTTCCCCAATTTATTTTCCAAATAATTTTTTAGAATTTTTTTTCCAAAAATTATGATTTTCAAATTCCTGCTCCCTAAATCTTCAATTTTTCTCCCAACTCACTTTGATAATTTACTTGGCCAGCTCCTCCAATTACAGACACATAGTTCGCAAAATCGAATTCTCCAAAGAAAAAGTTTGCCACGTCGTCAATAATTTCAGAAGGATTTACGGCAGAAGCTGGAAAAACCTTTGATATAAGGGCACCCCAAAAATCGGAAATGTACCTGTGTTTAAGTTCACCACAACAATTGCAATAGCCAGAACAGCAATATTGTTGACCATAGTTTTGTTTCTCATTCTTTCGAATTCAAAAGTTGGAGAATAAAATTTTTGAGAATTGAATTGAAAAAAAAAGATTGGAAAGATAAGGAAAAAGTGGGCGGGGCTTAAAAATTTTCTGGAATTTTAGGGTGACTCACGAGAGTATTCGTTGAAAATTAAATAAAATCTTTGAAATTTTGAAAAATTTTCTTCACGTCATTTCTCGGGGATACTGTAGCAATGTGAATTTGATAGGCAACCATCGTTACGTCAAAAAAGAATGTCAGAATACGCGATTTGGCGCCGTTGTTCAATGGAGCGTCCTTGCATTTGCGTTCGGAATTTTTTTGAAAATTTGAGAAACTTCCGAGATTTTTTTGTCATTTGAACTTGTTTTCAAAGTTTTAGCATCTACTTTTTTCAAAAAAAGCTTCAGAAAAAAATTTCGCGCGTTTTCAGTGGAGCGCATTTGCGTATGCGGTTGGAATATTTTCGAATTTCTGAAAATAAAAAAAAGTTAAAACTTCTTGAAAAAAAAAACAAAAATCTTCTCAAAATTTCCAGAAAAGTTCCCAGACAACTCTGAAATTCAAGACTTTTCTATTCTGCAAAAATCTCTACAAATTTGAAAAAATTCAAAAAACCGGTTCATTAAAAATTCAAGACGAGAAGTTCGATGAAAAGAGTTTTAAATAAGAGAACTCTTGGAATTGGCTGATGTTGATGTTGTTGGTGGGGAAGGAAGGGGAGATTAGCACATGCAGCAGCAGCAGCAACAGCAACTGAAAAATTCGAAAATTTAGGCGAAAAAGTTGTAAAAAAACACGCTGCTGTAATCGAATTTTTCAAAAATTGTAAATATTTTTTTTGAAAACTAGATTACAAATTGGCTGAAAACTATCTGAAATGGACTAGAAAACTTTCCGAAAATTTTCAAAAAAACTCACTCATCATTTTTCTGATTCTGCGAGACGAGGACGATTTTCGGTCTGAAAATTTTTGAATTTTCAAAAAAAATATAAAAAAAAAGCAACCGCGCCCCATTAGACTCAGTATTCGAATTTTTTTCAGTTTTATCGAAAGATTTTTTTTCGGTTGGTTACAGTCGGAAAAAAGGCATTTCTCTGTGAAAATCGTAATTTCCAAACATTTTTCGAAAAATCCACAAAGTCCAGTGGGGCGCTGTTGCTTCTCCTTTCGAGAGGCCGACCCTAGTGATATAGAATTTGAAAAAATAACAAATTTTTTCTCGAAAGTTTTTTTCATACAATAAATGTGCAAAATCTAAAAATAGATGAGTTTTTGTTGAAAGTTTCACAAAAAAAAACGGTTTTTTCGTGTGGAAAACCTACAAATTGAGTCATATTTTTGTTATTTTTCGATTATAAGAATGATGAATCATCGTTCTAATATATACAAACCTAGTTTGAAGCTTTGTCACCATGTATCTTCTTTTAGCTTTCTAAGTTTTTTCTTATCATTTGATTTTCAAAAATTATATTCTACAGCTTTTGAATTCAGGAGCAGAATGAGAAACAAAACAATTTTCGGAAGTATTGTTGTTCTGGCTATTGCAATTGTTGTGGCCAACTTGAACACAGGTACATTTTTGATTTTTTCTTTAATCATCTTATATTAGAAGTTTTTCAGCTTCTGCCTCGAGACCTTCCGGAGAAGCTCAAGTGAATTTTCAAAGTGAGTAAGGGGAAAAAGTAATTTGAAACTTTTCAGGAAAAAAATTCGGAAAAATAAAAAAAAACTGCGGCAACCTTAATAATATACATTCCCCCGGGGAAATTTGAATTGTTTGGACAAGTTTTTCATAAATTTTTGACTTCTCCGGTAATTTCATTTTTGAGTATAAGCTCACATAGAAAGAGAATATTGCAATTTATCCGAAAAAATGAAAAAATTGCAGAAAAAAAATCGGAAAATTATTTATTTTTGTCCGGATTTTAGGTCAACTCAAGAGAATGAAGATCAAGAAATGAAAAAAAATTTTACTTGTTCCTAGCTAAAGCGAGGAACATCCTCTTGTGTATTAGCCTCTTCGAAATGATAAGCAACATCGCCCCACTGGACTGAGTCAGTTTTGTTATCTAATCTTTTTTTATTGCCGGTCAATCGATTGATTCGAGGTCAAAGTTTTCTAGCGATAATTATTAACTTTCTTTTGCAATAAGTTCTGAAAATGGTTATTCTCTTCCACGACCATCAAAATACCTATGCCATGACTGTTTTCAAACTTTCAAAATTCCAGATGAAAAACCGGCTCTCTTGATAGAAAAACTGCCCGGAGTGGCTCGTATAACCACCGGAATAGTT
This sequence comes from Caenorhabditis doughertyi, assembly GCA_963572265.1. Classification (NCBI taxonomy): domain Eukaryota; kingdom Metazoa; phylum Nematoda; class Chromadorea; order Rhabditida; family Rhabditidae; genus Caenorhabditis; species Caenorhabditis doughertyi. The sequence goes on from OY751555.1 coordinate 17,121,293, forward strand.
CTTCTGAATGGCATTTCTGATGGAACTATTCCCGTCGATCAAGTCATTTCGGAACTTTTGAATCTTGAAAATTTGGATTTGAAAACCCTGGAAAATTTCAACAAAGCCTCAGTTGGAGAGTTTTTCAGCAAGCTGAACAACAATATCGATCTGAAAGAGTTTAACGGAAACACTGAAGAGGCATTGATTAATATTGGAACTGTTCGAAAAAGTTGGAAAAGTTGGAAAAGTTTGAAAAAATCATTTCCAAACAATTTGGATGCCTTGAAAGCGGCGAAAAATTGGAAAATGGCGGGTTTCAAGAATTTCAACGTGGCGCCAACCCTGAAACTTTTGGAATCCAAAGATTTTGATGCTATCAAAAAAAATTTGATGATTTTGCTAACAGCTATCAACGAGGGCCCAACTCCCGAAGAGCTGTCAGAAGTTCTAGAAATTATTCAAAATTCGGAGCCATTTTTCTCATTTGTCGGTCTTATGGAGCTTGCTAATAATGCCTATGATGAAGTTCTGAAAGGTTTTCCAAGTGAAAAATCAGATTTGATTTCCAAGGTCGAAAAGCTGAAAGGCTTGGGATCCGGGCCCCCTGAGATTGGGATAATGACGAAAATTGCAAAATCAACATTGTTTCCAATCCAACGGAATGCGATTTTAGGATTCACAAACGGGTTCCGTGACCTGGAGAAAATGGCTCAAGAATCAGCAGATCCATGGATTCTTTCATTCCTAAAGCCTCAAATTTCGCTGACCGGGCTTGCCAAATTGGTCCCTTTCCAAAGTGAAATGGTCTCCTTAAGCAACAAATGGCAGGAAATTTCTAGTGGATATAGATTACTGAAACGAGGTGCAGATTTTCAGAAAAATCTGGTCTTCTTGGAAAGTATGGATTTTGATAAATCGATTGAGGCGCTTGTAAACTATATCACAACAAATTGCCCCATTAAAAAAGAGGCGTACAAGACTGAACGACTTCTAGAATTAGCAATTTATTTTCAAAAGCTTCAACGAAATATTATAGCGATTCAAACTATTCGCAAAGCCTTGACTCAGGATATAATCGATTCTATCGATGACAAAAATATTGATAATGTTATCCAATCAATAATCCAATCAGCCAATATCCTCGAAAATGCGGAATCCCTTGGTGCCACGATTGTTGATGATTATGGGTCATTTATAACCGATTTCGATGCTGAACCCATTATAAAAAAGTATAAAGAACACTTGGAATGTGTTTCCAACGCGAACGACGATGCCGACAAAATTGGAGCAGTCATGAGCTTATTTTCCGAGATCCGTGAGGTGAGACGCAAGCCGGAGATTGGAGAAAGGTTCATGAAAATGGCATCGGTGATCGCGGAATCTTCCAAACTAATCCCTCTGATTCTGAAAATTGGCGATAATTTGAAGAACGCAACTGATTTTTCTAGCCTGAAATCGCTGGAAAAGTATTACAAATCATTTGGACAGGCTGGCGCTGTATCGATGACAATGCAAGCGGCTTCGGAGCTTAAGCCCATACTGAGAGAGTTGCATGCCTATGATATAGAGGCCATTCTGGAGGAACTTATTGCTAATCCTCATAGTGGTTTTGTAGAGGAAATTCAAAAATCTGTGAGAGATTGTAACGATATTCGAAGAAAATGGGGAGATTTTCAAGAGACCGTCTCGCAAATTTCGAAATTTCTTGATGATTTAGCCATGTGGGAAGAGAGTACCGGGTCCTTGAAAAATACGAGTTTAACCCCGATCGGACTTCTTATTGCGGACCTTGCCAAGCTTGAAGACGTGGATTTATCCGTTGAAAATCGATTGGAAGCACTGGATCAATTGATTTTCGCAACTTTCGACTCGAACTCCAGAACCAAATTGGTCGATATTCGAGGAAATTTCGAGAAATTGAGAAATCTCGATTTGAAATTCAGTAGTCATAAGACTGCTCTGATTGGATTCCCAAGCACACTCGAGAAAATTTCTGAGATTTTTTTGCGCGGCGATGAGGATGACTCGATGGAAGGAGCCGATATATTGACAGCGTGAGTTTTTGATAAATTTGAATTTTTATCAATAGAGCGAGTTAGCTACCTGGGAATGATAGTCAATATTGGTCTTCGATATTCCGAAAAAAATTTAAAGTTAAAATTTTTTCCGGAAAAAATTGTAAAATTGTTCTGGAAGTTAAAAACTCTCTTATGTCGAATAGCGAATTTTCACCGAAAAAATTACCTCATTATTCCAGTCCGCAATTTTGCTTCAGGATGAACTTGATTCATTGAAATTTTTGATGAATGTTAATGAAAAATCAATGGAGCTTGAGTTTTTTGAATTTAAGGTTATTTTTCAAAGAAATTTCATTAAATTTCGTCATTCACAATCAGAATTTTCGGTTTTTCGTCCGGTCCGCAATTTCGCGTCACGGTGAACATACACAGTTGGCGCAGTCAATTGACGAAATTTTACGAAAGACTTAATTATTTTCATGAAATTCGAACGGAAATCCTATTTTTGATCGAATTTTCACCAAATATCGTCAATTAACATGTCAACTGTGGATGTTCACCGTGACGCGAAATTGCGGACCGGACCAATCTTCTTATAGATCGAAGGAATTTGTAACATTTTCAGGACAATAATCACTGTATCGATAATCGCCTTCATAATCTGCCTGGTCACTGCAATTTGGTGCTTCTATAATCACAAATGCCCATTTTGGAAGCCGAATGACCATTCATCCGAATGAAAATTTTTATCTTTTTATTTTCGAATTCTCTATTTTTCAAATTTTCAAAAAAAACTCAGAAAAAAAACCGGTTCATTATAAATTCAAGACGAGAAGTTCGATGAAAAAGAGTTTTAAATAAGAGAACTCTTGGAATTGGATGATGTTGGTGATGGGGAAGGAAGGGGAGATTAGCACATGCAGCAGCAGCAACAGCAACTGAAAAATTGGAAAGTTTTAAAGAAAAAATTTTTAAAAAAATTGGTTGAAAATCGGTTCCAAACCGGCTGGTATCGACTTTTTCGAAAAAAAAACTCACTCATCATTTTTCTGATTCTGCGAGACGACGACAGTTTTTGGTCTGAAAAATTTCAAAATCTTGGGAAATTACTCCCAAGAAATGGTTTTTTTTGGTGCTATCCCTAATTAGAACTGGACGAATCAGAACTGTACCTTATAAGAACCGACCGTTTAAAAACTGCCCCGGATTAGAACTTTTCAAATCCTTGCATTTTGACACTTTTCACTGCTTGCAGACCATTGCACCAAAGTAATGTCAGCTCTTATCCCGGGCAGTTCTGATAAGATACAGTTCTAGTTTGGAACAGTTCTGGTCAGGGACAGTTCTGATAAGGGACACGGTTCTGAAACGTCCTACCGCTCCAAACTCACTGCTGCTGAACCATTGGCTGTGCTACCATAACTGGTTGAACCATCGGAGCAGCCACTACTGGAGCCGCAACCACTGGAGATGCACCAACAATCATTGCTTTTTGTGGGAAGAAGAGAAAGAGAATAGAAATCAACCAGACGAATACTCTTGTGGAGAGAAATAAAATCCTTGATTTTGGGATGCGAATCGATATTTTCAAATTTTTTGATGGGGTCACGTAAGTCAGATTTTTTAGAATTGAGGGATTTTCCTAAATTTTTCATGCCGAAAATTTCACTTGAATTTGGTCAAATCGCGTTTTAGAGTACTCAGATCGATGGCCTAGAGCCCGCTGGCCTAGAAAAAAAATTAGCGGTTTTCGGTTTGAAATGTAGCTAATTTCGGTAAAACTTCCTCTGTTTCGGCGTGTTTTTCTATGCCGAATCTAGTTTTCCGTATCAATTTATTCAAAAATAACTCTAGCCTTGCAATGAGCAACCGCGCCATAATGGACTCAGTACTTGAATTTTCTTTCCAATTTTCAGCGAATGAATTTTGAAAATTTTTGAAAAAAAAGTTTCCGATTTTACATCTAGAACCGTGTTTTTTGTATGAAGAACGCGAAAAAAAAACAAGAAAAAAAAACAATTTTTTGAATTCTAGGCCAGCAGATTCTAGGCCAACAATCAAGTTTTCAATTTTTTGTCCTAGATGCGTTGCGGTCGCGTCGCGGCTAACCTTTTTTTAAATTTTGATCCAAACTATTGTTTTCAAAAGTGAGCCAAAGCACAGAATCAAAAGTCTAATAACCCATGTTTATAATAAATAAATATGTAAATAAATAAAATAAAAAGTAAAAAATTTATCAAATATTAAATTTAAAAATTAAACAATTTTTCATTAAAAAACAAAAATTAAAAAATTTCAATCAATTATCGGAATTTTAAAATTCATCGATTTGAACTCCACATTGCTCTCTATAAACTCGAAATTTTCCCTCGAAATTGCAATTTTTCCAATTAAATAAAACTGGTCACATTTTGAAAATGCTTGGACATAATTCAAAAAATTTGGAAGATTATCTGGTCGAAAATCGACATAGACGTAGGTTATTTTGAATATTGATTTCAAGTGGTCAATTATCACTTTTAACTGACTTCCAGAATCTTCTGACGAACGGATAGTGAATTTTTTGGGGTAGTTTCTTCTGAAAATTATTATTTTGAGTTACTCAGTGTTAGTGTGCCTCACAAATTATCGACACATTTTTCGGGAAATGTCTCCGAAATTTTCCTGTTCCTCAGAAAATGTTTCGGTAAATTCACTAAACCATGTGCACAAGCGTTATTTCGGAGCATCGTTGCTCATTTTTTGATGTAATCTAGCTCCGCCCACTTTAAAAGTTAGATTAATTTACCGGCCAAGCTGCTAAACAGAGTACGCAAGCGTAATTTCGGAGCGTCGTCGCCAAATATTTTTCATTGTTTCTTCTTTTTCTCGCACACGGGTTCCCAGCGAGGGTAGGAAAGCGCGCTCTCATGATAAAAGCGTTCACTACTCAGTTTTGCCCGATTTCCCTAAAAATTCGGTTGAAAAAGTTTGCCCGAAGTTGAGGTACGCAGCGAAATTATCAATTTATCATTGCAGCGCGCTTTCCCACCCTCGCTGGAAAGCCGTGTTTTTCTCATGATTTTTCCAAAAAGAAATGAATCGAAAAGTCGCTCTGAAGCACACAAGTTCGTCCACAAGCACGTGTCTATTTGACTGATGGCCGCGGCCGTAAGGTCTTTCCGGATGTCGGATTCTCGGCCGCGGCCACAAATCTGTAATTTACGTTTCTAGGCACACTTTGTGAAATTCTGAGCACTTTTCATTATAAAAAACGGAATCAGCACAAAATTTTTTCTAAAAATTTGCCGGTAAATTTTGTGAAAATTTACCCGTAACGCACGCTGCTTCCAATAAATAAAAAAATTACCTAAAATTCACGGAGACACCGTTCAAATTAATAGTTTGAAAAACGAAATCATGCCATGAAGTGATTCGCCATGTTTGAAAACAATCTGAAATCCCTTTTTTGACTTGGATTAACTTGCTATGTCCATTGATATGAATATCAATTCGGTCCAGGTAGCTCGGTAAAATTTGGACTAGCTTTTTGCATTTTTTGGAGCATAATGAGAAGAGTGCTCTGAAATTAAAAAATGTAATACCTTGCAAAATGATGAGCAACCGCGCGCCATTGGACTCGGTTGATTTTTTGAAGTTAAAAAATTTTAACTGAAAAAAACGCCTATTTGCGTCAATTTTGGATTGCAGATCAGAGTTGGATTTTTTTAATTCCGGCATTCGGAATCCGGAATAACCTTCGAAATTACGGAATCCGGAATCCGGAATAAATTATTTTTTTCCGGAAAACGGAAATCGGAATCCGGAATCCGGAATGACCTTCGAATCTACGGAATCCGGAATTCGAAATAAACTATTTTTCCCGGAAAACGGAAATCGGAATCCGTAATCCGGAAACCGGAATGGCCTTCGAAGCTACGCGATCCGGAGTTTGGAATACGGAATCAAAAAACCCCGGAATCCGGAATCCGGAATCCAGAATTCGGAATACGGAATTCGGAATACGGAATTCGAAATCAAAAAACCCGGAATATGGAATTCGGAATCCGGAATTCCGTACAACCCTGCTGCAGATAACAATTTCAGCCCTCTTTTAGTGCGTCCAGTGGGGCGCGGTTGCTCCTTGTTTTGCATGGTTAAAAATACTTACAAGTCATCCCAATCAAGTTGAATCACAATGTTCTGAAGTGCGAGATGAGGAATTTTAAGAAGTGGGAAATAAGAAATGTCAATCATATTCAAAAAATAATCAATTGATTGAAAGAAGGGTGAGAAAGGTTTACCTGTGTTGTGGGTGTGCGAGAGGACCTGGAAAATCAATAATTTTCCAGAGGTCTCTGGCCTCACCAAGGCTGTCGGATCTCGCGGTCAACCGCGACCGCGGCCTGTACGACTACTCACTCAAAAAGCCGAGGTCGGCCGCGGTCGTACTGTTCTATTTTGTGGCAGATCTATTTACCGCAGTTCTATTTTGGGGGGTATGCCGAATCAGAACTTGCCCGAATCAGAACTGTCCCTAATCAGAACCGTGTCCCGTATCAGAACTATTATTTCACGTGAAGTAGTTCTGATTCGGGGCAGTTCTGATTAAGGACAGTTCTGATAAGGGGCACGGTTCTGATTCGGCATACCCCCCTATTTTGTGGCAGCTTTATATTGTGCAGTTCTAGGGGGGCGGAGCTTCGCGGAGATTCAGACGACGACGATTTCTTTTTTGGTTAGAAGTGTGGTAATGATTGGGAAATTTTCGTTTTTGGAAAAAAAACTGACTTTTTGATGACCTTTACTGATAAAGGAATCTGGAGCAAAGAAAAGAAGGTAAACGTGGAAACGAATTCAAAAATGTTTGTTTTTGTAATCACAAGTTCACGTTGGAACAATTGAATTACGGCTGACAATTTTTCAAATTGCTATGAATTCCCACGAATGGAATTTAAAAAAAAATTTTATCGGTTAATTCGAAAATTTTTGAACCACGAGAGTCCAGTGGAGCGCATTTTCTGCTTTTTACATATCACGCTATCCGAAACTTCCAATGGGGTTTTCCAACACTACAACTACGTGAAAAAATAAATTAAAAGTTTTTAGAGCGAATTTTGCATTTTCGTCCGTTTTTTAGTACTGAAAACGCACTTTTCTTTAAATATCTCCCCAATAAAAATTTTAAGCGGGAAAGTGGAATGAAGAAACTGTAGAGGGAACTGTCAGCTATGATTTGAGAGTTCGACTAGCTTTATTGATTAACCCTACGATTTTATACAGCTCATTTTGTGAATATCAGCACAAGCGCATTCTTGATACCCAAACTAAATACCCAAACTTGATACCCAAACGACTTTGGCTATCGATTTCACGGGTTCTTCTATATGATTCCTTTCTTTTTTGTTATCAGTTTTCTAATGAAGTCTCTTCTTCGAAAGATGTCCGCCACATGCGTTCCAATTGCAACTCCAGAATCAGTAGATCTAACCGAGAAGCACTGATTTTTGTATTAAATACGGACACCGGACACCTTATAGGACACCTTCAATAAAAAAGAAACCTTTTTATCCTTTTCTTCGGAAATTTCAACAAAATCTTCCAAACTTAAATTCCTAACTCCAAAAAAATTGGAGGTGCGTAGCAAATGAGTATGAAGACTTTTGGCAAGAAACATCGAAATAATTATTGTGATTTCGAACAAAAATGCGCTTTTTCTGGTATTCACAAAATGAGCTGTATAAAATCGTGGGGACGATCAATTAGGCCAGTCAAACTTTCAAATCATAGCTGACATTCTCCTCTATAGTTTCTTCATTCCACTTTTCCGCCTAACAATTTTATTGGCGAGATACTCAAAGAAAGCGCGTTTTCAGTACAAAAAAACAGACAAAAATGCAGATTCGCTCTAAAAACGTTTAATTTATTTTTTCACGTAGTTGTAGTGTTGGAAAACCCCATTGGAAGTTTCGGATAGCGTGCCGATATGAAAGCTTTCCGAAAAGAAAATTCGGAAAATTTGCCGGGTCAAAAGTTTCCGTTTTCAGAAGATTTCAAGTTCATCGAAATCTTTTTTTTCAACCATCGATTCCCCATAATTCTCCATAAAATTTCTTGTTCTTCAATAAAAACAGGCCACGAGAATGGACTAAAACTTGGCATCTTGTCCATCCAGTTAGCAACAACGTCTTCATTTTGATAAATCCTATTCTGAAATTGAAACATTTTGCGGAGAAGAAACCATCTGTTCTTATTCCAACTAACCACTCAAAAAATCAGGAAAGTCAGAAATTGTCAACAACGATCCAACGAGAAAACAAAGAATAATCGATAAAGATCTAAGAACATGGGCGGTTTATTGGGAAACGTGGAATGTCATGGGGGTTTTGTTTCTGGGGTGCCACGTGGATTTCGAGGGTTTTGTCTCGTGAAATCTTTTTGAGAAACCCCCGTCAATTTCTATTTTTTTTCCATTTCCCAAGAACTATTAACCTCCACGTGACATCCTGATTCTTTTTTATCACAATTCTTATCAGTGTTCTGAATCTGAAGGAAAATTGATCATTTCTCAATTGAATTTGGACCACATCTTACCGTTTGACTCTGTATTCAACAATGTCGAAGCAAACAAGAAATAGCACGGCGGATGCTGGTAAGCTTGGAGTCGATACTTGTGATGGGCCGGGCCGCGCCGGGCCGACTGAGAAATTTCTACCGGCCCGGCCCGGCCCGGCTCTGAGAGGGGTCAAAATTTTTGTGCACTGAAAAAAAAAAATGTTTTTTTCGTCTTTTTTTTCGATAATTGTAGGAGTGGTTTTCTATAGAAAATTTTGGATATTTCCAGTAAAAAAAAAGTCAGAAATTTCATCAAAAACAACGAAAAAAAAACTGAAAAAACGACCCCAATTTTTCAAAATTTTTGAATCCGGGCCGGAGAGATTTTCCATCGGCCGGGCCGGCCCGGAAAATCTCAAGTATGGAGGAATCGAATCTTTGAAGATCTATCTGCCCTTTTTGGTGCCTTTTTTGTGGAAAACTTTCCAAAAAATTCTGTAATTTGATCGCATTTTTCTGTGATGTTGGTCAAAATGTGGTGTGGATTTGAGTTGAGAAATGGGTTTTGGGGCGTGGGGGGGGGGGGGGGGCGTGGCCTCTTTGGCTTTCTTAAAATTCCAGCTAGGGGCAAATGTATTAGAGGGGGGGGGGGGGGGGGGTCCGAATGTACAAAGTTTGTCTCTAGATTTGACTTGAAAACGAACTCTCACTACTGTTACTATATTCACTTTTACAGAAAATGCACGACGTATGAAGGATAAGAATCCAGAAAAGGATAAGAATCCGGAAAAGGATAAGAATCCAGAAAAGGATAAGAATCCGGAAAAGGATAAGAATCCGGAAAAGGATAAGAATCCGGAAAAGGATGGGAATCCAGAAAGAAGGTTGCGAACCCAGAAAGAGACAGATGAAAACCCAAAAAACGTGACAATTCAAAATGAAACAGAAAAGAATTTCGTGAAGCCTGCTTATGTAATGCTCTACGGAGGTGAGTTTAACATTGGAAATAATTTGACACTATCCTACTTTTGACTATCTTCAAAAGGAGAGCGTGTGGGGGCGGAAGCGGAAAGAAGTGTGGGTTCTGCGAGAATTCAAAGTGTATAAAGTTTAAAAGGGCACCTTTATTAAGGGGTACTCCTAATAAAGGGGCACCATTATTAGGAGGGGGGGGGGGGGGGACCATTATTAGAGGGGCACCATTATTAGGGGAGGGAGCACTTCTATTAAAAGGGCACTTTTATTAGGGGGTACTCCTAATAAAGAGGCACCATTATTAGGGAGGGCACCACCAGTGTGCCATACCGAAAAAATTTTTACCGGTAAACGAGTGTTTTGATAAATTGTCGACAAATTTACCGGAAAAATTCACCGGAAAATTATCGGAAAATTACCGGAAAAAAGAAAAATTTCCGAGAATTTTCCGAAAAATTTTCCGGTAAAAGTTCGACAAATTTTCCGGAAAATTTTCCGGAAAATGTTCGGAAAATTTTCCGATAATTTTCCGGTTTATCGGAAAATTTTCCGGAAAATCCGCTAAACAATGCGCTTTAGCGTAATTCCGGAGCATCGCTGCTCCAAAAATCCACTAAAAAAATTGGAAATTTTCCGGAAAATTTTTCGGAAAAAGTTTGGAAAATTTTTCAAAGTCTTTTTTTTCGGAAAATTCTCGGAAATTTTTCTTTTTTCCGGTAATTTTCCGATAATTTTCCGGTAAATTTGTCGACAATTTATCAAAACACCCGTTTACCGGTAAAAAATTTTTCGGTATGGCACACTTCAGTTCTCAATAATTTGTTCATATTTCCAGACCGAATGCCGCCGAAGAAAAATCGCGTATTTGAATTGGAAAAATTGAAGCAGAAATGGGGGGAGGTGGAAACTTTGGAAGTTGAAGCAGTTTGCAAGGAGTTTTCCAAAATGCTTCTTAAGTTTGATCTGCCAAAGTGCCAAGAACTCGCCCAAACTGTGAAGGAGAAACACGCACACTACAATCCGAGAAAAACCAGAATATGTGAAATGAATTCGAATTGTGCCCGAAAATTGCTTTCTTTTTCTCAGAAAATCGAGAAGATCCAATTGCTTGAATTCGTACAATTGATTGCTGGGAATCTCGAAAAAAGAATAACGGATTGTAAACTGGATCCACAGCCATCGGTACTCTGTTGGCAATTGGCCAAAGGTCTTCTTGGAATATTGGAAAATTTTAATCTTGAAGGAAAATTCGTCGGAATCAAGTTAAAAAGTCTATCAAAGAAGAAAGGAAGCCAATCCGTAAAAATTTTCAACCAAATTTTTTTGAGAGACGATCTATTACAGACCATCGACGTCCAGATTATTGGTTCTCATGTGTTTCTCTTCATCATGAGCTGCCTGGATCCCGAATTCAACTAAAAAGGCTGGAATTGGAAGAGGAAAAGAAAAAAGAAAAAAAAACTCGATTATTTTGGATTTCAAAATGAATAAAGTATTTTTTATTGATTTTTCTTTCAAACTTTTATAAAAATCAACAAAACAAGGTAGCAAAAGAAACAATTCCAATAACTATTCCTCATAATCATCGTCAAAAACTCCCTTCAGTGGAGTTAAATAAAGCCCCGGATGTGCTGAGCAACACAAAAAGCGGATGTTGTAGACTACAAACTACAAAAATTCAAACTACAAACCAGTGTGCCTTACCGGAAAAATTATGTTGAGTTTTCCGGAAAAATTTTTCAATAAGTTTCCCGATAAACTTTCCGGGAAGTCTTTCCGATCAATTTTCCGGTAAATTTTAATATAAACTTTCCGGTAGTTTTTTCGATAAATTTTCCGATGAATTTTCCGGTAAATTTTTCGATAAATTTTGCGATAAATTTTCTGATAAATTTTTAGCTAAACTTTCCGGTAAACTTCCCGATGACTTTGCCGATAAATTTTCCGGTTTTTTATCCGATAAATTTTCCGGTTAATTATCCGATAAATTTTCCGGTTAATTATCCGATAAATTTTCCGATAATCTTCCCTGTAAATTTTTTGCTAAACTTTTTGATGAATTTTCCAATAAATTTCCCGCTAAAACTTCCCGGTAAATTTTCTGATAAATGTTATGGTAAATTTTCCGACAAATTTTCCAATTAATTTTCCAATAAACTTTACCGGAAAGATTTCTGGTAAATTTTCCAACATACTTTCCAGTAAATTTTCCGATAAATTTTCAGTACCGTAAAACCTATAATAAAAGGGCATGTCCTTCTATTCTCAACCCCTCTGTTTTGGTGTCCTTCAGAGTTGTACGGAATGAATATTCTCGATTCCGGAATTCGCAATCCGGAATCCGGAATAACCATCGAAACTACGAATCCGGAATCCGGAATTCGGAATAAACTATTTTTTTCCGGAATACGGAATTCGGAATCCGGAACGATTGGCTTTGAGAGATTCTAAGGTTAAAACAGCGATTGAGTTCTAAAAGTAGTTTGGCTCCGTTTTTCAGTACATTTTTTGAGCCATTTCATGCTAGAAGCATTGAACGCCAAAGTATCACTCTAATATTTCCCATAATTCTCCGGAATGAACACCAATTTTTCGGAATCCGGAATTCGGGATTCCGTACAACTCTGGTGTCCTTCTATTACAGGGTGGCGCATAAATAGTGATACACACTGAAAGTTGAATATCTCGAAAAATTGAGAAGGGTTTGAGATGAAACTTGACAAATATGTTCAGTGTATGCTAAAGAAGAGTTCTGAATCAAAAAATAGCCAGTTTGAAGTATAAAGGCTTTGAAACTTGTTTGGTATTATCCTGAAATAATGATTTCTTCATTTTTGTAAGCTAGAAATCAAGTATAAAGCCGAAAGAGTGAATTTCACGCCATTTCCACCACTTGAAGATCTGTGAAAAATGCCCCGAATTGAGGAGTTGATGGACCATTTGCTATCCAAGAGAATTATGGGGGCTAAAAATGTTTAAAAATGGTTTTCTACGGTTCGAAAGTCATCAGGAATTATTTCTGAGGTAAGAATTCTCCATTTTTCCCTATTCTCAGAGCGTTTCGTCTATTTTCAGTGAAAAACAGAGGGTTTAGGAGGTCTGTCTGAAATCTCTCACAGAAGGGCTTCCTGATTTTTGGAAGGTCGTAAAATTATTAGTGAACATTCTAGAAACAATCACGTCCATTTTAGAGAGCCCGAAAACCACTTTCCGACCCGTCAAATCTATCAAAAGAAGAGTTAGCAGAACACACCAGGTACGCGTGTCAGTGAAACCAAGGCGTTTTGTGCTCGATTTGTGTGACTCTGTGTGGCTATAATATTAGCTCCTATGTTGAAAAATGTTATATTCTAACATCAAACTATGATTTCCAAGTCAATCTCATATGGTCTGAAAGAAAATATTGATCTAGTCTTCATCAGAAATAGCTTCGAAATGCACTTTTTTGAATGATTTTTGAGCAAGTTGGCAACTCAAGAGTGTAATGCGGCTGAATGGTTTCCGAATGGGACCAAACTTTTCTAACTATTATTTATCAAGTTAATGAATAAAAATCAGAAGCGATTCTGACATTAAGAACGCTTCATTAGGTCTGTGTATAGCGCTTAAGTCTTGTATCACTATTTATGCGCCACCCTGTACAAGTGTGCTTATTTAAAAATCTGTCCTTCTGTTTTTCGAATCTTTATTAGGCTAAAATCGCCAGCAAAATGACAACATAAGTTTGGAAGATTTTGTTGAAATTTCCGAAGAAAAGGATAAAAAGGTTTCTTTTTTATTGAAGGTGTCCTCTAAGGTGTCCGGTGTCCGTATTTAATACAAAAATCAGTGCTTCTCGGTTAGATCTACTGATTCTGGAATTGCAATTGGAGCGCATGTGGCGGACATCTTTTGAAGAAGAGACTTCATTAGAAAACTGATAACAAAAAAGAAAGGAATCATATAGGAGAACCCGTGAAATCGATAGCCAAAGTCGTTTGGGTATCAAGTTTGGGTATTTAGTTCAGAGTGGAGCGGAATTTTGCTTTCCGCCTTCCGCCTTCCGCTTTCCGCCTTCCGCAAAAAATAAATTCTTTCCGCCTTCCGCTTTCCGCTTTCCGCCAAAAAGTTCGAAATTCCGCCGATTTTCCACCAAATTTCACAATGTTTTTTTTTACCAAAAAATGTTATTTTGCAACCAAAACAAGCGTTTCAGCGACTTTTTTCGTCCTAATTTATAGCTACCCAGCAAAATTTCCGCAAAAATGCTTCATTTCAAGCTTTGAATTTTCATTTTCCGCCTTCCGCTCTCCGCTTTCCGCCATTTTGCGGTTTTCCGCTTTCCGCCTCCGCCTTCCGCCCAAAAATGTTTCATTCCGCCTTCCGCCTTCCGCTTTCCGCCCAAATTTTTCGGATTCCGCTTTCCGCTTTCCGCCTTCCGCCTTTTCAAAAACTCGTTTCCGCTCCACTCTGATTTAGTTTGGGTATCAAGAACGCGCTTTTTCTGATATTCACAAAATGAGCTGTATAAAATCGTGGGGACGATCAATTAGGCCAGTCAAACTTTCAAATCATAGCTGACATTCTCCTCTACAGTTTCTTCATTCCACTTTCCCGCTTAAAATTTTTTTCAAGGAGATATTCAAAGAAAAGCGCGTTTTCAGTACTAAAAAAAACGGACGAAAATGCGAAATTCGCTCTAAAAACTTCGAATTTATTTTTCACGTAATTGAACTTTTTGAAAAAACTCATTGGAAGTTTCGGATAGCGTGCATATTGCCTTACTTATTTCCTGATTTTTTGCTAATCATAGTACAGAATATGTGCTCCAATAGATTCAAAAAATATGATCGTAGCTCCGCCCCATTTCCGTCATTTTCGTTTCATTGAATTTTTCGCAGCCAGCCAGAAATAAGATTCCGAAGATTGAAAAAAACACAAAAAAAGTTTTCGCGCTGAAAGAAAGCTGAAAGACTGAGATTTCGAACTTCAGAAAAATTTATCTGAAAATTTTTTCTTCAAAGATTTTCATAAGATTTTTTTTTAGAAATTTTGAGAGCTATTATCAAATATTCCAATTTTCTGAAATACGCACAAGATCAATTTTTTGATTTCGGTGAAAAAATTTTTATTTTTGAAACTTTTTGAAATTTCCTCTAATTTTTTCTGAAAAAAATTCGATAGTTATTTATTGAAGAAACATTTCCCAGTAGAATTCGGCTTTTAAAATTCTAACAAGGGACGTTACTTCAGATAGTCTTTGGGAATTTTCTGAAAATTTGCAGAGAGACTAATTTTGACCCCCTGAGAACGAAAATCGACATTAGAATCGCCACAAATCCCGTTAAAAAATTTTCATTTTTTTGTCTGAAAATTTTCAGACGAAAAATTAGAACCCTGATATTCAACCAGAAACGCAATTTTGGGGCTCCCAGTAAGTGTCCTGAACACATCATAAGCGGTTTTCAATAGTTTTTTGATTTTGAAGGCTCTTTTTCAAAAATCCGCAGATTTCGAAAAATATCTGATTTTCGGTAAAAGCATAATATCTCCTCTGAAAGTGGTTTGTGGTGCGAGAAAATTTGTGAGAAAACATTTCTGAATCCCCTGATAACACCCAAAAATTTTTAGACGATTCTGAAAAATTTTTCGAAATTTGGATTTCGGAACCCACCAAAAGGGTGGGTCCCATTATGCAAATTTTTTCAGAAAATTTTTTCTATCTAAAAAGTATCAGTACCTGTTTCTCCATGTCTGAAATACCCATGGTTTCTCTAAAACCCCCTGAAACGTCCTAGAAGCTTCAAAAATTCATGTTTTTATCGAAATTTTGTACTGGACGACGTCTGAAATGCAGAATAACGAGCTTAAACGGGATTTGTGGCCCTTCGCACTATGATTTTTGTTCTCACCCGGGTCAAATTAGTCTATGCTAAAATTTATAGAAAATTCTCAAAGACTATCTAAAGTAACGTTCCTTGTGAGATACGCACAAGATCAATTTTTTGATTTCGGTGAAAAATTTTTTATTTTTGAAACTTTTTGAAATTTTCTCGAATTTTTTCTGAAAAAAATTCGATAGTTATTTATTGAAGAAACATTTCCCAGTAGAATTCGGCTTTTAAAATTCTAACAAGGGACGTTACTTTCCATAGTCTTTGAGAGTTTTCTATAAAATTTGTCATAGACTAATTTGGTCCTGGTGAGAGCAAAAATCATAGTGCGAAGGGCCACAAATCCCGTTTAAGCCCGTTATTCTGAATTTCAGACGTCGTCCAGTACAAAATTTCGATAAAAACATGAATTTTTGAAGCTTTTAGGACGTTTCAGGGGGTTTTAGAGAAACCACGGGCATTTCAAATATGGAGAAACAGATTCTGATATTTTTTAGAAAAAAAAATTTTTTTGAAAAAATTTGCATAATGGGACCCACCCTTTTGGTGAGTTCCAAAATCCAAATTTCGAAAAATTTTTCAGAATTGTCTGAAAATTTTTGGGTGTTATCAGGGGGTTCAGAAAATGTTTCCTCACAAATTTTCTCGCACCACGAACCATTTTCAGATGAGATATTACGATTTTTCTGAAAATCAGTTATTTTTGGACATCTGCGATTTTTTGAGAAGGAGACTTCGAAATCAAAAAACTTTTGAAAATAGCCTATAATGTGTTCAGGACACTTACTGGAAGCCCCAAAATCAAAGGAAAATCAGAGCTCGAATTTTTCTTCTGAAATTTCCAGACCAAAAAAATGAAAATTTTTAAACGGGATTTGTGGCGTTTCTAATGTCGATTTTCGTTCTCAGGGGGTTCAAATTAGTCTCTCTGCAAATTTTTAGAAAATTCCCAAAGACTATCTAAAGTAACGTCCCTTGTAAGTTATTTTCACTTTTTTGTTATTCTTTTTTTTTAAACAACTTTTTCAGACTTCCTCCTAAAAACAACTAAAAAGCTTCCCCTCTGTGACTCATTCCCTTCTCCCCCCCCCCCCCCCCCCCCCCCCCCCCCCCCCCAACAATTCTGTCTATACAATATTTCCTTACTTCCCCTTTTCCTTCCCCCTTTCTCCTCCTCTACATATATAATTTGCTCACAGTGCATGCACACAGTTTCTCGAAGCTAGCTTTCTTTATTCATTCATTTCTTCCCCTGTGGAAAAAAGAAAAAGAGGGATAAAGATCTCAATAAGACACCCAGAGAAACATAGAGATTATTCAAACACATCTCGGAGAAATCTCTCGAATCTCCAAGAGAGAAACGGAAAGAGAGAGAGAGAGAGAGAGAGAGAGAGAGAGAGAGAGAGAGAGAGAGAGAGACAGGAAAGATCCGCCGTAACTTTACACTATTCCGATATTTTCCTTCCTCCACTATCCCCGGTCTCAGCTGCCCTTTCGACACCAGGAACACACAGAGGAATAGCCAGAGATTTGTGTAGTATTATCGGAATTCGATTAAAATCAAAGTTTTTCTTTTCGATTTTTTTGTTCGGGTTTTCAATATGACTTTCATAAAATTTCAATGTTTCTAAAATTTTAAAAAATTCCAGCCATAATTTTTGTTTTTTTTAATCCTCTCAAACAAGTGCTTCGATCACTTTACTCTTCAACCTATTTTTCCATTCTATGGACATTATTGGAATGAAAAAAGTTTTTATTCAGAGAAATAATTATTTGATTTAAGAATTGAATCATCAAAATATTCTTATTTTCAAAACTAAAATACATTTTGGTCGCATTTTTGGTTCCAGTGGTATCCTTGATTCCGTTTTTAATTTTCTAATTTTCAAACTTTTGATTAACACTCTAAATGGTATAATTTTTTAATTCGGCCAGATTGATGGCCTAGAATTCACTGGCCTTAAATCCGACAAGTTCAAAACTCAAGTTGTTTTTTTTGTATCTGTCTTTCGAACTTTTTAAAACAGATTTCACTAAAAAACATTGCGAAAAAACTTCTGATCGTGAACTTATCGAATTCTAGGTCAGGGAATTCTAGGCTACCAATTTCGCTCCTTCTAATATCCGACATTGAGAGTTATTTAGAGCATTTCTATAATGTGAACTGAAATCTATAAGGAAAAATACAAAAAAATGGAAAGTGAAAATTCGAAAACTACATTTTTTCCAATTCAGAAAATAATTTTTGAGCCTTTTTTTTATTTTCAGACTTTCTTAATCACCTTTTTCTTTCTAACATAATTTTCCATCCCACCTATCTTCAAGCAATCCTAAGCCCCGTCCATGTTCCAGAACCCCCTTCAAACCCTCGGAAAATATTTTCCTTCCCGAACTTTTCCATCACTCTTTTTCTCTGATTCTCTCCAATATCCCACCTATCTCTCCTGTCTGGGAGCTTCTCGAAAGCTCTAGAGCTCCCGTATTGGGCGGAGTCACCCGTCGTAGAAACTAGTCTTTTTTTGAGTTTTCGGGCTCATTTTTCGAAATGTTTTGTGGTTCTTGGAAACTTTGTGAGCTAGATAGTTTTAATATTTTATTTTTCAGTTTTTTTTCTGAAAAAAATCTGAAAAACCCATGAAATCCCTCGAAAATATAGTAATTTTGCCTTTCCTTTTACGGCAACCATCTCTGCGTCTCCACTCTCTCGCACGTGTCAATGGGGCGCGATTGCTTTTTTCAACTAATTCTTTTTATTTTTCAAGCGCTAAAAATGAATTTTGAAAAGGAAAATCGAGAAAAACTGTGTTTTTCGCTATTTTAATTACTTTCTAAATTTTTTCCCTTCAAAATAATACCCTAAACCCTCCGAAACTCTAATTTTCCGCTGGAAAATTCAATTTTTTACATTTTTCAGCCAAAAAAAATGGTGGCTCGAGTACAAACGGCAGAGGAGATTCGTGACGAGGGAAATGCGGCGATTAAGGATCAAAACTATGCGAAAGCTGATGAATTGTACAAAATTTTTCTTTTTTTTTCAAAAAAAAAAATTTCCAGATACACTGAAGCTCTGCAGTTGACAACCGACGAGGATAAGGCGCTGCGACCGGTTTTGTACAGAAATCGAGCATTGGCTCGTCTGAAACGTGACGATTTCGAGGGTGCTCAGGCGGATTGTAATAAGGCTCTGGAGTTTGATGGAGCCGATGTTAAGGCTCTTTTTCGGCGAGCGCTGGCTCGTGAGCAGCTCGGAAATGTTGGTCCCGCGTTTACAGATGCGAAAGAGGCGTTGAGATTGTCGCCCAAAGACAAGTAAGAGATTTTGTTGAAAATTATATGAAAAATAGAAAATTGACTAGAGCTGTGCTGTGACTCAAAATCTGGCATTTTACGAGGAACATTTAAAAATTTTGAGAAAAAAAGAGGAATTTCGAAGTCAAATATAATGAATTTTTCAAAATTCAAATTAAAAAAAACATTTCCAGAGAATTGTTTTTTTCTGTGATTTTAATTACGATTTTTCGAAGGTTGAAGACGTAGTGCGACGTCAAATGCCCACGATATCTCGCCAAGATTACAATATTCTTGCTTAGAGGGTTACTGTAATCGTGGCGAAACCTAATATGAGTTGTTTTTTGCGCCTTTAAACATTGTTCCTTAGATACAGTCGAAATATGCTACCGTAGTCCGTTTTTCGGGTTTCAGAATTTCAAAAAAGTGCCAAAAACTTTCTAAAAAGCGGTTTTGAAAAATTTGATGGGTAGAGAAAATAGGCTTTCTGTTTGGAAGTGCAATTGGAGCGTATTTCCAGACCCCATACCTTCAAAAATCTCTCAAAAACCCCGAACTTCAATCATAAAATAGCTCTTTTTTTTACATTCTAACTCCCCCAAAAAACCTCGTCAAATTCCAAAAAAAAACTTACAAATTTCTCAGAATAACAAAGAAATCATCAGTTTTCCCAAAAGTGTGATCGGAGCGCACTTTCAAACCTCAGCTCTGCCAAAAAAATGCAAAAATTACCCAATAAGAAACACCCAAACACTAATTCAACCCATTTTTTCAGAGGAATAATGGAGACCCTTGGTCGTCTCGTAAAAGCGAACAACGAGAAAATCAAGCAAACCACCTCAATGGCCAACAAAGTCTCCGATATGGAAAAGTTGGCATTCCGAGGGGAGGCCAAGGACCCCGCTCAAAAAATGACGGCTCTCAATAACCTGTTGGTCCTCTGCCGTGAATCCGAGTCCGGTGCCACCCAGGTGTGGAATGACTCAAAAATTGTTCCATTCGTCTTGAATCTTATCACTGATAGTGCCGAAGCTGAAGATCTCGTGGTGACCGCCTTAAGAATTCTAGATGAGACCATAAAAAACAACGCGAGAGCCATGAAATTCCTGGCGATGCACGACACGGAAGGCGCCAAATCCGTGCGGTTTGTGTGTCGTTTGATGTGTAAAAGGACCGGAAAGGACTATGTCGACGCGGCTGGTCTCCTTGTTCAACGCGTTTTTAATGCGATGGCCAAAATGGACCGGCAAAAGGAGATGAAACCGGACCCAGAGGTCGCGGAGGCCAATAAGCTCTGGATCATTCGAGTGGTCCTTGAGCTCCAGGAG
Organism: Caenorhabditis doughertyi; assembly: GCA_963572265.1. Classification (NCBI taxonomy): domain Eukaryota; kingdom Metazoa; phylum Nematoda; class Chromadorea; order Rhabditida; family Rhabditidae; genus Caenorhabditis; species Caenorhabditis doughertyi. Next base: position 17,141,291 of record OY751555.1, read on the forward strand.
ATGCTTCAAGACCCAAAAGTCGGCATCCTCCAAAGAGAAACAGTCATCGATTTATTCCTCAAAAATCTAATGCATATGGATGGCGGAATTCCACGTGGATGGTCATGGAAATTTGTGGAGGAACGCGGGCTTTTGGCTCTTTTGGACGTGGCTAGTCAGATTCCTGAACAGTGTGAATATCCGGTTTCGGCGGAGACCCGGCAACACGTGGCAATTTGTTTGCAGCGATTGGAGGAGGATATGGTTTTTGATACGAAACGAACCATTTTTAAGGATCGAGTCGATCTTTTTTTCAAGTAAGACTTTTTTGGAGAGCCTGTAACCTTTTTTTTAGAACTTGCCGGAGTAAAAATCTCAAAATGAATTTTTAAAATTTGGAAAAAAGAAAAAAAAAGAAAATTTTTCCCAAATTTTTGGCGGTATGCCGTTCCAGAACTGTCCCGTATGAGAATGGCGAAATTCCCATTTCCAGTTCTGATGCGGGACAATGCTGTTAGGAGGGGAGTTCTGATATAGAATACGGTTTTGGAACGTCCTATCGCCCAAAACTATTTTCAAATTTTCAAAAAAATATTCCCTAATTTTCAGTTTTTTCGTAAAAATTTTTCTCCTGCAATTTTTTTTCCAGATAAAAATGAGCCAAAATTAAAAAAAAAACCAAAAAATAAAATAATTTTTTTTGGAATTTGGGAAAAATAATTGCATAACTTGTTTGAAAAAGATTTTTGTTTTCCACAATTTTTAATTTTTTTTTACTTTTTATGGGAATTTTCATAGCTTGGGACGAATTTTTCATAAAATTTTAATGGCGAAAGAATGAAAAATTCTTAAATTTTTTTTCCGCAAATTTTGGAAGCGAAATCCGAAAATTTTGGAAGCGATTCTTTACCTCGAAAATATCCGAAAAAATACCCTAAAATCCTAAAATTCCCACAAATTTTGGAACCAAAAAGTCCCAAACCCATCAAGATTCTAATTCCCCCTATTTTCAGTGCTCTCATGACCCGGGCCATACCAGACGACGAGGAGGGTCACAAGTACCGTATCAAGCTCTCCTGCTTCCTTATCACAATGCTTCAAGGACCCGTCGACATTGGTATCAATCTTATCATCAACGATCAACTAACACCCATCATGCTCCAAATGGCCGCCTCACAAAACCATTTGATGCAGGGAATCGCCGCCGAATTGATCGTCGGAACGATAGCAAAGCACGAGAGAGCCATTAATATGCTCAAAGTGGGCATTCCGGTGCTCCGCGCTCTCTACGATTCTGAAGATCCGACGGTGAAGGTCAGAGCCTTAGTGGGTCTCTGTAAAATTGGAGCCGCCGGTGGTGATGATATCTCCAAAGCCACGATGAAAGAAGAAGCAGTGATAAGCCTGGCTAAGACGTGCAAAAAGTTCCTTTTGGAAACGGAAAAATATTCGGTTGATATCCGAAGATATGCCTGCGAAGGTCTCTCTTATCTATCACTGGACGCTGATGTAAAAGAATGGATCGTTGATGATTCCCTTCTTTTAAGAGCCCTGGTAATCCTCGCGAAAAACGCTGGAGCTCTCTGCGTCTACACCCTCGCCACTATCTATGCGAATCTCTCAAACGCTTTTGAGAAGCCAAAAGTGGATGAGGAGATGGTTAAGCTTGCCCAATTCGCCAAGCATCACGTCCCTGAAACTCACCCAAAAGACACCGAAGAATTCGTTGAAAAACGTGTGCGTGCCCTTGTAGAAGAGGGAGCCGTCCCCGCCTGTGTTGCGGTGAGCAAAACTGAGAGTAAGAACGCCCTGGAGCTCATCGCAAGAACCCTTTTGGCTTTTGCCGAGTATGAGGATCTTCGCGGCAGGATTATCGCCGAAGGGGGTACTGTACTCTGTCTCCGCCTGACCAAGGAAGCCTCGGGTGAGGGAAAAATCAAGGCGGCTCACGCCATTGCGAAGCTCGGAGCCAAAGCGGATCCATCGATTTCGTTCCCGGGACAGCGTGCATATGAAGTCGTCAAGCCCCTTTGTGACTTGCTCCACCCTGACGTCGAGGGTAAAGCTAACTATGATGCCCTTCTCACTTTGACCAATTTGGCCAGTGTTAGTGACTCGATTCGTGGAAGAATTCTCAAAGAAAAAGCTGTGCCGAAAATTGAGGAATTCTGGTTTATGACGGATCATGAGCATTTAAGAGCTGCCGCATCGGAGTTGCTGTTGAATTTGTTGTTCTTTGAAAAGTTCTATGAGGATACTGTTGCGGTAAGGGATTTTGGAAAAATTTTTTTTTGTAAATTTTCTGGTTCCTTTTTTGATTTTCAAAATCCGTGGAGCCAGAGCCAATTTTTTCAAAATTGCAGAAAAAACTTGAAAATAACCGAAAAAAATTTTTTTTCCGAAAAAAAAAAACAGCTCAGAAAGTCTTTTTAGTTTTAAAGCAGACTCCTTGAATTTTTTTTTCAGTTTTGAACAAAAAAACCTTTTTTTTTAAGATAAAGTCGAAAAAATTTACCTCTTTTCTACGAAAATTTTCCAATTCAATCTAAAAAAAAATTCGAAAAAAATTAGAAAAAATTTTTCCTTCAAATTTTGAGACATTCGCAACTATAATTTGATTTTAAAATTTCTCAAATTTGAATTTCTAGATTAAAAAGTACTGAAAATTGGAAAAAAGTTTTTCTCAAGCAAAAATTGTTTTTCCTAAATTCTCCAAAATTTCTAGACTCATCGAATTTTTTTGCCTTCAAGCCTGAACTTCCTGTAATTCGACCAAACTGTTTCCTTGCATTTTTCAAAAAATTTCCAATTCCTTGAACTTTTTCAAGTTTCCGGCAATGTTTGAAAAACTGATCAAATTTTTTTTTTGGGGATAGCACGTTCCAGAACCGTGTTCCTTATCGGAACTGTCTCATGCCAAAACTGTTCCAAATCAGGAATAAAAATTTTATTTTCACGTACGAGTTCCGCTGTTTTCAGATGGGACAGTTTTATTACGGGACAATTCTGGAAAGGAAAAGTTCTGATAAGGGACACGGTTCTGGAACGTCCTATCGCCAAGCCCCACAAAATTTTGTTTTTCCCAGAAAAAAACAATGTTCATTTTGGAACAATCCAAAAACACTTTTCCCATAAAATAGCTTAGTCCTTCTCATTTTCAGCCTGGAACCGATCGTCTCAAACTGTGGGTTCTCTACTCAGCAGAAGTGGAAGATGAGCGTCTCTCGCGTTCCGCCTCCGCCGGTTTCGCTATTCTAACAGAAGACGAAAATGCTTGTGCCCGGATAATGGACGAGATTAAATCATGGCCCGAAGTGTTCACTGATATTGCAATGCACGAAGACGCCGAGACCCAGAGACGTGGATTGATGGCCATCGCCAATATAATGCTTTCGAGCAATAAACTTTGCTCTGAAATTGTGTCATCTGAAGTCTTCCGAGTGCTTGTTGCAGTGGCGAAGCTGGGAGCCATCAATCAGGAAAGAGCCGGATCCACGGAGCAAGCGAAAAGAGCTCTGGAAGCCGCGGAAAAGTTTGGATTGATTAAGGCCACTGATCGAGAATTGTATGAAAGAGCCAATCAAATGAGCACCATCACTGAAGATTGATTTATTTTTGTTTTTTTGCATAATTTTTTCCCTTTGTTTTGTTGTTGAAAAATATTATTTTCTTAAAACTATGATTGCTGAAAATGCGCTCCATTCGCATTTCTGGAAAATTGAAAAATTTCACACACTGTTTTCGAAGTGCGATTGGAGCGCGTTTTCAGACCCTCTGACTATACTTGAACACTCTAAGTCATCAATTATATTGCTTTATCCACCCCTCTCCCATGATTCATGTACCATCCATTTGTGCCTTTAATATAAGATAAAAAGTGTGATTGAAATGTTTTTTTTGTGAAAATTTTCAAAAATTTGCTTTTTTTTTCATTATAATAGTGAAGAATTGGTGGTCAAATAGAGCTGATTTTTATGGAACAACCCGGAAAAATCGAAAAAAAAAACGAATAACAAATCTGAGAGTTGAAAATTTTCTTCAAAAATAAGAATTTTTGGGCTCAAATCGATTTGAGTTTGACTTTGAAAATTGTTTGAAATTGTTTGTGTCTTTTTTCTGGAAAATCGGCAAAAACTGTGATTTCTGAATTCTTCTCAAAACTCAAAAAAAAAATTATAAAAATTTTTTTTCTTTCTCAAATCCGCAGCGTTTTTTTCTACTAAAATCGGCATAAAATTCATGAAAACAGTTGGTTTTTTAAAAAATAATTTCCACTTTTAAAAAAATAAATCGAAGATTAAAAAAAAAGAATTTTCATCTGTTTTTCCTTTTTGTTATGAAATTTCGGGTTTCTGAACGTCCCGTTTTCAAAATACTGTGTTCGAAATTTCAGTATTTTATATTCGATTGTTTCCAGAACCAAAAGTTCGGTTCCGAAACATCTTCCTCTTCCTCACTCTCCTCCCTTCCTCCCCTTCCCCCGCTGACCCTCATGTTTATAGGCGTCCTCCAATCGTCTCTCCGGGTCATGCAGTGTGGCGCAGTGGTAGGAGTCTTGCCTGCCGCTCAGGCGGCGGGTTCGACTCCCACCCAGTGCGCGGCGCTTCGTCCGTTGATGACAACATACATACACCATTACGATCTCTGAAGACTTCGTGCTGATCATGTTTCCATGCAACACCAACTGAGGACGTTTCTTTTTTCGGTTTTTTTGAGGGATTGTTCAGTTTGTAGGGAAACAAGTTCAGAACAGATGAATTTTTATTGTTTTCGAAAAGAAAAGGCATGAAAAAGCGTTGAAAAAAAGCGGAACAAAACTTGAATTTCGATATAATAAATGACCAAAATTTTAAACCATTTTTGAGTCAAAAATCAAAAATTTACTTCGCTCTAACCCGTTTTTTATAATTTGCATGAGGTTTTGATCAAAAGTTAGATTTTCGATTTTCAAAATATGACTAGTTGGTGTAACAATTGAAGGAAAAAGAAGGAAGAGGAAGAGAGAAGAAATGAATGGTCCTTAATGGTCCCGTTTTTATTTGGCGGTTCTATTTTTATTCAAATTATAAATATTGTCAAATTAATAATTTTTGTGCAAGGAATTCAAATTTGAATTTTCCCGGGCGGTCCGCCTTTTTTGATCTCCAAGCTATTTTTGATCTTACATTTGTTTACCGTATAACATGAGAAAACATCAAGGAAATTTAAGATTTTTTCTGATTTTACTTATTAGTAAATGGCTTAAAAGTAAATAGTAAAGTAAATGATAAATAATGACGTTTTGGTTCGAGTTTCAGATAATTTGAAGAGTTGAAATAAGCTTATTATAAATATGAAATCAAATTCTTGCCACGAAGATTTCAGAGAAAAGTTTGTTTTCACTATAACCCTTCAAACTTTTCAAAAAAAAATTCAAGTAAAGGGTCAAAACACAATTTGAATTTATTCAGATTCTTATGAATTGGGTTTACACCAATTTTGATTTGAACGTTTTTCGAATTTCTGATTCCCAAGCTAACGGTGGCCTGAATTAGAACACTTATAATTGGTCAGACGTGACCCTTTAAATCGGTCAGGTGTGAACCTCATTTTTACTATTTTTCTAACTGGGGCTCGACAATATCTTTGGAAAAATTGCCAAATAATTGCCAAATGTTCAGGATCCTTTGAAAAAAGAGACGGACGAACGGGGGTGAATCAGGGTTTGTCCTAAAACAAAGCGTATTTCTAAGAAGGTTAAAGATAAATCTAATGTTTGAATGACCATCAAAAAAGTTCAGTATTTTTTAAAAAAGCGCCAAAAGTAACCCTTTAGTGATAGCCCTATTCAGGATCCCCTATAAAAAGAGACGGATGAACAGGGGTGAATCAGGGTTTGTCCTAAAACAAAGCGTATTTCTAAGAAGATTGAAGATAAATCTAATGTTTGAATGACCATCAAAAAAGTTCAGTATTTTTTAAAAAAGCCCCAAAAGTAACCCTTTAGTGATAGCCCCATTCAGGATCCCCTATAAAAAGAAACGGACGAACAGGGGTGAATCAGGGTTTGTCCTAAAACAAAGCGTATTTCTAAGAAGGTTAAAGATAAATCTAATGTTTGAATGACCATCTTTAATAATAACAATCAAGAACTTCCGTCTGTCTGTCTGTCTGTGTGTGTGTGTGTCGCCGGCCCTAGCGAGGTTCGTAGTGAATCGATTTTTCTGAAACTGAGACAGCTGGATGTGGAATTTTTTCGCAATGATGCCCGTCTATTTCAATTTCCGAATGTATAGAAAATCAGGTCACCAGGTTCAAAAAACCGCATTTTCAGGCCTTTTTAAAAATTTCCTTGGGGGAGAGGGACGCACAGGGGGCCACGTGAATATAATAAACCCCGTAAAATTTTTCAAAATTTTTTCATTTCTAAAAGGAGGTGAAGCCAGGCGGTAGGAGGCGCGCAGCGCCGATGACCGACTGGTTGAAAAAGTTCAGTATTTTTTAAAAAAGCGCCAAAAGTAACCCTTTAGTGATAGCCCTATTCAGGATCCCCTATAAAAAGAGACGGACGAACAGGGGTGAATCAGGGTTTGTCCTAAAACAAAGCGTATTTCTAAGAAGGTTAAAGATAAATCTAATGTTTGAATGACCATCAAAAAAGTTCAGTATTTTTTAAAAAAGCGCCAAAAGTAACCCTTTAGTGATAGCCCTATTCAGGACCCCCTATAAAAAGAGACGGATGAACAGGGGTGAATCAGGGTTTGTCCTAAAACAAAGCGTATTTCTAAGAAGGTTAAAGATAAATCTAATGTTTGAATGACTATTGAAAAAGTTCAGTATTTTTAAAAAAAGCGCCAAAAGTAACCCTTTAGTGATAGCCCTATTCAGGATCCCCTATAAAAAGAGACGGACGAACAGGGGTGAATCGGGGTTTGCCCTAAAAGCTTGCGTATTTCTAAGAATGTACAATAAGATCAGTCCAGAAAGAAGTCCAGAAAACAGAGGAGGGAGAGATCGGCTACCCACTAGTATTGCGAAGTTTTACAAAATTTACTGATTTCTCTCTCTTTTCCCGGAACTCACCTTCTAATCTGTTGGCCCTTCTCCTATGTTCTTTTCAATCAATTGCTTTTTTCAGCCGCTAATTCCAAATATTCGGTCTCTTTGGCTTGACTTCGATTCTTGTCACTGACAGCGATGCATTGTGATCTGTAAATCACATTTGAATAATAAAAAAGAAAAAAAAATTAAGAGAGGGTTCAAGAGGTTAGCACAGAAAAATCAATAAAGACGCTCTGCAATAAACGAGAGGTCAAAAAAAAGAGACGACCATTCATGACGATTTAAATGGAATGAATGACTGTGTGCAAGACTTTTTTCGAGAGACGCACATCCAAATGACGACGCTGAACACGCGAACGCAACATAAAAGAAGGCGTCGCATCATAGACACAAAGAGGTGGGATAAAGAAAAGTAGAAAGAATCTTAGACCTCTCGCTTATTGGAGAGCGTCATTATTGATTTTTCTGTGTGCTAAGGTATGAGGAAGGCTCGAAATAAGGACGAAAAAAGGAGGAGGAGAGTCTGTGAAATCTCTGTATTGTCTAGATGTGTAATTCAGAGAACTACCATTTGCTGCTGCTACTCCTAATCAGAACCAGTCGGACAAGAACTGGGCAAATCAGAACTAACCCTTATAAGAACCGACCGTTTAAGAACTGCCCCGGATAAGAACTCCGGATAAATTGTCCGGTTCTGATTCGTCCAGAGTTCTGATTCGGGCAGTTTTGATTAGGGGTAGCACCCAATTTCTCATGAATAGCATATTTTAATTAGTTTCGAGTATATAGAACAATAGAATCATCAACTATCCGAATTTATATCGATAACATTTGTGTCTGTCATCTCCACAAAAAGTATTTTTACTGTTACTTAGTTTATAATTAATCCAGATAAGAATTAGTTACGAAAATATGAACAGTCTCGAACTATTTGTTCAATCCAAACTACTCGTCGTTTCAAAAATGTTGTTTTATTAACTCCTAACACTCCCGTAACTCGTATTACCGATTGGAGTTGGGAATTTTAATAAATTTTGTTTGACTAGCTTTTCCGGGCCTCCGGTCCGTTAAAGCCTTTGACGTGTGTTCAAGACGGCTTAGCAAAAGTTCTTACATCTTTGCGAGGTGATTTCCTATCTTGTGAAAAAAAAACCGGTCAAAAAGCTTGATTCTGAAGCGAGATATGAGCTGTAAATCATTCCCGGGACAAAATTTCGGACAAAAATTGGCTTCAATTTATTTCTACAAAACTCCGCCCTTTTTAAATTAAGGTTTCACGTTTATACCTTCTATATTTAAAGAGAGAGGGGCAGAGAAGATTATATCATAAAAATGATGAGAAACGTGTTGAATTGCTATGTCGCTTTTTTGATCGGGGCTGTACAAATGACGTTTGTCTGGGCCTGACCTTAGCCGGGCGGCCATCTTCAGAAGCCATAATAAATAAAGTTTATAAAAACAAAAAATGATTTTGGCGGTACTACCCCTAATCAGAAATAGAGGAACCATCACTCTCCCAAATCAGAACTCTGGACGAATCAGAACTGACTTTCATAAGAACCGACCGTTTAAGAACTGCCCCAGATAGAAAATTTTCAATTGCTCGAGTTTGGACATTTTTCTCATCTTGCAGGCCATTGCAGCGAATTTGTGTCAGTTCTAATTCGGGCAGTTCTGATTCATTTGCGGTAAATTCTAGCTGAAAAAGTCGGAAATTTCTACAATATTTTTAAACCGTTTAGGTTTTAAAACTGGCCCAAAAATATTCGAATATGCTTCCCAAATAGGAAAAAAACCGAAAAACAGCGAGAAAAGTTTAAAAAATTTATTATGAGCAAAAGACATGGTTGTACTTGTTCATATTATATAAAGCTTCTTCATTTTCCCCATCCACGGTGTCCTCCGAATCCTCCGAATCCACGTCCGCCTCCGTGTCCCCATCCTCCTCCATGGCCTCCGTGTCCTCCGTGATAGTGGTGATGGTGATGATGGTGGTGATGTCCCCATTGTCTTTTGACACGAAGGGTTTCACTGAAAAATCGAAAATTATTTTTAAAAACGCCTATTTGAGCCTATTTTTGGCTATAATTGTCTGAAAAATGCCTTTTTCGACTGAAAATGACAGTTTCGGCCCTCTTTTCGACTTAAATCTAGCCGAAAAACTAAGAATTTTGATTTAAAAAACTTACTCCATGGTATCCAAGCTCATATCAGTTGGATATGAAAGAGCTGGGAGGGCAGCCAATGCCAATAGGCAAAATACAAAAAGTAAATCGAAACTATTCATTTTTTGTTGTCTCATTCTAAATTTATCCGACTTTTATACCCTCTCAGACTAAGATTGATCTTCGGTGATTCGGCGAAGAAAAAAGATCGACTCCGCCCCCAAAACGTGATGATAACCGATGCGAAATAGTTTGTGTTAGTTTAGACCACCTTGTTTGGGAAAAAAAGGCGAGAGATAGAAGGGTGTGAGAATTAGAGGGGATAAGAAAATGATAAGAGAAATGATAATGTTATTCTCCAACGAAACAGATCAAAGCGTTTAGATCAGTAGATCTGAAGGGAATGATCGGCACCCATGATTGCGATGAGCCGGGCCGGGCCAATTTAGAACTTTCTACCGGCCCGGCCCGATTCGGCCCAGCTGGCTGGCTGGTCACTGAGAGGGGTCAAAAGTTTTTGCACTGAAAAATTTTTATTCGTATTTTTCGATAACTGAAGGAGTGGTTTTCTAGAGAAAATTGTGGATAATTTCATTAGGAAAAAGTCAGAAATTTCATCAAAAACACCAAAAAAAACTTTCATTTTTTTCGGTATGGTGTAGGATTTCTTTTACCAAAAAATCTCGTTTTTACGGCTCGAGCCCCCTTTATTCAAAGAGAACTCTTTCCGTAACTTTTCGAAAAAAAAAATACTTGTCCAACAATTATTGAAAACCATCTAATTGAAGGACAGCTTTAAGAAAAATACATCATTTTGAGAAGGCTGTAAATAGGTGAACATGCCCTTATATTACAATATCGACATCACATTTCTCAAGAAACTTCACTTTTCAGAAAAGATCAAAAGTTTGTTGATTGACAATTTCTCAGTTTGTTTCAGTCTGTACGAGTGACCTTTGTTTGGGTCTGATCTTTATCGGTCGGTCTTTACTTTTATGAATCAAAAATTGGTGTTATCAAAAATCAGTTTTGAATTAGGTATTTGTCGAGAAAACGCACGGGATAGCCGAGAGTCAATTAATGCAAATTCGCTTCATCTCATTTTAGATTATTGGCACTGTGCCAACTTCAAAATCAACTGGAGTCCAATAGACGCGACGCGACACGCATTGCTTCGTTCAGAGAAGAATTTTCGCTGGCTCAACGAACCAGCGCTCTGGCGACCGTCTTCTATATATTTCGGCTTCTACCACTTGAAAAATAGAATTAGCACAAAGTTTAAGTATTTTTAATTCGAACTTTAATACTTTTTAGCAAACATGCAATGTCATTCTGAGAAGGTGTCAGGATTAGAAGAAATAAAAAGAGAAGATAAAAGATATTGTTGTTCGCTAAACAAAACAGATCAAATTTGACCAGATCAACAGATCGGAAGAAAGGGTGTGATCGTTATCGCAAAAACTTTTCTCTAGTCGTTTTGTTTTGTTTTATTTCGTTCTCGCACGTCATGAGAAAACAATAAAAAACCAGGTTATAAAACGGGTGGTGAGTAATTTTCGTTTACTTCTGAAATTTTATCTAAAAACGAGAGAAGTCTTTAAAACTCAAAAACAAGTTTGCCAGACTGACATTGAAAAAGAAAAAAGGGCCATAAATCTGAAATGAGTCAGAATTGATAAAACTACGGGAAAAGTTTTTTCCACACTTGTCGCGGGCCGGACTTTTCCAAAAGAAAAAACCGTCAGAATTCAAATATCAGAAGTTTTGAAAAATTTGTCGGCAATTTGTCGAAGTTTTGAAGACATTTTTGTCGACGAGTTTGTCGAAACGTTCATCAGCAACTCTTTGCCAAATTTGTCGACAAATCGTGACAATTGTTGTCGAGCACTCTTTTGAACACAGTAATGATAATGCCATAAATCTTCTACTATACCGGCACCCATAATAGAATAGCACCAGATGTGTGCATCCAAAGTTTTTCCGGGAGCCTCTAATAGACCGGCATTGTCCAGTTGGAAGTCAAAGTTGTCTCAATAATGAAAATAGTAAAAAAAAATCAACTTTGGCAGTGATATCCCCAAAATTTCATAAAAATCGTCTCTGTTCTGCAGATTCGGAAGCAAAAATGGAAATTTTTGATGCGGTTGGCCTCAACTATATCAACCCTGTAGTTTTTATTTCTGGAGCCAAAATCGACCTAATTTCTTGTAAAATTTTTTCGCATTTTTTGTTCTTCCGACTTATCATAAGCCCTGTAAAAACGAAAAAAAAAACCAATGAAAATATAAATATTTATTATTAGCAAAGGAATTCAGTATGTACATCACAGGAAAGTCGATTTATTTTCCCCATCCACGTCCCCATCCGCCTCGTCCTCCGTATCCTCTCCCCCATCCTCCACCGCGTCCCCATCCACCTCCACGTCCCCAGCCACCTCCTCTGCCTCCATATCCGCGGCCCCATCCACGTCCTCCCCATCCCCATTGCCTCTTGACACGAATTGTTTCGCTGGAAAATTCGAATTTTTTTTTAATTTGGAAAACATTTAAAAAAAATTGAAGTTATTCGCTAACCACGCTTTTCATAGTAATTGTGCTTGAAAATAGTTCTAGACCGAAAGGACCGCGGCCTCCTGGCGTAGAAATCCCACCGTGTTATTAGAGTGGCCTAGAAGTTTTGCCAGTGGTTCCTAGGCTACCGGTGCGATTTCTAGGCCACGGTCCTTATCGGGGCTTTTTCTATGGTTTAGAACGATTTTCAAGTAAAATCAATATGAAAATCGTGATCAGCCTTGGTTGGAAAAAATCGGAATATGAAATAATTTTCCGGAAATTTGTTTCGGAAAGTCGGATATGTGAATTTTTTTCCGAAACTGAAATTTCAAAAAATTTGGAAAACGAATAAATTCTTCAAATCTGATCTTTCAGACAAGTTTTCGGCCAAAGAGAGAATTTTGGCCGAAGACCGTGTTTTAAACCGGAAAAAGGCTAAGTTTTTCTGAAATTTTGAAAAAAAGCATAAAATAATTTTCTTCATTTTCTTTCCGGTTTTCCAAAAACTAAAAGTTTTCTTATGGAAAAGTTTCTGGATTTTTCTGAAAACTTTTCAGTCAGAAAACGGAAAAAACCGGAGTTTTCCTTTCTGACTCCGGTCAACCTTGATCAGCGTCAAATTTTAATGCAGAAACAATGTTTAAATCCAGATTTTTTGCAAAACTTACTCATTAACTCCGTCGTCGCCAAAAGGCTCCATGGTATCCAAACTCATATCAGAAGGATAGGAAAGAGCCGGCAGGGCAGCCAAAGCCAAAAGGCAAAATACAAAAAGTAAATTGAAGGTATTCATTGTTTGGTTGTCTCATTCTAAATTTTCTCCAGTTTTTATACCCCATTCAGACTGATATTGGTCTTCGATGACTTCGGCGAAGATCAACTCCGCCCCCTTTTTTTGTCTCCTCGTGATGACGTTGAAATGATGCGAGAAAGTAGTTTAGACCCCCCTTGTTTAGGGAAAAGAGAGATAGAATGGAAGGTGTCAGAATCAGAACCAAAAGATAAGAAACTGATTAGAGATATTGTTGTTCGCCAAACACACAAAAGTAGATCAAAACCGACCAGATCAGTATCAGATCGGAAGCGTCTGATCGTTATCAAAATTTTTGTTTTGTTTATTTTTTTCTTTTTTTTTCGGATCTCACGAGAAACTATATAAAAACCCGTTATAAAACAACGATGAGTAATTTTTTGTTTTTTGAAAATTGTTTACAGAAAAAAACTAATAAATTTCTGAAACTTTAAAACGAGTTTTGCTGAAATAAGGACCAAAAACATGAGTCAAGATGTTGTCCTTTCGATAAAACTACGAAAAATGTATTTTCGATACATCATGTCCAACTTTTATTAGTCATTGTTTGGAAAGTTTAATTTTTCAAAAATGTTTGAAAAAAAATCCAAAAAAAGATCGCGGCTATTTTAGGATCAGGAAAGACCAAAAAGGACCAAAAATCTGAAATGATTCAGAATTGAAAAAACTACGAAAATTGTGTTTTCGACACATCACGCCCAAGTTTTATTAGTCATTGTAAAGATTTGTTTTTCTCAAAATCTTGAAACAACTTTTATTGGGACCGGACGCTTTGGAACCAAAACCGGAGAAAACCTGAAGCCATAAAAAATTTTCGTTTGAAAAGTAGAAATTTTCATTTGTAGTGGAAAATATTTTCCATACAATGTCAAAAATTTCGGAAAAAAAACGCAAAGTTTTATTTTTTAAAAATTTTTCGGTTCTTTTTAATTTTGAAATGACACAAAAGTTGATTGAAAATGACTAGAAATGCGTCGAAAAGGCTGAAAACAGTTCGAAAAGTCTTAGATGAGCAAATGCGCCCCATTGGACACAGTGCTTGATTTTTTAAATTTTCAAAAAAAAAACGCGAATCAATTTTTCGGAGAATTTTTCTTTTTGACCTAAACCGTGTTGAAAACCTAGGAAAATAGAAAACTTTTATTTTCAAACCAATTTATTTTTTCGATTTTTGGTGGAAAAATACTTCAGAATAGTTGTTTTTGATAAGAAAACCGTACAACAAAAAGAGCAAAAAAGTTCAAGCACCAAGAGTCCAGTGGGGCGCGGTCGCTCCTTATTTCGGAAAGTTTAGAATATCCCGTTTTTTGGTTTATTCTAATCTAAAAAAATGATTGAATAAACGATAGTAACGACTGGAAATGGCCCAAGTAGGCTTGAAATAACTCAAAAAATTCTTCCTTTTATCCAAAGTTTACTTGCTTTTTTTTAGTGTTTTATCGCAAAAAAAAAAAAGATTTTTAAAAAACTTCAGCAGTTTTTCCCAATTTAAAAATCTGTAAAAACTCAAATCTCTAGAAAACCAACAAAAATTTATATTCGAAAAACAAAAAAAAAACATATTTAATTAAAATTTCTTCAACTCTTCCTCGGTTTTCATTCGGAAAATCTTGCTCATCACATTTTGCACTGGAATTTGTACAGTTTCCATCCACCATTCACCCAAATCAAAATCTTCAGAAGGGGCAAAGAAATCAGTGATTTTGTTAAAAATATATTCAAATGAGTCCTCAATAATGTTGTCATCATTCCAAATGTCTTTCTTTGCTTCAAGTCCTGCGTTGTCCTAAAAAAAATGTGATTTTTTTTTTCAAAAATTTCCCAAAATGCAAAAGTGCTCTATTGAACATTACTTGGCTCAGTGCCAAAACTTGTGCATTCTGACGTGACGGTGTTTGAGTATCTAGTTTAAATTAGCTATAAGTTGTTACAGTACTCCGAAAAAAAGACGCGAAAGAGAAAAATAAATCCCTAAAAGTTTTTTCTTTCTTTTTTTAACTTTTTTAAACTTTTTTTCAGCTTTCAGCTTAACCTTTTTTAAGCTCAAAATTTAAAAATTCGGACAAAACCGAGAGAAATTTTTTTATAAGCTGAAGCTTTTTCAGCCGTTTTTTAGGGCACTTTTGTTTTTTTTAACTCTCTAAATCCGAGGAAATTTTCCAAAAAAAAAACGTTTTTTTTTCATTTTTTTTCTAGAATTTTTTCTCAGACTTGAAAACTGAAAATTATTTTCAGAAACAGTTTTTCTGAGAAGAATCCGCTGGCCTAGAATCCGACAAATTCACTATTTATGAACGAATTTATTCTCAAAAGTTTACAAAATTCATTTTTTGTTTTTTTGTCATAACCGAAAAAATGCAAAAAGACATAAATTTCCAACTGTACGGATTCTAGGCCAGCGGTTTCTAGGCCATGGCTGTTTCCAAAAGCAATTTTGCACCATAAAATTATTTTCGAGCAAATTCAGAGTGAAAATAACAAACAGCGTGCAAAAAAAATTTCAGAATTAAATTTCTGAAAAATTTGAAAAAAATGTTTTTCAAAAAAGTCGCGTTTTTCACTTTTTTTTAGCACAAAAAAACTAAATTGAAAAAAAAAACGTACCCGACGACTAAACGAAATTTGCACCTTCTCATCATCACCATCATAATCGCATGAAATACTGGAATATGATGAACTACTACGACTACCAATACTGGTAGAATCATCAAATGTACTATTTATCACAAAACTCATAATTCGATGCATTCCACTATAATCCTTTTCCCGCCCGAATTCCACCGATTCAAACATTTCCCACGAGGGGCGTGGCTCATCTCGAATTTGTCTCATAAATGCCAGAATTGCACTTCGACTATATGAATAAGACGATGGATTCCGGCCACGAGCCAAATCGACAAGTGCTGCCACAACACGATAACCACATGAGAAATTATCAGATTGATGTTCGAATTCTCGATCAATCATAACTGGAATATATTTGGTGTAGAGATGGCCGAACAAATGACTGATTTGCGTGCCGATTTCGGTTATCATCTGAAAGAATTTGAGGAAAATGGGAAAAAATCCGAATAAAAAAATTTACCCTTGGAACTCCATTGCCATATGGCTGCAGACTGTCATAGAGTGCCACGTGCTTATAACGAGAGTTGAAGCTGAAAAAAAAAATGATTTTCAGCATACTTGTGATTTTGGGGTCATTTTCTCAGTTTTTTTCGGTGATTTTGATGAAATTTCTGACTTTTTCTTACTGGAAATATCCAAAATTTTCTCTAGAAAACCGCTCCTACAGTTAGCAAAAAAAAAACGAAAAAAAATTTGTTTTCAGGGAGGAAACTCTGGAAAAGTTTCGAAATAGGGCTGAAAAACGGGAAAAACGTACTCCCAAAATTAAAAATTTTCAAACCCGGGCCGGGTCGGGCCGGATTTTGACAAGACTGGTGAAAACAGTATTTGACTATGGCCTTCTAAAAGAGGTTTCATTTCCGAAACTCACTGCACAAGCACATAATGAGCTCTTGTCCGATCGTACAAAACTTGAACTGCCGAATGGTTTCCAGTCACATGTCTCCGGATATCTTCCACGTCCGTCTGTAAAAAAAAAACTTAAAAAAAAAAATTTTTTTTTACCGATCGAAAATCACTGTTTTACGCTCCAAAAGTTCTAAACAAGTTAGACCTAATTAAATTTCGAATTTCGATCTACCAAATGGCTTAGAAATCTGTGGCCGTGGCCTAGAAAACTCACAATCATAATAAATTGAATGGCGAGAAGAGCTTCCAATTTTTGTGGACAAACCGCTTGCATTTTATCACAAAACGAGTTGATCAAGTCGTCTTGAAGTTGTTCTCCGAATTTGATCTACAAATTGTTTTCTATATTTTTAAATGTTTTTTGAAATCAGGAGCAACCGCGCTCCACTGGACTCAGAGCTTGAATTTTTTTAGTTTTCAGCGAATTTCGATGGATTTTACCGTGTATTTCCTTCGAAAATCGAGACAAGTTTTGAATGGAAAAATTTTCGATTTTTCAAATTTCCAGCCAGATTTAGATCAAAAAAAGGGGTGAAATTGTCATTTTCAGTCGAAAAATGCATTTTCTAGGTACTTATTGTCAAAAAACGATAAAAAATGGATTTTTTGGCGGAAATTTTCAGAAAATCAGAAACACCTCCTCAAAAAATTATGCGACGAAATTGAAAACCAGTTTTTCATAAAATTAGAGTCCAGTGGAGCGCGGTTGCTGCCATATTCTTTGAAATTTCACCTCCTCATCATCCAATACTTCCTCTCTTCCCGTCGGAATTCTATCTATCATTTGGAGCACTTTGTGCTCATTGAAATCTTCAGTTAGATGCTCCGGGAGCTCTTCGAATCGAAAACGTCCCATCGTTTTAGTTCAACAAAAACTCAAATAGTTGGAAAATCCACGTCGTTTTTGTTTGAAAAATTTGCCAGCGAATTTTAAAGTTCACGCGGTGAAAATAAATTTTTGGTGGAATTAAAAAAAAATGAAAAAATTGTTTTTAATGCGTGAAAAGTTTCACAGCCCATTGTTCTTGTTTTCTACCCATTTTAAATACCTGAAAAGCGTTTCTTCTCCAAAGTTAGTTATTTTTGAATTTCCTGAATGTTTCTTACCTTGATTTTGAAGTTTTTTTTCTAAAACTGGTCTCAAGTTTCACTATAAATTTCACCCAAAAATATCTTTTAATGAAACAAAAGGACAGTTAAATAGCGCTTTTTTCGTCCAACCTCATCAAAACTGTACGGATCAGAACTGGTCGATTAAGGACTGGATGAGTCAGAAATGATCCATATGACAACTGACCGTTTAAGAACTGTCCCGGATAAGAACTTTTCAAATGCTCGTATTTGGACACTTTTCACTGCTTGCAAGCCATTGCAGCAAAGTAGTGTCAGTTCTCATCCGGGCAGTTCTGATAAGGTACAGCTCTAATTAGGGCTAGCACCATTTTTGAAGTTTTTTTTCAGAAATTTTCGAAGGATCTCCGTTATCTTGCTTTTCTTGTAATTTCCAATTAATTTCATTTCAGAGTTCCTAAGCTCCAATTACCAATTGTTTTCACAAAAATTGTCTCCAAATGCTGAGTACATATTTTCAATGCATAACATTTTTCAAAAACTTTTTTTCAAACTTTTACAAATTTTCAATCGAAAAAAATTATGAAAAACCAAGAAAAGCAGAAAAGTTCCTCTATAAATTGCCACTTTATCGGATTCTAGGGCAGCAGATTCTAGGCCATCTGCTTGCAAACGCGATTCTGTGACATTTCGAGTTATTTTTGAGAAAATTCATAGCAAAATGAACCATCGAAATCGCTCAAGAAATTTACTGATTTTAGTGGCCGTGGCCTAGAAATTTCACATGATAAAATGAACAAGTCTTTTCAAAATCACTTTATTCTCCCTCAGAAACCAAAAAAGTTCATTTACAGCTTGTCTGACTTTTGCTCTTCTCCAGTGCAGTTGTTCCCTCGACTTTGGCAATAGTATCCTCTAATTTTTCTCTCAATTCAGTGGCCGTCGGACGTTTCTCAGGATCCACTTGCCAACATTCTTTCATTATAATTTCCATTTCAGATGGCATTCCAGCAGGAGTTGGGAGACGATAGCCAGAGCGAGTTTTTTGCTGAAAAAATAACATTCGAATTGAATTTTTCTATTTTTTTCCAGAAAATTTTTAATTGTAGTTTACCAAAAAATTAGTTTACCAAACCAAATGTTTTAAATTTACCGGTACATTATCAAAAGAATTTATTAAAAAAGTTATTCTCTCACAGTTATCGTTATATCCACAGATAAAGTAAAAGCTTGATAAGGATTGCTATACTTACCGGTAAATTTACCATGTATCAAAAATTTTACCGGTAAATTATCAAAAAATTGCCGATAAAAGTTTATTTATGAACCTTTTCTCGATAGATTTACTGATAATTTGAACCGGCTAGGCTCGGTAAATTTGCCATTCATCAAAATAATCTACCGATAAATTATGGAACAACTACCGATAAAAATTATGGAACAACTACCGATTTTTCCAGAAATTTACCGAAAAAAATTCGTCGAAAGTTCTCCGGTAAATTTTCTAATAATTTCCAAGTTTATCGCAAGATTTTCCGGCAAACCCGCTAAACCATGCGCACTAGCGTAATTTCGGAGCATCGTTGCTTGGTGAAAGCAACTGGAAACATTTGAAACTGTTCGGTAAATTTAACAAAAATTACCGGGTAAGGCACATTGCTCGTCCCTAATCAATAATGGTTATTTCTCATCTTTTTTCCCAAAATTTTGATGGAAAACTTCGAGAAAAAACTCCATACCTTGACCACATAACCCTTCCACGAACTATACGGAGTATCATAAGGAACCTCATAGAACTCCCACATCATAACTCCGAACGCAAAAATATCAGTGTTGGCTTTTGTCTCTCCAATATCCCATACTTCTGGAGCCAACCATCGAATATTTGTGGGTTTGTTTAGATCCACTTTGTAGACCGAAGTGGCACGGCACAGACCGAAATCCGCAATTTTGACGATATCCTTGTGAATTAGGCAGTTACGAGCGGCAATGTCACGGTGAATGCACCTGGAAACTTTCAGATTACTGTAGAGCCTCTAACACGACGACAGGTACTGAGTGCTCAAATGTTTTGGGCGTGTTATTTTTTGCAGTTTTTTCATCTTTTCTAAGCTCCTACTGAACCGATTTTCATAAAATTTTGAATGATCGATAGAGAAGGTTGACGCGATGATGGTCGTCTTTTCTTTTTTTCTGATAAGATCACTGATAAGCTCTGTGCTATCTATGCACACAGTCAAAATCGCCTTCCCCAGCGGAAACCAGGCGGGTGAGGCGCGAAGTGCCGAAAACCGTCTGGTTATGCAAACCAGAAAATTTCATCAAAATCGAAAAAAAAGTGCTTCGAAATGTCCAAATTCGTCCGGTCCGCAATTTTGGGTCAAGGTGAACATGAACAGCCGGCATTTTAATTGACGACACTTTATGAAATTTATGTCAAATTAACTGTTCTAATAAACGATTACAGAAGTAAAAAAAAATGTGAAAAATTGGCCGAAATTTCTGGACTTTCTCAAAAAATTCCAGTTTTTTTTTTAATTCAAAAATAATTGAATTTTCAGTTTTGTCAGAAGCAAGTTTAATTGCTTTTATAATGGATTTCCCCAGGGAAATTTGTTCAGTTTTTTGAATTTACAGATTAGTCTGAGACAGGAACTCTAGCAGATTATTTCATTGAATTTCAGCAAAACCATTTACTTTGAGAATGAAAATGGAAATTTTTGAAATTTTCAGATGAATAAGAAGTGTGATAAAAAATGAGAATTACTCGCCCAAAATCCATCAAAAACATGTTTTAAGAACCATTTCTGATAATTTTCTGAAGCTTTTTTTTCAGAATTTTCAAATTTACTGCATATTGTGAAATTTTTGTCGAGTACTCTGGCCACTGCGCTCAAAAAATGTTTTTGATCAAATTTCACAAAATTATCTTCAATTGAAATGCCCAATCAGAAAGTTCACCACCACGCAAAACTGCGGACTGGACAAAACCTCGAAAAACACTCACTTCACGCGCCCGTAAACCCCGAGTACGGGAGGAAAGGGCCCAAATCCACAGAATGGAGTGTTTTTCTTGTGTCTCACATAGTATACAAAACATCAAGGGTTCTCTGAAGGATTCGAACCCGGGAGGGTTTATTCCGGATAGAAGAATGTTAACCACTCTACCATTCGGACACGGAAATATAGAGAGTTTAAGTTAATGATAAACCTTCACGTCTACGAAAATGTTCAATAACTATTTTTTGTACCCTATTTTGACGTGGATTAAGAACGGAGACAATATTATGGTTTTCGACTTTAATCACTTTTAGTGTTCTGAATTCCTTCTCAGTTTTTTCTTCAGGAAAAATTGGGTCATCTCAGGAAACTCTTTCGAATTCTGACCTAAGCCTGAGAAGAAGAATTTATGATAATTCCACTTGATAGTTTTTAGAAGCAAGCTTCTAGAATTTTGTTCAAAAAAAGCCCAATCTCCTTGGCACCGTTACTGAGTGATGTTTCTAGGCGTCAGCACTTTCTTGGGATACCTGTTTGAAGGTGTCCCCTTTTCCCGGGCACTACGCTCACTTTGAGGTGCGAGCAAGCTTCTAGGATTCATGTGAAAAAGTAGCCAAATTTTTCTTGCACTAAACTATGTGTCTGCTCGGGAGCGCTCTTTTGGAAATGCCCTCCTCTCTCTTTAGTTAAGTTTCGCAAAAAAATATTCTTTTTCAAACTTTCGGCAATAAGCTTTTGCTAACGATTCGTCCTCATTTTGCACTAGTTCTACGTGGATTCTAAAGGTCAAACATAAAATCGAGGGTCAGTTGAAAATTACGAGAAAAAATACACGTAAATTCATGTTTTATATTCTGGGCCCTTTCCTCCCGTACTCTGGATTTAACACCCCTCACTCACTTCTTCTTATGCAAATATTCGATTCCACAACTGGCATGATGCGTAAAAATCATTCTCGTTTTATTATCCAATTTTGCTCCCTTCTCCACTAGAGTATCCTCCACAGATCCTCCATTACAAAATTCCAAAACTAATAAATATGGAATATCATCAAGAATATATCCATAGAATTTCACAATATTCGGATGATCATACAATTGCATTACTCTTGCTTCTTTCATCATTTCAGCCAATGCCTCTTCGTCATTTCCTTCTGTATCCAACTTTTTGACGGCGATTTTTGTGTTGGTTTTGACGAGACGACCACGGTACACGGTTCCGTAGGCACCACTTCCGAGCTGAATAAAAAATTTGAAAAAAAAATTTCTCGGTAAATTTTTAAAAAATTTACCGGTAAAATTTATTAGTGAATTATCGACAAACTACCGATAAAGTTTAAATTTATCGAAACTTCATTGGCAAGTTTACCGGTAAATTATACGTAAAAAGTTTGCTAAATTTGGCGACAAACTATTCGTTTATAGAATCGTTTTCCAGTAAATTATGGGAAATTTACCGGTAAATTTCCCAATAAAAGTTCTACATCGAGTTTTTATAGACGATTTCATAAAAAAGTTTACAATGGGGTTTTCTGAAATTGACGGTGCATCTACAGTTAATCAAAACATTTACCGGTAAATTTTCGCAATTTTATTTGACAAGTTTACTGATAAATTCAACAGGAATTGTTCGCTAAATTTACCGAAAAATCATGATTTGTGGAAAAATTTACCGGTGAATTTAACAGAAAAGGCTCGCTAAACTTGCCGGAAAATCTTGTTATAAAAAATTTACCGGCACTCCTGGTAAACAATGCGCACAAGCGTAGTTCCGGAGCATCGTTGCTTTATTCAATTCGGCGCAAAAAAGCGACTATGAAATTTACCGGTAAATTTACGAAAATTTACCGGAAAGACGCCCCAGACCGATTTTCGGTAAATTTTGAAGACACCAGTTTTTTTTTCAAAACAAAAATTCAAATTTCCCCTCACCCTTTTCTTGAAATCCACATCTTTATGCATCAACTGGAACTTTCCTTTGGCAATTGCTCGCTTCAAAATCACCTTCTCCCCCTTCACTTCTACAGTATCCGCTTTCAACAAATCAATTAATTTTCCAATATTCGGAGCACTTTTATTCTGAAACAATTTTTTTTCATTCTGTTAAAAAAATGTCGAATTACAGCAAATTTCGCCGAATTCGGGGTCCGTTTAATTTCGAATCGACGAATTCCTTTTTTGAGACGAACAGCTAGATACGGTTGTAATTTGTTCAATTCTGGATTCATTTTCATTACAATCATGAAGTCACCGTCATTCTGAAAAAGTATATGCTGGAATTTTTTGAAAGAGCTGAAAAGCTAGATGTCATTCTGAAATAAAATTTTTGATTTTTTTTTGGAT
Organism: Caenorhabditis doughertyi; assembly: GCA_963572265.1. Taxonomy (NCBI): domain Eukaryota; kingdom Metazoa; phylum Nematoda; class Chromadorea; order Rhabditida; family Rhabditidae; genus Caenorhabditis; species Caenorhabditis doughertyi. Next base: position 17,163,786 of record OY751555.1, read on the forward strand.
TTTAGGACTAAAAAAAATACAGACATTTCTGTCGATAGACGAAGCATTTGAAATCGGAAAAAATTAGACTTGTGGTCTGAAAATTCTCAAATATGCTTCAAAAATTTTTTTTAATCCGACCTATTTTTTCAAATCTGATTTTCACTATTAATTCACTCAAAAATAGGTCTAAAAGGCACATAAATGCGTTTGAAAGCAACCAGATTGATGGCCTAGAAACCGTTGGCCTAGAATCCGACAAATTGACAATCGATGGTTTTTAATTTTTTTTTGTTTTGAGTTTTTTCTCGGCAAATTCTGTGAAATTAGCGATAAAAATTCGTTTTGTCATATAAAATAAAGAAATGCGGCAAAAACCGTCTACTTGTCGGATCCTAGGCCAGCAGATTCTAGGCCATCAATCTGGCTCCTTTCAAATGCGATTTCGTATTATTTTGAGTCATTTTTGAGTTTATTCATAGTAAAACCTAAAAAAGTTTTGAAAAACGAAAAAAAAAACCGTAAACCGGCACTTGTCGGGTTCTAGGCCACCGAACTCTAGGTCATCAATCTGACCTGTTTCAGGCGGCGAGTGTGCCACTTGGAGGCTTTTTTGGGTAAGTTCCTAGTGAAAAGGAGAATCAGCATGGAAAAATACGTCGGACTAAAAATTTTAAAAAATTTCGAAAAAAAAAATTTTTTTTTGAAAAATTTCCCTCTTCCGCCGAAAGTTTTTTTCTGATTTTCACCAAAATTTCAAATTTCCCGCCGTCCCCCTCACCACAAGAAGTTGATCAGAGTCTTGATTCATAAGAGCTCCATGGTTATACGGTAGGTTAATGTCCTCTTCTGGAAGTCTGCAAAAATCCAAAAAAAATTTTTTTTGCTGAGAAAACCCACTTTTCTTTTTTTGCCATTTTCTTTCCAGTGGTGGTAGACCAAAAATAGAAATAGTGCATTTTTTTTTGAATTTTTGTTTAAAAAAATCGATTAATTCAAAAGATCGTTATCAGTTTATTAGGGTTACGTATTTATTAAAAAATTTTGACGGAAATTAAAAAAAAAGAAAAAAGTCGGAAATTAAATTAATTTGTACATTCAAGTGATGAAATGGTTTAAAATGCGAGGTATGCAAATGCGCTCCACGGAAAAATGAGCTGAAAATTCAAAAAAATGTTTGGGTGGAGCGCGTTTGCATACCTCGTATTCATTTGCGCGCAAACTCGGTTCAAAGGCGCCGATTGGTCCCGTCACGATTAGAGTAATCCTCAGTTCAAGGTTACTGTAATCGCGATGGGGCCCAATTGACGATGCGCCTTTAAAGTTAGTAAACGAACTGATAAAATTGATGAAACGTGACTGAATAAAAAACGAAAAATGATAGAAAAATTAAAAATTTGAGATCAACAAATTGATTAGAAAGACAGCTCATCCTCTCCTTCCGACATGTCTTGTTCGCCACTGAAAAAATTTTATATTTTTTTTTATGTGATAAGGTTTTCTAGAGAGCCCAAAAAAACCGCTTTTCCCAAAACTAACATTTTTGTAAAAATTTCAAACTTCTTTCGATTGCACATTTATTTTAGAGTACTGTATCAATTTCGAGCACATGCAAGTTGATACGGAAACACCGCCACGTCAGAACGCACAAAATAGACATTTCGTCAGGAAAGTTCAATAGCGCGCTTTTACATTCCTAGTTCAAAAAAATTCGAGAATTGTTGAAAAAATAATTTTTTTCACAGGAATTCTCGAATTTTTATCCGGTTTTCCTGGTTTTTCATATAAAAAAAAATAACTCACGCTTCAAGCCTTGCTGGTCCCGCTATATCTGGTTTAATATCCTCCGGCTCATCTTCGTCGTTGCCACCTTCAGCTTCACGTCGATGAACCTTGGCAATTTCACGGAACAAACGATTTCCCTCGTGGACGAGCTGGAAATTTAGAAATTTTTCAGTGGAAAATTTGAAAAAAATACGATTGTTTCATTGCCAAAGAATTTTTTTGTTTGATTTTCGGCAAAAGGTATTTCAGAATAGGTGTTTTTGGTGCGAAAACCGTGAAATTCAATGAAAAAAGTGCAGAATGGAAAATTTCAAGTACTGAGTCCAGTGGGGCGCGGTTGCTCTCGGTTTCGAAAGACTAATAGTTGAAAACTGCCTAAACTGTGCAAAAATCGTCATTTTGATGGCCCAGTTTTTATGATGGCCGTGGAAGAAAAAAGCTCAAATTTTTCGGACAGTTGATAGTATCACAGCTACAGTTTTTGACTTTTTCGATTTTTCAAAAAAAAAAAATAAACACTCAAACTAAAAAAAAAGACCGAATATAAAAACTCACATTCTCATAAGCCATACACTTATTGGCAAACTCAAACGATTTGTCCATTTCACCAATTTTGAAAAAGTGATTAGCCAAGAAAGCGATTGCATAAATAATCTTCTCCTCTGCCGAAGTCACCAGCTCATAAACAATCAGAAAAACTTCAAAAGCCTGAGCAGCTTTAGCATCATCCGAGTGCTTCTCATGGAGTTTGGCAAGATTCCAAAGAGCGTTTCCTTCAATATCTCCAAACAAATAAGCTCCGGTAAAGCACTTTTCAGCGTCTTCAATTCTATTTAATTTGGCGTAAACTTCTCCAAGAGCCACCAAAAGCCGAGAGTCATGGGGTTTACATTTTTGAGCTTGTTGATAATAAAACACGGAATACGCTGGCATTTTCATGATATCATACATTTGGCCGAGACCGTACCACCCACGATGATCCGCCTTATCGACTTCAATGGCTCTTCTGTAGGAGACACAGGCAGCCGCGTTATTCTTCATTTCCATAAATTCATGGCCGATGAGCACCCAGAGAGCTGCAATGCCTGGGTTGAGGCGAAGAGCTCGTTGGAAGAATTTGATGGCATGTTCACTGTCGCGACGGATTGCGTAGTAGTTTGCTGGAAAAAGAAGGTTTATGAAAGTGTGCATTTTGTCGTGAGATGTGGGGTGTGCACTAACTTTTCAAATTATCAAAAAAAAATTCGAGAAAAACGGAAACCGATGAAAAAGTATAGCATTTTTTTTGGCGTGTCTGGTGTATTTTTTAATGGCGATTCAGATTTTTATGATGAAACCATTAGAAATTGCTCGGAAAGGCGGAAACCATTACAATTAAAGACCCTAGTCAATGTGACCGCGACATTTTTTAATGCATGTGTTTGGAAAGTTTTTTGCTTTTTTTCAGGTCAAAAACCAGTTTCCTTTTATTTTGAGGCATTTTTGGTACAATTTTCTAGCTGAGACAGTTATTTATGTCGTTAATTAGGAGAATTTTACAATATTTCAATTTCGGGTTTTTTTTTTCAGTAATTGGAGATTCATTGGAGAAAAAGAGCCCGTGAGGCCACTTTTGTCGTGTTTTCGAGCAAATTTCGAATGGTTTCATTATGAAAACCGACTCCAGGATGAAAAACACTCCGTAGGCGCGCCGGAATTCTAGTCCGCGGCCGCCTATTTCAAGGACAAAAATCGACGTAAATTGAAAATTTACTCTGCTTTAGAGCCCAGAAACTAATTCTGTTTTGATCAGAACATATTCTTTTCAGCGAATTAAGAAACTCTCACTTCACCAAAACTCAAACTTTTGAAAATTTTGAAACTCCCGCCTCAACTCACCAACAATACAACACGTCTCCCATTTGAATTTCTGCACTGCGAAAACTTCCAATGCCAACTCGGACAATTTTTTCTGATCATTTCGAATATACAAACTATCAGAAAACAAATGAAGATCAGTCATTCGATAAGGATCTTTCATTCGAATATCTTCAAAATTAGCAATCGCTTGATCATGATCATGCCGGGCATTAGAGCAAGCGGCAATCTTTGTGATAATCATTGGAATTCCAGTCATTCCACGAGCAACAAGTTGCTCCGCTTTTTGAATTGCCATGGAGTCTTGATGGAATCTTTGTAGAACTAGAGTCATAAACCAGTCACCCATCCAGAGGGAATCAATTTCATTTGTGAATTTATCTGCGTCCTCGATGTCTTCAATAAGGCGGGAAAGGCCTTCCCATGCTGGCCAGTGTCTGAAAACTTGTCTGTTGATTAATTTTGAAAATTTTGTTTTGTTTTGTTTTTTTTTCACTGCGATGATTAGCGTTTGGTAGCGAAAAAGGTTGGAAAATGAGTCTAGTCCGCAATTTTGCGTCACGGTGAACCCGCACAATCGGCTTTCTAATTGACGACGTTCAAGAAAAATTGCATTTTTGATTGATTTTCGGTAAAAACCTGATTTATAACGTTCAAAAATTCATCGATTGTCGTCAATACAAATGCCCACTGTGCAAGTTCACCGCGACGCAAAATTGCGGACCGGACAAAAATAGATTTTCAAATAACCGGAAAGTTTTTCCGAATGCGATTTTGGATATTTTTTCAAAAAAAACTTTGTCAATCTCATAAAAAAAACTCCAAAACTCCAAAAAAATTGAGAAATTGTCTTAAAGATTATTGAGATCATTTTCTGAATTTTTCAAGTATACTCAATTTTTTTCTATAGAGAATCACTGAAAAACTGTAAAAATAAGTATCTTTCAAAAAAAATTATAAAAATTTGAGAAACAACTGGTGCCCTTCTATTACAGACAACATAAAGTCTAACTTTTTGAGGCTTGACGAATAGGCTAGCGGATATAAAATTTCAAAAAATATTTTTTTCTATTTCGCTATGATTTTCAAAAAATTTCAAGAAATGTTTCTAAATAATGAAAAAAAACAAAATTTTTAGACAACTGCTCTAAAAAACATAAAATAAAGATAAATGGCCTAGAAAAACACGAACGTGGACTAGAAAAATCTTACCTCGGCTCCCTCTTAATCACATTTCTCATTGTGACCTGTGCTTCTGTCTTCAACCCTAATTCCACTTCAATCAGCCCCATCAAATACTCAAACCACACATCATCCGATTCCCTGAGCTTTGCCTCCTCCATTTGCTCCAAGAGCTCCGAAAAAGTGCTCTTTTTTTCAGCAAAACTAGTTTTCCGTTCAATTCCCTCAGAATCATTCTCCAAATGCTCTTGATAATAGGCCAAAAAAAGGTTACGGTAGTACAAAAAGAGGTCAACCGGGTTCTTTTTCATAGTTTTTTCGAAAAAGTAGGCGGCTCTTCGGAAATCCTTATTTTTGATGAGGGACCTGGCGAATTCCGATGTAAAGCGCCGTTTTTCTTCGGACATTTCAACGTCTCCGGGAGTCAAAACAGCAGGTTCTTCAACCCAATCGGAGGAATTTGTGGAAATTTCCATCTGGTTTTCCGTCTGGGGTACTGTAGCCGGCTCCATATTATCCCATTTATCAGGCATATAGGCCAGAATCTCATTCGCCCACATTTCAGCGTCCAAAAAGCATCGATAAGTGCACTCGTCGCGAAGCCATTGGAGCTCATTCACAAAATCGTTTTTATTGATTTTTCCCCGATTTATCATTGATATGGAGACGCCTGACATTTGGGAGACATCAAATGGAGATGGTTTATCATTGCGGAATGTGCCAGGGGCTGGGAGAGCACCGCTTCGAGAAGCGGCTTGCCGGATTAGAGCGATTCGATCGATGCTTGATTGGGAGGGTGTCCCGGAGGTGGAGGTACTCATCTGGGATTGGACATATTTTAGAAAATGATTTTAAAACCGTTTTTATATCGGTTCCGATCGGATGCGGTCCTTTCCGACATAATTTTCAATTCTGATCTCATTTTTCATCTTAAATTCACTCAAAAATCTCCGTGAAGTGCACAAATCGAGGCCGAAATCGCATTTTTCAGATTTTCCGCTTTTTTTCTAGATTTTTTTTCTAGATTTTCCGCTTTTTTCTCGTCCGTTTCATTTTTTACAAATTATTTATCTTGTACTAGTTCTACATGTGAAATAGTCGAGAAAAAAGTGAAAACTATAGAAATCGACTGCCGCGTTGTCGGTTTCTCGGCCACGGCCACCGAAAACGAAAAACTGAGCATGATGATTTTAATGAAAAAAGTGGAAAATATGACAAACTTTTGACTGAGAGAACAGGATTTTAGACATTTTCAAGAGAATTTTGATTGATTCAGTGATAAGAACCAGAATCAGCATAAAAAATCACCCCAGACAATGGAAAAAAAAAACAAAAAAGGACGAAATTAAGATAATAATTTTAGGGTTGTTTTACCCAAAAATTCAAAATTTAACGAAATTTTTTCAAAACAAAATAAAAACTCTTCATTCACAAAAAAAAACAAGAAAAACCGATTTGAAAAACAAGTAGGAAAGGGAAAAAATAGTTGAGATTTGTAAAAAATGAGAACCTGTGGAAAAATGAATTGGCCTTTTTTGTGAGATAATGGAATGCAAAACAAAAAATACATTAAAATTTTTGAAAAATTGGACTTTTCGACTCAAAATTCTAGAGCTTTAACTGACATTTTCAGTAGGATTTTCAAAACTAAATTATTGCTCCGCGTCTTCGGACCCCGTATAATCCGTAGTTTTCGGCTTCCTTGTGGGCGTTTTCGAAGCTCCGCCCACTCTTCTGACACTTCTCATATACTCACTTGGAGTCATTGAAGTACCAGCGATATTGGATGTGGCATATCGCATGTAATCGGATACCGAACTGAAAAATATTTAAATTGGGAGGGGCGGGGTTTATATGAAAAAATTACGGTGCATTGTAATTGACACGACGTTCTTCGCGAGGACGATGTTCTGACTGGCGTCTGTTGAATTCGCGGTAGATGCTGGTTCTGGAATATGAAATGATTAGTAGATTACGATTATTTTTCTCGGGGTAACAGAATATTTTACCGGAAATATTTTAAACTTGGAAACTTGAAGCTTTAAACTTGGCAAGTCAAATTTTTTTCAGAAAACTTGCCAAAATCTCTTTTTCTGCTTATACCCCAGTGATTTGGCGGGCTGGCCCGGCCCGGATTGAAAAAATTTCAAAAATTGGGGGTCATTTTTCAATTTTTTTTGTGATTTCGATGAAATTTCCGAATTTTTTTCTACTTAAAATATTTTTTTTCCCTAAAAACAATTTCTATGGAAAATCATTCCCCCAGTTATCGAAAAAAAAACGAAAAAAAATTTTCGAAAGAGACCAGCCAACCGGGCCGGGTCGGTGGGAATCCCCCCAGTTAGCCCGTCCCGGCCCATTACAAGTATGATTTTGACTATGATTTTACACGAAAATTTACAGAAAAAAAGTGATTTTAAACAAAAAAGTTAAATTCATTTTTCGAAAATGTTGGTTTCTCGGATTTTATGAGGCGGAGCTAGCGAATATCGAATTTCGTCGCGATTTTTTAGAAATAATCAGTGGACAAGAAACATTTCAAACTCGATCTTGTACCATTTACAATTATTTTCGGCTAAATTCAACATAAAAACCAAAATCAGAATCGAAAAATACGTCAAAACCGTTCATCAAAAGTTGCGAGTCCATCCCTCCCATACCTCGCGTCATTTTCATTGCATTGTAATCTTTATTTGACCAGTTTAGCCCTTATTGTTCTCATCTCATTTGACCCCTCGCAGGTTGACCTCCCACACTCTTATCGCGCAGTGTAATCTAGCTATGGGAATGGTCCGTCTATTACTCGCATGCCGGGTAACGATCGCGCTCTACCGCACAGAATTCCTAAATCGCTAATATTACATGTATTACTTCCCAAGTGTCACCCCTGGAATCCATCGGGTCTAGGTGCAAAAGTTAGACCCCCCGAGGGGTAGAACTTTGGAAAATTTGTTGAAAAAAGTTTTTTGAAAAAAATTAAATTTTAAAACTCGAATATTTTGACTGGAAATAGTATAATATGATGTATATCACACAGAAACAACATTTTCAGACCATGACAACCCCTAGATCGATCAAAAATTGATCAAATCTACCTAATCCAAGCCAAAAAAGTCATTTTCAGCTAAAAAATACATTTTTTCTTTCGAAAATGACAATAACTTGAGAAAAGTGAGGTTCTGCCTCATTTTTTACGCTAAATCGAATGGGCACAATTAGAAAAAAACGAATCGGCGCTCATTTTTTCGATTCCATTTGGGGTCCGTTTTGGTCCTTTCATCGTTTTTCGGCTGAAATGTTCAGTTGAGCAAAAAATAAGATCCTATTAAGTTCTACGTTTTCGTTTTTTAACTTTCTAAAAATCTTCAAAATTGACCTAGTTATGGTCAAAAAACCCAAAATTTTTGCAAAATACAAAAAAATCAATAAATCTGGAAATAGGCCGCTTTTCAAAAAAAGGAACTCCGCCAAAGTTCTACCCCTCGGGGGGTCTAACTTTTGAACCTAGACCCGATGGATTCCAGGGGTGACACTTTGGAAGTAATACATGTTAGAACCGTGGCAGACCTGAACGACATAAACTGAAAAACAAAAGTCAAAAATTTCGAAATGGGAAATTTTCGAAAATTCACTACAGGTCTCTAAAATGTAACAAAAATCCGTTTTCCCACTTGAAAATGTAATTTTCCGCAATTTTTTCATTTCAAATAAAATTCCCGACTCACTTTTTTGTACTAAGTGGGCTCAATGCCAAGGATCGACTCCTGCCTACATCATACGGAGACAACAAATGGTCGGACACATCGCGTGGCACTCTCACAGAACGTACAGTAGGCTCTGCCTTTTTTGGATGCCTTCTTTTAATAAACACTTCATCCCATTCAGTGAAATCTTGATCATCATCCATTCTCGATGTAAAATATCGTCTATCAACTGGTTCTGATATCTCTGGATTATCATAATGTCCACCGGAATCATCATTATAGTCCTCGTAATCCTCAGGGGGATCCACTGGGTCTGGATCTAGCATGTCTCCTGACATTTCATGTGCGTAGACCTCCTCGTTGGTCACGTGATCAGCATCTCCTTCGATGAAGCGGGCGAGTCTGGAAATTTTAAGTATGGTTTGGAAAAAAAGTGTTTTTTCATTTTTTTTTCAGCGTTTTCAATGAATTTTTATCCGGAAAACAACCCCAAATGGTGCAAAATTGCGTTTAAGAGCAGTAAAGTTAGTGGAAAAGCAGAGAGGTTGAAAACAGAAAAAATGGAAGTTATTTTTTTTTCGATTTTCACTCGAATTTTTCCAAAAAAGCTGAAATTTTCCAACGAAAACACAGTCTTAAAAGTTGAAAAAAAATATTCAGGCTCCGCCCACTTTTGTTCTCTGCTGGATTAGAATCCGAAAAGTTGATAGTTTCTGACCACAATTTATTTGCTCATTATTCACATGTTTCCCTGAATTTATCATAAAAAAGGCAGAATTAGACTCCGCCCACAGAATCAAAAAATTTTATTTTCATTAATTTTTTTGCCTGAACACGCCATTTATGTTGATTTTGAGAGCCTGAGCAAGTTTTTCAAATAATTTTACAAAAAAAAATTTTTTCAACGGTGCAAAACTTCTACGAAAACGTTGAAAATTTTGTAAATCAGAAAAATGTAAAAAATTTGAAAAATTGTTCAGTGGGGCGTTTTAGGCAACGGCCCTGTCGGATTCTAGGCCACAATGTTAGGCCACGGCCTCGTCGGATTCCAGGCCACACCCATCAGTTTGTGAATTGTGTTTTTGAATGTGTGTTTTTCAGAACGATTTTCGAGTCAGTTCTTCATGACAAATGGAAAAAGCATGGGAAAATAAAGTAGAAATGATGATAAAAAGTGTTTTTTTTTTTGAAAATCTCAAAATTGGAATGTAAAAGTATACATCAAATCCTACGACAAAGTGCACACAAAACTCGCCATCTTCAATCAAAACGGAGCTTTAAAATGGGATAATTCTCGAAAAGTTCAAAAACTAGAAAGTTAGCGAATACACCAATTCCAACGACAAAATGCATGCAAAGCTCACCTCCTAGCACTCCTCACATTCCCAGCAATCTTCCACGGCTGACTTGCCTCTTGCTTACAGTACTCTCTAAGTTGTTCCAATTGCTCTTTCGTCGTTTTCTGTCCAATCTCATCATACTCCTCCTCATTAAGCAATCTTCTCTGCTCCGGAAACAGCATATTCCAAAACGAGGCAAGCCCAGAGAAGTACCACCGGAGGCCAGTGAACAAAATCCCTCGGAATATTTGTTGGGCAACCAGACAAGCAATGGTTCCAGTGGCGACTTCAACAACTTGAACGGAGAAATAGATCAGTGATAAGGCTATCAGTTGAAGAGTCCATTGAGCGATATCATGGGATCTCGTATCAGTGGGTGGTCCTCTTTTATAACAAACTGCCATGGAGACCAGAAGGACTATAGCGAAATAGCCCATAACATATTTTTGATATTCTGCCAGGATGCTTTGAAGGTTATTCCACGCGAAATGAAGCATGTAGATGGATACGGACCAGCCACCAATGAGGATGGGGACTCCGATTGTTTTCTGGAAACATTTTGAAACTCAGAATTGAAAAGGACCAAGGAGATCAAATTTAACGCTGATAAAACTTCACACAGGGGACTCGGTAAAAAAATTTGCAAATCCGTAAAAATGAAATTTTTTTCGGGGTTGAGTATTTTTGGAGACAGATCAATTAAGCACAAGAGAAGGAGGACAGCTGGTTCTGAACTTTTTTTGAAATAAAAGTTCTGACCGGGATTTTTAGAAAACTTATTTCAGACAAAATTCGATACGTTTTGAAACAAGTCAGTCTAGAAACATCGACAAACTAGCCGCCCGCTCTCTTTCGTACGGCCCGCAATTTTGCGTCACGATGAATGCACAGTCGGCAGTCAAACTGACGGCACTTTATGAAATTTTCGTCTTGTAGGCTGTTTATTTTTCACAGAAATATCACTTCTGATCGCCACTCAACAGGGTTCACTTCAGAATCGCAAACTCGGCAAAAGCAGCTTTCTACGGGTTTCACATTTTGAAGATCATTTTTACGGACTACAAACGGCTTTAATGGAAAATCTTACCTTTGGCGCCACTCTCCATACAATCAGAGCCACAAGAAGTAGGGATGCCAGTAGACCCAGGGAACATCCACTGGTGTAGTAGAATACGACATTTCGGACCAATTTACTGGCGAGAAGGAAAAGGAAAATAGCTCCGAGATAAACGCCAACTCGAATGTAGTTTACTTCTGAAAAAAAGTTTTTGAAACTTTAGAAAAATTGCTTGGGAGACCAGTCCGCATGTTTCCGTGAGCGTGTTTGCGTGAAAAACTACGACTAAAACTAATTTTCACTGTGTTTTTTTTATATTTTAGAGTTATTTGCGATGAACATCCTAATATTTCCATGTTCGCCCGTAAATTGAGTGGTTTTTTACGCAAACACCACCACGAAAAATTGCGGACCGGATTGCCAATGAAGACATTTTTTCTCCTATTGAAAGTCTTCGCTGAAGCAAATTATTAGCACAAAATCCTAAAAAGTTCAAACTCACTCCAAATCACAGAAGATATTTGATAGTCGTCTGTCGTTGAAACACCGACCACAGTGTCATTGAAAATTGGCAGTTGATGGGATCTAAAAAATTGAAAAAGTTAGTCCACACCCTTGGTTTTCTAGGCCATTCTCGTCGCTTTTGTATGGTCTGCAATTTTGCGCCACAGTGAACCTTAGAATCTGAGTTTTTAAAACATTTTGTCAAAAATTCATTGATGCATAAATTTTTCGACGAAAAATTCATTGGAATTCGTCAACTAAAACGTCGACTGTGCTGGTTCACCGTGACGCAAAATTGCGGACCGATCCCAAAATCAATTCTCAAATAAAAAAGACCAACCTCAAAAAAGCGGCTTTTTTCAAAAGCCCGAAATAACGATTATCGCTATCGTAAAGCTGTCGAACAGATGTGCAATTCGGACCCTGAAAGCTTCATTTTTTATCTTTTTTCCCTTTTTTTTTCTTCATTTTTTACCTGATAAAACTGATATTGTTCCGGTTTAGTAAGATTAATATTCAAAAAAACATCAGTAAACGCATAAATTGCATTGTAGGGAAGAGCTTTTTGATGGTAATAGTCCAGGTTGTAGCCATAGACTTTGGAGCCAACGTGATGGACTTGGTCCAGGGCTAAAATTTTGGAATTTAGTTAAATGAAAAATTTAAATTCCCGCCAACTTACCAGGTGGTGGATAGCTACAATCGTCGAAATCATAGGCAAAACCACTCGAAATGAGCAGTAGAAGGGTTAGGAAATGCATGGAGGGTGTGGTTTTTTTGCCTGGAAATGTGGAAGTTCAGGGAGAAAAAGTGGAATTTCAAAGGAGAAGAGCAAAAACGCTGAGAAAAACAGTGAAAATGATGAAAAAAATAGGTTTTTTATTTCAAAAATTGAATATTTTGGGCTATTGAACCACTTTTTAATATGACCCAATGATTGAAAATAAGGTTTTTTCTCCTGAAATTCAGATTTTTCATCTTATTTTGAAAAAAATTATCACTGAAATTGACATTTTATGTGTTATAATGTTGAAAAAATGACCGAAATTCAAAATTTTTTTGTATTCTAGCTTCTAGTTTTAGCCTAAAAAGGCTTTTTCTTAGATTTTCAGAGAATCATTTACTGAAAAAAAGTCGAAAATTTTGAAAATTTTAGAATGTTTTAAACAAAAAAAAATAATTCAGAATAATTCAAAATAATTCAGAAAGGTTGAACTTTTGATTTTTATGGTTTCTAACATACAGTTTCAGCCTAAAAACGGGTTTTCCCATGATTCGACCCTTATTTTCGAAAAAAAGGTTTTTTTTATTTGCAATTTTTTCAAAAAATTGTCAGTATTACGATAGTACAAGGAAACTATTGGAATTATAGATTCAGCAAGAAAAAGACTCAAAAACCGTAGAAATTTGCGAAAAACTGGGAAAAAAAAGTTTGGAAAAAAAATTATTGAAAATTTTGGCCTCTAAACATTTCAATATGTTTATAATTTGTGAAAGTACCGTAAAGCTAGTGGAATCACAGTTTTTGATTAAAGATAGGCCAAAAATCCACAGCTTTTTCAAAAAACATACTGGGACAATAAATTCCCAGAAAAAAAAGTTCTAAAAACGAAGAAAAAACGAAATTCGTCGAATTTTACTATCGGTATTGCGAAATATCTACCTCAAATTACTACATAACAACTCGGACACAAATTCCTAGTAGCTAGAAGCAAACCAAAATGATCTTTAGCCTAAAAGGACCACCGGCGATCAATATCCTCCTCGCCGCAAAATTCAAATTCAAATGTTGGCAACGACACTCCGCTCTCTGTATTTAACCATGGCCTAGGACCCCCCTTCTTCCGCCCCCTCCAAGCATCCTTTTTACACTAAAGTGGTCCCTATCTTCTTTTTCCAAATGGATTATCACTTTTTGGTATAATAATAATAATAATAATTTTTTGTTTTTTAGTTTTTCAAAAAATCAGAAAAAAAAATGCCCGACAACCTGTCGGCCATTTTCGAGACGATACTGGACTATGCGGAGGAGGAGGCAGCTGGTACATCGAGTGGGTCTTTTGTCTTTTGAGAAAATCGATAAATCATGGTTTTGGAGAGAAAAAATTGCGGAATTAAGCTGGCTCGAGATATAAAAAATGAAGGAATTAAAAAAAAAGGTTGATAAATTGGAATTTCTCACATTTTCACATTGAAATTAGCCTGTAAAGCGAAATTACTGTTGGTTAGAAAAAAAGTGGCCTTTTAGCCCGGTTTTTGGGTCATTTTGAAGCTAAAAATGTGCTGAAAACGGCTGTGAAATCTATTTTTTACTAGGAAAGTGTCTACAAGAAGTAAATTCGAACGAATTCAGCCAAAATTGCTGTTTTGGAAAAAAATTCAAAAAAGTACTACGAAACTTGTGAAAAAAGCCATATAGGTATCTTAGTAAGCCAAAGTGTAAGCCTGATAAAGCTTTGTAATATCCGGAAATTTAAATGGCCTAGAAATCCAATATGGCCTAGGAGTTCAAAGCGCGGGAATTCAAAACATCAGAATTTGTCTTGTTAATTTTCGGTAATCCGGTGAATAAACTTTTTTTTTGAATTCCCGCGCTCTTTTTTCTCACTTCCAAGCGGCTTTACAGGCTCTGCAACATGAAAATAAGGAAAGCTGGACTTTGTGATTTGCTAATTTTTTCAAAAACCCCAGAAAATTTGATAATTTAACAAGAAATTCTGAAAAACATGGCCTCAAACTGCAAATTCTATGGAAGTAGTCAAATTTCCACTTTTCCAGAGACAAAAATCGCTCTGAGCGCGTTTTCAGCTCAAAAATGATGTTAGAATCGATCTGAAAACCATTTTTTTTTCGATTTTTTCAATATTCAGTGAAAAAACGTTGTGATTTTTTGCTTCTTTTGAAATTCTCATTCTTTCAGCCGATCAAAACCAAAACCTTGCATCCAAACACCCAAAGAAGCATCTAACAAAGAAGCATCAGAGAGCTGTCAATCTCCTTCGAAGTTATGCTCAAGCCAACGATCAAAAAGAGGAAATCTCATTTCAAGAACTCGCCCAAACCTTCATCGATGATTGGGATGTAGCAAATTCCAAGTCTCTACAGATTCAACAGTTATCCCAACTCCTGAGCCTCCCTAATATTCAAGGAGTCCTTTGGTCCGCTCAGGAAATATCAGCTGGAAGATTTGCTCCTCAGTTACCAGCTGTACCATTTGAAGTGGATGAAGACGATGGAGTCGCCGTGAAAATTGTTCGGATAGTCCGCAGGGGGGAACGCCTTGGAGCAACGATTAAAGTTGAGAAAGGAAAAGTTTATGTCGCGAGAATAATTGCAAATGGTGTTGCTGATCGAAGTGGTTGTATACAGAATGGGGATAGAGTTTTGGAAGTGAATGGGGTGCCGGTTGCTGATAAGGAATCACAGGAGATTGTCAAATTGTTGGATACAAATGAAAATGGAATTGTGAGTTTTTGAAAGAATAGTAATTTTCGGCCGTTTGTTCGTTAACAAGAGGCACGCCGTGACGTGACCGCAACGCATCTGGGGCACAGGAAAACAGTTTCACATGTGCTTTTTCATGAAGATTTTAGTTTTGCCAACAATTTACTTCAAATAACTCACAAACTCGCTTTTGAAAGCAGTCAGATGGCCTAGAACCCGTCAAATTACAAATTTCTATCATTAAATCTGCAACGACGCGACCGCAACGCGCCTGGGGCCACATCGAACTCATTTTTTGTACTACCGACCTCTGTGTAAGGGCATGTTTTAATAGTTTCATTATAAAAAAAACAGAGAATTCTGATTTCCCGGATTTCCCTCAAGAATTACAATTTTCAACCAAAAACTGTTACACTTCTTCAAAAAAAGCACTTTTAGAAAAAAAAATCAAAACCCGAAAAAAAAAAATCAAATTGACATTTTCAGATGACCTTCAAACTAATCCCGGCAGAAGTCAATCTGAAACTCAAACAAAAACAACCAGCTCATCGATATGTGAGAGCATTGGTGAGTATTTTTCTGTCTGGTCGTCGTCTGTTCCGACTGTACGGGCGGCTCCTGGACGAATGCCTTCATAGCACCATTTGGATACCCCATTTGTTCTAAAAATTCAAAAAATTTGACTGAACTGTTTTTTTCCAACTCAAAATTTTTTGTAATTTTCAGTTCGACTACAATCCATGGCAAGATCCACGCCATCCATGTCCTGAGGCTGCGATTTCCTTCCGTGCCGGTGATATTTTGGAAATTCTTGATGAAAAAGATCAGTATTGGTGGCAAATGAGAAAAATTGGATTTGGAGCGTTAGCCCGGCGAAAGGAGAGCAGAGAAGAGGAGAATCGAGATGATTCTAGTAAGCTTAACCCGGTGATCTTCAATTAGAGATTGCTTTTTTTTCAGAAAAAGTTGGTCTGGTCCCTTCGGAATGGCTACAGTGTCAATCTGAAAATCCGAATAGTTTGGAGTCATCTGACGAATTTCAATCGTTTTTGGAAAGTCATAAAGAGAGATTTTATGAAAGTGTTTTCCGGTGGAGGAATAAGAAAAAGCGGCGGAGAGTTGTGGTCCTTCTCGGGGCTCCGGGAGTCGGAAGAAATGAAATTCGACGGCAGTTTTTCAAGGTTTTTGCGGACAGATTTACAAATGCCATACCGCATACGAGTCGGCCGCCGAGGTTAGTTTTTCATTTTTTTTTTGCATTTTTTCGAAAATGTTGATTCTACTGAAAAATAGCTCTCAAACAGCGTCCAAACTGTTAGTTTGATGGCCGCGACCGCGTGGCCCAGAATCCGACAACGCGGGGCTTTTTTAAGTGCTACTGCGCCTTCAAAGAAAGACTGAAGTCACATGTTTTATTCTGGCTTATTTTTTCATGCTGATTCCAATTTTCACGTTGAATTAGCTAGAAAATCTATCCGAAGCGTTCAAATCGGTCCAAAATTACAATTTACAGACTGGTGGCCGCGGCTGAGAATTCGGCAGCGCGGGCAGTTTTTTCTATTTTTTTCGCTTTTTTTGACCAATTTACATGTAAAACTAGCGGAAAATTCGAATTTTGTAAACATAACATGTAGAATGAACAAAAAAATGGCGAAAAACATAGAAGAAGGTTCCCGCGCTGTCGGATTCTCGGCCGCGGCCACCATTCTAAAACTAGCGATTTTGAAAGCGATTTTTGAGTTTCTAAGTAATTTTCGGGTCATTTCTTTGAGTAAAACGGAATTAGCATAAAAAATAATCTGATATGAAAGTAAAAATTTTTCCGGCCATCTCTGCAAAATCTACGATCTTTTTGACAGAGCAAGCTGGCCGAATTTGTAAAAGACTAAACGTTTTGGTTTAGTTTTTCAATTTTCAACTCTTTTCCCTGCAAAAAATTATTTTCCCAGAAAAAATTCCAACTTGCATGTATGTTTCAAGTGTTCAGAGTTCAATTGAATTAAGTCCCCTCTTCCACCTCGTGCCTCCGTCTCGGAAGGCAATTAGTGTTAGTCATTAACAAGAGTGAGGAGAAGGAGAAGCTTAACGATCTTGAACTCAGGTTCTTTCTTTTTTTCTTTTCAATCAGCTTGGAAAGATGATAAAAATAGACTTGGTTAAAGATCGAAAATGTAGTTTTTCAAATGAAATCGAAATAAAAACTATCGGAATGAAAAAAAAACGAAAAATGAAAAAAAAAAGTTTCAGCCATAACTTACTGCTAACCCCATAAACTAGAGGTTTCTAAAAAGTTTATTTTAAAATAAAAAACGTTTTTGTCTGAAAATTGAGCACAAACTGAAAATATTTTTTGTCCACACACTAATTGAAAATACCGTCAAAATTGTACTGAACTTTACAAAATTGATGGTTGTGGCTCAGAAAACACAGCTGCCCGAACTAGCAAAAATTTGAATTTTCGGCTGCTTTTCTTAATTTGTCATCATTTTTGAACCAAATTTTCAATTTCCCGTTCAAACACGTTTTTAATAATTTTTTGTCGAAAAATTGCTGAAAAAGTTGCAAAAAATGGAAAAAAAAACAAGAAATAGAAGTATTCGAAAAATTGGCCAGCTCCGATTTCTAGGCCACGGATTCCGGTTTTGTATTCTTCGATTCAATTTTTTTGATTTTTGAACTTGAAAGTAACATTTTCGACAAAAAATGGTTTCACCGTTTTGGTTTTCTAGGCCACGGCCTTTGGCTTTGTATGGCCCGATTTTAAAATTTTTTATTTTTATTCAAATTCGCAAATTTTAGTCAATTCTAATGCAAAAACCTGACTTTACCCTCGTTTTTTCTAAATTTTAATCCCGAAATTCGAAAATTTCTCAAATTCCTGCTCCCTCTTTTGTTATTCAGCTGCCTTTCCAAGACATCAATTTTCGAAAACTCAAACGCTTCCAAAACGAAAATTATGTTTTTCCGCTCAATTATTCCCCAAGAAATTCCAAGAACAATTTCCAAAAAAAAATTTTAATTGACTTTTTTTTTGCAGACCAAATGAAACGGATGGTGTCAACTATTATTTCACATCACGCGCCGAAATGGAGAGAATGATTGAAAAGAAAGAGATGTTAGAATACGGAGAATTCAGGGATAATTTATATGGAACTGCTCTTAAATCTGTGAGAAAAGCATCCGAGAAAGGGACGGTCCTTTTGACACCACATCCATTGGCTATTGAGAATATCCGCACGTGGGAATTTGCGCCGTTGGTGATTTTTGTGCAGCCCCCGGAGTTTGGAGAGTTCAAGGTTTGTTTATGGGGAACCATTGGTGGGAGAAAATTGTGAAAGTGCACTCTATTGTTTTGTTTTGAAATCCTTTATTAAAAAAGGATTTTCTGAATCTCTTTAAAAAACTCGAATCAGAAAAAAAATAGGAAAAACCCTTTTTTTTTGAAATTTTTTTGGTTTTCTCAAAATAGAGCGCATATGCATAACGAGTTATCACCTTTGTGGAAACGAAAAGCATATTTCAAAAAATAATTTTATAAAACGAAGGGAACACTTCTGAAAATGACATGAATCTGACGGGGAAGTCCATTTTTGGAAAAAGTGGAGAGATTTTTATTACGAAGAATTTTTTTTTGAACATTTCTTTGAAACTCGAATTCATGTCGTGGCAAAAGAGAGGCTTCCATTCGGGCAATGCCTATCGGTTACTCTTCCACAGTTCGTCTGTATTTGCCAAGTCCGCAACTTCGCGGTACGGTGAAAATTTTAATCGACATTTTAATTGACGTCACTTGTTGAATTAACCGAATTTATAATTCAGAGAAAACTTCACTTTTAGTTCCTCTGGAAGTTTTTTGTTTCGAAAAAATGGCTGGTCCGAATCATCTGAATTACGAAATCATAATGGACCACAAAAATTCCCTACGAGATCTTTTGGAAAAAAAATTTTTTTTTGAAAGTTTTCAGTAAAAAAAATTTTGAACCCAAGTGCTACCAAACTCGCCAACTTTTAAGTTTACAGTTATTAAAAACGGGTTTAAAATCTGAAAATTTTCATGAAACTGATTTCGAAAAAAATCTTCAAAAAAAGAATTCAAAAAACGTTGTAAAATAGCCAAAATATGTGGACTAATTACTGTAAAAACTGGCGCAGAAGAATGGTAAATAATTAATAATTAACTAAGAGTTTGAAAACATTCCACAATTCTAATCCACGGCCACACATTTCTAGGCCATTTTTAAAATACACCGAAGTTCAAATTTTACTTCGCTTAATCAAAAAAAAGTCATTTTCAGCACACCCGTGAAGTCTATCGAGCCCAAACTTCCCGCTCTCACTCGGCCGCCTCCTCTACCAACGTTTCTCAGAATACGGCGGCCACCAGCGCTCGTCAATTTTCCGATGCAGAAATTCGTCAAATCATTGAAAATTCTGCACAAATGGAGCAGAAATATCGAGGAGTTTGTGATGCGATGATAAGAAATGTTGATTTGGAAACGACGATGAATGAATTGACTGGATTAATTTATCAATTGGAGTCAAAACCCACGTGGATGCCATCAAAATGGTTGGGTGAAATTGGAGAATAACCCTCGAAATATGATGACCTTTTATTAGAGTTTTGATCCGGTATTTTATAATCTATTTTTCTTATTTTTTTTCATAATTTCAAGGGCTAGTGAAATTTTGTTGAATTTTTGCATAAAAATTATTTCAAAGAGTCCAGTCCGCAGTTTTGCGTGGCGGTGAACATGAACAGTAGGCATCTTAATTGACGACATATACAGAAATTTTGGTTTAATTTTAATCCAAAATCCTAATTTCAGCGAAAATTTCATTAAATGTCGTCAATTAGAATGTCGATGGTGCATGTTCACCGTGACGCAAAATTGCGGTCTGGACATGAAATTTTGAAAAAATTTGAAAATTCGCCGAAAATCATTGGAATCGTCGATTAAAATAATTTTGGTCAAAAAAATTTTTAGACCAATTTTACCTTCGGAAATTTTTTTTGAAAATTTCTCATACCTTTTTCGGGTTTTTCAATTTTTTCGACACAAAAACAATTCCGTCAAGACACTGTATCGAAAAATTCGAATTTTTTTCTTAAAAAAAACCGGAAGAAAAACTTTATCGTCGAAATTTTTTACACCTGAATTTTATTTCTTCTTCTTGCGATTTCGGAATTTTTTTTTTCAAATTTTTCAATTAAAAAAACACTGTTCAACAAAATTTCACTATCCCTTCTGCACAAAAAATTTGCCCATGTCCCCCCTCAAATTATCTCAAGAAAATAATATTTTTGGTGCTTTAATTCTCAAATTCTACCCAAATCTTGCTTTCAAAAACTTTTTGTTTTCATGTTTTAACATTCCCTTTTTTGAACATTTTTAAACATAATAAATTGAAGAAAAAACGTCACTTTTCTTATGTCCCTCAAGACCTCTCAAAGAGCCGGCTCCTCCCACTTTCTTAAGCCACGCCCCTTTCTTGTGCTCTCCCCCTTGGCCGGCCGGCTGCATGCATTCAAACAGAAACCCTCTTCGTTCTCTTTTCTCTTCTAATCCTTGCGACAAAAAGATATTATTCTGAAGAGATTCTTGTGGAAAAATCACGAATAAAAAATGTTGGGTGCACAAGCGTTACGGACTAAACAGGTTGGTTTTTTTTTTGGATTTTTTGAATTTTCAAAAATTTTAAAGGGAGCTATCCAACAGGGGTTACTGGGGGCAAACAGAATGGGTCCGGATGTTTTGTCGAACATTTTCGTATAAAAGTGCTGCACTTGGCACAGTGCCAAAACATGATATTTTGTTCATTCTGACGCGAAGAGCATGCACAGTGTTTGCGTATCGAACTTGAAGAGAATCGTTACAGTAACCCAAAAAACGCGTCGAAATAAACTTTTGTATGGTTTTTTACAAGATTTTCGGCTTTTCGAATAGTAATTTTGGGTATGAGCCCCTGTTTCTGGATCTTTGTTTTTGAATTTTTGTAGACCGCAACTCGGATAGGGTTTTATTAGCGTTGTCAAATTCTAGGCCTCACAGCCACGGCCACCATTCTGCAACTTGTTACTTCGGACCCGATTTGGGTGCTTCAGAGCGGTTTTTGCGCTTATTTTTCATGGAGATCAATATGAATCATGGAGATCAGTATAAAGTCGTTGTGTAGTGGGAATAGTGGAGCGCAAAGAACTTAATGCAAGTTCAAGATTTTAGGTAATTCGGGTGGGTAGAGTGAAAAATTCTCTATCAAATGGTATAAAAATTTCAAAGGTTTCTGAATAATATTTTCGTGAAAAATTTAAAAAAACGTTCTCATTTTTTGGTCTCAACTCTAATTTTCAGCCCAAATGAGACCTTTTCCAACAAAAAAATAACAGAAAATTTCGCAAAAGCAAAACTTGGCACAGTGCCAAAACCTGTAACTTTGTGCATTCTCACGTGAAGAAAATGGTACGATGTTTGCGTATTTTTAGTTGTGAAGGTTTTCAGTACTCCAGGAAAAGGCGCGAAAAGTAAAAATATTTTGTTCAGAGTACGTTCAGAGTTAGAGGGTTTTGCAACGGGAGGGTTTTTTCAAATTTCGGAAAAATCTTTTTTACTTTATTTTACACCCCTGCAGCGAGCCCTTTGCTGTAGTCCAACCGTACATTGAATTCAAAAAATTTCCAAAAGAAAACTACTTTTTTGCACAATATTTTATTATTCCTGGAACAAGAAAAGTAGGAATTTTTATTGCAAAAAAAAGCGTCATTCGACATTTCCTATTCTCAGAATTGACCGCTTCTCGAAAACTAAAATTCATTATGCTTCTGTAGAGTTGGTTCCAATTTATAATTCCCATTCCAAGAGTCTATTTTTATCCGTCCCTTCTTTTCCCATTCCCTCACGTCCACAACACCAGAAAGAGCCCATCAAACATTCCGGGAGGGGGGGACCCTTTGGGGCTCCAATTAATTTTCTTTTCTCTTTTCTTTTCTTGAAGAGCACACACACATTTTATTGCTCTCTCTTTCGCACTATCATCCAATCAAAATGTGTCAGGTGTGTGTGCATACTTTTCACACTTTTCACGGAGCCCCGGAGCATCATTCAACATTTTTATATTTTAAATTGTGCAATTGTTCCTCCTTGAGGGCTCCGTCTTGGAGCTCCCTCCCCCCTTGGAGCATCAGGAGCCACATGTTGTTATTGCATTCTGTGGTGGTCTGGAGCACCACCTGAGAGCTCTCAGGTGTGTGCAAAAGTTTTACGATTTGTGTTCGTTGGGAAATGTTAGAAAATGTGAGAAAAAAATGAAGAAGAGTCAGGTTTCGCAGACTGGAAAAAATAGCAAGAAAGTTGAGGGAAAGGAGGAAAACTGACACATGGAAAAGTACATTTTTTACTGAGATTTAGAAAAAATTTGAGATTTTTTTCGACAAGAAGGGTACAAAAAACGCCAAGAGTGCAAAAAAACAAAAGAAAATTTTAGAAAAAAAGCTTTTTTTTTAACTGGCATATTTCAAATGGCTGGCTATAGTTTTAGCTATAAGTTTGCTCAAAAAATTGATGGCCTAGAAACCGCTGGCCTAGAATACGACAACTTTTTTTGGAATGGCGCTTTGACTACTTAGGAAGGATCGGAGAAAAAGGTACCAAAGGGCAGAAAACCAGGAAAAACTTGGAAAAATTTCCTACATGAAATTTTTTAAGTGCAATTTTTTAAAGCAGCCAGAAGCGTTGCGGTCGCGTCGCGGCCAACTTTTTTTCATGTTTTCGAGCTCAAGTTCGATTTTCTCGATTCAAAATCGAAAAAACCACATTTTTCCATAAAAATCGCAAAAAAATTTGAAATTGCGCGTAAATTAAAGTGCTCACGCAAAATTGCGGACTGGACGTGATTGGAGGATTTCGCGGTTTTTCTGAAAAAAAAAACGTATTTGGCTCGTTTTTTTACAATGGTCCTAGCTTCATTTCTTGGTTTTTTTAGGAATACATCAAATTCCCATGAGTTTACAAAAAAAATTTCACTAATTACGAATTTTTGTCTCCAAAATAACAAAAAATAATCAAATTTGCAACTTCTGTCTCAGAACGACTATAAGTGTCATTTCCAGCCAAATTTCTAGACAAATTTCCAGCCAAAATTAAGCTATTTCTATCCCATTTTTACTCCAACTAGAATCCTCGTCATCACTGAACTTGAAGCCCCCTTCCCTTTCCTCCCCAAAAACAGGAAGTGATCCGGAAACCCGAAATGTTCTTAGATCCCAAAAATTTCCAAAATCTTCTTTTTTTTTCCAAAAAATGACGTTTTTCTCCACAACAAATTCCCCCGCAACTGGGTTCCGGTTAAGCTTCCTTTTTTGTAGTAAGGAAAAAATTTTTTTCGAAAAAAGTAAGCCCAAATTTTTTTCTAGCCCATTTCCCCAATCCTTATTTATGAGCCACAATTATCTATCCCAGTGGTTTTTTCCTTCCAAAAAGGCTTTGCTAAAAGCCCGCCAAAAAAGTTTTTTGATCTACCATAGGCCGCGGCGCGGGAAAATGGGGGACCCATAAAAATTGATGAATGATGAGAAGTCGTTGCGGAATGTTGTAGAATGAAAAGAAAGGAGGGAAAAACAAGAACATAATAATCGAAAAAGATATGAAAAAAAGCAATGTTTTCTTACAGAAAGCGGAACGAAAAGAAAAGGAAAAACGCCATCGTGAACGTCTTCGTAGTATTGAAATGCAACGAAATCAAATGCATCGCAATGCGTGGTTAGTTTTGGCGGGAATTTGAATTTTTTCTGAAATAAATTTTTGTGCCAGTTGATGGGGAAGTGAAATGATTTGGGTGTCTGGAATATTAAAAAATGAGAAAAAGAGGCGGGAAATTAAAAAAAAAAGGTTTTTGAGGTATTCAGAAAAAAAAAACATTTTTTTAACTGCGTTTTTCAGTAATTCGAGGTTTCTAAAAACTTGAATCTTTCAGAAAAAATGTTTCCTATTTCTAAATTTATTTTTTATCATCTCTGAAAAACAATTTCGATTTACAAAATTTTCACTGTTTTCGACCCTCAGAAGTATCTAATACTCCTGTGGGAAACAGTTTATCAGCCAAGTTCAGTCATTTGAATTTTTGAAAAATGCGCGTCAATTCAAATGCACAGTACCCATGTTCAAACTTTTACGCAAATTTGCGTACCGGACTAAGCCGGAAAATAAGAAACTAGAGAAAATGTAGTCTATGTTCCGAATGTGAAAAATTAAAAAAAAACCGTTTCCCAAAATTTTGAAAATAAATTTTCACTTCAGGCAGCAGGGCATCTTTTGCGGATTTTGAAAACTTTTGAAATTTTCAAAATTCAGATTCCGCTCCGATCCGGAGTTTTTTTGAGAAATTTTTTTGAATTTTTTCGAAAAAAAAGCTCAACTAAAGCTTCCATTTCTTGCTGCTCTCGTACGGTCCGCAATTTCGCGTCACGGTGAACATGCACAGTCGGCATTCTAATTCACGGCATTTAATAAGATTTTTTATGGTGTAAACTGTTTTACTATATCAAAAATATCATTTCGATTACAAGTTCATTGATCGTCGTCAATTAAAATGCCAAGTGTGCAAGTGCACCGTGACGCAAAATTGCGGACGTCCCTCAACGCGCTGATTTTTTTCCGATTTTTTGAAATTTCCTGATCCCTTAGGACGCTTCTGATCTCTTTCATTTTTTTTCGAAAAATTCGTACTCCTCCGCTCCACCCGCACTACTACAGTAGTCCATTTCCCTTCTGACTCCCCACTAACTTGAAGATTGATCACACTTCCTCACACAAATCGAACTTGGGTCTATTTGAAGAAGTACCACACAAGTTCCTTCAAAAAAATTCCAAAAACTCCAAAAAAAAGTTTTCATTTTCTCTCAAGAGACTACACCCTCCTATCGTCAAGCGCCCAGCCGCATATGAGACGATTTATCAACTAAAAATTTCTTTTTCGAAAATTTTTTTCCTTTTTCTTTTCCTTTGGTTTTGAACATGGAAAATGTGTCTAAATTTCTTTTTGTCTACATCTAAAACATCACCCCTTCCCTCCTTTTCGCTGGTCCTTTTTTGAAGACACGACAGTCTTCTGGGAATTCCAAGAAAAAGGGGAAATTTTCATTCTTTTTTGTCTTTTTGTAAAAAAAAAAGGGAGGAGGAGGAAGATGTCTTTTTTTAGCAACCGACACCCCACTTCATAGACCACATTGGGAAAAAATTCGGGAGAAAAAGGGGTTTGGATAAAAGGTTCGAAAAAGGAGAATTTGGAAAATAATTTTCGTTTTTTGTGACTTGTCGATCTGAAAATCAAAAAATTCAGCAAATTCTTATGCTTTTATTGAAAAACCTAAAAATTCAGAAAACTGGCATACTGGAAAAATATTCAATTTTGCGATTTTTCGATTTTCGGTTTTTCGATTTTTTTTTGTTGGGGAATTATGAAGGAGACGAAGGCAGATTAACAAATTTCTGAAAATTCGATCCACTATTTCCTGAATAAACTTATAAAAAACTTTTTCTCAAAATTTTTTGAAATATTCGAAGTTTTGATCTGGAAAACTAGATTCTGATCAGGTTCATGAAAATGGAAAATTCAGAAGTTCAAACTTAAAATTTTGATAAAAATTACTGAAATCCTGAAATTCTGTAATAATGAAAAAGCGGTTCTAACTGAAGTTTCTGTAATCGACGGAAGATAGGGAATTTCGCAAAATTTTCAGTGATTTTCGAATAGTATTTTAGAAATTTTCTGGAATTTCGACTGAAAATAACTGACATTTTTACAGAGAAACATTTTTCCTGAAATTTTACTTGAAATATTTTTTTTTTCACCGAAATTGGCTGAAGCGTACTACTTTTAAAGCCATGAGCAGTAATTCCAAAAATTTGAAGGAAAAAGTTTCAATAATCTTCAGATTTTCACAGTTGATAATACTTTCTATGCCATGAGCAAGATTAAATTCAGTTTTTTAAAAAAATATTCTTGATTTTTTTTGTAAAATTTTTTTTTAATTTATTTTTTTAAAACATTTTCAAAAATCTAATTTAAAAATCCTTTTTCCCAGTTTTCATAGAAGGCTACCACCGCCTCCAACACATTAGGCATCTGTAAACTTTCCACTTTCTGAAAATTCCTGACTTTTTCCCATTTTCCGCACGGCTTCCTTAATCACAACACTTCCTCCTCCTCCCCCTCTCAAAAAAAAACCTTTTGTTTCTAAAAATATAATAATTGAATAGAAAAAGAGCATGTGACCCTCCTCCACTCTAAATCTGTGTATATTTATTTACAAACATTCCTCTTTTTCTTCCTTCTTCCCCTATTTTTTTGCAACAAAAAAAGAAACAAAAGGAGGGCGAAAAAATTGACCATTGGCCCTTTTTTTCTTCTCTGTAGAATCCCTTCAGTAAAGGGGGGAAATGGGTGTCAAGTGCACATCAAATTCGTTTTGTTCTCTATTTTACGAGACTAGAAAAAAAGAGAAGAAAAGAAAAAAAAAGAAAAGTAGTTGTCAGTCGCAGATCAAAGGGGTCAATGGATTATGGTGGGGAAAAGTACAACTTTTTATTTGAGCAACTTGAAATTTTGAAGAAAGGGATGAATGGGAGATTGCGCAAGAAAAGCTACCAATTTCAGGTAAAAAAAGAAAAGTGAAGAAAAAAAGCTTTGAAAAACCGCGCTGTTATTCCTTGTCCGCGGCCGCTAGATTTGGGACTATTTGAAAATTTCGAAAATTCTGAAAATTGAAATTTTGATCCCAAGCGTATTACTGTAACGACATCCACTTGGACGATTCGTCCAGTGCGCAACTTTGCGTCATGGTGAACCTGCACAGTCGGTATTTTAATTGACGACACTTTCTGGAATTTTTGTCGATTAAACTTTTCAATAACCTCAAAAAAAGCATTTTCGGATAAATTCAAGCAGAATAATTAGATTCTGGGGTTCACCGCGACGCAAAATTGTGGACTGGATGAATACGAATTGAACTTTTCCGATTCGGATGATAGAATCAGCTAGAATTAGTAGTAGAAAAGTCTTAAAAAAAGATTTGTATATAAAAAATCTCTGGAAGTATCCAAAACATGTATCCTGAATATTCCGCGAACTCTTTCCGGAACTTTCCTAGAAGCCATCAATGACTTTCGTATTGAAATAGTTTGCACTGGAAACAAATTCGATGAGTGAGACTTTGGAGTTCATCTGAAAAGTTTCAGATCAACATTTTTTGTGTGCATTTTGTCGTAAGATCTGATGTAGACACTGATTCATCAACTGCGAACATTTTCATGATCGAAATAATCATCTAAAGAGTAGAATCACGGTATGGCACCGATTAATGGTCGGGGCGATTCCAACTGAAAAACATGCCAAAAAAAGAAATCTCGAAATGTATATTCCTGGTTTCGAAAAGCTGCTTTTGAGACCTCTAAAATGCTGAAACTTCTTGCCATGGGGACTAAACCCTATTGGCATTTGTTTTCCTTTGTAGATGTGTCTATGGGGCCCAGGTTATGGTTTTGGTCCTTGAAACTTACAAGCCCTAGTTATGGGCTCAGACCTATTTTCCGGATTTGTCCGGCCCTGGTTTATTTTTTTTCAATTTTGCATCATTTTCTGCGGTTCTGCTTCCGACACGAAAGGCTTTCAGTTCTGGAAAATGCTAGGCTCCTTCTGTCCTTGTAAAATTTCCTGTCGCATGATCATTCCCACTTCCGGATCCCTCTTTAGACCACAACAAAATAAGAAGACCACCACCTTCTCTTATCATAGTTGATCATCTTTTTTTGTTCATCTCATCCATCCCAATATTTTTTGTTATCCACTGGTCCCTTTATTTTCAGAACAGCAGAAAAGAGACACACAAACATATCAGGTGTCATCAATCTTCTTTTTCAATGTGCTTTTTCCTTCTTCTCTCTTTTTTTCGAATGGACGTCCTTTAGGGCGGAAAAAGAAGAAAAGGAAGACAGAAAAAACAGAAAAACAATGCGTTTTCTGTGGAATATTATGGGTGGGAGATTGAGTGCAGTAGAGGGATTTGGGAGGGAAAGGGCACGAAAGTTTTGGGGTGAAGATTTTTTTTGTTGGAAAAAAGTTGGGTTACGGTAGTCCCGGGAGCTTAAAGTTGATTTTAAAAACGGCAAATGTTAGGGATTTTTTTTTGGAAAATTTTTTTTTGGTAAGAAGCATACGGAGTTTTTTGACAGTCATTGGCCGTGTAGGAATGTTCTTGGATACTATTTCCCATCAAAATCTTTTTTAAAAAATTCCAAAAAATGTAACATCTGAAGTTTTTTGTGGAATTTTCTGAAAATGTTTACAAATAACAAGCTTAATATTAGTTTGGAACATTATTACTGCTCGAGTATATTTAAAACCTAGGATTCGAATAAAAAATTTTTTTTTTTTAGATTTTTCGATTTTTTCTAAACTTTTTTTTTAAATTTTCTGAATACTAATTTTCGAGAAAAAAATTCGTTTTAAAAAACTGCAATATGGCAAAAAAAAAGAAATTTTCAAATAAAATTATTCCTGAAAAAACTGCTCCGAAACTGCTTTTTAAAAAAAAAGTTATCCTGGAAAAAATTGACAAAAAGAATTTCTAAAAACTTTCGGCTCAAAACAAAAATCAAAAAAATAATAACGAAGCAAAGTCGAGGTATTTGGAATTAACTCTTCTTTAATTCTTCCAATTTTTTAATCCAAAAATTGAAAAAATAATGAAAATTTTTAGACCAACTACTGTTTTCTGGAAAAATTGACTGAAATTAAAAATTTGCATCCTCAATAACCCCAAGTTTCCAGAAAAACTGCGATCCCGATTGGAATTTTCGAAAATCCCAAAAAAAAAATTACCAAAATTTTCAAAAACCATTTTCAACCCATTCACATTCCCCACAGTTTTGGATCCAAGAACTTTCAGATTTCTGTCTTAAAAGTGCAAAATAATTTAAATGACGTGTCTTTTTTTATACCACCAGCTCAAACCCAGCTCAAATCCCTCCGGCTCTATTTGCCAAAAATTCCAAAAATTTCGTCATTTTTTCCGCATACTTCCGTTTTTTTTCTGTTGCCTTACCGATCTCTTCTTCTAAAAATAAAAGTGAAGTGTCTCGAAATCGGAAAAATAAATTTGTCAAAAAGGACCGAACACTGAGATTTTCCCCCTTATTCGGCGACTAAAAAGCATTCGAATGTCAACATATTTTTTCTTTTTCCTTCTCCACTTAAAGATCTTTGAACATCTTTGTTTTACTTCACTTGACAAGAAAGTCATGCTTCTCTTTTTTTTTACTCGAAAAAAAAGAAAAAAGAAGAGAGAAAAGTGTTGCCATGAGGAGAAGAAGATTCAATATTTATGTATGTGGCGTGAAAACTCAATTCCCTTAAGAGAAGAGAAAAGGAAATTGTGTGATCCCCTGTCCGAGAAAAAAGATTTTTTAGATCAACTATTTTCCGGGTAAGGGGGGATCTGAAAATTTTCCCTAAACTTGACGAAGATAATGAATATCAGAAGCGTTCGAAAGGTTTGCATTCGAAAAAAAAGTCCTGTCCGCAGTTTCGCGTCCCGGTGAGCCTGCACAGTCCACATTTAAATTGACGACATTTTATGAAATTTTTAAAGGAATTGGGATTTTTGACTGACGTTTGGTAGATTAGAGATTTGGATCAACTTTTTTCCCCGGGTAAAGGGGGATCTTGTAATTTTTGAACTGTTACCAATGAAGTATAGGTTGTGGGATCAATTTGAAAAAAAAAGCGAAAAACTTCATCAAAAGTGTTCAAAAGGCTTCCATTCGACAAAAAAATTCAGTCTGCAGTTTTTTTTCTCGGTAAACTTGCACAGTCGGTATTTCAATTGACGACATTTTATGAAAATTTCGACGAGAAAACTGTCTCTTCATCTTAATATATCATTTTGATGACGTTTATTCATCGAGTGGTGTCGATTGAAATGCCGAGTGTTTAGGCTCACAGTGACGCAAAATTGCGGACCAGGCTAACTATAAGAAAAGATCGAAAACAGTTCTAATCGGATACCAGCGGAAAATAAGCGAGCTTCCTGGGGCACTATTCGGTAATTTCTAGATTCAGAATATCTACTTTCAGCAATGAAATCAGTTTTTTTTTGTTCGGAAAATTGAATTTTTTCCCGAAAATGCTCGGGAAATTATCAGAACAAAAAAAAACATGAGAGAAACATTGTGTTTTTTCAATTTTCAGATTTTTTTCAAAATTTTTCGAAAATTGAC
This sequence comes from Caenorhabditis doughertyi, assembly GCA_963572265.1. NCBI lineage: Eukaryota > Metazoa > Nematoda > Chromadorea > Rhabditida > Rhabditidae > Caenorhabditis > Caenorhabditis doughertyi. Next base: position 17,193,907 of record OY751555.1, read on the forward strand.
CTGTCATGTGTGTACTAACTGAAAATTTTCAGATATTAATGAAAAGCTGAAAATTTCAAACTTTTCAGAAAATTTTTTTTCAATCTATTAAAAATGAATTTTTTCAGCGAAGATGCAGCCGCTCAATTCATGGAGATCACAGCAAATCCACCGTTGAAAGTTCGTTCGATGAGTCTGAGTAAATGTGGTGACGAATTGCTTATTGTGAGGCTTTTGTTATTTGTATTTTCAAATTTTTTCCGTTAGATTCCTAAATTTTTATTTTGAAAACACTTTTGATATAGTTTTAGACTTTCAACCTATCAAAATTTTCCTAATTCTCAAAAACATTTTTGTTTACCCCCTTTCCCTGTAGTTTTTTAGTTCAGTTCAGTTTTTTCTCCCCCTTTTTCACCCAATTTTCTTATTTATTTTCCCTGTATTTTTTGTCTAATGCTCATTTACAGGTAACAACAAAGCATCGTCATTCGGTTCATTCTGGTACCGTACCACATTTACAAGTTCGGATGCAACACCGGAATAGTAGCTCAAATGGGAGCACCGAGCGATTTGATTTGGAGCCTACTGTAAGTGTTAAAAAATTGACAAAAAAGTCGGATAATTTTTAGTTTTTTTTCATCCAAAAATGATCAAATATTTTTGGAAACTAGCAAAAATGTGGAGTTTTTAAAAATTTCGAAAAAAGAACTTTTTTTCGAATTCACCTCGTCAAGACCTTTCAAAAGAGTATAATCATGACTAGGCTTTGCCCATTTTGAAAATTAGGCCAGAGACGCAGGCACTCTCGTTTCTCTGCGCTCTAACACAAAAACTTCAAAATGATCAGAACCTGGTCATAATTATAATCAATTTAAAGGGCTCAATGAGCTGAGTTCCAAGAAAATAAGTGTTTTTGTGATTGGCGCAGAATGGGAAAGAAAATGCGGGAAATTCAAATTTTTGAAAAATAATTTTTTTTCAATCTTCAGATTTGCTAATTTTTGAGTAATTTTCGAACCAAAATTTGTAGTGCAACTAACCGGAAAAGTAGTTTTGACTCGTTCTGACAGTTTTGAAAGTTTCGGTTAGAGTGTAGAGAAACGAGAGTGCCTGCGTCACTGGCCAAACTTTAAAAATGGGCGGAGCCTTGTAATGATTATACTCATTTAAAAGGGCTCGACGAGCTGAACTCGAAAATGTAGTTTTCATGAAAATCGGACAAAATTTAATCGAGCTACGGCATTTTCAAATTTTTGAAAAGAAAATTTTTTTGAAAGTTTATGATAATCCGTAACTTATTCAGTTTTCGGCATCTTCAAACCATTTTTAGACCTAACTTTCAAAAGTTTTCACAATTTTTTTCTACAAAAAAAAAACGAAATTTCAGGAGCCATCTGGAGGACCCCAGCGAAGCACATCAAGTGATTACTGTAAAGTTGATAAGAAGCACTCGATATCAGGCACCACTCGGCTGTTACAATGGTTGGGAATTTCGGATAAGCAGCCAGCCGAGCAATCAGTACAACAGGTCCAAAAGAAACCCATTTCGAAGCGTCGCATGTCTACTTTCACCTAAATTTTTTGCTCTTTTTCTTGGTCCTTTTTGGTCCTTTTTTCTGCTTTTTCCTTATTGCTTTTTTTCTTCGAAAAATTTAATTCCCAAAATTCTCATTTTCCTGGTGGTCTCAATTTCTATTCTAAAGATGCTTATTGTTTTCTGAAATCCACATCCATGATTCGTTTTTCTTTCGTCTGTCTCGTCAATTAATTTGCATAAAAATAGCGGTTTAAAGACGCAACGGTAAGTTCCCCCTATTACAGTAATTTGGAGTACGGTATGCGCCTTTAAACCTTCGTTTTTTCGCAAATTCAATATTTATGCCTCCTTGTAAATTTGCTTTCAACTAAAAATCTATCGATATTTAATCGAACCTTTTTTTGTGACATTTTTTTTGGAAAATTTTGAGTAATGAAAGTTTTATGAAAATAATGTTTTTTCGGTCAAAAAATCGGGAATGCCGACCGGTCCGCAATTTCCCGTTACGGTGAACATGCAGAGATGGCATTTCAATCGACGACGTTTTTTGAAATTCACGTCAAGTAAAATAGTCTGAAAAAATTTTTTTAAAGAGAAAAACATTTTTTGGGGAGTCCATTTGAAAAATACAGATTTCCCGAGATTTGAGAAAAAGTTTCGTTTTAGTTCTCCGAAATTTCCATATATTTTCCGAAAGAAAGAGTTAGAAATTATGGAATTTGAACAGCCTTTCACTCAAAAAAAAAGTAAAAACATCTGAAAATTTCTAAATTTGTGAACAAAAGTTTGATTTTTGCCAGATTCCGTTGGGAACCCTACGAAATTTCCTTCAGAACTGCTTCCTTTTTTCACAGGGTTGCCGATGCGTATGTACCTTTAAACTCTTGTAAACCTACATAAAGGGAAACGCGTTGCGTGCGCCGCGTCGCGGTTTTCGTTTCGTAGCGACTCGGACACGCATTAAATGATACGCAGCTATTTCTTCTCTGTGACTTGGCTAGCTGCCAGCTGCCGCAACGCGTTCTTCCTCATGTCGATTTACGAGAATTTAAAGGTACATACGAATCGGCGACCCTGTGCCGCAATCAATTATAGTCTCACAACATTCGCGACAAGACCCAAAGAAACAATATTGACTTCTTAGACACACACACACAACTGGGCTTATAGTGTTTCGTTCATTCTTTGAAAATGCCAAAAAACTCTATGATTCCTTTGTTCAGACTTCCATTTTTAGCTTCACAAAATGTTATTGTTCAATTTTATTGGGATGATTTGTAAGTTTACCTCTATTAAAATTGCACTTTTTTCGATATTCGAATTCAGGACCATCTTCTCATTTTGCTCCAAAAAATGCACAAGACTCGTGCAAAATTTACCGAGCTATCTGGATCGGATCGATATTCAAATCAATCAATCTCAACAGCTTGTCCAAGTCAAAAAAGGAATTTCGCAACGTTTTCAAAAATGGGGAAGCACTTCACACAATTACCCTTTTCGAACTATGACTGTAAACGGTGTTTCCGTGGAATTTAGGTGGTTTTTTTTTTCAGTGTGAACGTTTTCGGTAAATCTCAATAAATTTACCGGTAAAAGTTTAAAAAAAATGGATCGTTTAAATTTTGATAAATTCATCGATGAAGTTAAATTTTAAGAAATTTTACCGATAAATTATTGAAAATTTACTGGTAAGATTCCAGTAAATTTACCGGTAAAACTTCGACAAATTTATCGGTAAAATTTTAATTCATTTACCGGTAAATTTTCAATAAATTCACCGATGAAGTTGAACTTTTAGAAATTTCGCCGGTAAATTTTTAAATTTACTGCTATGATGCCTGTAAATTTACCAATAAAATTTTGATAAGTTTACTGGTAAAGTTATGATAATTTACCGGTTAAGATTCGGTAAATTTACCGATGAAGATTCGATAATATACCGGTAAAATTTCGATAATTCACTGGTGTATTTTTGATAATTTGTCGGTTAAACGCAAATTTTCCGATAAATTTTTCAGCTTATTAAAAACTATAATTTCAGAAGGACCGTTTTCAGAAACTTCATGCTTCGTTCTTCAAAAGATACTGGCCGTCACCTGAAAGTGATAATTGAACAATTGTAGTCAATATTCAAAATAACCTACGTTCAGGTTGCCTTTCAACCAGATAATCTCCCAAATTTCCTTAAAGGGGGGGGTCCAAGCTAAAATCAACTTTTGCTTAAAATACTCTTTAGAGGTGGGAAAATACACCCCTAAAATATCTAAGCTCAAAACGAAAAGAAAAATTTTTTGTAGTCGTTCAAAAATAAAATAAAATATTTTTTGTACTCCACGTGGACAAGAGCATTTTTTTGGACATCGTTTTTTTCTAGGTTTTTCTTGCATTTTTCGGTAAGAAACTTACTTTTGTGTTATTCAAAATGGTTTCTGACCGAAAAATTCAAGAAAAACCCAGAACAAACCGATTTCCAAAAAAATGCTCTTGTCCACGTGGAGTACAAAAAATATTTTATTTTCGTTTTGAGCTTAGATATTTCAGGGGTGTATTTTCCCACCTCTAAAGAGTATTTTAAGCAAAAGTTGATTTTAGCTTGGACCCCCCCCCCCCCCTTTAATGTTCAAGCATTTCCAATATGTGACCAATTTTATTTAATTGGAAAAATCGCAATTTCGAGGGAAAGCTTTGAATTTATTAAAGGCAATGTGGAGTGCAAATCTGGGACTTAAAGTATACCGATTATTGACTTTAATCAAAAAAAAACCACTTTTTCTCATGATTTCATATGAATTCTCAAATAAAAACATTTTTTTTCATATGCTTGATGAACTTTTATTTATTGTGTTGTAAGAATTTCAAAAATCGTCAAAATTTGAGCGAAAAGCTGCGCGGTCCGCAATTTTGCATCACGGTGAACCTGCACAATCGGCATTTTAATTGACGACGTATATTGAAATTTCTGGAATTTTTTATCGAAATTTCCGGTTTTTCCAGATTCGAAATTTTTTTGATAATTTCCAGACAAAAAATTTTTTTTCGACATTTCAGAAAAAAATTTAGTCGCTAGAGCTCATTTAAAACAGGTAAAAACTAATTCTGACAAACTCCCGAAAAAATTTTTTCGTTTTTTTTTTCTGAAGTTAAATAATTTTTCTGAAATTTAATATTTTTTTCTAGAAAATTCTGAAAATTTTCAATTTTCAGTAGCTGACTAAATTAAAATCCAATTTATTGTCGTCGATTTAAATGCCGACTGCGCAGGTTCACCTTCACGCAAAATTGCGTACCGGACGAAAAAGTTCACAAAAACTCAAAAATTTAGCAATTTTTTTGACGTACGTAACCCCATATTTTAAAACAAAATATTGATTTTCAACCAATTTCCTGTCTTTTCGATTTTCTGATCATCTCTTCGTTTCTTTTTCCTCCCGAGAAAAGCAATGATTGTTGGTGCATCTCCAGTGGTTGCGGCTCCAGTTGTGGCTGCTCCGATGGTTCAACCAGTTATGGTAGCACAACCAATGGTTCAACCAGCACCGTAAGTTGAAATTTTTGATTTTCAAAAAAATTTGAAAAAAAAACTTTTTTAGATCCACAGTTGTCGTCACAAACAATCAGAAGAATGATGAGTGAGTTCATCAAACTTGAAAATTTTGAATTCTGAAGAAATTTTTGTTCGAGAGAAGTACAAAAAACGAATTTTGCAAATTAGCTTTCCGAAGCGATGAGCAAGCGCGCCCCGCTGGACTCGGTTTTTTTTCTTGCATTTCACCCAATTTTTCAAACGGTTGAAAATCTGGAAAATCTGTCCAGTCAAAAAATTTAATTTTTTTGATTTTTTGGGAAAAATTGCCTTCGGAATCGAAACATTTTCAAAATGAAAAAAAATCAGGTACTGAGTCCAGTGGAGCGCGATTGTACTCAATTTTGGCAGGCTAATACTTTTGAATTTCAAAGAATTATTTGTCCGAGAGGAGTTCAAAACCTGATTTTTTTGTATCGTTATTCTCGTTCAAAAAATTGTTTTTGACGGATTTTTTTTTCGCAAATTTTGGACCATATTTTCAAAAACAACATTGTACCTTTAATTTTATTTTTTTTCTCACCTAAAAATCCAAATTTTTTCCAGTTGCTGCTGTTGCTGTTGCATGTGCTAGTAGTACAAGTCGAACTTCAATTCAACTTCACATATTTTTTCTTCTCCATCATCGATCAAAAAATGGACTTTTTGTTCCCTCCCGCCTACTCTTCTCATCAATTTTGTCTCGACTTGAACGTGCCTTTTGAAGGAATAAAGTTTTGGAAAATTTTTGTTTTGAACTTGGGTTTTGGGTGCTGAAATTTGCGGAGAAATCTGAAAAACTTAAATTTGAAAAAAATTCTTTTTTATTTTCAGACTTTTTTTCTAGTTTTCTGTCTGGAAAATCAAAAAAAATTCCAAAATTACAGATTTTCAGTTTTTTCCAGCTTTTTTGCCGAGATTCCGATTTTTTTTTCATTGGAACAAATTTTTGTTTAAAAAATTCTGAAAAAGTGCGGAGCGTCGAAGAACTTGAATGGCATCAAAAATCAACAAGTGCGCTCTATTGCTGAAAAAATTTTTTAATTCATTGGAGCACAATTTCTGTTTTTGGAAATTAAAAAAGAAAGACAGAAGCGGCAACAAAAAAGAGAAAAAACAGCAAGCACGCTCCATTGGACTATGGTTTTTCAAATGTTTCGGCGAAAAGAAAATCCTCGACATTTTTTTTTCTAGTTCATTGGAGCATTTACTGGAAGATAAATCAGAAATTATGAGGAAAATGCAGCAAATGCGCTCCACTGAACTCTGTTCAATCAAGAATTGTTTTCAAATTATTGCGGGTTCATTGGAGCGTCTTTGCTGTTCCTCGCCCAACAAAATTCAACATATTCAGACAATGCGAAGCAAGAGCGCTCCACCTGACTTTTTATTCTTTCAGATTTCCAAAAATCTGGATTTTGCTCTCCAACGTGGACTACAAAACTCGTGAACCCCACAAATTACAAAAAAAACCCACAAAATTTTGAAAAAAAAAGTTTTCCGCGTTGACCCCGTCCCACTTTCTGCTCCAGATTTCTTATCGGTAAAGGTCATCAAAAAGTCAATTTTTTTCCAAAAATCAAAATTTTCCCAATTATTACCACACATCTTCTAATCAAAAAGAAGTCGTCGTCGTCTGAATCTCCGCGAAGCTCCGCCCACTCAACGAAACGAAAGGGATCAAAATGATCAATGTGGATCCGCCAATGGGACAATTCATGTCATCTGGAGGTCAATCAATTCATCAAATAATCTCAGAATCAGAGAAATCTCGTTTGGCATTTAAAGTCAAATCATCAAATAATGAACATTATCGTGTTCGTCCAATTTATGGTTTTATTGATTCAAAAGGGAAAACAACACTTGAAATTAATCGTTTAAATGGACCATCAAAAGAGGATAAAATTGTAATTCAATATGCGGAAGTTCCAATTGAAGAGACTGATCCAATGGCTCCATTTAAAGCTGATGCTCAACAAGGTGAAGTTATTCTTGAAATTATTGCTTCTTAGTGGAAGAAGAAATGAGGAGAGATAATTGAACTACTGCCTAATGGAGTTTTTTAAAGTGTTTTTGAAAAATAAAAGCATTTCAGCTTGAAACTCTCGTTTTTTTTAATCAAATTTTCAGATTTTTCAGATTTTTTACTCCGTTCTTGACTGTCGCAGATTGTTGCTCAAAATTTTTTTGTCGATTCTTTCCAAATCTTTCGAAAAATGACTCGTTTTTTTTTTATTTTTCAAGCAATTCCGTCTAGAATTTTTGTCTTTCTCAGTGGTTCAATGCGCCATTTTGATGAGGCTTAGGCTCTTTTATTTTTGGGCCTATGCTTTCGGCAGAAGTATTGAAACTTTCGGCTGAAAATTTTCCTAAAAAAACACTCAAATTTTTTATTGCCTAAAAAAAGCTGAACAAATCAAACCCGGGCAGTGTTCAAACTATAGCTTCAGTGGTCTGGAAATTTCCGATTTTCCGGATCAAATTCTTAAAAATTTTGAACTTCAAATCCTATCCTTGCAAAAAAGCGCAGAAAATGACTGAAATTTGAAAAATCTGTTCCTAAGAACTCAAGTTTCGCCAAAAATAGACATGAACTTTTTTTTAATCCCATAAAATTTTGAAAAATTTAGAAAACCTGCCAATAAATCCTCAAGTTTCCACAGTAGGTTTTGGTCCAAAATTTCGGAAAAGTTGAGAACTTCGAAACTACGCTGGTGTATACACTGCGTTCAATATCTTTAGGACCCCCCTCAATTTTGGGTGTCCAGAAAAAGTGAGAAGAGATATGAAAAATCTGTAAGTGCCAATTTGTAATGTAAAATAACCCCCGGAAACAATTTTTCATTATCTTACCATTCTCCGTACTCCCGCAGCACAAAAATGTCACTTTTTCGACCGTTCAATATCTTTAGGACCCCCCGAAAAATGGTGTGGGTGGAGGTAATTTCCGAAGTTTCAATACTCTAACTTGGTCTGTTTGGACTTTTTTGAACATTTTATGAAGTTTCTGAACATTTCCGATCATTTCTGGGAAATATCTCAACTTCTCAAAATTTGATATTTTGACCAAATTACTCAAAAACTGAATAAATCCTATGTATCTTGTTCTAAGATGTTTCATTTTGTTAGCTAAATGGTATAAATGATCAGACATGATAAGAAGCAAATTTTACATCAATATTCAGATGATTTGAGTCGTGTCGACCCTAAAAAATTAACTAATCTTTAGTTCTATCCACTTTATTCAGTTTTTGAGTAATTTGGACAAAATATCAAATTTTGAGAAGTTGAGATATCTGCTAGAAATGATCAAAAATGTTCAGAAACTTCATAAAATGTCCAAAGAAGAAAAAATAAATCATTTCAGAGTATTGAAACTTTGAAAAATACCTCCACCCACACCATTTTTTGGGGGGTCCTAAAGATATTGAACGGTCGAAAAAGTGACATTTTTGTGCTGTGGGAGTACGGAGAATGGTAGGATCATGAAAAACTGTTTCCGGGGGTTATTTTACATTCCAAATCGAATGGCACTTACAGATTTTTCATATCTCTTCTCACTTTTTCTGGACACCCAAAATTGAGGGGGGTCCTAAAGACATTGAACGCAGTGTATTTACTCAGTTAAATTGGCCGATAAATCGGTAAATTACTGGGAAGTTTTACGATTTTTGCCGACAGATTTACCGGTGAATTTGCAGAGCTTTTATTATTTCTCATTCGATATTCAACAAATTTCACGAGAATTCAAATAAATTCTTTATTTGGACATCTGGTGCAATTGCACCTACTTTCAATGGACAGTCACCAATTATACTTTGGAAACTAATGGCAAAAAAAAACACACAAGAGAGGGTCAAAAAATGAATCAAAAAATAATTTAAATTGGAAAATAGCGAAAAAAATTTGGATCACCGATAGATTTAGATTTCGTTGTTGAGTGGCGCATCGGCGAGGTACTTGTCACGACAGATTCCGCGGACAGCGACCTGGTGTGGAGGACATTTGTCTTCGCACTTTTTGATTATTCTCTCTCCGACGATTCGGAGCACTTGTACTTGTCCGTTTGAGCATGGTCCTGAAAAATTATTAGGGTTTTTGTGCATTTTGTCGTAAGATTTGGTGCTCTCAGACTGTAGAATCCAACATTTTTTTTTGTCAAATTTGGTCTCAAATTAAAAATGTTGTGTTTTCCTACATTTTTTTTTCTAAATTTCAGTCAAATCGTATATTTCCAATTTCGAAAATCCGGGAATTAAGAAATCACAGCTCTCGGACTTTAACGTTGCTTGAATTTTCATAATTTTTTAGTAAGCTTGGTCTCAATTCAAAATTCTATCAATTTCCAATACTCTGGCATAAACCAAATCCAATAGAAACGTCGTAGTTTATAGACGTTTGAAAGTACCGTCCGCAATTTTGCGTCACGGTGAACCTGCACAGCCGGCATTGTAATTTGCGATGTTTTATGAGAATGTCGACCAAAAAGACTGTTTTTGAAGTTTTTTCTACTAAAGTTCCATTAACTGTCGTAAAATCAAATGTCGACTGTGCAGGTTTACAGTGACGAAAAATTGTGGACAGGGCCGGTTCCCAATTGGAAGCCTTTTTAGTCAAAAATGATTTTGAAAATCAATCGAAAATGCGGTTTTCAGGTCGCTAAACATGCAAATCTGACTAACTCTTCTCTAAATCTACAGTTTTGGCCAAACTAAAGTTGAATCCAAATTTCTGATTTTTTAGTATTATTTTCAGCAAAGTCCATTTAACATGCGCTTAGTTGACTGGCTTATACTAAACGACGGGGCCTAAGTTTCGATCAATTTTGGTCTTAAACTTTTAAAATCCTTAATAAAAATCTTTCAGGTTTTTCAACATCCTCATCAAAATCAACCCTTACCATTAGCGGCAGTCTCCTTATTCTTATTAACACCTCCTCTTCCTCCAACAACTGGTCGTCCTCTAACCGGGGCCTTCACTTCCTCTTCCTCCTCATCTCCATTACCATTGTTATCCCCATTGACAATAGAGCAGCACTGGAATCTATTTGACAAAGTGCTCTTTTGGCATTTGTATCCAGCCGGGCAACTGTTGGATCCACTGTTGGAGCATTGAACTGGAGTTCCAGTCGATGGGAAAAGAAGGGCGGTTCCAGTGGCGCAGCCGTTGGCTCCAGAAGAGCCGGAGCCTCCTGTTCCTGGTGAAGCCTTCGATGAGCAGCAATAATAGTTCTTGCTCTTCTTGGAGAATGTGCATTTGTATCCGCTTGGGCACGGCGACGATGTGCATTGTTTGGGGGTTCCATTGACAACAAAAGCTGATCCCTTATCACACACATTTTCTTCGTTATCACCCTCTTCTTTTCCATTTGGCTTAGAGCTAAATGTGCTTGGCTTTCCATTCTTCTTCTCGGCCACGATAGATGAAGCTTTTCCACCTCCACAGCAAATATTTTGTTGAGCAGTCTGAGAGAATTGGCAGCTGAATCCACGTGGACAGTTAGGACGGGATGGTGAGCAGAATCTGGCGTTTTTGGTGCGCGGCTCCAGATATGGAATCTGTCCCGGCACCGGGCAAGTGGACATTGGCCGAGACATCTTCTTCATGCAAACATCCTCCACGGCCTCCTCGCCTTCTGGGCAAGTGCACAGAGCATCAAGGCAAGAAGATCCACCTTGGCATTGCTCATCGGCTTCGCAAGCCTCGCCAATAAGTGACTTGGCCACACACTTTCCGGCGACTTCAACCTCATTGGCTCCACAATCGGCGAGGCAGACTCCGTTGAGCTCGTGGTGTCCTTCTGGGCAAGAGCACACCGAGTCCTTGCAAGTGGATCCAGTTGGGCATTGCACCTGGTTATTGCAAGCCTCGCCAAGGGATTTTTTGTCCAGGCAAATTCCATCGACCTCGACTTGTTTCTCGGTGCATCCTTTAGTTGGGGCAACGGGCTCCTCGTTAGTGGTACAACAGAGTTGGGCTCCTGAAATGGCTCGCTGGCAAGAGTACCCTGGTGGGCAAGTGGATTGCCCGATGGCGCAGGATTGTGGCTCTCCGGTGATTCCGATGAAGGCAACCGAATCATTTGGACATCCACCCGACATTCCACAACATTGGAATTGATTGTTGGCCGTGGAGAATTGGCAGAAGAAGCCTGTCGGGCAGTTTTGAGAAGCGGCAGTGCAGATTCTTGGGGCATTCGAAGAGTGCTCACGATAGGCAACCTGGTTGTTCGGGCATCCAAGAGCAGCGATGGATTTTGGTGTGGTGATTGGTGTGGCTCCACAGCATTGATATCTCTGATTAGCCAAGGACCACTGGCAGGAGTAGCCATTCGGGCATGGTGCATTTGGTGGATTGAATGGATCGCATGGGGCGATTTGGTTGTCCTTCATGAACACATACTCATTTGGTGGGCAACCATCCGAGACTGAAGCCACCTCTCCCTTACAACAGTATCCAGTGGTGAACTCGTTTTGGGTGGATTGACAAGAATATCCGTTGGGGCAAGTGATGAAAGCGCCAACTGTGCAGGATCTTGGCATCTGAGACGATTCCTCCAAATAAAACTCGGCCTTGTTTGGACACAAATGATTTCCAGAGCAACAATATCCTTGGAAGGCTCCTGGGACATCGGATTGGCAAGTGTACCCGGTTGGGCATTGATTGTTGTTGCTGCTGATGGTACAACGGATTGGAGCCTTGGAGCTTGGCTCCTTGTACAAAGCCTTGCCAGATGGACACAAATCTCCTGTGATAGAAGCGCAGCAGTAATAACGATTCTTCAAAGCGTTGAATCTACAAAGATAGTTGCTCGGGCACGATCCCTCGACATTGATAAGACACTCGCGGACTCCCATATCAGCAGCGTTGACATAGGCCTTCTCGCCTTCTGGGCACACATCCATATTGGTGGCTCCACAGCAGACAGAGTTGCCTGACAATTGATCATAAGTGCATCCAAAGTTGGTCGGGCAACTGTTCGATAGAGCAGCATTGCATTCATAAGGCATATTGGTATTTGGATTGACATAGGCGACATCTCCCGGGGTGCAAGCGGCGGACAAACAGAAGTTGTTGCATTGCTCCAGGGTGGCGAAGTTGTTCAAATTTCCAGAGCATCCGTTGTAGGTGAATTGGGTGCATTCCTTGGTGACAATGTTGAAGTAGAAGCGAGCCGCTGCAGAGGAGCTGCATGACGATCCTTGTTGTGGTGGAAGTGAGCAAATGTGAGCACGAGTCGGGCAGCATCGGTTGACCACAGAGGATCCAGAGTTGACCGAGGTGCACTCGTGAGTTCCTGGGCAGGTTTGGGTGGCAGAGCAGACCATAAGTTGTCCGAATTCATTTCGTTCTGGGGTTCCTCCATTTGGACATCCTCCAACTCCACAGTACCCTTCGCAATCCTCTCTGGTAGCAAAGTTATTCGAGTTTCCATCGCAACCATTGTACTGATAGGATTCGCACTCCTGGGTTTGAGAGTTGTAGTAGTATCTGTAAGAGGATCCAGATCCACAAGTGACTCCCTTGTGTGGGCTCAATGTGCAAGTGTAGGCCTTGGTTGGGCAACATCCCCAAACATATCCATCGAAATAGCATTCATAGTTAACTGGACACGAGTTTCCGGCTCCAGAATTCGAGCAGACATAATAGTTTCCTTGATAATCCTTATAAGCGTCTCCTTGTGGGCACTGTGGCTCTGGAATAATGTTCTCGCAAGTGTTTTGACACTCCAACAGGGTCTCGAAATTGTTGTCATTTCCTTGGCATCCGGTGTAGTCGAAGATTTCGCAGGCACGAGTGACGGCGTTGTACCAGTAGCGGCGGACGGATTGTTTGCAGTCACCGAGGCGAAGAGGTTGGGAGCAGATGGCTTCTGGAAGTTGAAATGGTTGGATTTTGAGGTTTTGAGGAAGAAAAAAAGTTTTGCCAGAGAAAAGTTTGAACCCGGGATCTTCTGGACGTAAGCATAGCGCGTAAGCCACTAGGCCACGCTGGTAACCTTCAAAGAGCGTGTTTGCAACGTAAAAATTTAGGTGTTTTACAATCTTTAAAAGCAGACTAACAAGGCCAGCAGCGCGGAATCGCAAAGTGGGCGTGACTCGCTGGAAAAGGGGCGGAGCTTCTCAAATGTTCAGGGAGTACTATATTCTTATAATAATAGTAAACAAAAAAGATTGACTACAAGAAAGTTCGAACCCGGGACCCATCGCACGTTAGACAAAGCGCTTCACCACTATACCAAAAGTGCAACTTTGAGAAATGGCGCGGTTTTAGCCATAACTCGCTTCGAAATCGTCTGAAAACGCCGAATGATTGCTTAAATTAAAAGAAAAAATATTTTCTATCGAACTAACACAATAATTTTTGTCGTTCAATTTTTAATTTTCATGGAAATTCGAAAAAAAACATACGTGGTCTTGGGCAGCAAACATTGTGGTCTGATTGACACTCGTGGGTGCTTGGACAGTCGGCGTTGGCGGAGCATCTCTGAAATTTTGTGTAATTTTTTTTTTTGAAATTCAACAACCCCCCCCCCCCTCCTTCAAAGGCGCATTGTCCCCTCCCCAACAACATACCTGATTAGAAGATCCAATCTTGAGTGGTGTACCATATTTGCATTGCAATTTGGCGCAGAACAGCTCACAATCAGCTGACGATTTGAAGTTGTTGTAGTTTCCGAGAGCTCCATTATAAGTGAACGCAATGCAACGACCTTGTTCGGCATCGTAATAATACCGGGAGCTTGTTGAGAATGTCATCGAGAAACTGCGTTTCATCAACATTCCAGCGTCAAAGTTGGTGGAGCGGATGAGATCGACTGGACGTCCTCCGGTGTTGGAACAGACGCTGGCGACTGTTGGACAACAGAGTTGCATTGATCCAATTGAGGTACATTCAAAGTTTGATGTGCAGGAGGAAGCGGTCTGGCAGTTGTTGACGACTTCATCTTCATTTTGGGAGGATCCGGTGAGGTATTGTGGGGAACCACGTTTGCAGGCTGGAAATTTTCAGGGTAGGCAGCTTTTTTTTCGGAAAGGAGGATCTTTAGCTTAGGGCAAGATTAGGAGGAGCCAAAGATTATATTGAAAAAAAACCAAAAAAAGTGATTTTCATCAAGCCCGTGGCTCGCTGAAAAAAGGGCGGAGCTTAAAGTGTCAAAATGCTTGAAAGGTCCTGAACTCTAACTGCAGCGAAAAAAAATTTAAGACCCAAAAAAAGTTCGAACCCGAGACCCTCTGGACGTTATACAAGTCGTTGAACCACTTGACCATAAATGCGATTTTTGAGATTTTTGTCCGTAACTTAGCTCAACTTCATTCAAAAACGTTGATAAATGGGTCAAATTAAAGGAAATGGAATTTCCTATTGATCTGTTATGATAATCAATATAATCAATCATTTAGTTTTCACAAAAATCGACAAAATTTGCCCGATATCTTGGCAAAATACGATCGATCCTCACAGTCTTGCCCTAATTTTTGTTCAAAAACATGCAAAAAAGTTGAAAATGGTCTAAAATGGTAGGTAGAAAAATTTTATATCAATCTAATATACTGGTTGAACTTTTCATTTCTTCTGATAATCGCTAAATTTTCAACGATACAAAAATTGGACCGACAAAACACTAAAGTCGAGTTCGAATCTGACGGTTCTGGCTGTAATTTCCTCGGAAACTTCTTGAAATTGCCTGATCCGTTTCAAATGATATCTCGAACCAATTTTTCTTATCAATACGTTTTTTTTTTTTGAATTTTTGATATAAATGTTCACTAAAATAGGAATCAAGCGGCGGATAACAAATATCAATCGCTTTAAACATCAGCTTCGTAAGACCCCACCCAACAAAAATATAAACTCACTATCTCTACAGTAAGACTCGCAGTGCTCTCTGGTCTTGAAATTGTTTGGTGATTGCATCTCAGTCTCATCCCATGGATCCCACATGAATTGTTCACATGTTCCAGTAACAGCATTATACCACCACCTTGGCCTAACTCCAGCCGGTGCAGCACTTCCACTATCAGCTTCTCTCTTTGGTTGAATGCAAGTAAAAGCACGGTTTGGACAACAGATACCATCAGAAGCCGGATGAATATCATAGACTCCTTCCATTGCAGTTTTTACATTGGCCATCGAAGTTGTGGAAGTGACACAATCATAAATATCAGCAATGTAGACACCATCACCTTCTTGAGCGTTGTTGGCTTCAGTGGCAAAAGCGCAGGCTCCGCCTCCATTGGCAACGAATGTGGTGTAATCGGTGGATTGAGAAGAACAGAATTGAAGGGGATTGATGTGTTCTCCCATCTGAATATCGGCATCGTCTGGATCTGTCATGTGTGGATTACGGAGTTGGGATACTGGCATTGTCAGAAGATCGTCGTCGTATCTGGAATAGGGTTATTCGATAGAAAATATTATTTGTTAAAAAATCATCGAATTATTTTTAAGCTTAGAAGTAGTATGGATTACGTCGTAAGATTCGGTGCATACACTGATTTTTGAAATTTTTGAATTCGAGTACCCCTTGGTCCATATAGTTTGATCGGTAAAGAAAACGGCTTTGAGCCTTTGTGTGCATTCTGTCGTGAAATTTAATGTACACACTAATTTTCAAGTTCCGAGGTCCGCGAGATCAGTGAATTAGGCCACCTGGGTAAGCCATTGGAAACAAAAAATGTTACATCTTGGCTGGAAAAATACAAAAAATTCAAAAAATTCAAAACTTTTTTCATGAAGCATGTCAAGTTTTGAGTAAAAGCTTTTTGGGACTAAAATTTTTCAAAAAAATTCGATCTTTGGGCTCTAGCATTCCCATATTTCAGCTTGTTTTCTCGTTTTTATGCTTATTTTTTCGAAAAAATTTCAGATTTATCCAAAACTTGTATTTTTTTTCAAAAAAAAATTTTCATCAAAACTCAAAAAAGCAAAAAAAAAATTACTTTTGACTTGCAAAGAACTTCAACTCATGGTTTGATTACAGCGTTTTTGATGCCGTTTGGAATTCAAAATGAACCGAAAAGTCGACTGTTGGGTGCAAAAAAACTTTAAATAAAAGTTTCGAAACGAGATTTTTTTTTAAAAGCTAAGGAAAAAAGCTTGAAAAACCTTTAATTTTACCATTTTCAGACCAAAATGCAACGAAAAACTCAATTTTTTAATTAAAAAAGACACAGAGCAAGCCCTATAAATGTTCAAAAATTCCCAACCAAACTCACTCTGGAAGTGGACACTTTGGCACCGGATCTCCATCCTCTCCAGAATGAAGAACACAAACGACTCCATCCCTGGTCTTTGCTTGAACATATGGAATTCCATTGACGTCTTCCGGACACTCGCATCTCGATTTTTCACACCGAGACTCTGGCCAAACAGCGGAGCATTGCTCAGCATATTGACATCCTGACTCTCCTGGATTCTTCTTCAGATAACAGTATCCTTGGATGGCGACAAAGTTGGAAAGGCAGGTACATGAGCCGGTGGAGCAGAACATTCCCTAAAAATTTAAATTTTTTGATTTTTGGCGCCGAATTATTTTTCAAAACTTACAGTCAAGCAATCAGTGTTGAAACTACAAAAGTCTCCAACTCTTCCGGAACCGGCGACTCCTTGACGCTTATACCGAACATTGCCAGTTCGGCACTTTCCGTCAATGAAGAATTGGCTCTGAAAGAAAATTGTTTTTGAAAATAAAGTTCAAAAAAAAATTTCTTACTTTCGGACAAATCTTTCGTTCGATTTCCTTCTTCACAAGATTGCAGATCAGGAATGCGTTCTCGTGAGTATCGGTTTTGCTGGAAAATAATTTTTGAGCATTATTTTTGTGCCAAAATGTTCCGTGGGTCTAATTTCCTTATTAGAGTAAAAAATAAAACATTTTGATCCCAAAAATTTCGAACACGGGGCCTTGTGGACGTTAGCCAAGGCGCTTAGCCACTTCACCAAAAATGCGATTTTGAGAATTAGCGCGGTTTTGGTCATAACTTTGTTCAAAATCATCCAAAAAGACAGGTTAAAGGCTCAAATGAAAGAGGAAAGAACTGTCTATCGGTAAAAAAAACCAAAATTTTGTGCGACTATTTCAAAAAGCGGCGTGACTATCTAGAAAAGGGGCGGGGACAAAAAACTGAAAGTGCCAAAATGTTCAGAGAGTCCTATTTGCCTACTGTATGAAAAAACAAAATTTTTGACCCCGAAAAAGTTCGAACCCGGGACCCTTTGGACAATAGCCAAGGCGCTTAGCCACTTCACCAAGTGAGAATTTTTGCGATTTTGACGATAACTTTGTTCAAAATCATCCAAAAAGGTCGGTTGGGGGCTCAAATGAAAGGGAAAAGAATTTCCTATGAAACGAACATGATAACCGATCAAACTTTTATTGTTAGTTTCTCTGAAATTCGGCAAAAAACTCACTTTGTGGCAAGGTCGCAATAGATGGAATCAATTGTCATCTCCTCTTCACACGCATCTCCTTGCGTCGGTATCCGACATCCGGCACTATCACATCCATCGCCTATCCTACAAATCGGCTTTTGCTCTGTAGTAGTTGCAGTTGCATATGTCCCTCCTGTAATACAACAAGAATATATTTGGTAGATCAAAATCAAACAAAAAGTGTTTCTGATCCGTAAGGCACGAGCAGCCGCGCCGAGCATCCAAATCGGGCACAACTCTTTTGAAGTCACGCCGTCGCCTTATTTGCCCCTTTAACAAAAGTTTCGGGATGGATTTTGAAATCGCCTTTGCCTCGGAGAAATTGTGAGAAAGGCTCTCAATGTTTGCCAGTTTTATTGAATGGCGATTCGCTTTTAGGGAGAGGAGGGGGGAACAGTTTGCTCTTTATACACATATAACAAGAATAGTTTTGAACTTTCTAGTCCCCGCGGCGGCGATGAAAATAGAATGTTGCTTTTTAAATTGGGAAGATCAAAATAGGTCAAGTTTTTTGTGATTTTTTGAGATTTTGACATCGGAAAAAGCCTACTTTTGGCTTTTTGAAACTGAGATCAAAACTTGCCAAAAATTCTCAGTGATTTTTTGGATTTTTATACCGGAAAAGTTTCAAAATTTGCCCAAAATACGAGAAAACTAAAATCATAACGTTGCAAAAAGGTTGGTTCTATAATTTTAGACTCATTTTTCAAGGTTTAGGCCTAGGCTTAGTAGGTTTAAGCTGGCCCAAACAGGCTTAAATTGGTTTATAGGTGCAAGGTTACAGGCTGCCTTTACAAGCTCAGTTTTGCTCGGACAATAAGGCCCGCTAAGGCTAGATACTGACGTTCGAGAGATGAAGCTGGTCCTCAAGGCTTAATCTTTTCAGAAAGTTTCAGACTAGTATAGAATGTTCAAGAAACTATCTGAATTACTAACGACTCTATAGAATTCAGACCGGTTCATAATGCTCGAAAAGCCGGTGTTAAATGGGGGAGACCTTGTAGGGCAAACACTCCTGATGGCCGGACACTTTAGGTCCTAGATCTTGGCCTAAAAACTACCCTATTTTCAGATGCCTGAATAGAATTTAGGCCGGCTTACAATGCCTGAAAGCCCGGAATTCCAGATTAAGACGCAAGGGTCGGACCACACCTAAGAGTTGCAACTTCAAAGCCTTTAAGGGTTGGACGCCAAAGGTTGGACCTTCAAGGGTTGTATCTTTTTAAAAGTTGGACCCGACGAGATCAATCTTTTCAAAAACCGGTCTGAAATCTTCCTAGACACAGAATTTCCCAAACAAAAATACAAAAAAAAAGATCTTACCTGCAAGCAGGAGTAAAATAAACCAGTTGCGCATTTCTGCGAATATGTGAATAGAATATGTATAAGGTGTGATTCAATAAATAAAGTTGAATACAAGTAGGGCTTCAAAAAATGAAACGGAAGGGAGGATAGATAAGGAAGAGAAACAATGAATAATTCTATCGATTGGAAGTCATACACGTCTTTGTCATCAAAAGAATCTTTCAAATATGGATCCTTAGAAGAGAGGGCGAGTTGCAATCGAGAATGGCTCTGTTCTTGGTCTGTGTTGCGGGTTGTCCGTCTCCTCCTTCGGCGGGGTTGGCGGAGCTCTGGTGGTCAGAGAGAGACAGAGAAGATTTAAAGGGGGGAGGGGTCACTATATTTGTGTACGGACCGGGGGGAGCTTATACCTAGGCTTCTTCCCCTTGCTCTCTCGTGGGAGTAGAGAGAAGTGTTTACCTGAAGTTTCGCAAGACACCAAAACGGGGGGATGATGGAATACAGTGACCAAAAGGAGAGACGTTGGGTCACTTGTGTTGTGTGTTAGTAATGCGATTTACATGTAGACACTCATTTCGGAGGAGGGAGAATTGAGATGGAGAAAGGAGAGGAGAAGAAGAAGGGTTGTACTGTATACGGAGCATGATATGTGCGGAAGAAATGGAACGAAGAGCATGATATCATTGCGATAGGGTGAAAAAAAACCAGACTATTTTTTTAATGTAGATTTTGTTTTTCATTATGAATTCATTCAAAAATGGTTCTGAATAGTACGAAATTGAGTTTGCACCCAGATTGATGATCTGAACAACTGCTTCAAAATTGGAATAGAAAAAACCGTTCGCCGTCCGCTTCAAACTTCTACCAAATGCCGTCGATCAAAGAGCCGACTGCGCAGGTATACAATGACTAAATGTTAGGATCCAGAAGAGAAATTCCTCGTTTTTCACGGGATAACTTGACACTGGCAAGTCACTTAGCATACCGATTTGATAATGTTCCGCTCTCTTCTGGATTTTTTTTTTTGAATTTTTCAAAGATGAGATTGAGTCAAAATCTAAACGGGAATCACTTTGTGGGATCATAAAAAACATTTTTGAAATATTACCAGAACTCTATCTTATCTAAAAAAAAATTTATGAAATCTCACGTCCTCTCAATATTCTGAACCCAGAAGAGAACGGAACCGCATCAAGTCGGAATTGTAGTGTATAAGAGATTTGAAACTGTCAAATTATCCCGTGAAATTCGAGAAAAATCGGTTTTAGAAAGTTGTGCGGACGCTTCCTCCATCGAGTCTTGGAATCGTTGTTAGCCTAGTTTCCTTGAAACACTCGTCGAAAAATCCAATTTAGAAGTGCTGATCATATCAACTTCGAATGATTTCAATCAAAGCATATTCAACTATTTTTACGGTGTCAAGACATTTCAATATTTTTTTTCTCAGAAACGACCAAAATATTTTGAAATTCTGCCGAATCGATTAAAATCCGAGGCTTAGGTATTTATGCTCAATCTTCGCTGGATCTTGCCGAGAATTACCATTTTTTGGAATTGCGTTGGGAGCATGTTCCCATAAGTTGTCATCCTCCCAAGTTTAGTTTGTAATAAGTTTCAATTCGATCCCCAAAATATTTCTGCACTCGAATAACTACACAAATTTCGAATCCGAAGTCAAAATCCGCTCATTTTCAGTATAAAATCGTTTTTCAAACACAAATTTATTCCAATTCCATTGATCTTTGCCCCAAGGCAAAGAGTTCGTTTGCATTGTTATGTTTAATGTTGTGTCGCGGTCGCATTGTACCGCCGTTGCAATTTCCCAAATCATACACCTTTTTCGTTTCTAATCTTAGCACGCGATTTAATCCCCCAGTCGGCGGGCTCCGCGAGCAGCACAATGATAAGATCACGCGCGGTACACTCTCTCCCCAAAAAAAGTGTCGGAGGGTTTGAACTGCTCCGCGAGCCGAACCGAATCATGACTTTGATGAAAAACACGCACCGCTTTCGGGGCCGACGCTTTTTTTGTTCCGATTGTTTGTTTTATGGGGCTCCTAACCACCTAAAGACGACTGTTTTTGGGAGGGGAGTTTAATGGAAAAATATCATTAAATTCTTTTCTTTATTTTTAGAACACAAGAAGAAAAAAAAATGAAGGACAAACATCTCCAAATAGAGACGGGTAGTGTGGGATTTTGAAAAAAATTTAATTAATAAAAATTTGAAAAAAATAACCGTAACAAGCCAAGGGATCACTAGGGATACCTCGAGAAAACTGGGAAAATATGTTTGTAAAGTTTTTTGGGGAATTTCGAAAAAAAATTTTTTCATCGCCTTCGTCGCCGGTCTGACGAGGACTCTTCGGAAGGACACATGTTGGGGGCGTACCATGGAGTGGAGCATTGTGGTTCTGGAACTTCAAAAATGTTTATTTTTGTAAAAAAAACTTGTAAAAATCGAGTTGGCTTTGAAAATTGGGGAAAATTCATTAAAAAAATATGATTAATTTTACAAAAATTTTTAAATTTTTGTTGGCCGCGGCCAAGAATCATCAGCTGGCTTAGTTTTTTAAAATAGCTTTTTTTTCGTATATTTTCTGAAAAAAAAACTCAAAAATTTGAGATGATTCGAAAGAAAATTTGAAAAGATCTTCAAAATTTTTGCTGGGTTTTTCTTTTTTTTTTGCATTTCAACCAATTTTTACGGCCGCGGCTGAGAAATATCAGCTGGCCTGGTTTTTTCTCAAATTTCTCATTTTTGTATATTTTTCGAAAAAACACGAAAAGCCCGTAAAATGAAAAAAAATTGAAAAATTTTTCACATTTTAACTAATTTTTTACGGCCGTGTCCTAGAAATTCCATATGGCCTAAATTTTTGAAAACTAAGTTTTTGGTCGTTTTTTGGTTAAAAACATCGCTTTTTATGTTAAACAACTTGAAAATTTTGAAAATTTTGCAAAATTCGGCCAGCTCAGCAAGTTTCTAGGCCAGCCCTTCAACGCTCAATAATTTCAAAAACCTACCACACTGTGATACTCCATCTCTCTCCACCATGAGCCATCCTCTGGGGCATGGCTTCGACCGTTTCACTCTTCCATTCGGACAACACATTTTGTTGATACACGTGTGACCCTGAAATATATTTTGGTGGAAGGCAGAAGAAAAATTGGTGGCCGAACTTTTGGTGGCCTAGTTTTTCATTTTAGTTTTAATTTTCAATATGATTTTGAAAAAAAAGGCTCCTAATGGTACTACATTGGGTTTGAAATTAACCAGGCCTAGAAACCGCTGGCCTCGAATCCGACAAGTTGATACCTTATGCTTTTTTTTTGTTTTTTATTTTGCTTTTTTTCATTAAAAACCTGAGAAAATTTACGGGAAAATTCAAATCGCCCATAAACCGTCGGTTGGCCGGATCACAGATTTTGAGGCCACCGGTTTGGCGGATTTTGAAAGCCATTTTGTGTCATTCGGCGCCGGTTTTGAGCGAACTTTTCGTTAAACTCGAATAAAAATGAGAAAACACGTCGGAAATAGTGAAAAAAAAATTTTGTCGAAAATTTTGAACTTTAGAATAACCATGGAAAAATCAGCTGAAAAAACCGTTAGAAAATTTTTCCATCAAAATGTTTTTCCCTTACCTGCGGACACCCCTTAACTGGATTACAGACAAGTGGCATATTATTCTGTGGGAATAACATTGGCACCCGACCATCCGGACATGTGTATTTTCCCACAGGCTTTGCTACAGAGCCAGCGACAATTCTTCCTCCATTTACTATCCTTCCAACTACCACAGGTGATGGTTGGGATGGCCTAACTCCGGAGCCAACTTTGCTCATTGTCACTGGAGCATTGGAGCAACACACGTAGGAGCCAATCATTTTGGAGTAGACGCAGGCCGAGGGCTTTGGACACTTTTGTTTGGCACATTGGATTAGGGTGTATTCGGGAGAAATAACTGGTTGTTTGGGGGCTTCACAGATGTTCACATTGTCTGAAAATTTTAAATTTTTCAAAAAAAAACAAGGCGGCAAATTACATCTTCGTGGCCTAGAAAAACATCGTAAAATTTTTGTCAGATTTTGAAAAATCCGCTAAACTTTTTTGAAAACAAAAAAATCAATTTAGTTTGAACTTACTCAAACACCGATCCTTGTAAGGTGAGCTTCCTTGTGCACACTTGCACATCTTCGATGCACAAACAGTGCCATTCATGCATTGTTCATCGTACTCGCAAGCTCCGCCCATTTGGGATTTGTCAAGGCATATTCCGTTTTTCTGAAGTTCAGACTAGTTATTTTTGATATCCTGTATTTCAGCTGTCGAAGAACTGAATTTTTTTCTCAGTTTTTCGTGTTTTGAACATGTTCGAGCTGAAGAAACAGTTTGTCGGAATAAAAAAATTTCAAAAACGGTGAGAAAATTTCCAGAACTGTGAAAAATTTTCAGATAAAAATTTTCAGATACAAAATTCCAGACAAATATTTCAAATTTGTAGAAAAGAGAATATTTGTTGAGTTGCTAAAATTATTTGGGAAACCTAATTTTCAAAAAATTCTTGAAAATTTTTACGAAAAAAAGTTTTTTGGGCAAGAAAAAAAAACTCAAAAAACCTTATTTTTCGAATTTTTCGAATTTTTTTCTTTTTCCAATCCGACCCGATTAATTTGCATGGATGTCAAAATTACATAGCTCATATTTTCGAAATAAAAGGAACAATTTCAAAATTTTCAAAAAAATCATCTTTACCTCAATTTGATTCTCCCCACATCCTTTCTTCATAACTCCTGGCTCCACACCAAAATCCGTATCCGTGTCAACTTGAATGCACCGCCCGTCTTGCTCCCTAAACTTCTTCCCACAAGCACACAATTGTCCAACACATTCAGCTCCAGAAGTACATTGCGAAGAGAGCAGGCAAACTGATCCAACAGCTCCGCGGACCTTACATTCACCATTAACAAGAACCGTGTCTGGGGGGCAAAGGGATTTTCCCGGGTTGCCGCCGGCGGTGACAGATGGGGGCATTGTAACAGGGGTGTGCGGCATGGTAGAGATTGTGATAGAAGGCGTGGGCTCTTCTGGAGCATTTGTGGTGTTACCCGCGGCTCCCTGAGCTCCTCCAATCAACGGTCGATCCCTTCCACTGATCCTCATCCCACCAGTACAACAAATTGTTTTCCCGCCCTTCGCATTCATACAATTATAGCCTTCTGGACAATTTCTCAGCTTCACCGAGCACTCTTGAGCTCCACCGGACAGGTCTAAATAGGCCACGGAATCCCCTGGACAACCAGCTTTATGTCCGCAACACTGGAATTGCTTATTCCTGTCTGAAAACTGACAAAAGTATCCCGTTGGACATGAAGCTCCAGACGCCGTGCACACCACTGGATGATCATTGTTTACCAGGGCGACTTGAGAGTGTGGGCAGCCGAGTTCTGCAAAAAATTACTGTAAAACAAAAGATTTTCTGATCTTTTCGGTGTGTTATTAGCTCTTTGAACATCCCGCCGAGAACACGAAGACCCACTTCAAAATGAATGGTCAGCTAACAACACTTCCGGTGTGGTTTTAGGTCAGATGCTCAGGAATTTTGTTGTGATTGAAGAGGCACAAAAAATTGGGGAAATGAAGTTTTTCAAAAGTTTCGGAATGAAAGACAAAACAAAAAGTTTTCAATTAGACTTGTTTTGATAGTTTAGTATTTCGACAAAAAAAATTAAAATTTTGAAAAATTTTTACCAACGGACGTTATTTCAAAGCTTTTTCTTGGAAATGTTCTAAAAATTGGCATGCGTATTTCTTTCTTCTCTTTTTGAACCGGACTAGTCACGGGCCTGGGTTCAGAGCAGAACATGGTTTTTTTAAAGTTTTTTGGCGGTTATTTTTTCTACTTGTTTGACCTATGTTTTCAAGGAGAAAATTTCGATCGGTTTTTAAGTCAAAAGACTCAGAGAAAGTTTCGAAATTGGGCTGAGAAGCGGGAAAAAAATGCTGAAAAAAACAAAAATGTTTCAAACCGGCGCGGATTTTGAAAAGTATGTTTTGAACAAAAAATTCCATCACCCATTTTGACGGAATATCGAAAAAATTGAAAAACTCATTTTTAGAACGAGCGGAAATTTTCAAAGTATGCTATATCATCATTTATTTTCAAAAAACTATAATATTCTGAAAGAATTTAACTCGTCTGTTTTCAGACAAAATCTTGGATTTTTTTAATGTTCCGCAACTTCATTTTTTAAATTCAACAAAACTTCATTTGAACTTTTTTTTTTCAAAAATTCGTTTTTTTTTCTCCATCTCAAGCACATCTCTCTTATCAACAAATATCAACAGGTCATCATAATTACATAAAAAGATCGACAGAGAGAGTACGTGGTCATTTACTCCCTGTCCCGTACCTCTCTCTGTCTCTCACCACTCATCTCTTTGTTTGTCGTGATGTTCGCGTAGAGTCTCTCCCTGGGAGAGCTTCCGTGTTGCTCTCCTTTAAGGAGTGCACCTCTAACAAATATATACTTTCACAAACTGTCTCGTCTCAGCCCGGCCACAAGACGTTCAATTCGAAAAGAGGGGGGAAGATTACACCACGGAAGGGTCATCTCATTTTGGAATGGAATGGTCTCGCAAGGGAATAAAGAAGAAAAGAGTGAAAGTACACTGTCAACAGACACTATTGAGACATTCCGATCTTCGTAAGGGAGAAACAATGAAGTAATGAAAACGAAGAGGGGATTATAATGTCAAACATAAAACTACAAGGGGGTTTAGGGTCAAAAAGTTTCAGGAAAACTTTCAAAATTTTCCAAGAGAAACAAAAATCATTACCATCTAAAAGCTTTAATTATCGCAACGTACTTATCAGTAGTCTCGTAGGTTTTTGAGCTACGAGGACCAGAACGGGGCATTGGACTAACATCACGGATGAATGAAAACTCAAACTGTAAATTTCAATATAGTGGCCCTGAGCCAACAGCACTAGTGGGTATCCAAAAAAAACAAGCTAGTTCCAAGTTCCGTTCGAAGAAAGGGTGAAATGACTGAGGCACAAACAACTATACTTGAAAATAAAAAGGAAATATAGGAATAATTTTCAAAATTTCCCGAAAAATCATCCAAGCTATGTCAAAAATGAAGTGAATAAAATATGGAAGTTGCTAAAGTTCCAAAACTCAAAATTGGGAAAACTCAACAAAAAAAAACTCAAAATTTAACCAATTTTTGTTAATTCACAAAAGCCGGAAAACCTCAAAGTTTTAAAACCATCTAATGAATTCCTAGAATAGTTTTGGTGGGATTATCATGAGAAAAACATCCTGTCAAAAATCGAACATTTTGAATTAATTTTATGAAACTTTCGGGAAACTCGGTTTTTAACACGAAATGTTCCTAAAAATTATCAAAAACTTTTCCCCATGTTTGAATTGCTCCTACCACTTCCCTGAGAAAAATCATTACGCCTTCTAACCTTGATTTCTGTGTGAGTTTTTGTACTGAATGATGTCCAATGTTCAGAACACTTTGGGGATTAGTAACATCCCCTTCCCGCCATTATTTTTGTTCTAACTCGAAAGTTCATCTGTGATTACAATTGTAAAAAATTTTCGAAGGCTACTTTTTTTTCGAAAGCTTTTTTCTCCAGAGCAGAAGTTATGAGAAACTGAGTTTTAAGACGATTCTCAACTTTCATTCGGAAAAAAAAACTGTTTTTAGTCGCTTTCTTGAAAAGCTTAGAACATACTAGACCAAAAGTCACAAAAAAGCTTCATTCCTCCTCAACTACCTTATAATCCACCACATTTATCACCACTTCTTCCTCACCTTCTTGTTCAATCTCATCCTCCTCAATCGGATCTTTTCCACAACACTGATACCTTTGGAACGCCACCGCGAACTGGCAACTAAAAGTAGTGGGGCATCCTTTATTCTCGGGATTAAATGGATCACAAGCGACGACTTCATTCTTTTTAGCATACGCATATTCTCCAGGTGGGCATCCTTCAGAAATCGCATTGATTTCTCCACGACAACAGAATCCACTCATCGCTGAGGGCGTTTGTTTATGGCATCGATAGCCCACGGGACATGAAATAAATGCTCCCGGAGTACAGATTCTTGGCATTTTCGATTTTTCATCCATCAAAAATTCAGAATCACCTTTGCAGACATCTGGAAAAAAAATTTTTCAACCTAAAAAAAATTCCCACGACTCACTTCTCGCTGAGCAACAGAATCCTTGAAGGACCCCTTTGGCTCGACTCTGACAACTGTATCCATCGGGGCAAGTGTTCGGGTTGTTCAATGTGCATCGTACTGGGAGCAAGGTTTTCTTGGCTCGGAAAAGAGCACGACCGTCTGGGCACACATCTGAAGAAAAACAACTATAAGCGCGAAAAAATTAGACATAAAAATCTGGTTTTATGCGGAACGGATTGAACAAGTTTTCCGGTTTTTTGTGTACAATTTATCCAAATTTTACTTGATTTCAGTATTTTTTTCAGAGCTTTTTTTCACGAAAAAGTGACAAAACTTTGAAAATTTTGCAGTAGAGAAATCGTGAAAAAAGTTTCAGATGGGAAAAAATTCCGACTGAAGTTTGAGAAAAACCACAATAAAAAAAACTAGCAGAACTGACCAAAATTTGAAAAAATAACTTAATTTTTCAAAATTTGGATTTCTAGGCCATCCGGGAATTTCTAGTCCCTCACAACTCTATTTTCAAAACGTTTTCGTTAAATTTTCGCTCAAAAGACACCAAATTAATGGCCTAGAACCTGCTGGCCTGAAATCCGACAAAATGATAAAACAATTGAAAAAAAACATAATTGTCAACTTTTCGGAATCTAGGGCAGCCATTTCTAGGATACGAATCTAGCTGCTTTCAAGCACGATTTGGTATCAGCCAAGTTCAATTTGAGGTTAATTTTCAGCTTACTTTCAGTCGTCGGAGCACAACAATAATAACGATTCCGTTGGGCATTGAACCTGCACAAAAAGTCTGCAGGGCAACTTCCGGGAACATTGATTGCACATTCACGGACAGTTTCATCGAGGGAATTAATGAAGGCACGCTCTTCAGAAGGACATACATCTGGAAAAATGAAATTTTTCGGAGAAAAAGAAAATATTCGAAAGTCATGCAATTTTAGACCAGGGTGTTTGCATGCTCGGTATTTAAAAATACGATTAAAACAAAGTCTTTAGTTTCTTTTTTTCACAATGTTTTAGTTTTTGCGCGTAAACTTTGTGATTTGGTACGCAAACACCGTCACGCCAAGCTGTGGACTTCCCCCCAACTAACTCACCCATACTAGTAGATCCACAACAGACATAACCAGAAGTCAATGAATTGAATCGGCATTGGAAATTAGCTGGACAACTATTGATGAGAACATTATTACAATCAAAAGCTTTCTTAGTGTTGACATCCTTAAAAGCAACTTCTCCTACGGCACAACCGGCTGAACTACAGAAATTATTGCATTCGGTTTGAGTGGCGAAGTTGTTCAAGTTTCCATTGCAGCCATTGTATTGGAATGTGGCACACTCCTGGAAAAATAAGTTTGGAAAGTTTGAAAAATCGTTCAGTATTGAAAAATTGTGTAATCCCTTGGTTTTCTGGGTCGGCAAGGTTCAATATTTTTTTTCTACATATACAGTATAGAGGCCATGTTTGAAGTTTTCTAAATGCGATTTCGATAAAACTTGAATTTTTCATCTTTTAGGAACAGCCCAAATTTTTATCTAAAAAGGTCTCTTTTCCTTTTACAGGAATAAATTAGAGAAATTTTCCCATCAAAAAAATCGGGCTTAAATATATTTTGAAACTAATTTCCGAGAAAATTTCTGAAAAAAAACTCTGAAACTTCAGAACTTTAGCTTCAAGTATGATACTTTCTCAATTCAAGGCTTCGAATTGGACAAAGTTTGATTTGATCCGCAAGATCGCGTCACGGTGAACATGCTCAGTCTGCAAATTTAATTTGACGACACTTCATTTAATTTCTGTATTTCATTAAATGTCGTCAAAGAAAATGCCGAATGTGCAGGTTCAATATGACGCAAGATTGCGGACCGGACTAACTTTCGTTCGAATCTAATTTCTGATGTTTTTTATACAGAATGTTCTCAATTTTTCTCAGAATAATTTTTAAAAAAGAGGAAAAACCTCCGTCTCGACACTTACCCTCGTGACAATATTAAAATAATATCTTCCAACAGAAATCTTTGAACAATGATTTCCCTGTTGTGGAGGTTGACTACAAATATGTTGCTTCGTCGGACAACATCTACTTCCCACATTTCCATTGACCGGGATAGAAAGACATTCATGAGTCGAAGGACATGATTTATTCTCGGAGCAACTCATTGGTTTATTTGTAGTTTCATCTCTCAAAGGCATTCCTCCATTCGGACATCCACCAACTCCACAATAATGTTGGCAATCTTCAGATGTCAAAAAATTATTTGCATTTCCATCGCATCCTTCGTATTGGAATGATTCACATGACTGCTTATTAGAATTAAAATAATATCGATAAGACCGCCCGGAGCCACATTGAACTCCTTTATCCGGGTTTAGAGAGCAGGTAAAAGCTTTTGTTGGGCAGCATCCATGGGTGGTTCCGTCGTAAGAGCACACATAGTTAACTGGACATTTTGGTCCGTTTTGTTTGTCGGAGCATTGTTGGAAGTTTCCGTTTCGATCACGGAACGCGCGGCCGTGTTGGCATTTTGGTTCCACTGAAAAATAGCTTTATGTGTGAGTTATCAGAATTTTTTTCAAAAAATTTTTTTTTAACTCCTGAACTCTTGATATGACTATAATAGAAACGTAATTAGACATTTCATGTTCGGCTCAAAGTGAAATTTCGAAAATTTTCAAGCATTTTACAAAAAGTTTCAGCAATTTTTTCCTCACAAATTCAGGTTGTGACTGCGAAACTCAGAATTGGTCCACACTAAAAACAATCGGAAAGTTTTAATTTGATTTATATTTAGCAAAAAAACAAAAATTTTCAAAAAGTTTTTTCCTGAAACTACTTGGAATTTCTTAGAAAAAGAAGCTTACAATTAGAAATTTTTAATAACAATGTCTAAAATTTTTTTGTTGCCAAAATTTTTCCATAATTTGAAAATGGCTTAGAATGTTCGAAATTCGCACTGGGTATAGTAATTTTTACAGTAATCACAAGATTAAACGCTGCAAAAAAATTTGATCCAAACTCAATTTTGAAAAAAAGTGCTCTCGAACCTGCCAAAAAGTCTATAACTTACCGTTAATAGATCTACATCTCTGCTGACAAGCTACCAAAGTCGGGAAATTATTATCATTTCCCTGGCATCCAGTGTATTGGAACATTTCACAAGTTCTAGTTGCAGCATTATACCAATATCTCCGAACAGCCGATGTACAGTCTCCAAGACGTTTGGGCTGGGTACAAAGAGATTGAGCAGTTGGACAACAGACTTTATGACTTCCTTGACAGGAATGGGACGATGGACAATCGGCATTTGTTTCGCATCTTTGCCATTCTTCACCGATTCGAAGGGGATTTCCATTTTCACAGACCACTAAAAATTTTGACGTTAGAGCGCATTTGCATTAGTGAAATATTTGAAAAATCTTCAAAAAAGTGCGGTAAAGCGAAGTTGCAGAGCTAGGAAATTTGAAAATTCCACAAAAAATAATTGGAAACGACTATGGCGAAATCGGTTTAAAACGAGCTAATAAGTTTTTGAATTTTCGTCTATGACCTAGAAATTTGTGGCCGTGGCCTAATATTGAATGCACCATAAAATTTTAGTCTACGGCTTCACATTTCTAGGCCATAGACCTAAATTCAAACGCTGCTCTACTCTAATTCTTCTCAATCCAATACTTTTTTGACAATAAAATGCTCATTTTCAGATATTTTCTGAGCATTTTTTTCCAAAAACTTACACTTTGAACAGAACGATTCACAGTCTTGTTTGGTCAAGAAATTATTGTAATTTCCGAGCCCTTGATACATGAAATTGACACACCTTCCTTGGTCAATATCGTAGTAGTAGCGGGTAACGGATTTGCTGTAATAAATTTTTTGTTTTGCCTTTATTTCAAAAAATAAGTTCAAAAAAGTCGTTTAGCAAAAAAAGTAAAAGGAGTTTTTCGGCCGTAGGAATTGAACCCGTGACCTTGAAAACGGTAGTCTGGCGCACTACTACTGCGCCACTACAGGGTGGCTGAAAAGTATTGAGACATTTCTCCTACATGATTTTGTCGTGGTGTGAGCTTTGTAGATGTCATAATTGAGATATCTCAAAGTTTTTACAAAGTTCAGATAGTGTACTAACTGGCATTAACAATTTTTCCCGAAATATAGTCTCGTTTCGTTGTTATAGGTGGTTCTCCATACGAGAAGTTTGAAAAAATACGCGTTCTGCGCCGCAAGTGCTAATTGCCATTTAGAAATTAGCCTGGCGTTTACCCAAAACTAAATATTTTGGAAATTCCTTTTGAATTTTTCGATAAAAAGACCGAGTCATGTATTTTTCAACATTCAGAAGGATGTGCGACCGTCGCAAGCGTTCTGATTCAGAAGCACTGCTAAGGCATCCAATTTTCACTGTACTAGTGGTGTGTGAACGCGGGTATTTTGGGAGCCACGTTCACATCGGTTTGGCTTGTCCTTACAAGTACTTTGAAACGATGGGTTAGGCATTTCCGGATTAAATTTTCAAGTCATTTGGTCAGGTACTTCCTAAGATATGACATAAAGAAGCTCGAAAACACTTGCGGCGCACAGGGGGTCTAGGGCCATCACTTCTAAAGATGTGCATCTCAGTAGAAATTTCAAAACGTGTCAATTTTTTATTGAAATTGTTGTATAGGATCATAGCAATCAGAAAATGTACCTGATTCTTCTAACAATGCTCTACTTTTCATATTATATTGGAAAACAAATGTCTCAATACTTTTCAGCCACCCTGTAATGCTCGCCCACGAACGCCTGCGGAGGGCGCCTATAAATGCGGCGCACCTCGGCAGTAGCGTAGGCGCGGTGAAAACTTTTTACCAAATGGAATTTTTTTCCGATTCCGGAAAAAAAACTTACTGCCCAGCAATCTGAAGTCCACGGTCATAGTTCTCTGGAGGTTTTGTCAACAAAAGACGTCCTCCATTGGCACTACAAATATGTGCAGCAGTTGGGCAACACGTCTGTTGTGATCCTATCAGTGTACACTGATGATCTTGATCACATCTGGAAGTGGAAGCGAGACAATTTGTTCGTGGAACTTCGTCAAGAATGGAGAACTTCGATGAGGCGAATTCAGGGGCGCCACGGCGACAGGCTGAAAGTTAGGTGGAATTGAGTTAGGAAAAGGTGGCCTAGAAACCCAAAAAGTTAGGCCATGCACTAAAAATACCAAAAAAATAAAATGTTTTTCAGTTGATGGCCTAACTTTTGCGGAATCTTGATTTCTAGGCCACCAAAACATATTTTACTCACTATCTCTACAATAAGATTCGCAATGTTCTGCAGTCCGGAAATTATTTGGTGATGCATTGGTGATAGTATCAGGATCCCACATGAACTGGACACAGGTTCCGGTGGCCGAGTTATACCACCATCTTGGGACCGATGGCTCGTCTCCAGATTCCAGTGGTTGGATGCAGACGAAGGCTAGAAAATTGTGAGAATTTGAAAAAAATTGATGCTGATTTTGGTTTCAAGTATGAATTTACTTGAAAATAAGACTGAATGGTAAAAAACTGCGCTCAAAAGCAACTAGATTGATGGCCTAGAAAACAGTGGCCTAGAATCCGACAAACCGAAAATTAAAGTTTGTTCATAAATCTTTGCGCTTTTTTCACTATATTTTGGAAAAAACTGAAAAAAAAACCTACTAATTGTGAGTTTGTCGGATTCTAGGCCATTAGATCGCATTTGAAAGCAGCCAGATTGATGGCCTAGAAAATGCTGGCCTAGAATTCGACAAACTCAAAATTCTTCTGTTTTTTTTTCCATTTTTTCACTGTTTTTCCCGTAAATTTACTGAAAAAGAGCAAAAAACCTATAAACAAACTTAAATTTTCGGATTGCCGATTTCTAGGCCAGCAATTTCTAGGCCATCAATCTGGTTGCTTCCCATCGGGGTTTTGCACTATATTTCACAATTTTTTTGTGCCCCACCAATAGAGGTTGGGCAAAATCTTACCTCGATTATGACAACAAATTCCATCGACTTTTTCGGAATATTCCGAAAACAGGTCATTATTAACTTGTGGATGAGAGATACAATTGTAGGTATCAGCAATGTATACATCATCCTCTCCGTCTGGATAGACACACCAAGTGGAACCATCTCCATGATTAGAAGTACGAGTTTCAGATGATAGAGAATTGCAAAGGACGGGCCTGAAAGTGTTAATTTTCTTAAAGTTTAGTCCAGTCCGCAATTTTGCGTCACGGTAAACCTGGCACTTTCATTGGCGACCCTTTGTGAAAATTTTATTCAAAAGTTTTATTTTTCGGAAAAATTTTGTTGAATGTCGTCAATTTGAATGCCGAATGTGCAGGTTCACCGTGACGCAAAAATTGCGGATCGGGCAAATTTTTGACGGAATGTAAAATATTTTTGGAAAAATACCGAAATTAAGGGAGCTTCTGTTTTTTAAAGCTTTTTTTCTGCTACAAGAAGTCATAGGTAAATCCCCGAAAAAATTGAAAATTTTGCTCAATTTCGTGCAGTCTGCAAATTTCCGTCACAGTGAATTTGCACACTCGGCATTTCAGTTAACGACGATTCATGAAAAATTAGTTTAGCAATCGTATTTTTCAACAAAAAATTGATTAAATTTCTTCAATTCAAATGCAAAGTGTTCATGTTCACCGTGACGCAAAATTGCGGACTGAACGGATTTGGTTCCCGTTTCTCTATAAACTAACATATAATTCCCTGGATTCAAAGGATGAGTTGAAGGATTAGCCAAAACCGTCGCTGGATTAGGATTCCCATTATGTGCTTCTGGAAGTGGGCATGCTGGTGGAATAGCCGAGGAAATGCAGACAGTTCCATCCCTTGTTCTACTGGGAACGGTCTCTTTTGGACATTCACAAAGACCGGCGGAAGTACAGATAGTTCCAGGCCAGACAGCTTCGCATTGCCGGTTTTCTACACAACCGGATTCGCCGGGGTTTACTTCTGAAAAAATGTTGTTTTCGAAAGTATTCCGAAGGTTTCTAGTTTTATATTGGTTTGGGAAGTTTCTCGAGTAATTCACTGATTTTTGAATTTTTCGAATAATTTCTCCAAAACTTTCTTTAAGAATTTTTTGTTTGTAATGGAAATTTGAGTTTAAAAAACGAGAAAAACCGAATTTTCATGATTATTGATGCTATCGAATTTATTTTTCGAAACACGGCCTTTCATAACCAGTACATGTAGAAAATGTTGGAAATGTTGAAAATGTTCATTTTTCGAGATTTTCCGATTTTTGAACTTTTTTTTCGAAAAATTGTTAATTTTTTGTTAAACTTTGAAAAAGCTGTGAATCTTGTCTGAAAGTCCAAATCAGAGAATTTCGACTCTATAGTTCTATGCTAAAAATTTTCAAGAACTTTGAACGAATGTAAATGCAAAAATGCTCCAATGTACACCCCCTGGCACAGTGCCAAAACTTCTATTTTGCGCATTCTGACGTGAAGAACCTGCATGGTGTTTGCGTATCGAAACCACATCAGTCGGAAATCGCTACAGTAATCCGCAAAAAAAGAGCACGAAAGAAAAAATTCGACTGTGAAAAAAAATTGTTTCATCGTACTCGAATTTTTACTATGAAAAACTAGATTTTTCCAATTTTTTCCCTTTTTTTCTGTGCAGTTTTGAAAATTTCCAAGTTCTTTGTATAATAATAAATGGTTTAAAAACTTCCTAAATGTCCCGAATCTCCCCAAAAAAACGGCTCAAAAAGGCCCGACTCACTCGGCCAACAATGCTGCGAAATCGATACAAAATCGCTCAAACAACTACAAATCCCGCCTCCACAAAACATTCCCCTCTGACAGTCCGTATTAAAATTGCACACATCTCCAACTCTCGATGAGCCCGTCGTTGCTCTTTTCCGTCTTCTGATATGATTATCTGTCGTCTCCTCTTGTACACACTCTCTCGTTATCTGATTAAAAACCGCTGGCGGCATGTTGCGATGTGAGCAGTCGAACTGAATCACCTGCAAATAGTTTGTTTGTTGAGCATGCTTTTGCCTTTTTTTGGGCTCTTTTTTCTGGCTCAACTGACCTCTCCATCGACGCACATGAAATACTTAGACGGTGTGTAGATCACTTTTCTGGAACAAAATTTGAAATTTTTATCAAACTTTTCGAAAAAAAAGGGCCAACTTTGTATCATTGTTGCATGTGTACACTGGAAGTCTGTCGAAATTATTGCATGGTTGCCCAGCTTTTACAAGATCGCACTCATCACAGTAGGAGTCTTCTTCGCAGTAAGAGAAGGCAAGGGGGATTACTGTAAAATGATTTAGGTAAGCTGTAATTGAAGGGCATGTGTAGGAGAAATGCGTCTGAGCTATTTTGGGTTAGAAATCGTGTATTTGTTTTTCCTGTAAGTTATTGTTTGGCGGGACAGTACCGACCATCAAATTTTGAAATTTGAGATGTTTGGTTTTCAAACGTTCCGGCAAAAGTTTTTCGCTCAATTTTTGGAATAAAAAAGTTTTCCACACTAAATAAATTATTCCACAGAAAACCTTGACCAAATTTGTTCAATTTTTCATTTTATTTTTTATTTTTCAAACCATTTGACAGTAACCTAATGAATGTTTGCTAATAAAAGAGCACAATCTACCTTAAGCTCAATATTCTTGAAAAAAAAAAGACCGCAATTTTGCGCCACGGTGAACTCGCGCAGTCTACGTGACATTTTATGAACGTCGGGTCAAGTAAACTATTCATTTCATCAAAACTAACATTTTTAATTTATAATTGAAAATAAAAATTTTTATTTTTTTAAAAATTTTATATGATTCGTGCATTTCATCCAAAAATTAAATAAAATTTTTAAGGTCTCGTCACGATTACAGTTATTTTTGACTGAGAACCAATGTAATCGTGGCGGGACCCAATAGACATTTGTCGTTGCGCCTTTAAATCGAGGTGGCACGTTTTCGCGAATCAGTAATAACTGTTTCGAACAGGTTGGAAAAAGTAATATTGTCTGAGTGATTGTTGAAAAGTTACTAGTGATCTACACTCTCGAAAATCTCGCCTAGTCAATTCATGTTGGAAGGTTCACAGAAAGTGAGATAGAAAAGAACTTGAAATCACAAGTAATATCTACAAAAAATGTTAGTAAAAAACCAAAAAACTCACAGCTAACAGTGCATAAAAACTGAAAAAGCCAACGAGGCCTTAACCGCATTTTCTTCTGTCTATCTCGTGTTTGAGCCGGTGAAGAGAAGCTGAAACAATTTGATACAAAAATCGGTTAAAAAAAAGACTCGAGGAAGTAAATCCGATCCGTCACAAAATGTGATAAGAAGGGGAGGAAATGAGGATCCCATCATTAGGGGGGCGTGAGTGTTTCTCTCGAGTTAATAAGAGAGAGTTCGTGCAATTCGGTGGCTCTCTGGCTCTCTTCCTTAATCAAAAAATGATAGAGAGAGTATCGTCGGACATGAGACACAGAGAAAATATCCACCCCACCGAGGTGGATACTGTTTTATCCGAAATCTTATCGCTTATCAAGTGGTCACACATACGAGAGGAGACGATTTCACGCGTTTTGACACCTCTCGAAAAGTGTTGGGAAGTGGAAGAATTACTTTATTTGCTCTTTTTCGCGCTCTTGCTCTTTTTCGAAACCTTTTTCGGACAAAAATGATGAATAAAGTGGGGTGTGTCTAGACCCCTTTTTTTGGGGGAAATAAGAAGTGTTTTTTTCTGTGATGATGGTCAAAATCAAAAAATGATAAGAACTCCGAGAGGGGGGCTGGAGCTTCTTTGATGTAATTTGTGATCATTTCCGCAGAAATGACAAATTCTGCGAAAACGTGTGTGCATGTCCGGGGTCTACTGTAGTCTTGTCAGGTACTACACAAAATGACACGGTTTTCCAGATTGTTCTCCTGGGCAGTACACAAAGTTTAAAGTCGTTTGGTTACTTGGCGGATAAAAACTCCGCAATTTGTCACCAAGTAGATATAAGTTTTTTTTTCCGAATTACTGTATTTATACACTGTAAATGGAAATTTGATAAATAAACACTGTATAAGTCATCTATGCCAGAATATACAGAGCACACGTTTTGTCGCTGTGTCAAACAATTTTCAGTTACTATTAGTAATTTTTGCTTTCAGAATGAAGTTCAAAAAAGACTAAACATCTGTAGTTTTTAGAAAAATCTTATATCCTTTTTTTTAATTTGTGGGCCGAGGAACTTTGAAGTCGTCTGATAACGTTTGGAGACGTTCTGATAGTTCTGAAAAAAGTGGTTCAAATTTTATTCTTTTAAATTCACACCCACTTTCAAGATCTTTTAAGATCTTAAGACCTTCAAGCTCTCTCAGAAATTTTGTTAAAGTTTGGCCAACTTCTTTTCGTTCAGAGGCTGGACCGAAAACATCTATCCAGGCTTTGGAAAGTCAAAAAAACTTTTCCCGATTCAAAAGTTGGTTTCCGTTTTGGACCATTTTCAGTGTGAAACTCGAGGAAATTTCAGAAACCGCGTCATAAGTCCGATTTTTGACAAACTTTTAAGTTTTCGACAATAATCGAAATTACGAAACATCTATTTTATTCTCTTTATTTTTCAATTGTTATCTAAGATTCTCTCTCCTTACTCCATGTCCGAAGGAACACTGGTTAGTAACTTTTTTAAACAACGTTTATCGCCATTCAATCAACTTTGGCATAGTTTCGCCAAAAAGCGACCTGCCCCCTTTATTTGCTGTCCCTCCAGCTGACGCATAGCTCATTTGAATACCTTCGGTTTCTTCTCTCGGCTCTCGGCCGCCGGCCTAGCTTTTGGCGGCGAAAGGGCACATCTTTGGAAAATAAATATCCCCCGTTTTGACGGAAACTCGATATTCGAACGTTCGTTCCTTCTCTCAGGCAGATTTTTTTTCCATTTTTACTGATCAAACTTCCTGTTTTTCCCGCCCATTTTCTTTCATTTTATTCAATTTTTTTGGTATAAAGTTCTTGTATAAAATGATATTTTGTGTTTTGATTTTATTCTTTCTGAACAACGATTTTTCTTTTGAATATATTTTCTTCTTTTTCATTTTTTTTCTTTTCATTTTTCCCTCTCTTTTATTCTCCTTTTCTCCTTTCTTTTTCTTTCCCAATCTTCCTCTTTTTCTCTGCACCCTCTCCCTTCCCGATAACCCTCCCTCCACCTCTCTTCCCGGACACCACCACATTCATATACGCCCTCACACTCCTCGTCTCCCGTGCCGTCGATAGCTCAGTTGGTAGAGCGGAGGACTGTAGAGTCAGTGGTTATCCTTAGGTCGCTGGTTCGAATCCGGCTCGACGGATTGTTTTTTACTTTTTTTCTGGTATCATTTCTTGATAAGGAAAAACTGGGAAATGTCAATTTTCTTGAACTTTTTGAAATCTGTCAATCAAAAAGTAAACTTCTGTCATGCGATAAGTTGAGACTGAATCATAACGTCCGGTTGTGTTTTCCTTTGATTTTTTGTTCTATTTTCCTCAGCAAAAGCAGAAGCCACATCGATTTTGCACACTTTCTGTGCTTTCGTTTTCCTCATAATATTTCGTCAGAAAGTAGAAAAAAAGGTTTTTTTTTCTGCAAAAAGCACGGAAATCAATTTTTTTGGAAAGTTTTCTGAAGATGTGCTATGATTTTTTTTAAAATTTATTGTTTTCTTTTTGAGAATCTTTCCTTTCTATACAATTCATGTATAATTGTATGAAAATGCATAAATGCTGATTTTTAAATTTTTAGTTTTCATTTTTAAAAAAGTTTCAAAAAAAAGTCCTAGAAACTGAAATTATGAAAGTTTTCCATAAAATAATTTTTAACAAAATTAAAAAATAAAATTTTTTCCGTGAGCAGCTTTTATGTTGTAACGGAAAGAGGAAATTCGCTTTTTTCACTCAGGGAATAACAGAATTTTATTTTTTGAAAACTCCAAGCCTTTGGGAAATCATAGAGAAAAAAATTCAAAAAGTTTCTAAATAAATTCTGTCTGAAAAAAAATTTCCAGAAAAAGCCTTCAAAAAAGACCATGTTCTTTCAACGTCGTTTCCGGAAAACGTATTTTCGTAGGTTTTTCGTAGTTTCCCTATAAAGCCTCTTGTCATCCCATTTTATTACCAATCCGCTTAACATCTTCCTTTCTTTCTTATCACCTCCTTTTCTTATTTCCATCAGGTTATCGCTAAGGAATCACCCGATATGACCCCTCTTACCGTACTCCATTCATTTTTAGTCTCACTATTAGTTCTGGAAAAGAGGAGTTATGAATTTGAGGATGATTAAAAAATGGCGCCGATCATTTTATCAAAAAGGTGATTTTATTTGATCGGATTGCTCCATAATGGAAATTTATAAATAAACTTTTGAAGCGCCGCCTTTTTTTTTCATTTTTCTCAAAATTTTAGAAGAAGAAGAGTCCAGTCCGCGTTTTTGCGTCACGGTGAATCTGCGCAGTGGGCAATCGAATTGACGACATATTTTGAAATTTTTGTTAAAAAAAGAATTTTCGAAAAAAATTTTCGTCATAATTCGTGAAACAAGATGCCGAAGGTAGAGGTTTACCGTGACGCAAAGTTGGAGACTGGACGAAAAAAAAGAGTTCAGTCTGCAATTCTGCGTCACGGTGAAAATGCACAGTCGGCATTTTAATTGACGACATATTTTGAAATTTTTGTCATTTTTCATTAAATATCAATAAATATTTGGAGTTAATGATTGAAGAAGTTTCATTAACGAACATTAACAAAAATCTGCAAAATCATTCCAGTTCAAACTTCAAAAATTGCTAACCTCCTGAAAAGTAAACAATACTTGTCATTCATTTTCCGAGTCTTTGCTACAATTGCATTATTTGTATATTCTGTAGACTCCATCGTGTACTTTGAGCATTTGAACTTTAATTATCATTTTAAATTATCAATGAAACACACATTTGGAGATAAAAATGATGTTTGAAGTGCTAGAAAACTAATTGACACCTTTTTCCGTAAATTAAGAAAATTTTAAAATTTTTATGTTAACTTTTTCGAGAAAAAAAAATACAATATCAGTTTTCCAAATCTGGAATACTGAGATCATTTTCTAAACTTTTTATTTCACGATGATTTTTCTGATCTTATTGAACTGTGACTTCTACTGTGATTCTGTGTGAACTGCAGAAACCAGAGAACCGTCGTTAGGGTGGCCTAGGTTTTTTGAAGTCCGTGGAAGAAAAAAATCCTGCTGTGTATTACTCTCGAACACGTGCTTTTCGAGGTTTTGATTTTTTTTTTGGAAATCGTCCCGATAGTTTTTCGAAAAAAATTTCCGAAACTCAAATTTTTCTAGAAAAATTATTTACCCCGAAAAAATTCCATTAACTTTTCATAGTTTTTCATAGCTTATAGATCAAACTTTTTTTCTTTTTTTCCGAAATTTTCAAATGTTACGGTTCCAAAATGACCAGTTCTAAAGTGTCCTGTTTCATTATAAAGAAAATCACGCATATAGTTAGTTTCTTATCTTCCAAAAAATTAATCCTCTTCCTTTTTTTTTCTGTCGCTGGTCAACCCTAAACCCCCCGATTTTCGGTTTTTAGTCGTTCTATAATTCCCTAAGAACGTGACTTATTTAAATACATATTTTTTAATTCCTAGACTCTATTTGTAGAAAAATAAGCTGTCTTGAAAAGTCTGGAAAAAATATTTGAGAAAAATTTTTTTTGAGAATTTTTTTCCTGAATACTTACTGGTGAAATAACTGATAAAATAAGTTGCTAAAAAGGTGCTGCCCCTATTCAAAACTGGACAAATTAGAACTCTACCTTATCGGAACTGTCCCGAATGAGAACTGACACTACTTTGCTGCAATGGCCTGCAAGATGTGAAAAATGCCGAAATACGAGCATTTGAAAAGTTCTTATCCGGGGCAGTTCTTAAACGGTCGGTTCTTCAAAGGGTCAGTTCTGATTCGTACCGACCAGTTTTAATTCGTCCGGTTCTGATTCGTCCAGAGTTCTGATCCGGGTCTGTTCTGATTCGTCCAGTTCTGATTAGGGGTAGCACCACTAAAAAAATATATGAAGTAGTTTTTGGAAAAAAAAATTTCGAGAAGATATCGAAAAAAAAAACCGGAAACACATGGTAAAAATGTCTTTAGTACATAAGACATAAGAGAGAAATTTGCCGATAAAAATGACAGTTCGGCGAAAAAAAAGAAATAATTAATGCCCCTCTTACTATCACCCCCTCTCCCTTATTATACCGATCAGACATTGATTTTTTGATAATTTTTGATAATTTTTTTCCGTTAACACACCCAAAAAAGTGATAAAGAGTGCATTGATATTTTGATGCCATAAAAATTTCAGAATGTGCGTAGTTTGAAAATAAAAAATTTTTTCAGCCCACTCTAAATTTTTTATTGGAATTCCGGAAAGTTTTTATGACCACTTTTTTTAGTACTCATGTTTACCTTTTGTTGACCACATTGAAGTCAGTTGACCTATATAAAGTTGGGGTTAGCGAGCTAGAAAAAAAAATTCCAGACAATTTTTTATTTGAAAAAAAATTTTGGCCTAACTTCGACTCAATCCAAAAAGATAATTTTTGCTCAAAATAGATTAATCATTCATACGGTGCCCGCTCCATATGCGCTCTACTGCACTCAGTTGAAAAATGGCTCTCTGAAGTTTTGATTTTGGTAACCAAATTTTTTTTTCAAATTTTGCCGGAAATGTCATAAAAATGCTTATAACTTCGAAAAACATCATTTAAACCATTTTGAAAAATGCAATTTGGCGACGAAAGTGGAAAATCTCCAAGTACTGAGTGCAGTAGAGCGCATATGGAGCGGGCACCGTATGAACTGTACAAAAAAATACTGGAAAACTTTCGCTTTTTTTGGATTTTTTGGAATTTTTTTAAGTAAAAAATTTTTGCCAGGTTTTTTAAAATTGAAATTTTTTTTTAAAGCATGGCTTATAATTCATTTTGGATCTTGTTTTTTCACATTTTTGGGAACATAAATCGAGCAATTCGTTAGAAGTTCAGTATTTGGACTAATATGGGCGGAGAAAAAAATTAATTTTAAAAAAATTATTCGCTTTTTGCAGAATTTCCAGGTTTTTTTTTCAATTTTGAAAATTAGTTTTGAGACTAGACACACTTGATGACTTTAATTGACACAGTTTGATAAGACCAAGTTTTTAGACAAAAAAAATTTTTATGAAAAAATTCAGAAAACCTGAACCTAGTGATTTCTGTATCACCGCACCCGTAGTTTGTATGCATATCACGAAAAAAAATTTCAAACTTTATTATCAAAATTTTCATTTATAGGATGACTTTTGTTTCTTTGCTCCGCTTCCGCCTACTTTGCTCCCAGTAGGCGTCCATTGACTTCATTTTTATCATTTCACATCGTTTTTTGCATTTGGTCAAAAAATTGAAGTTTATGAAAATTTTCAAAAGCAGATTTCTCGACTTCAACTCTATATAGTCAACGCAAGCGTCTGCATACCCGCCCCGCTCTACTGCAATCCCGCCCACCTTTGTCAAAATAGTTCTCCTTTTGGAGAGAGCGGCCAGACACTGACTGTCTGCGTATCTGGCCGCTCTCTCCAAAAGGAGAACTATTTTGACAAAGGTGGGCGGGGTTAACATTAGAGCAGGCATGCAGACGCTTCCGTTGACTATATCTTCAAAAAAAAATTTTTAAAAAAGCTTTTTGAAGCCCATCTGCTTTTAAACTTACCAAAAACCAACAAATTTTTTGATCTACTGTCAAATAAAAATTTTAATTTCATATCCTGTTTTTGATCTACTTCCCCCCCCCCCCCCCCCTATATTTTCATTTTCTGTAGTTTGTAGCACGCGTATCTTGTGTTTTCCATAAAAAAGAGAAACAAGTTCATTATTGTCAAATTAATAATAGTTGTGCAAGGAATTCAAATTTTTATTTCCGCGGGCGGACCGCCTTTTTTGATCTCCAAGCTATTTTTAAATTTACGCAGTGAGAAGTGAAAGTGGGCGGACCACCCGCGAAAAGAAACATTTGAATTCCTTGCACAACTATTATTAATTTGACAGTATCACAT
Organism: Caenorhabditis doughertyi; assembly: GCA_963572265.1. Lineage (NCBI taxonomy): Eukaryota > Metazoa > Nematoda > Chromadorea > Rhabditida > Rhabditidae > Caenorhabditis > Caenorhabditis doughertyi. The sequence goes on from OY751555.1 coordinate 17,237,041, forward strand.
TTTCTTCGAAAAATCACACCTGTTGCTTTACTTGAACTTCTTTTTAAAAATGTAACAAATTTGAATTTTTTTTGATCTACCAACAGAATCAAAACAATTACTGTTTTTTCTGTCTTTGCATCCGTTTTCCATCGCCTTCTTTGCTCAAATTCCATGTTTCGTTGCTCTTCATTCGTATCTTTCATTAACTTTATCAATTTTTCTTTATAGTTTGACTCTTGTTTGATCTCTAAAATTATTGTTAATTTGCTCTCAACCACACCCACAAAAAAATTATCTTAACGTGATTTCTGACTTTTTTTGGGCAGATGTTACCAAGCCACAGTTCGGGAAATACAATAATTCAAAATTATTTTCCAAAAATTATTTTCAGAACACAGTTAGATTTGGCATTTCAATTAATTTCAAAACCAGGGAGTTTCCGAGATATTAGAACAAAAAGTTGAGTTTTTCAAACAAAAACTTGGTAAAAAATCAGAAATTTAAAAGCTTTTTTTCCAATTTGCTTGACTTTTTATTTCAAAAAAAAAAGTGAATTTCGCCGGAAAAATTTTTTGGAAATATTTTTCTGAAAACTGAAAATTCTCGATTTTTTTTCCTTTAAAAATAATCTATAAATACTAATTTTGCTCAAAGTTTTTAGAAAAGGTTTTTGATCTACCAGTCATTTTTTAGGCCCACTTCTTACTTAAAAATTGAAAAACAGACTTTTTTGATCTACCCCCAATTGGAACGATTTTTCTTCTTTTTTTTTCATTTTTCGATTTAAATTCTCCCCTTCATTTCATAATATGCATGGAAATATAATCTCGTTTTAAATGTCCAAGTATCCAGTAAAAAAATTTTTTAAATTTATTTTTTTCAATTTCTGGTTCTCAATTTTTTTTCAGAGTTCCAAAAAAAATTAGAAAAATTGATTTCTGTAACTTCGGTTTTAAAATTTAAAATTTCCATAGAAAAAAATGAAAAACTTCAAAAAAAACTTTTTTGATCTACCGCTCATTTTTCCCGTATTTCATGAAAAGTATGAACTTTATCATCAAAATTTTATTCGTAGGTTGATTTTTGTATCTTTGCACCTTTTCCCGTTACAAAAATCCTCTTAAAATCTCTGAAATTCTTTTCAGTACCCTCTTCTCCCCGCTCACTCTTCACACACACTCAAAATTTGCATAATCGGATGTAAAGCTCCGCCCCCAAAAGAGATGAAAGTAACAACGACACCGCCACCGCCGCGTCGAGAAGAGGAAGAATCAGAAGAAGAAGTCGGTGGATACACGTCTCCACTCATGTCACCATCACATTTTGCCGCCACGACGTCTTCGACGTCAACGTCATCTGGAGCCGGTGGAGCAGGAGGAGCTTCTGGAGAGAAGAAGAAGAATGGAGGAGACGTTGGAGATAGAGAAGACAAAGAAGCACAACAAACAGTCATTTCGACGGTTGATGAGTTGCTCAGAGCAACCACAGCGTGAGTTTTTATTTGAGGAGGGAATTGAAAAAAAATTTTTTTTTCGAAATTTCCGATTTTTGATGAAAAATGCGTTAAAAATTGCGAAATTTTGCAAATTGCAATTTTTCAATTTTTTCAATTGATTTTTTCAGTTTAAAGCAATTTTTTTCAATTTTTAGAAAATTCTGAAAATGAACAATAGTTTTTTTTTCGGAATATTTTTTCACAATAATTTTTCGCATTTTACCCTTTCAAGGCGGTGCTACCTCTAATCAGAACTGTTCCGAATCAGAACTCTGGACGAATCAGAACCGGACGATTCAGAAATGACCATTATAAGAACTGACCGTTTAAGAACTTCCCCATTTTTGGGCCCATTTTTCGAAAAGTACTGCCAATCTTCGCGGTTTTTATTTTTCAAAAATTCAGAACAATTTACAGACTTTCAGAAAATTATTTTTTAGACTGAAAACGTTTTGTGATGGAAATTTTCAAAATTTCAGTAGCTGCCCCAGAACGTAAATTGAACTTTAATACTGTTTTTCCCATTTCTGAAAATAATTGTAAATTCTGATAGTGGTTTCAAATTTTGAAAAAGTTTTTTTTTGAAAAAATTTTTTTAGACTAACAGAAAAAGTCTAAAGTTTCGGACTCTTCCCTGTTTCAGCCCCAATTTTTCGAGCAATTCCGATTTTTCAAAAAAAGACCTCAAAAAATCAGAAATTTAAATTTCACCAAAATTCCTCATTTTTCCCTCATTTTTCAGATGGCGTCCCTATCCTCTATTCATAATATTCACAATGTCATTCCTTTGGTCTTTATGTGCACTGAGTGCAATTTCACCTGCCTTCACAGCCCCTGCCGTCTCGGACGATTGTACAGGCAATTGCTCATTTTATACAATTCAACACGAATTCCACTTGAACGTCTCCTTTTTTCTTCTGGAACCCGCCGAATTGACGACGTCGATTTATTTTTTGGGAAATTTGCTGATTGGACAATTATTTGCAGTCTTGGCTGATAGGTAAGAAAACTTTGGAATTTTGGAAAATTTTTGAATTTTTTTTTAAATTTTGCAGATTTGGTCGCCGTCCCATCATCATTTTCTCACTTTTACTCACCGGAATCGCTGGATCTCTTGGATCACTGGCACCCAGTTTTCCACTTCTTCTTGTTGCTAGATTTATTCAAGGATCTTGTTATACGGTAAGCAGTTTTGAAGTGCTTACACACATGCTCCCTGCGAGGATAGGAAAGCGCGCCCTAATGCTAAAAAGTTTAATACTCAGTTTCGTCCCATTTTGCTAAAAATTCGGTTGAAAAATTTCAACCAAAATTGAGGTGCGCAGCGAAATTATCAAGTTAGCATTTGGGCGCTCTTTCATACCCTCGCAGGGATACGGTGTGTGCTATCTTTTCAAAATTAGCAGCAACCGCGCTCTACTGGACTCATTTTATAACTTTTCAGGAGATTTTTCCGTCCGATTTACACTTTTGCCGATAACCATTGGAAATCTAATTTTTTCGTCTCAAAATGACAATTCCAACACTTTTCTCGACCCAAAATCTAGTTGAAAATCACGAAAATTGAAAAAAAAAGTTTCGATTCAAAAAAAATTTTTTTTTCTATTTTCGAGAAAAAGGATATAAAAACCAAAAAAATGCTCTAGATTGCGAAAAATTCAAGTACAGTGGTGCGCGATTGCTGCCAATTTTGGAAGGCTAATAGCTCGTTCGTTTTTCAGCTTAAAGGGGGACTCCGAGATAAAAAAAAGTTTGCCTTATAATGATCCTTATGAATAGGAAAATACATCCCTAAAATATTAGCGTTCAAAATTTCCTGGAAAATTTTTTATGCCTGTTTGAAGTCAGTCGAAAAATAGTTTTTGTAGTCCACGTGGACAAGACTCAATTGTGAAATTATCGGAAAACGCGATTTTACTGAGCTTCGAGGCAAAAGCAAATGAGCATTATCGTGATAAGTATTCTCATAAGGGGCACGCATGTACTGTTGAAACTCTGGAAACGCGCGACGCGTGTAAAAAAATTTTGAAAATTTCGTGTAGTCCCGGTGAAGTTCACGTGGAGTACAGAAAATGTTTTTCGACCGACTTCAAACAGGCATAAAAAATTTTTGTTCGTTTTTGAACGGAGATATTATGGAGATGTATTTTCCCATCCATAAGGAGTATTATAAAGCAAAGTTGTTTTTATCTCGGAGTCCCCCTTTGATTTCCAGAAATTTTTCAGTAACTACCCCCTTTCTTTTCAGCCCCTAACAACAGTGAACTACGTGCTCAGTGGTGAAAGTATTCCACATCGATCTCAATCTCTCACTTCAATATTTTTTGGTGTCTCATGGGTGTGTGGATACTGTTTTTTGGCACCTCTTTCCGTTTGGTTCCCAACGTGGAGAAGTCTTCAATTTGCCACGTCAATTCCAAATGTCATTGTGGCATTGTTTTTGATGATGTGAGTTTCTTTGAAGTTTGCAGGCAAACTAGAAAAGTTGAACCCTAAATTTCTTCTAGTTTTTCCTTCCATTTTTTTCCGAAAAACCTGAAATTTTTTGTAGTTTGTAGTTGCTGTAAACTGCAGGAAAATTTCTCTGAAGACTACAAAAACTACAAATTTTGAAACTTTGAAAATGTAGATCAAATAATTCTCTTGTTCTGTAGTTTCTGAGTGATCAGGTTTGGAAGACTACAAAAACTACAATTTTTGAAGTTTGTAGTTTTTTTTAGTCCATTTCTGAAGATTATGGTATTTTGGAACCAGAAAAACTGGAAAATTCAAAAAATTCAAAAAAATCTCACGAAGACTACAAAAACTACAATTTTTTTCAACAATAAAATCTGGAACCTTTTTTATTTTGTTGCGTCTACAATTTTTCACATTTTTTTTAGTTATTTTATTTGGGAACTACAAAAACTAAAATTTTTATAGTTTTTGTAGTTTTTGTAGTCTATTTTTGAGGCTTTGGTACAGTTGGAGTCACAAATTTTAAAAATGCTTTTAAAAAAATTATTGACTTTTTTGCGACCGAAGACTACAAAAACTACAAAATCTGGGTCCGAGAAACTCTCAAAAGTATTTTTTTTTCAATTTTTCAAAAAAAAAATATTTTTTTCAGGACCCTCCCGGAAAGTCTTGGCTATTCAATTGATAAAAACGACCGAAAATCAGTGATAAAATGGATTCAGAAAAATGAGATGTTCTCGTGTCGAAAGCTCGAATACAATATCGATATGATAATGGAAGCGGAAAAGAAAAACGAGGAACGACTAACAATTTTTCAAATGTTTCGTGAAATTTTATCGAATCAATCGATAACGAGACGAATGATTGTTGAAACTTGTCTATGGATTTTGACTTTTATGACATATTGTGCACTTTCACTCACATCAACTTCTGTCGGAAATTCGGATCCATTGGTCTCATTTTTATTCTCGGGAATTGTTGAACTACCTGCGTATCTCTTTATTCCAATATGTCTTAAATGGTGAGTTCGGGAACCAAATAATTGAAAAAAGTCAGAAAAAATTGGATTGCAATTGGTCGAAAACAACTCTAAATAGATCAAAGTTGCGTATACACGCAGCCATAGCCTAGAATTCGCTGGCCTAGAATCCGATTATTTGACAGCTTTTGAATTTTTTTTGGCTTTTTCACAGGTTTTTCTGAACAACTTTTTCTCGCAATAAAATAGTCGGGAGACGGAAAAAAAGCAAAAATATTTGACTTGTCGGATCCTAGGCCACCGATTTCTGGGCCAACAAAAACCGCTGGCCTAGGATCCGACAAATTGGATATTTTGGTTTTTTTCCTAGCTTTTTCATAAATTTTTCAATAAAACCTATGAAAATGCAATGGAATCAAACATCTTCAAGCTGTCGGACCCTATGCCAGCGGTTTCTAGGCCATCAAAACTAATTTCAAATTCGATTTTGTAAAATTCAGAGTTATTTTTTGAGCGAATTTATAGTAAAAATTGGAATTTCCAAAAATGTCAATTTATCGGATTTAAGATTAGCGATTCCTAAGAGTTAGGTAAAATTGCGTCGCTTGGCATAGAATTATTTTTAGTGGCCAAGTCCACTCGGACTACACGGGTATGTGGTAGAGAAACTGTGTAGTTTTCGTGGACAACCTCCTATTTTTTTTGCCGCTTCTTGACATTTTGACCTGTTTTTTTTTCAGGTTCAAAAAGGAAACTGAGAAAAAATCCAAAAAAAAAACCATCAAAAAGCGAGAAAAAAATTAGGCAAGAAAAAGATAAAGTCGGAGGTTGTCCTCGAGAACTACACGGTTTCTCTTCCACCTACCTGTGTAGACCGAGTGGACTCGGCCACCGAAATTAATTCTATGCCAAGCGACGCAATTTTACGGTTTTTGAGTATTTTTCGTGATTTCAGACAATAAGAATCTGATCCTGTTGTAAATAATATCCCAGATTTTGGAAAACATGTTGATTTCACTCCTTCTTGAAAAAATGGCGATCGAAAAAAATTCAAATTTTTTTGCAGGACAAAACGCCGTCCGACTCGTTTCCTCTGTCATTTCGCCGGCTCACTGGCTCTTCTCACAATGTATTTTCTCTCCTACGACACGCCCCTTCACCTAATCATTTGGCTGTGTGCCAAATTCTGTGCCGCCTGCTGTTACATTTTTTGTTTCATTTACGCCGCCGAACTCTTTCCCACTTTTTGTCGTTCGTGTTGTATTGGCGTGTGCTCGACGTGTTGCAATATCGGAGCCATCGTTGCTCCACACATTTTCGCCATCGACGCAGTTGCTCCGGGAGCCCAGTTTTTGGTCTTGGCCGCTGTTGGAATTGTATGCTCCGTGTTGACATGGTTTCAACAGGAGACTAAAGTTTAGGGCCACGCCCCTTTTTTGAGCAATTTCATTCTTAATTTTTATTATGTATTGATTGTGCTGATGTCACAGAGAGAAATTGATATTTGAGAGGGAAATTTGAACTTTTTTGAACACAATTTTTTTCCAAAATTTCTCAAAATTTTGAATTTCCCGCCCAAAAACCAAATTTTTTCGATCACTAAATATGACCCTAAAACGAGTCTTCCCCCGTCCTAAACGTGTACTTTTTTCTCCTTTTCTTATGTATTATTTTGTTATTAGTATTCCAACGTTTTCTGTATTATTATTGATGCTGCCCCGCTGCTTAAAATGAATGTTTGAATTTTTAAGTTTTTTGAAAAAAGTTTGGCTGCGACGCGACCGCAACGCGTCCTAAAATGGTGTGGGTTTCCAGCGCAAAAAAAATTTATTTTGTTCGGTAGAGCGCCCTAGCTCATCTAGAGTTCTTTTTTCAAATTTATCAGATAACGATTTTTTCACGGAACCATCACTTTAGAGGTGTCGTTCTATTAGAGTTTCCATTGGGAAGATTTTTCAAAAAAAAAAAAAAAGAAATATCGAAATCTTTCATTTTGAAAAATTATTTTGAGAGGTAGTTTCCTTTTTGATTTTTGGCCCTTAAATTAGAGGTGTTTTCTCAAGAATGCTGTTTTATTTTAGATGCCTTTCTATTAGAGGTGCAGTTCTATTGAGAAAACTTTATTTCACAAAAAGTGTAAACTTTGAAATTCTTTATTTTATTTGTGAGGTGTTTTTCTTTTCAAAGTACCCTTATATTAGAATTGTTCCCTCAATGATGCCGTTATATTAGAGGTCCAAACAAAAAGAAAATTTCTGTGAATCTGTCAAATCCCTCATCTGACTTGTACCAAGAAAGTGCCCTTGTATTAGAGGTATTTTGGAGTCGAGCCAATATTTATTTTTGCCAATGTTTCATAAAACGTAAGAGATAACTCTCAATTAGGGGGTGCCGTTCTATTAAAGGTCAAAAAACGAATTAAAACTTTCAATTTTTCCCCCTTCTATTTGTAAAAAAACATATTCTATAGCTACTCTTCTAGTGCCTTTATATTAGAGGTACACCCTGAGACATGCTGTTCTATTAGAGGTCAAAAAATGGAAAATTTCGAAATCCTGCCGAATCCTATATTTTGTTACAAAAACCGATTTTTTAGCCATTTTCCAAAAAACCTGACCTTATATTAAAGGTTTTCTCCCGTAAAGATATAAACTTCCGTTGAAAAGACTTTACTGTCTTTTTTCCCACAAAAGAAGGAATCAAAGAGACTAACGCTGGCTTTTCATGTCCACCTATTCATCTTTTGTACTTTCCTATACCTTTTTTCTCTTTTTCTCTCTCTCTCTCTCTCTTTTCCGGGGGGCGAAGGCAACTATTAGTAGTAAAATAAGAGATTTGCCATCCTCCTCCCCGAATTTCTTTTCAAAACGGTGAATTAGTAGTCGTCGTCGTCCGTGGACGTCGCGACGTCTCCTTCTTTTTCTCCACCAAACTTTTTAGAAGACGTTGAGGAGCTTCAGAATACAGAATAGACATAAATCACTCAAAATTCTAATAGGCGACGTCTTCTAAATCAGAAGACGTCGTTTTCGGTTCCACCGTTACGCTAATTTTTTCGCTGTCGATTTGTCTTTGTGTGTGTGTGTTTAAGAAAAGAAGAAGGTCAAGTGTGATTTTGTGAGATTCCTGATTTGTTGTCAAGGTTGAATTTAGTAGATGTTTTTTTCGTAGATTATGGTGGCTAGACACAATTGGTTTAGGTTGGTTTTACTGTAGTTCGGAGGTTATCAGGTAGAAAAATCTTCTTTTTCTTCTGTTGATCCTGGTTTTCACTATGAATTTACTCAAAATCAACCTAAAATGCTACAGACTCACATCTGAAAGCAGACAAGTTGATGGTTTAGAGTTCGCTGGCCTAGATTCCAATAAACACGCATTTTTTTACCCCAAATATGATTTTTTTTTTCTCACTTTTTTATGTGATTTTGTTCACAAAAATACTGCCAATAAGAATATAAATATGAGATAATGCTAATTTTTTGCCTTTTAAAAGCTTTTCCACTATTACACTTCTAATTCCTTCCAAACTGTTTAAATCTTATAAGAGCTGGTCTACGTTGGTTTTCTTCTTCCTGCCACACTTAATCCATCAGGTAATTGTTGCGTAGTCTTTCCTCCTGATTTAGATCTATCCGAAATGATGCAAAACTTCATAAAGATCTGTAATCTCATTTTGATTTATTGTGCCAAGTTTAGGCAGTTTTTCTGGTGGCTTAAATAGTTCAAAGGTGTAGGCTTTGCTGGTTGTCGGAAGAAAAAGCTAACAGTTTGCATGCATTCCGATGTGGGACGCACAACTTTCTGCTCATTTTGGACAGAATTTTCCTCTGATCGGTTTCTGAGCGAACGTAGAAGAACTTCTGGAAAACTTCCATTCCAAAACAGCTTCTGTCGAGATTACGGCAAATAGTAATTGTCCAGTTGAACACAATTTTTAAATGTATAGTTTCCAAACTTCTTGGTAGTACTTCCTTTTCAACTTTTGCTAAAAAGTGTATCCAAAACTTTGTCGTGGCCCTCAAAATCTTCGACCCACAACGTAGACAGCAGTGTTCCTTACCGGAAAAATTCCGTTAAATTTTCCGGAAATTTTTCCGATAAATTTTTCGATAAATTTTCCGGAAAAAGTTTGAAAAATTTTCCAAACTTTTTCCGAAAAATTTTCCGGAAAATTTATCGGAAAATTTTCCGGAAAATTTCCAATTTTTTCTAGTAGCTTTTTGGAGCAACGATGCTCCGGAATTACGCCAAAGCGCATTGTTTAGCGGATTTTCCGGAAAATTTGTCGAACTTTTACCGGAATATTTTTCGGAAAATTCTCGGAAAATTTACTTTTTTCCGATAATTTTCCGTTGAATTTTTCCGGAAAATTTATCGACAATTTATCGAAACATTCGTTTACCGGTAAAAAATTTTTCGGTAAGGCACACTGGTAGACAGTACTATTATTTTGGCCCTGAGTAAGTTTCCTTGTTTTGAAGTTTGTTCAACAACTATCCATCTTCTGGCCGACGCCACGATTCTGATATTTCCATGCCTCGTCGCTTTTACCTGATATAAACCTTCCCGTTTTTACTGTATAGGATAAAAAAAGCTTCATTAAAGGAGGATTATAGTCACATTTTTTTATTGTCCATTCTTTGTTTTTTTTTCATGCTGATTCGATTGCGCATGAAGAAATTGCTCAAAAATCGCTCTGAAGCGCACAAATTGGGCTCAAAATCGCCCGTTAGAGTCTGGCGGCCGCGGCAGTCTGGCCGAGAATTCCACTGCGCGGGACCGTTTTCTCCATATTTTTCTCCTTTATTTTGTTCATTCATCATGTTTTTGTGAAGAAACTTCAATTTTCTTCTACGTATGAAAACAGCAAAAAATATAGAGAAAACGGCACCGCGCTGCGCTGTCGGTTTCTCGACCAGACGGCCGCGGCCGCCAGACTGTAACGCGCGATTTTGAGAGTGATTTTTGAGCAATTTCTTTATGATCAATGGAATCAGCATGGAAAAATAAGCAAAAAAAAATAGGAGTAAAAATGTGAATATACATAGTCCTCCTTTAATGAAGCCTTCGGATTTTTAAATTAGTTTATTTATTTGTTGCTATGGAAAAAATGTAAAAGCATTATTCAATATGTCAACAAATCAGTGTAACCTTTAAAAAATCTCCCCTGTAATATCCCGTTTTCTTCACATTTTTCTCATCAATACACAAAATACTTTTCATTCCTCTCCTTTTTGCGCATAAATTCTCTCTGTAAATCATCTAAAATCATAATCCGAAATGACATGCTTCTTCTTCTTCTTTTTAATATCACCTTCTTCTTCTTTTTCATCAGGTCAGTCAGTCTCTTCCGAAATGAAATGAAAAACGGGCGGTTCCAAAAGAAAGGATATCCAATATGCCCATTTTCACTTTTTGGAGAAAGATATCTTCTCGGGAATGAATTGAAGAATATGCAAATTGTTTCTTCATGTCTGCGTCTCTCTCTTTTCCATACTCTCTCCCTCTCTCGTGGCTTGTGTACTGTTCGGATAGTCTGCTCAACTCGAGCGTAGGCTGTGCTCTCTGAGCATGTGCCTCTCCCCGGGAGCGAGGGAGGGTTGTCTTATTGGTTTCTTATGAATACAATTTCTCTTTTGTTCTATGTATTGTTTTTCTTTTTGTATTGTGTAAGACTTGACACGTGCAAACGGGTACAGAAACGAAATTTAAAAAATTCGTTTTGTCGGATCCTAGGCCAATATCAGTTGATTTATTGATGCTAGTATTTAATTTTATCCGACCATTTCGAATATGCGCGAGACTTTTTCTCTTTTTTACCCCCATTTTTACGCGGCCATTTTTATCTTCTGCCAATACTTTTATGAAAATGAATTATTTGTTTTTCATTTTCCCATTCGATCTATCAAAAATACAAACTTTTCGCAGGTATCCCTTTTTTTTCGGAAAATTTGTTCCGTTATTTTTGGTTTTTCTTTTGACTAAAAGCAGCCGAAATCATTATAAAATAAAAAAAAATAATTTTTTGAATTTTCAAATCGAGGTAGTCCCAAAATTGCAAGACTGCTGTAAAATCGATTTTTTATTTGTTTTTTCTTCATGCCCTTTTAATAGGGGTCCGTCCCTAATCCCTACCGTTCTACAAGAGGTCCCACAAGAAATATCCGTTATCCCAAACCACAAAAAAAACGAAGAAAAGGACATTTCGATTGAAGAGAAAGGGACAACAACTTGAGAATTAATCCAATCTGCACTTTTTTCATTTCATTCTGAAGAATTTCTTCTTCTGTATCGGCGCGTGCTTTGACATGCTAATGAGAAATGGGATTTAGATGATTGGGGAGGGAGAGAGGACGGTGAGTAGAAAGACAGCTGATTTATATTTATGGATCCTTTTGGTCAAAAAAAGACCTAGAGGGCTTTAATTAGAGGAGTGGTTCCCAGTTTTTTTTTTGTTGCGAAATGCAAAATTTTACAATTTTCTTGCGTTTCTAATATTATTTATTTGTGAGACCCTGAAACCTCGGCTTGAAGACGCAACTGTAAATGAAGAGCGGGTCTTGTCGCGGTTACAGTACCTTGCAGTTGAAAAAACAACTGTAAGCGTGGCGGGACCTGATGGAATTTGTCATTTATTTTCAAAAGTGATTCCCCTCTATTTCAAACACTTTTATCAAAATAAATTCCAAACCAAAATGCCGAAAATCTTTTGTGTTTTTTTCGGTTCCAGTGTCTATTAGTTTCTCTCAATGTGACACGGATTGATGGATAGGTTAATAGCCATTTTAATGGGGTTAGACGGTGTTTAGAAAACACCAAAAAAGATAACAAATGGAGGACATATACCTTCAATTCTTAGTAGAAGGTTACTGTACTTTTGGGATTATGACTTTTCATAAACTTGTAATAGAGAGGCATGTTTTTCTATTCTCAAATCCTTTATTTAGGTGCCCTTCTATTAGAGGTATGCTTCTATAGGTGGTGCCCTTCTAGTACAGGATTTACAGTTTTCAGAATGGATTTTGGAATTTTGAGCTAAAAAAATGGAAAATTTTCCTGCGAAATTGAGCTCAAAGCAACCAAAAATTCGAGAGTTTTTCAAATTTTTTGCTGATTTTTGTCAATTTTTTTTACACCTTTTGAGATTACTGTATTTCTCAAATTTTGACCTACCTGACGCTGACGCTAACGACGTCAGCTTTGATAAATTGAAGAATTGAATCAAAAATTTGTCGTCGTAAATAATCATAATCCATCTCGTTTTCTTCTCCTCCTCCATTTCTCACCTCTCTGTGTCTATTTGCCTATTAGATTCAACTTTTCATCTCCCCCATCGCCATGATTTCTTTTTTCTTGTCTTTTGCGTACTTCCGGGGGTGACCTGATAGATTAGGCCGGAAGAACTTTATTAGAAGGGCACTTAGTTTTTAAAAAATACTTAAATGATCCTGAGGTTTGAGATTTCGAGTTAATGGTCTAGGTTTTTCAAGTCCACAATTTTTGAAAACTCTTTGAAACTTTCCTTTTCTCGCCTAGCGGAACTGTTCCCAATCATGGCCTAACTTTTGCAGACCTTGGTTTTCTAGTCCGCCGAAATTTTCATTGCTTGCTACGATGTCTGAAATCTTCAAACCTTTATAACTTTCTGAAACTCGCAAATGGAAGAATTTTCGAAATTGATTTCCATGGCCTAACTTTTCTATCTTCAGGATTTCTAAAAAATTTTACGCTAATCAGGGGATTCTAGTTGAAGCTTCCTTATCTGGGCAAACCGAAATGCTCTTCTCATGGCCTAACTTTTACAAGACTAGAATTTCTCGGCCATCAATCCGGATGCTTTCAAAAAGCAATTTTCAAGTCACTTTATGGCAAAAATTGGTATCAGAATAGAAAAGTAGGTCGCGTTGAAGATTTCTGAACAAAAAAAAATTGTCTGAAAAATCTGAAAATTTCTATTTCAATCTCAATTTTTTTCTCAAATTTTCTGAGCAACAAAACACAATTTCTTCAATTTTTTTTTCAATTTTTTTTCACTCCCGAATCGTTCCATTCCTTTTCCGTTCCTACACTTTTTATACCTACTAATTCCATTTTTCTTTCTCTCTTCCATTCTTCTCCGTTGTCGAACATGATAAATTGTATTGTTTGTTATTGTTTGACAATCTTCTTATTCTCGCCCCCCCCCCCCCTCTCTTCACTTCTTCCCGAGAAACAGAAGAGATCAGCTGCAGCCGTGTGTTTCTAGGTTTCTTTCGGGAAAACGTTAAACCAATTGTCGTTTTGCAGAACGTTTTGGTTTTGTTTAGGAAAAAGTTTTTTTGTGGCCTTATAAATTTAGGACTTCATTTTTTTCCAATTTGCAGTTTCGCGTCACGGTGAACTTGCACAGTTGACATTTTAATTCACGCTGTTCAATGAAACTTTAGTTGAATAAACTGTTTCGAAACAAATATTAGGTTGATATTCAAGGAAATGATACAATTATTTAAGTTTTTTCTTTTTTTCGAAAAGTATTTTCTTCTTTTTTAGTCAAAGAATTTCAGTATATTTTTAAAAAATTTGAAAAAATCATACAATTCCTTGAATTTTCGCTTTGTCCCATTTTGAAAAACGCTCACATTAGACTGTTTCAATTTTTATAATTAAAAATTTCAAATTTTTTTTTTCTTTCTTAAATTTTCTCAAAATTACCTCAATTTTCCCTCATTTTCATGTTATTCTGTTTTTGTTTCTTCTTTTTTCTTTTCTTCTCCCCTTTGATCTTGTTTCATTTTATTTGCAATTCACAATCATAAACACCTCAACATGAGAGAAAGAGAGAAGGGTTGACTATAAAATAGAGCTGTAAAAAACTGAAACCTTTTTCATTCACTTTTATTTTATAGAACCAAGTTTTGAATTTCATCTTTGAGAGTTTTGTAGGTGTTTTTTGTAAAAATCCTTAAAATTTTAGGATTTTTGAATCAAAAAAAACTCGAACGAGAAACCTCCCTTCTGAAAATCTTTGAATCAAAACGAAAATCGTCTTTCGACCAAAAACAGAGAATTTTTCTCCAATTTATCAAAAAAATTTGAAATTAATTTTTAAAATATTTCTGAATTAAAAAATGTCCTAGTGCGAGAAACTCAAAGCTGATCAAACTTTTTCGAAAAAGCTAAAAAAATACAAACCATTCAAAATAAATTTGCAAAGCTGTCAAAATTAAACTTTCTAGGTCAAAAATCCTTCAACTAATCGAAAATCACCTGAAAATTTCCTGAAAATTGACAAAAACTGCAGAATTGAATAAAACCAGTGCTCAATTTTTTAACCTTCTTTTTTCTTTTAAAAAATCGAATAATTTCTCTTAGAATTCTTAGAAAATCTAGAAATGAGCATAAAATTGAGTTTCCTGTTTTGGCATAGAAACCCCTGGCCTATAGTCCGACAAGTTGGTGATTCATCTCTTTAATTTGATTCTCTTCCAATAGTTCCATTGAATAAAGGTAGACTTGACCTACCAGATTCCCCCCTCCAATTGCTCGATTCTCTCTAGTTTGTCCAGTTCTTCCGTGCTCTCCCCCTTCTTCTCAGAGCTCCGGGTGGTGCTCAGTGCTCACAAGAGTAACTGATACTTTCCTCCGTTGCTTTCCAGCGAACTCTTTTTCTATTGTTTTTCCGTGAGCACACACATACAGTCTCACTCAATGAGAGAGAGAGAGAGAGAGAGAGAGAGAGAGAGAGAGAGAGCAGTACTCTATTGGGGGGCTTCTACTAGTTTTCCGGAGAGAAAAGAGCACAGAAAATGCTCCACCGGGTGGGAAGGAAGAAGGAAAAGTGCGTGGAGGGGAACACGTGTCAACAACAATCCTGGAAGAAAAAAGGAGGAAAAAGTTAGCAAAAAAGGGGGAGAAGAATTGGAACTGGATCCATTAGGTTCTTCCCCCTCTCATTATTGTCTTATTGTCCCCCCTCACACCACCCACCGCCAGATGTTCTTTTTCCTCATTAGAGACTTTTCTGGACGGGATTTTTTCAAATCAAATAACCATTACCTTATACTTGTTAAAGGAAGGCTAAACACACCTGAATTAAACATTGTTTCTGCTTTAAAATCCTCCGCTGATCACGATTTTTATAGCGATTCTGCTTGAAAATCGCTCTAAACCGTGAAAATTGTTTTCAAAGAGCGTAGGAAATACAGTTACCCCTTCGATGACCATGGCCTCCTGGCCTAGGAATCCCATCGTGTAGTTCGAGAGGACACCGTGCCCCAGAGATTTCACCTGTGATTCCTAGGCCTTCTTGTCCTCTCGAACTACACGGCGGGATTCCTAGGCGAGAAGGTCACGGTCATTAAAGCGGTATCTGTATTTCGTACGATCTTCAGAACAATTCTCTCATGGGAAACTTCACAAACTCGAAATTTTCGTTACAGTTCAAAAATTCCTAGACAGAAATTTTTCAAATTAATTACTTCCGCTGTTTATTTTTTTGACCACATCGTTGTTTTTCTCAAAAGTTCTTACGAGACAGTTTTTGATGCAAGAAAGCTTACGAGAATGTAATAATGATCAAACTGTCGAAACATGTCAAGCAATTCTTAAAGATTTTCGAAATTGAAAAAAAACTTTTTATACACCTCTGAAAAACCTTAAACTCTCAAAAATCCACGTTTTTATGTGCTCCACGACGCCTGAAATCGAAAAATCGGGCTCTTGAGGATTTATGGTCCTTCAATTAATTTCTGATAGTTTTTACAAAAATACTGTTGTTGTAAAAAAAGGGTCCAAAAAATACTCAACAAAAGATCCAGATTGTTCAAAAACTAGGCACTCACTAAATTCCAAACGACGCCCTTCTATTAGAGGTGGACTCCCCTTCCTTTTTGGATTTTCAAACTCACTTCAACTTCATTCATATATTCATTTCGTTCGGTGAACTCACTGCTCATCGTCAAATGCTCCAAATGCTCACCCTTCCTCTCTCACCCCTTTCCAAATTCCGTTCCTTATTTGTACAGAGACCACCCGCCCGTCGGAACTACTACTACTACTCAAAAAGTTTACCTCCAAAGTCATCTCCAAAGAGAGTTACCTTCTTTTACCCGTAATGTTATTTATTTATATTATTATTATTACAATCATTTATCGAATAAGGGGTAAACCTAAGCCCCATTTCCTGTCAATTTGGGTTGGGCGACTGGTTTTTTTTCTCTTTGCCAATTTTGGGGAGACTTTTTTATTTGATTATGATCATTGACACGTCACTAACTACCTTAATTTGTTTCGGAAAAAATATTTTCCTTTAAATTTGACTTTTTTCTAAGATTTCAAATTATTTTTTATGCGGATCCCAATTTTCATTATGAATTTACTTCAAAATAACTTTGAATGCTACAAAACCGCAATTGAATGCAGACATAATAATGGCCTAGAAATCGGTGGCCTAGAATCCGACAAATCAAAGATATATGACTTCGATAATCAAATTATTTTTCCATAATCGACTAAAAATGGAATAATTTGAATTTTTATTTAACTAAAAATTCGAAAATTTAAAGAATTTTTTTAATTTGACTAGAAAAGATTAGAAAAAAAATTTATTTGAACTGTTAGAAATAAATTTTTTCAATGCGAATTTTCGAAACCTCGCACAATATACTTTGACTAGCGCCAGTTTTTGTTAAAAATCAATTTTTAAACATATAAAATTGATAATTTTGGTTTGTTTTCACATATTTATTGCCGTTCTATTCAACTTTTTCGATTTTGAAAATCTAAAAATTGCGAAAAAATGGGAAAGTTTGTTTCAAAATTTCAGCTTTTGAACCGTTTTTTCAAAAAGAAATGTCGAAGTTGCTCTTTGGATTCTGAATTCTTTTTTTTAATTTTAGGAACTTTAAGGAATTTTTCAAAAAATTTTTTTTCAAGTCGATAATCATGAAAAAACTCACGGTCAGCTTAAAATGGCTTTCAAAAACAATTTTTCAAAAATTTCTTCCGAAGTCTCAATTTTTTATGGACTGCTTTTTTATCCAAAATTTTTCCTAGAAAAATGTTTTAATTCCTAGCTGATTCTCTCCGTTCCACTTCCAGTCTTTTTTTGATCTCACACTTTTTTTCTATTTTCTCCCTCCTTCCTTCAAAAAACTTCGAAAAAAAAATCGTTTCGTTCAACACGTTTTTTTTGTCTTTTTTTTTCATCTCAAATCTTGTACAAATTTCTTTTGGATTATCCTCTCTTCTTGCGCTTTTCAACAACGCAATTCTCTTTTCCTCCTTCTTCTCTTGTCCGCTTTGTTATTGTATTGGCACAGCCGATCTCTTATATATTATTATTATTATTTCTCTCTTTTTCTCTGCCCGAAAATGAATGAATAAATAAATCCACGGGTGGTCTTTTTAGGAACATTTTCAAAATTTTCTGTTATTAATTAGTAGTAGTATTGGTCATATAGCGTGACACCTTAATTTAGAGGGACAGCAATGACTTTTCGTTTGGTCCCTACACGATTACAGTTGAAAATTACTGTAATCGTGGCAGGACCCAGTGGGAAATAGTCGCTGTGCCTTGCACTTGCTCATAAGTAGTCGTAATATTACTTATTTGTGAGAGCTTGACAGCTCTTTCTAAAGGGACATCAATGACTGTATTTTGGGTCTCGACACGATTACAGCAATTCACAGTTAAAAGTTACTGTATTCGTTACGGGACCCAGTAAAAATTTGGGGCTGTGCCTTTAAACAAAGGTGTCTTGCACTTGCTCATCAGTAATTTCAGGGTTTCATTGAAACTACTAGGCACGTGCCTAGTGAACAAGTATACTCCATTATTTTCGTAGTCATGGAAACCTATTTTGAGGTGAACGAGGGAGGTCCTTCAGGTGTCAGAGGGGCCCTTTAGTTTGCACCTCTCCCCCCTGCTTTACTTTTGTTCCGCTCCTTTGTGTATTCGGAACTTTCATGAGTTCGAATTTCCATACGAATCTTTGAACGACTGGAATAATTTTTTTTTCCTTTTTTGTCGAAATCATTTTACGACGAGAAATTTTAAAAAAAAACCATGCAAAAAATCAGTGAAGTTCAGATTTCTTTCATGCTGCAAATCATTCTTAGTTTTAGTTTTTTTTTTTCATTTCCTTTTTCTCCCTAAAAATTTCGATGGAACCTATTCCTATGGAAATAACTCAAAAATCCTCCGAAAAGTTTATCCACCTTTTTTTTGAAATTTTCAAACTTTTTCCTTCCTATTCCAGGAAATTCTTCCAAAAAAGTGTTCTATAAAGGAACCCGTTCTGAAAATATTGAATTTTTTTTATTTCCTCCGTTTTGAATAAAAATGATGCTCTTTTTTGACTGGAAAGTTTAGACCAAGTCAAAATTTGTTACCAGGACAATGACGGATTTTTAATGACTGTCTGAAAATTCTGAAAAAAAGTTACCGTAAAAAATCTATTAATAATAATAATAGAAGCGACCCCCCTCTAATAGAAGTGCCCCTCTAATAGTGGTGCCCCCTGACGAGCAGTTTGAAAAATAGTGATACCCCTCAATTAGTAGTGCCCCTTCAATAGTGGTGTCCCATTTTCAAAATGTTTTTTTTTCCTCAAATTTTCGACTATTTTTCAGTTTTTTTTTTCCATCTTTCAACCGTACTGTTCAATTAATACAAAAAAACAGTTTCTTTCTAGCACATTCCTTTCCAATACTGTTGTTCAGTTTCTCTCTTTTCATTCTTTTTCCTATCTTGAAAATGAATCAAAATGAATTCTGAATCACTGTTCTTTTTCTTTTTTCTCCTTTTTTCCATTCCGATTTGCAACAAACTGTACATATTTTGTTTCTAGGGGAGAGAGGAAATGGACTACGATACGGACACATTACGATCAGCAAAGAGCAATCGGGATGCCAGTCTTCGATACTACAATATGCTCATTGCGGTTAGTTTATTTTTTAATTTTATTGAATTTTGAAAATAGTTTGAGCAGCAACCGCGCCCCACTGGACTCAGTACCTGAACTTTTACCATTTTCAATGACCAAACGCGAATTTTTCGGTTAATGTTCCGAAAGCTTCTATAACTATTTTATTAATCAAAATTCAAAAAATTTGATATTTTAAAACTTTGGTTTCTCTAGATTTTCAACCACATTTAGGTCGAAAAGAGGGCTTAAGTTTTTACTGAAATCCGACGTTGCATCTCGGTAACTATACGCATTTTGTCGTAAAATGCGTTGTATACACAAATTTGTCAGATTTGAATGTTTTAAAGGGAAACGGTTACAACCCAAGGAAACAACTTTAGATACCGTAAAACCTTAAGTAGAGCGGCCCCTTTAATTGAACGGCCCCTCAAATGGAGCGGTCGTTTCTCAGGAACAAAAATGACGAAATTTGCTCGTTTCGGCGTGAAAAAACTGTTAGAAACGGTGTTTTTCATTTTTGGTAGCTATTTTTTCAAAAATTGTTTTGCTCGTTACATATTTTAGTGATAAGAAATGTTGAATTTCTCAACTTTCAGCTAATTTTCAGTAAAATCGTATTAGTTCCGGCAGAAAACTTTCCAATATGAGTTAATATAGTGACCGACAGTTGACGGGGGCGGGGCTTAGACTTAAAGAAAAGATAGCACAGTGCTTCTCAGAACTCCAAACAAGAGAAAATTATGTATCGACCCGACATATCAAGGTCCCATTGGAACAGGACTTCTGAAAAAGGCTTCAGGGTCACCGCCTCCTAGATTTTTTTTCACAGTTCGAGTACTTCAAGAAAAACTAAATAGCTTCATTCATTTCCCAAAATAAGACTAATTATCACATTTCCCTTTACCTAACCCTATTCTACTCGTTACTTCTTTTTGAGGGGTAAAACTCTTCTCCGAAAACGACAAGGTCAATGTGTTCTGTTCTTCTATTTGTGAGTGTGTGTGTGACCATTCTTGTATTCAATTCCCTTTCCCTACCACTTCTCCATGTCATTTTCTTCGGAGAGGTGACTGGATGGGTATTCCTTCAATTTATTCTTCTTCTCCTTTTGACGTACCGGACGCAGCGCATTTTCTAATTATTTCTCTGTCTTGCTTTGGGAGATGGAGACGGTTTTTTAGTATTATATTATATTGGAAACCTAGGAGAAGAAGAAGCCGGAATTATTTGTTCCCTTTTTTTTTTGAAAGCAAAAAAAAATTTGGGCATAATTATTAGGTTATATAAACAAAAGGGGGAATTTTTAGGGGAGAAATATGATTTTTAGCTTGGACTTTTGCTTTTTTTATCTGAAAATTAATTTTCAGCCAAAATTTTTGAAAATTAGAATTGATTTCAATTTACAGATTTTTTTTAACCAGAAAAACGGCGTTTCTCATAATTTTTGTGGTTCATATAAAGCCTATTTTCAAAAAAGGTTAGCAAAAAAAAGCAAATTTTAGGAATTTTTTTCAATTCAAATTTTTTAAAATTTGTCTCAAATTGAATTTCCAGAAATTCGAAACTTTTTTCTTTTGGCCCTAGGCCTAAGATAAGTTTTTTACGCCGAAATTGATATTCAAAAAAATTTTAAGAGTGGAAAATTTTCGAAATTTTGAAATTATTGGAAAAATTTTATTTTTCTTGGTTTTGGAAAGAAAAATTGGCGAAAGTTTTTTTCAAATCTTTACCGGATCTCCGATGAAAACGAGACAATTCTATAAAAAAATTCCACTTTTTAAATTTAGCGCCAAAATTTTCACGAAAAATTTTTCAAACGTTTTTTTAGCAAAAATATCTTGATGAGCTAGAAAACCTCAAAAAGTTCAGGAACTAAAATTTCCCCATAATTTTTGATCCTAATTTTTCCAAAAAAAATTTAAGAAAATTCTTCAAAAAATTCTTTAAAAGTCTGTTTTAGGCTTCAAAAACTCCAAGATTCGTTTTCTCAAATTCCGATTCTTTAGATTTCAGAAAATCCGATTTTTTCTGGAAAAAACTTCTGAAAATTTTTTTCAGTCTGAAATTCTCAAATCGTGCTAATTTTCCATTTCCAAAACTATACTTCCTCTAACTTTCTTTCTGTTTTTTCCTCTTTCTTCCGTCATTATGTTGTTTTTCTTCCCATCTTCCGTTTCTCTCTTTTTTTGCTGCTCCTCAAAAAAAACCAAAAAAAGTGGGCGGAGCCTAAGGGGTAAGGGTATAAATATCGTTTCCCACACAAAATTTCAATTTCGTCTGTCAAAAAAAAAATTGTGTGAAACAAAAAACAATGGAACAGGAGCCTATATTTTGCTTTGATTCACTTCTTGACGTGGCCATCCGTTGTTGGCGTCTCAACCACAAAAATGGAATTGATCGGAGGGTTAGCGAGTCGGTTTATGAGGTGAGAAAGGAAAAAATAGTGCTCTTTTATTAGAGGTTGGAGAGATAGATTGAGTTAAAATTCAATTGAAAGTGCCACAAATCTTTGAATGAAAAACTTGAAAACTGAAATGTTTAATTTTGTTGGAAAATTCAATTTTTGCCGTATTTGGGTGGAAATTCTCCAAAATTTCCGTTTTTCGTAGAGAAAAAGTTGTTTCCGTATTCCGATTTCCGTTTTCCGGAGTTGGAAAATTTTTCCGATTTCCGTTTTTCGGTAGCCGAAATCGAAAAATATTATTCCGTGAAGCTCTGGTACAAAGCTTCCATTCCGCTCGGTCCGCAATTACGCGTCACGGTGAACATGTGGCAGTCGGCTTTTTTGAAAATCGAAATTTAAAGAAACTTTTGACAAAAAGAATTCGATAAAAATTCATTTCGATTTTTTATAACTCTTATATTAATTATTTGCGAAAGCCTGAAACCTCGGTGTAAATGCGCAGCGCCAAGTGTTCATCGGGGCCTGTCACGATTGGAGTAATTTTCAACTGATAATAACTGTAATCGTGACAGGACCCTTTGGACATTTGTCGCTGCGACTTTAAACCGAGAAGTCAGGCTTTCGCAAAATAAGTAATAGCTTGTCTGCGAAAGAATTCCACCGATCAATCAATCCACTGAGAATTGCCAATTCAAATTCCGAGTTTACGAGCTCACCGTTACGCAAATCTGTGAACCAGACGAAAATAGACGGCCTAACTTTTTGAAAAACTAGACATTGGAGTCTAGATAATGATCCTTCATGAAGCTTTGTTATGGATCCATCTACCCTTGGCTCTCTTAGTTATACAAATGTAAATCTCAGATTACTACTCATTAGGGATAATATATTATACATTATGAACCCATTAAGATTCATCCAGCCGGCTGCTTGCGTTTTTGCTCTTTTATTATGCCTTTCCTCCTTTTTCATTCGTTCGTTCGTGTGTTTCTATTTGATGTGGAGGTTATTGTTGTTGGTCTAGGTGAACCCCCTTTTGAGAGGGATTGATGTTGCCAATGGTAAACAATAGGGAAATTGAAGGAAAAGGTGACGTCAGTTTTAATAATGTTCTAGCTTTGAAATTGAAGTTATGACTAACAGAAAGTATCATAGGGAAGGCTTGAAACAGGAACTACCGTAAAAACTGAATTAGTAGTGCATGCACCACTATTTTTCAACCTCCTTAACTGGAGGGCGCTAGTATTAGAAGGTATTTAGCATTATTTTTCGTTCACTTTTTTCGGAAAACTTTAGACATTATGATCTGATTTTGATAGCGATTTTATGAAAAATCACGAGAACAACTGAGAATATTTAAATTGTTCATCAGTTTTCATCAACTTTTTTCAACTTTAGAGCAGTTTTCAGTCAAATATTTAGAAATTTATAGTCGGAAAGTCGAAAATTAGAGGAAAAACTTATTTTGAAAATGAGGCACAACTATTGAAGGGGCACTAGGAATAGAATATATTTACGGTAACTGTAAGTGATAAACTTGAATTTTTCGGAAAAATGGAAGGACAACACACCGGTCTTCAAATTAAAAAATTCTTAAATTCTCGAAAGCTTGTCGAGAAAACACTGAAAAATTCCAGAAATTCTCAGACGGTTTCCAGAGAAAAAAAAATAGTTTTTTGAAATTTTTAAAATTTTTTCCAAAATTGTGTGTTTCTGAATCTTCCAAATAGTGGAATACTCAAAAAACCGAAAGTTCAGTTTTTTCAGACCGATATTCCGAGAAAAAAAAACTTGTTTTGACGTTTCTCGTTTTTTCAAAAAAAAAATTGTGTTTTACTAACTTTTTGAAGTCAGAAAAATTGGTTTTTTTTCCATGAAAAATGCGAATTTTCCATCTCTTTTGAATAGTTTTTTCAATGCTCCAAAGCCTATACTCCCGAGTATGTTCGAAAAGCTTCCAGAACCATACATTTCTCGCGCCACCCGACGCGCGAAAATGTACTTTTCCACTGCACAACGATTTTCATTTTAAAATTGCCTTTTTTCGAGAAACGAAAAGTTAACTTAATAAAAAACTTGGTTTCGGTCTGATCTTCAAAATGATCTTGGTTTTTTTCTTTGAAAATTTCAAAAAATTTTTCCAAATACTGAAAATCCTTCATTTTGTAGTTCCGACCATTTCTAGAAATTTCCATAATTTTTTTAGAGCGATTATCAAAAAAAAAACAGTATTCTTTACAGTTTCCGAACTTTGTTGAGATTTGCATTGTACGGAACGTTCTGAAATGCTCAAAAAGTTATATTTCAGGAAAGTTCTCCTTTTCCGGAAACTAAAAAATTTTGAAAACTTTCAAAATTTTCAAAATTACATAAATCCATTTCCACATGGAACTTTCTCGAACCCGAATATTCCTGCTCCATCTCATACAAAAATGATTTTCCTCCGCCTCCCGGCGCGGGAAATAGTGTCGCACATGTGTATGCATAAATATATAACCTGTATAAATGCAAACAATGACCTTATATATGAGTGTAGTGTGTGTATATGTGTTGCATAAATGAACTCTGTCTGGCGTCTCTCTGATTGATAGGCTCTCTTGTTTTTACGGAAAGAAAATTCCGTTCTCTGTCTGCGTCTCTCACTTTCCACCTGTATCTTTTTTCAATGGTGGTGAGAGAGACGGGGCGAATGGTGTCCTTTTCGGTTCTCTGGTGACACCCAGTACCCTCCCCCCTCTCTTACCTTTTCTCTATTCTTCCTTTTCTGAATGTACATAAACAAATTGTGAGGCGAGAGCGAAGCGCCTCGCACACTTTCCTTTTACAGTTTTCGATGTCTGCGTCTCTATCACTCTCTCGCTTTCTGGAGCTTTTCTTTCATTGGAATGTGACCGTGGTGACTCATGGTTTGTGTAGAAATGTATATATATACATTTTTCATTATTACATATTTTCCATTTTGCAAAAATTTTACAATTTAATTTTTATTTATGAAGCAAACAATTATATTACCAATTAACAAAAACTTGACACCTCGGTTTAAAGGCGCAGAGATAAATGTCCATAGGGTCCTGTCACGTTGACAGTTGTTTTCAACTGAGAATTACTGTAATAGTGGTGAGACCCAATATCCTTTTCATTGAAACTTTTTTGAAATTTGAAAAATATTAGTTTAAAAAATTGAAATTGTGCAATTTTTTGAAATTTTTTTTTTGGACTCCAAATACAAAATCGTTTTTTTTTCCTGTTTTCAAGGCTTTTTTCGGCCTAAAAATAGCTCAGTTTTCATGTATTTTTCTCGAATTTAAATTTTTTTCGGTTCTTTTTTCAAAAGTTTCATTTCGAATTTTTCTCGGGCCTAGCTAAGTTTCGGGGAAAGCTTTCTCATTTTCTCAGGTGTTTTGAGCGTTATTCTGTTTTTTTTTTTTGCAAAATGGTCTTTTTTTCTTACAAAAAGGCCTTTTTTTACAAAATGGCCTTTTTTTTACAAAATGGCCTTTTTTTACAAAAAGGTCCCTGATTTCCAAAACGGGATTTTTTTTTGATTTTTCCATAAATGAAAAGATTTGATTTCGGTGAATAAATTGCACTTTTTTTGGTTAAAATTAATCGCAAATTTTTATAGAATTATCGAAACCAGAAAAATTTTTCCAACTTTCAGTCAATCTATTCTGATTTTCAGACAAAATCAATAGTTCACTAGCAGTTTTAACTCGCATAAATTTGATTTTTTATTGTTCCAGTAGGTGTCTAATTTGCATAATCCACGATTCACAAACAGTGTAGAACGACCCGCTTTGTTCGGTTATTTTTCTGTTTTTGGCTGCTTTTTGGCTGCTTTTTTGTGGTCAATTTCTGCAAAATTTTAGGCCATTATTGTCACTTTTTGTTGAAAAAGATGCCACGATTCTAGTCCACGGCCATAAATTTTTAGGCCATCAAATTTTTCAAAATATTGAGCAATTTCTTACATTTAAAAAGTCAACCACTCGACTAAATGACTCATCTCCGCCTATTTTCCACCCACATTTTTTTCACCTTTACTCACCTCCCCTTCGTTTTTTCTTCCCTTTTTTTCTTCCTTTACTTTAAAACTTCTCCTTCTATCCTCTATAATTTCCAGACTATCTATTCTTCCCAAAAAATAGAAAAAAAACATGATGATGAGCGGAACGAATAGTGGTAACATTCCACCATTGAAGGTAAGAGATTATATAACCTTTCCCTTCAGATGAAGGGAAGTGTATAGATCAACTGATAAGGCATTCTTTGTTGTCTTATCGGATCTTGTCCAGAAATAGGTTAAGGAAATTTTCGCGGTACGGGCCAGGGTTCTTCACCGGTAAACTGTTGCTTAATTTACTGGAGATTTTTCCGAAAATTTTCCGAACTTTTCCGGTAGCTTTCTGGCGCGAAGTTTTAAAAAAACGAGCAACGATGCTCCAAAATTACGCTAGTGCCCACTGTTTAACGGGTTTTCCAGAAAATTATCAAAAAACTTTCTCGGTAAATTTATTTTTTCGGTAAGTATTCCCGGTAAATTTTTCTATAATTTACCGAAACTCCTTCTTACCGGTAAATACCTTTTTCAGAAATTTTTGGCATTTCTCGCATTTTTACACCAAAAAAAGTCGGAAAAAAAATTATGGTGTACTCCTCTCGGACAAAGTCTAAAAAAAACTTTTTTTTTAATTTTTTGAACCCTGGCTTTTTTTGTGATTTTTTTTCTGAAATCCGAAACAAAACACCCAAATTTTAGATTTTGGAATTTTCAAAAATTTTTTTTGGTCTAAAATATACGGGCGGCCAAAATTTTTCTTCTGATTTCCCCTCCATATAAATCTACTTTCTATCCATTCATCTACCACTTGAACACCTGTATTCATCTCCTAGAATAAAAAAAATCTATATGACAGAAAAAAGAAATCGGCAATTGAATCAGGGGAAAGAGACGCAGACAGTTCTTTTTCCAAATGTAGATACGGGCGGTATCTATTGGAACGGCTGGCAGGGCAGGTGGTGGTTTAGTTGTTTTTCCGTGATACTAAAAATTGATTTATCGTATGATTTTTATTATGTAATCGCGCTCTATGGAACATTAAAAAATCAGTTGTGGAAATTTCTTCAAAGATTTTTGTACTCCTCTCGGACAATCAAACAATAAAAAAAAACGATCTGTGGTCAAAATTTTACGGTTTTTTCACAAAAACTTCCGTTCAAATTGCCTAAAATTGGCCGAAACTCTCAACTTTTCGTGTACTCCTCTCGGGCAATTCAATACTTTTTTTCTAATTTTTTCAATTGATGTTTTATTTTTCAACATTAATTTTCCACGTTTTTTCGATTCAAATCGCTCAAAAGAGCCTGCAAATTCCAAAATTTCGTGTACTCCTCTCGGACAATCTTAGTTTTTCGGAAAAAATTTTTTTGAAGTTTTTTTATCCGTCTTTTCTCGGCAATTTTTCATGAATTTCGGCATAGTGATCAAATTTTGTCTCAAAATGTTGAGATCGGTGTACTCCTCTCGGACAATTTTTTAATCCCTTTTCAAATTTTTTTCAGATTTTTTCATGGATTTTCACTCAGTTTTTCCATTTTACGAATAGTACAAAAAGCCTTGAATGCAAGTAGTTTTTT
This sequence comes from Caenorhabditis doughertyi, assembly GCA_963572265.1. Taxonomy (NCBI): domain Eukaryota; kingdom Metazoa; phylum Nematoda; class Chromadorea; order Rhabditida; family Rhabditidae; genus Caenorhabditis; species Caenorhabditis doughertyi. The sequence continues at coordinate 17,263,902 of OY751555.1, forward strand.
GTACTCCTCTCGGACAATATTCCATAATTTTTCAAAAATTTCCCAACTTTTTCCCGTCATTTTCACACAATTTCTTTCTTTTCGAACCCATTTTGAACTTAAAATTCCCATCCGAAGGTCAAAAAAAATGTTTCTCAGGATTATAAATTCTTTTCCCCTTTTTCCCTCCAATCAACTTCCTAATGTTCTTTTACCCCCCATCGGTCCTAGAGAATGTCCTGTTGGTCTCTCGGAATTACGGGATTATCTATTATCTTTTCCTTTTGTGGGGGGAAAAAGAGGAAACAACCAAATGAACAAGTTTTTTGGCGCGTTTCCCCCCGTTCTCACTTTTGATCTATCTATGGTAGCACGGGAAAAAAGTGGGCAAGATCACATTTGTTTTATTATCATTTTCTCGGCTGATGAAGGATTGTTAAGCCTGAGAACCTTTTATATAAGAGCATGACCCTTGGGGTTGTTTAGGCTTAGGCTAAAAACCTACAAATTTGCAAATGCGCTCCATAGCAGGTTTTTTCTCAAAGGTTTTTTTTAAATCCCGTCGAAATTAGATTAACAGAATTTTTTTGGTTTTTTTCTCAAAAAATTTTTAGTGAAACTTTTTTCACTTTTTCGATTCAAACTTTTGGTGGTCTTCAAAATTTAATGGTGAATTAAAAATTAGAGAAATTTTGTCCGAGAGGAGTCCACAATGTTTTTTTTTCGGAGAGTGGTCGAAAAGATTTTGAACTGCTCAGACTGATTTCCGCAAAAATTGGCATGAAAAAACTATAAATTTTTCACGACTAGAACATTTTTCGTCCGAGAGGAGTTCCAAAAAATTTCACAGTTTTGACTGGTTGGAATTAAATTTCGTAGTTTTTTTTTGAAAAATTTCAAGTAACGAAATAATTTTTGCCCGAGCGGAGTACACAAGCTGAGCCCGCAGGAAATGCGCAGGTTTTTAGTGCAAAAAATCTGAAAAAGTTGGAAAATTTTAATAAAGTTTAGAAAAAATGCTCACAAAAATTTTTTTTTGAAAATCGCAGCGAAAAATGTTCATCGGGTCCTGTCACGTCTACAGTTATTTTCAACCAAGAATTACTGTAATCGTGGCGGGACCCAATAGGAATTTGATGCTTCATTTTTAATCCAAGGTGTCAGGCTTTCGCAAATAAGTAATAACTTATTCGCGCCTATTTTTCCGCTGTACTGTACCAATCCACAGCTAATTCAAATTTGATACGCAAACACCTTGATTCACGTCAGATTGCACAGAAGGTCTTGGTACTGTAATGTTCAATAGAGCAACTTTGCATCTCGAAAAAAATGTCCGGAATATTTGTTCATTTGATGCTCATTCTCATGCTCTTCACCACTTGATCTTCCTTTTCATTTCATCCCTTCCGAGGGTTGATCTTTCAACCTAATCTCCACGTGTCATTGTTCTTCCTTTTCCCCATTTCTTTTCAACAACATAATACTCTTGGGGACTCAATTGGAAACAGTCTCTTTTCTTCCGGAAAAGCCACCGCCGCCTCTAGTTTTTTGTCCTTTCTTTACGCGTCATTCAAAAAGCTGTCGGCAGCTTGCCGCCTTTTTTCCCGCGGTGGCTTGGAGCCAGATAGCTCCTTCCGGTAGCACTCTCTCTCTCTTTACGATGTTTACGCTTTGGCAGAATGTTTTTTTTTGACTGTATGCTTGATCACTTTTCCCCGACAACTCTGATCGCTTAATATTGATTTATTTTTAAACGGAACTTCTTTTTGGACGGATTTGATTTCACTTTGCATAAAATTTCATAAATTGGCAACTTTTCGTTTGTTTTGCTAGTTTGCAAAAACAAATTTGAAAAAATACTCAGAACTCAAATTGTCGGATTCTAGGCCATCAATCTGGTTGCTTTCAAAAGCATTTCCGGAACATTCTTTTCCGGAACATTTTTTATTTCTTTGTAAACTCAAATTGAAAAAACAGTTGTATCCTGAAATTTACGCAAAAATTGTGAGTTTTTTTGGCCTAACCTCATGGCCTAACTTTAGCAAACTTATAATTTCTAGGTCACTCAAATTAGTTTGTTCTAAAAAACCAAAAATTACTGTTTTTTCATGTTTAAAATCCAGAAAAATCATCGAAACTGTGTAAAAACAAAAAAGTATTTTAAATTCAAAACTTTTCAAAAAAAATTTTTTTTTTTTGGATTTTTGATCATATTGACTTTATTTCAAATCCCTATTCATGATTATAAGGATATAAAATCTTCCTTTAGCCATATTTTCAGTCCGAAAAATTAAACATTAAAAAAATCGGAGAGAAATTGAAAAAAAATTCTATAAAATGGTTTTATTTTTGACCGAAAAAAACGGATTGAATTTAAAAATGGTTTGAATTTTCTGCCCAAATCTATTATTGAAAGCTTACGAAATTTCTGAAACTCTGAAAAAATTCTTTAATGTCTAAACTCTCTCAGTATTTCATGCCCCACAAATACAGGTTCCTGACTCATTTTTTCATACAATAACGCCTTGTCATTTTTCATTATGAATACTCCCCTATGTAGATTCGATTTCATAATTTGAATATATGAATCATCATAACCTTTTCGCTTTCAATTTACAAAAAAAAGTCCTAAATTCTTCTCCTTTTTCTCTATTTCTCTCATTCTCTAGTAACTACCAGCTGCGCGGAAAAGAGTGTTTTATTTGTTCCCTTGCGCGATGAGTCACCACTCAGGGGCAAAACGAACAACACAATAAATCCCTTGCAACATTTCGAATTTGCTTTTTATTTGCTCTGTTCGTTTTGTACATGCTTTATGTGAAAGGTGAAAAGAGCATTTTTGGAGTTATTTTGGTTGAAAAATCTGAATAGAAAGTTAGAAAAAGAAAATTTTAAAGTTTTGGATTCGAACACATGGCCTTTCTGAAACAAGCCAAAAGCATCAGCCAGTTGGCCAACCGTGTAAAATCCTTTTACAAAAATCTGAAATTATCGAAAAAAAAAATCATTTTGTTCCATTTTTTCACATGTTCAACTAAAAATAAGCGCTTTTTTGTATAAAATTACTGGGCCCACAGAGGAAGTTTCCGTAGACTAGAAAACCCGAGTTTGTAAAAGTTAGGCCACTTCAATTTCAATGTTTTTTTTTCCACTCTAATTCGAATTTTCACTACGAATAAACTCAATGACAACTCTTAACGGTATGAAGTTCTGTTTGAAAATAGCGAGATTGATGACCGAGGTTTCGGTGGCCTAGAATCCGACAAGTTGATTTTTCATTTTTTATTTATTTCATACATTTTTACAGGAAGAAAACTGCAAAAATGTGAAAAAAACAGCATAAATATTCTTTTGTCGGATTCTAGACCAGCGGATTCTAGGCCATCAAACAGAAAATTTTCAAAATCGTCTTTTGAGCAAATTTATAAAATTTTTTGAAAAAAAAATTTAAAACAGTTTTTAGCTTTGAAAAAACCGTGAAAATACTTCTCTGGCCTAGAAAAATGATGGCCGTGGACTAGGATTTTCTAATTTTTCTTCACAAAATTACCTTCCCGTGTTCTCCTCGAGAACAACTTCAACTTTTTTACCAAAAAAAAATACCTTCTCCGGGCTACCTTTGTGTATTTACATAGAGAAGCCTTCCCTTCGTTTTTTTTCGAAATTGATTTTCCCTACCGAAAAACGGTTTCTATTGACATTAGAATCGCGAAAAGGTCGTCACTCATTTTCGGTCTTTTTTGTTACTTTTTTGTCAGTTTTGCCCGTTTTAAACGGGAATAATAAAAGACAAAAGTGATCCATCATTCTGACTTTTTTCCGTTTTTTTTTGCTTCCGAATCTCTTCTGAATCATCAAAAATCTAACCTTAAAGTGTCAAAATATTCATTGTCCTTCTCTCTATGTTTTTTGTCCTTGGCCAAGGGTAGATCAGAAGATTTTCGAACAAGATTTTCACCTCATCTCTGCTTCTCTGGCGTCTCTCATCGTTCCCATACTCTCTCGTTCTGTCTCATTTATTACCCCTTGTTTGATGGGTGAAATGAAAGGAAATGAAATGAAGGAGGAGGTGGAATAAAGGCCGAATTTCTCACATTCCATTCTCATTTGATCTCTCTCTTTTTTTGGAATTGGAGAATGGATTATGGTCAGTTCGTGATCCAGCTGGTGTAGGGAGTCCAGATAGCATCATTATCGTTTTAGCTGAATTTTTGTTCTTAACAAATTGTGGGAAATTTTTTATTCTCGATGATTTTTTTTGACAGTTTTTTTTTCTCGATGATTTTTTTTTTGATGATTTTTTTTGACATATTTTCGAAAAAAAAATGCGCGAAAAACCTGTCTAAAACGTAAAAAAAATATAATTTTTGTGCCGGGCTCTTGTACTCCTCTCGGACAAAAATGTTAAAATTCAAAAATTTTTCCGGAAAATTGCGCCGAAAAGCGGTTCTGAACGGATAAAGCAGTTCCATTTGCGGTCTGAGCCTGTGTAGTCCTCTCGGACAAAAATGTCTTTTTTATTAATTGAAAACTTATTTCTAGAAAAAAAATGCATTAAAAAACAGTTTTCGGGCCAATTTTCGTGTACTCCTCTCGAACAAAAAATTGTATCATTTTCAATTCAATTAATTCCAGAAAATTTGTTGTGTACTCCTCTCGAACAAACATTTATCTCATTTTTCAAAATTTTCAAAAAATTTGCTTAATTTTGATCAGGGAAAGGAAGAAAAAGGTAATGAAGCGGTTTTTTCGGTATGAAAATTCAAAGTAAAAAACAACAAATGTCCGAGAGGAGTCCAAAAGGGGAAGTGCTCTTTCTCTCCATTTCGGTCATGCAACAATCTTCGTTTTTTGGAATTGAGACACATTTTTCTGCAGTATTTTTTCTTATGAAAAAACCTCTATTATAGGGGCAACACCTCTAATAGCATAGCACATTACCCAAAAAGTAAATCTTTGTTCAAAAATCGGAAAAAATTAACCGATCAAAAATATAAAATTTTTACGATGACCCCCTTCACACTTCTCCCTCATTTCATCCCTCATATGAAGCCCTTCCCCTTCTTCTCATTTTCTCAGAAAAGCCCCAATGAACCGTAAAAAATCTTTTTTCTCTGCGTCTCTCACCCCCTCACACTGTTTCTCCGCTTCTTTTTAATTACCAACACCTGTCCGTCTAAGGGGGCGCTAGACGGGGATAGTAAAGGGGAAGGTCACTAGTATTGGGAACAAAAATGTTTTTCTCAAAATAGAAATTTTTTTAATTTCAGCCAACCCGAAGTTTTCTTCCACAAGACACTGGTCCAATGTTGCACCGAAGCCCGTCTGGAGCCAAACGGAAGATCCGGCAGAAGAGGACTGCCGCTGAGGAAGCGTGAGTTATTTTTTGTTTTTGAAGAACCTCTATTATAAGGGCAGCAACTCTAATTGGAGAGCAGTTATTCTTAAATCTGAAAATAAAAAAAAAACCTCTAACAAATTTTTTTCCAATCTAAAAATTTGTGCGATCAGTACCAATTTGAAGAAAAATTTTAAGAAAACTAGTTTTTTTCCAAAAAGTTATGTTCGAAAGGAAACTATATTATAAGGGCAGCAGAGCTAATATGATGAGCCTCCCTCTAATGAAAAGGCACCTATAGTTGAATCCAAAATTTTCGAAAAGTTCCATTTTTGCGGTTAGTGTCTTATTGAAATTCGGAACCACAAAAAGATTACGAACATTTTTTTCTCAAAAAAAAACTTTATCATAAGAGCAGCAGACCTAATATAAGGAGGCTCCGTCTAATAGTAGGGCACTTATCTTTTAATCTGAAAATTTTCAAAAGTTAAATTTTTCCTTGAAAATTTGAAAAATTTTTTTCACAAAAAAGATTTTTCAGAGCCCTGTCCCGCCCATCGCCATTTTTATCCCCTTCAAGCTCCTCGTCTCAAACTTCCATTTCGCCAACACCCACAGAAACATCATCCAATTATCGATCACTAATCGATTCTGGTGATTATCAATCGATTCTCCCGGATTTTGATCCATCATTTGTCCCTGTGCCGACTCCGAGGTAAGGAATTTTTCGAATTTTTGAAAAATCATTTGTAAATCCTAATCTTCAAAATGCGTAAAAATCACTCTTGGAAAATAAAAAGAAACAATTTTGGTGTACTTCGCTTGGACAAAAATTTCTCCATAGTCAAAATTTTTTCTGGTTATTTTGTCATTTTTTTCGGATTTTTTTCACAACGTTCTCAAAATATAGAAAAAAAACAAAAAAGAAGCGAAATTTTTTTTTGCTTGTTCACGGAAAAAATATTTTGGCTGACCCCCTAAATATATTCTGAAATTTGTCTGAAAATGGGCTCTAACACCTCAAAATACAGGCATGGAAAAAAATTTTGAAACTAAAGCATGCCCTTTAAAAAGAGGGGTTTGTTTTTTTCTTGTAGCCCACTCGGAAAAAATTTTCTAGACGAATCCAATTGTTCCGTTTAAAACTTGGAAAAATGGAGACCGAAAAAAAATTGTCCGAGAGGAATACACAACGTTATTTCAAGAGTTTTTTCAAAAAACTATTTGTGTTCAAAGTGCCTGTCTGGGTGCCGGTATAATAGAGGGTGCCCTTTTATTAGAAGTTGCCATTACATTTTAAACCTTTTCTTGTAGAATCTTCGAGTGAAAATTGATTCATTCAAGAATTTCGGTATGAATATGGGGAGATTGGAATTCACAATTTTTTTGTTAGAATTTCAAGAATTTTCAAAATTTTCAGAAAAATTTCCTAATTTTTCCCTAACTTTTGAAAATTTCCTTTTACAAAACTTTTCCAAAATTTCTCTCACACTATCATTCCTATTTTTAACAATTCGTCATATTTGTTAAAAAGCTTATCTAGGTCAGTCATTTTTTCCTCTTGCCTTTTCTGTCCTCTAGGTGTATACATAGTCATAAAAAAACGGGGAGAGAAGTTATTCGGTTGAATTCCTCTCTCTTCTCTTCTTTCCAAAACGGTTACGCATCCAATTTCCCACCATCTACTCTAGTTATGTATCCCCCTCCTATCCGTTCCCGTTTAGTTTAGTTCACTTTTTTTGAGTAAATGGCATAGTTGAATATAAAATAGGTCAGTGACTTTGGGTTCTTCTTTTTGGACTTGTAAGAAAGTTAGACCTTTTGAAGGTATCTTCTTGGTTGTGACTATGTTCTCATAAATTTCATTTGAGTTCATTTTTCTGATTTTTGTTGAACTTGATTTGAATTTCTTTTTTTTCCCCCTGATCCTTTTTTTATTTGGGGCACGCTCGCTGAGTACGACTCAGCTTTACGTGCTTAAGCATATACGTAGCCTTGATTTCCATGATAAATTGAGTCGCTGCTCAGCGAATTGAAAAAAAGTTGGATTGATTCCAAGTTATATCGCGGGAAAAAAATAACTTGAATCTGGTTGGAAAAAAGTTATCTATGCAGTGAATTTTGTTTGAAAGCGGCCGGATTGGTAACCTGGAAACCCCTGACCTGACTTTCTAAGGGTTTATGTTTAACTTCATTTCTGAAAATTAGAATTTCGTGCGTACAAAAAAATGGGTACAAAAACAGTACAAAAAATTTTTAAGAAAAAAAGTTATCTATGCAGTAAATTTTGTTTGAAAGCTGCCGGATATCTGGTGCAGCATTAAAGGAGGACTGAACTCGGGTTTTTTTATTTCAAATTCTGATGCAGTTTTTTATTCTGATCATTTTCTTTCACTACGACAACACTCAAAAATCACTCTAAACGGTAGAAAAACGCGTTTAAAGGCATGGCCGCGTACAGATTGACGGCCTAGGAATTTGAAAAATAGCGCGCGCAAGACGCAAACTTGTCGGATCCTAGGCCATCACTCTGTATTGCGTGCTTCTTTCAAACGCCTTTTTCACCCGTTTAGAGTGATTTTTGAGTGTTGTCGTAGTGGAAGAAAATGTTCAGAATGAAAAACTACATCAGAATTTGAAATTAAAAAAACCCGAGTTCAGTCCTCCTTTAAAAACTCCCTGGGGTTCTAAGTTTCGAAAAATTAATTTTTGAAGAATATCGCTAAATCTTTCCCGAAAAAAACCTTTCAGGTTTTTTGGTGATTTTTATTCTTACGCAAAAAAATTGAGTTTTTCTGGTTTTGAAAAATGGAGATAAATCCGTTGAAATAATATAAAAACCAGTGAATGTGTTGTTTCGAATTAGAAAAATAACAGCGTTAGACGGGAAAACCACAAGAACGGTTTGAAACGAATTTTTCAGTTGTTCACAAGATTTTCCAACCCCTATCCTATTCCCATGAATATAAAAGTTCCTTCCCTTTTCTGAATCATAATTATCATTTTCATGATCTCGTCGTTATCAATAGTAAGTATCAATTGAAAGTGCGAGACGGTCACTTTCCACTCCGTTCATTCACTTTTACTCTCTTGACTGTTCCCTTTCTCCCTCGTTAAGGAATATTCTTCGTTTCAATTTCGGAATGAATATATATTATAATAATTTTCACCGCTTTCACTTTTGAGTGTAGTATCACATGAGAGAAAATAGAACAAAGATTTCTATTGATGAGAAAGAAGAAAATTTAGGTTGATCCCCCTGAGATCAATTTGAACTTTTGATAATTTCGAAAAATTTCAATGGAAAATTGATATTTTTTCAGCTTTTCAAACTGAAAAAACTTGGCCTAAAGTAAACAGTTCTGGAAGGTTGAAAAGCGAAAAAAAAAAGCGAAAAGGCATAAAATTTTCAAAACCAAAATTTTCGATTTTTGTATTTTTCATCCCGAATTTTAGGACCTTTTTGGAACGAACAGACCCGAATTGGACCCATTTTGACAGTTTAAAAACAAAAATATGCGCTTTTCCAATGGCTACGAGTTAAAAAAAAACGAGTTTTTTTGATTTGTATGTTTTTCTAAATTGAAAAGCGCAGAATATTTTGAAAAAAAATTTTCAAATTTTCACATTTTTAGTCGAGTTGGTGAAAATGTTTTCTTAATAAAAAAAATTTGACTCATTTTTTCTTGCTAAACTTTTGAATACCATGGTTAAACTCCTTAGAAATGGTGTAAAAAGGTCGAAAATCGACGCTTAGGACGTGAAAGCCGTGTAGTCCTCGTGGACAATCACTTTCTTTTTGTAAAATATTTTGAAGAATCAGATAGGTTTCACTTTTTCAAAGTCTCGAGAATTATTGTCCTCGAGGACTACACGGATATCAAATCTTAGTAAGCAACAAAAACGTTTTCAAAGCCATTTTAAGACCACTTTAGATCATGTTCCCGGACAAAAAAATGCTTTTGAATTTTCCGTTTTTTTTTTCGGGTTACTGTAGAAATTCACAGCTAGTTTGAACTCGATACGCAAAAACCGTGCTTTTCATGTCAGAATGCAAAAAAACACAGGTTTTGGCAGTAGAGCGCTTAAGCCTCTCTGAAAATTTTGAAATTTTCAGACTCTAATTTTTCTCAACCTTCCAAAGTTCATCCCAAAATTCATGAAAAAAATTTGAGAATCGGAAAAAAATTTTTGCGAAAAATTCTTTGTATTTTTGATCTCCCCGTCTGTCTCTAGTCCACTTCTTCCTCCAATTGGCTTCCAAAATGCGCTAGGAATGTAAGCAATTCAATGTCTCTAACCGTCTGCGTCTCTTCATCTCTCTCGATTTCTCCTGTGATCTGAATAATTGGCATCGCTTCCTGCGATCTCACGTAATCGTCTTCTTCTTCTTATTCTTATTTCCCTCCCTATTCCGACAAGTTTTGCATTTCTTTTCCCCTTCCTACACACACCGCGCATCTTCTGTTTCTGGAACAAAGCTTGTTTTCTCTCTCTTTCTGTATTCCGTAGACCATTTTGTCCTTTTGTCAGGAAAGATACTAGTTCTCTTTGTGTAGAATTACTAACTGTCTGTTTTGGTAGTTTTTACTGGATTTTACTACTGTAAATACTGTAATTTTTAGAAAGTTTTTGAAATTTTTGTAGAAATCTTAACTCCGACTTTTTTTTATCATGCTGGTCCTAGTTTTCAGAAATTTTATATTTTTTCAAAAAAAAAACGTTTTTTCTCAAATCTAACGTTGTCACACCACAAATTTTCTTGCTGATTCTAGTTTTTACCATTAGTCCGTTCATAAATAACTCATGATTGTACAAAACCCCGTTTAGATGCAGCCAGGGCCTAGAATCCGATCGCTAGGCCATTGAATAGATTCTAGGCCATTGAATAGATTCTAGGCCATCAATCAAGTTAGAGGTTTTGTAGTTTCACAGAATTCTATTACTGTAATTACAGTAAATGAAACTTTTTTCTCTCTCTCTCTCTCTCTCTGAATAACTCTTTGTTGGATTTTTTCGAGTTTATGGCCTAGAATTTGCTGGCCTAGAATCCGACAAGGTTAAAGGTCAGCGGTCTAGAGTTTTTTTTCACTAATTTCATAATGAAAACTAGATCAATCCGTCGAAATTAATGAAAAATGAAAAAAGTTCAAAAAATTTTTTAAAGAAATTTCAAAAATTCCGAAAAACGTTTTTCACAAACTTTTTCTCAAAATTTTTCGAATTTCTGCCGTTATATTCATCAAAAAAATTAATACTAGGTAGCCCAAAAACGTATAATTTCTTATCAGCATAATGACCACACCCATCAGTTGTCCACATTGTTTACCGTTTTTTCTACTTTTATTTTTTGTTATCAAACAAAGTTTTGAATTTCAACATTTGTGCAACTTGCTAATCAATTTTACCATTTTTTCCAAAAAAAAAAACAAAAAAACTGGAATATTTGTTAAAATACTAGTCCGCGGCCACAAATTTCTAGGCCAACTTTAACTTTGCTCTAGATTTAAACCAATGCGATTTTGACAATAAAAATTCAAAATGTTTCATTCTTATCATAATCATTTTCCAGACTCTCCGTCCCATTCTCCAACTCGATGAGCTCATTGGAACTCTCTTCAAACACCACCAGCTCACCGATGACAACTCCAGTGCTGGCCCCGCCCCCTCCAGTACCACCAGTTACAGCCAAGCCTACTGTTGAGGTAAGTTTCAATGGAACTTCTTTGGGAATAAAAATAGGTTTTGTGGGCCTCAAAGAACTTCAAAAACTGTCTTAAAATCTTGATTTTGAGTCAAGTTTTTCAAATTTGAAATTTTTTGAAATTTTCTGAAAACTTGTTTTTTTTTAACAGGAATAACTCGATTCAAACGTAACTTTTCTGGACGGTCCAAAAACAAAAAAAAACCCGTTCTTTTTTCAAAGTTTACCGTGAAAAAAACTAGATAGTGATCATCAAAAAAAATACACAAGTTTTTATTTTTTTTTCCAGTATTTTGACCTATTTTTCACTAAAAGTGCACCAGCTGTACCATCTGCTTCATCCCTATCCTATAGGTCGTAACAGTCGTAATTCTTATTCTCACTGCTAGCTGTCAAATGTCGGGTGGCTCTGATGTGCTCTGTTCCGCGCGCGCGCAAAACAGAGCACGACATATTGTAAATGTAGTGTAAAGTAATATACTCTATCGGCACACACAGACAACCTTCTTTTCTTTTTTAATTTATTTTTGTGTGATAGGAAAGATGGTGTTGACGATTTTCGTTACTATAAAAATTGAAAATATAGGCATCAATATTATTTTTGCCTATTTGAGTTCAGAAATAGATTTTTTGGCTGAAACTTTCTTTTTTTACAAATTTTTTTGAAAATTAAAATGTGCAATCATCAAATCAATTTCAAAGGATCCTCATTCACTGTTTTCGGACAATCCGAGCCAAAATTTGAGCATTTTTACCGGTTTGAACTACATTCTCCAAAAATTCCAGATGTTTGAAAAAAATTAACTGTTCGCGCTGTATTCTTATATTTTGAAAAACTATCAAATTTTTTTCTTTTCAAACCCGCGACAAATTTAAACCAAAATTACTAACAGTGTACCTGCTGAAAACTGTTCAAAATACGAAAAAAAAGTATTAAATGAATCAGGAATGGTCCATTTTTCTGTATAGAAAGGCCGCTATTTTATGTTTCCCCAAGTTCGAATTTTGTCCCTAAATCACATCATATTTTCAGGTCCACCCAATGCCAACCGATGAACGTAGTCCATCAATGGCTTCCTCATTGAACGGATCAATTGATATCGAACTATACAAACCAAAGCCACCAGTGCCAATCAAACCAAAAGGATTAAGAATTGATCATTTGAATCGGTAAGAATTTTTCGAAAATTCGACGTTTCCACAAGTTCACGGATCGTTTTTTGCATTTTCCGAAAATTTCGATTTTCCACTTTTCAAAAACTTTCCATCTGTTCTATGGCTAAATATATACATATGACATTATAAATTTGACTTCAAAAAGGAAAAAATCAGGGCAAACAAAAAAATTCCAGTCTTATCACTGATAGAAAGATGTGCAAATATGTATATAAAAGTTTGTTAGACAGTTACGACCTTTTGGAAAGAGTCAAAAGAAAGTTTATTCATAGTTTTGAATCTATTTTTTTGCAAAAAAAATTTTCCGACCGAAAATTTTTATTCAACATTTTTCTGTTAATTTCAAAAGTAAATGAGTTTAACAATGTCATTTTTTCCGAAAACTTCAAAATTTGGGTCTCGACACGATTTAAAGGCGCATGGACATTAAAATTTTCAAAATAGTCCAAAATATGCCATGATCATACTCTTTCGAACCGTCTTGAAGCGCTGAATCTAAAAAAGTTTATTCCATGGCGTTCCTGTTAAAACTGGTTGAGGTACGGTGGTTTTCAGATTTTCGTGGCGAGACCCAATATTTTTGAAGCTAGCCATTATTATACTCATTAAAACCGCCATGACTAGCTTATTCCAAAAAAAAAATTTTTATGGGTCTCGCACCGAAACTCATCGGGTTACGGTAGATTTCACCTGGAAACGTTTAAAGTACAAAAACTCTATAAAACTATTTTTTTAAAGGTTTTTTCCCAGCTCAAGTTTGTTGTTTACTGAAACTTTTCAGCTCAAAATTTTTTTCCAGTTTTCTGATTTTTGTAGTTTTTCCACCCACGATTTCAAATTGAAATTTTACATTAAATTTCTCAAAAAGAGCCCCATTTCACATGATTTCCGGTGCTCTTTCTCTATTTTCCCTCCCACTCATGAGAAAAAAAAACTATATAAAACAGGCAGAAACGAAACAATTGTTGTTTCAAAAACTGTCAAAAAAACTTTTTATCACATTTTTTCTCTTTTTTTTTGTGACTAACCGTGTATATTTGTTTGCACTATACGAATACGATTGAACGAAACAATATTTTTTCAGCTGAAAAAAATTTTTTTGGTTGAAAAAATGCTGAAAATTGGGTGTGTCGAACATAAAAAATTTTTGGACAGAAAATTTTTTTTTCAAATTTTCAAATTTTCCAATTTCAGCCCAGTTTGTTTTCTGAAGCTATACAATTAAGGATTCAGAAAAAAAACGCAACTAAAAATTTTTGAAAAATAATATTAAACCAAATAAGTTTTGGCCCAAAACACCCGAAAATAATTTTTTTTCCCTAAAATTTGCAAGTTTTGGGTACTGTATGGAATTTGCGGCGGCGGACTAGTTCCGTTTTTTATTCGAATTCCAGGCCACGGCCACTCATTTCTAGGCCTCTTAATAAAACAAAACTCAAATTTTACATTTCTCTAAACTGTTTTGAAAAAATACCATTTTGATTCTTAAAAAAAGCCAAACTCGAATTTTTTAGGTTTTTTTGCGGAAAATCGACTAAAATTCGGCTGAAAAGCCAAAAATCACCTGCGCCTTTAACAACCAAAAAAACATTTGAAATTCTAATGACCGCCCATTTAATTTAATGTCTTTTACAATGGCAAAGACAATAGTCATACCTTTATTGTCAGACCCTTTTTAATGGTGGGTGGGCAGTAAGACGTTTCCATAAATTTTGTCTGCATTCTGTCGTAAAGTTCGGTGCATCTACCCAATTTAACTTTTCATAATGTTTCTGTGCACTTTGTCGTTAAATTTGGTGCATACACAACTTTTTTTTCAAATTTTTTCAAACTTATTTGTTTTCAGATCCACATCGATGACCTCCCTGTCTTCCCCATCACCAATTCAACACACAACTTCTTCATTTTTGAACAATTTCATGCCAACTCCATCCCTTATTAATCTCCAACAAGGCTACCGTAACCCGGATTTGGGAAGTCAGGATTTGGCACGATTGGAAAATTCAAGACATGAAAGTATTCAAAAAGTGAGCAGAAAATTGAGTACCTATGAAGAGGAGAAGAATTTGATTGAGAATGAATTGGATGAGGTTGGTTTTGGTTTTTTTGATTTTGAAAAAAAATTGAGAAAAATCTGGTTATTTTCTGAAAAAATAACATTGTGTAACTTTTGAAAATATCGTTTTTCTTAAATCTTAAAAAAAGTGATATTTAGACATTTCCTTTTTTTGAATTATCTGAAGTTTTTTCGGAAAAAAAATTCAAAAACGGTTGGGTGAAATGCCTTCACGAAGTATCCTTATATCTAGATTTTTGAGCTACTGTAAAACCTCTAGTACACCGGCACCTCTAGTAGAACGGCACTGTGACAGGAAGTTTAAGCAATAGAGCAACATGCCGGTGTAATAGAGTTTTACTATAATTTTTCAAAAATTCTCAAAAATTCCAAATTTTCAGATCGAACGAACCGGTGCCCGTCTCCTATCAATTGTTGAGCAACATGACAAAAATTTGGCCTCCAGAGTCCGCAGATTTTTGGACAAATCCAAAGAATTGGTTGGAATTGAGACGAATCTTCGATTACAATTGAGCAAATTGAATGAAAGAATCAAGGATGGAGTTATTGATATTGTAGGTTTTTTGGATTTTTTAATCTTGTTTTTATTTTTCATTCTGAAGTTTTCGTTTTCGAAAATAGCTCTAAATGATTGAAAATTGCACCCGAATAGAAAAATTTCCGAAAAAAAAATTCAAAATTTTTGTTTTCAGTCATCCGCCAGAGCCGAGGAGTCATATCTTCAAAAACGATTCAAGGACACCGATTTTTTGAGAAAAATCAGTGCGAGAAGAGAAATCGATTATGATAAGGATTTGGTGAGTTTAAATTTTTTTTGTGGAAATTTGAATTTTAAAATAAAGACTTTGAAAACTGCTCAAATTTTTTAAGCCTGAAAAAAATTTTGAATTTCGCGCTTTTTTTTTGGTGTACTGTAGCCACACACAGATAATGTGATACCGTAAACGCCTTCACGTCAGAATGCACAAAATTCAAGTTTTAGGGCGATGTTCAATGGAGCGCTTTTGCTTTTTCGGAAAATTCGAATTTGAAAATTTTGCCGCCGCGCATTTTTGAGCCATTTTATAAACAAAATTTCAAATTTCAAATTTCCAAAACATTTGAAATAAATTTCTTATTTTTCAGTCCGAAATCTTCACCGACGATCAATTCCACCGTTGGGTTCTGTTTAAAAAGGCCACCATTCAACTCCTCCAAACCGAATCATCCGTCAGTTATTTCATTCGCGAATCGAATGCAAAACTCGACGCATTGCATCTTGTGCCACGTGGCACAAGTGCCTAAATTCAATTTTTTTTGGAAATATGTTTTGCTCCAACGGGTCTTCAATTGTTCGTTCCCCTCTCTCTCTCTCCTTCTCCAACATCACTCGAAAATTTTCTCAGAATTTTGAATTTTTTTTTGAGAAATCCATGTGAATAATATTGGTATTTTTGACTATTTTTATTGCTTTTAATAAATTTATTCTTTTTGAAAATGTCAATTTTTGTGTTAGAAATAACCAAAACTAAAAATAATGTTATTCCATGAAAATTCTAGGCCACCAAGAAAGTTCTAGGACAAAGAAATAAAAAATTCCAAATTTATGGCGTTTTAAGATGTAATCTTTTGGTGGCCTAGAAACTTCTGGTGGCCGAACTTTTGTTAATTCGGTTTTTTTTTCAGGTTTCTAAACATTTTTTGAAATGACTGTGTCAAAAAGAATTTTCGAAGGAGTTCGGCCAGCGGTGTATTCTAGGCCAGCAAACTGTTTTTGATTTTTTCATTTAGCAGGAAATTTTCAACTAATTGAAAATTAAATTTTTTTTCAAATTTTTTGACTGAATTGAATTTCAAAACTTAAAAACTCATTAGTAATACAAGCCCTTCATTCAATTTTTCGCAAAAAAAGTAATTCAAAAAAGTTCGAAAATTTATTTGTTATCATTGGTCTCCGGATTCTGGTTCTCCATAATTTGCTCCACTTTGCTCTGCAACATTGGCACGATCTCTTTTTCGATGAACAGATGAGTGTCGTCGAGTTCCTGGAAGAGAAAATTGAATTTTGTTGGCCTAGAAATCTGAAATTAGGCCAGGATAACTGGAGATAAAAATTCGATTCTGGTGGCCTAGAAATTCAAAGTTCGGCCATAAAAGTTGGATATTCGGAATCAGCTCATCAAGACCCTTCAAACGATTATAATCATGACTAGCTTTGTACCATTTTGAAATTTGATCTACCATTTCGCGGCGAGAACTAAGATTCTAGAATTTTCTGGAGCATAGGCATGTTCATACTTTCCTAAAAGCTACTGCTGAGCTCATTCCAAAAATTTTGATTTGGTGGCTTTTTTTTGGTTTTCTAGGCCAGCAAATACTTACTCTGATGATAAATTTCGATCCGAGTTGTCTCGACTCGTCCAAATGTATGAGCAATTGACGAAACGCCGGATCACTTGTCACCAACACGCCTTTCTTCACATTGACCATTTTTCGATCTGGAAAAGAGAGGAATTTTTTGGCAATTGCGGGAAACGTTGTTCGAGAGGAGTACACGACCCAAAACAGGAACTAGGAGGTTGAGGACAATTGGGGACAACTTTAAAACCAGAAAATTTTCTTTTTAAAAAAATTTTTCTGAAGAATTTGATTTGTTCTAGGCTTGAAAAATGACAAAATAAGTAGAAAATAAGTAGAAATAGTCTCAAGAAAAAAAAACGAAAATCAAAATTTCCGAGAAAATTTTTTTTTCCGAAAAAATTACAATTTTGGATTTTTTCTAAGCCGGTTAAATTTGATTAAAAATAGTTTCGAGTTGAAAATTGTTCTTTGATTTTTTTTTAGATTTTTCACTAAATTTTTGATAATTTTTCTTTTTTTTTCTAATTGGAAAAAAATTCAAATTGGTTGAAATTGGCGCAAAAACCTCTTTTTTGCAATTTGAGTATAGAAAATTTCGAAAAATCGAAAAAAAATTCTTTTCTACGGTTTTCAAACGTCCCTGAATTCAAATCCTTGGTTCCTAAAAGTTTCGAAATTCGAAAAAAAAATTTGTTGAAAAAATTCTTAAAATACCACCAGAAAAAGATATGATCAAAAAGGGCCAAAACCTTTTTTTTAAGAAAAAAAAATCGAAAAATCAAATAAAAATATAAAAAGTGATATATTATTTCAAACCGTAAATCAAACAAATAATAATAAAATCCGCATTGTTTATATAAAATACATAAGGAAAAAAGAGATCGAGTGCAACAAAATAAAAGAAAAAGTCTGCAAATGCGCTCCAATCTGACTCTAAAAAAGGAAAATTTCTCTGCGTCTCTCGCTTTTCCACACTATTTTCCAAAAGTGCGGTTGGAGCACATTTTCAACCCTGAATACAGCAATAAAAAACGAATAAATTATCAAAAATATTGAAAATCCTCGGTTCCGATTCCCCAAACATCCAATTCTTCCATTTTCTCATCCACCTGATCTCGAAGGACCATCCGCGCACTGGCAATGATTGATTTCGCTTGAGCCAAACGAATTGTGCCGAGCTCTTGGACCAGTTTTAGAGGGTTTGCTCGGGCGATCTGGAAATTGAAAAAAAATGAATTTTCGAGAAATGCAAATGTGCTTCATTGAGCATTACAATGTCAATTTGAAAATTTGTCCGAGAGGAGTACACGAGAAAGTTGTCCTTATTTGTTTGGTTCGGCCATTGGAAGACGGTTTTTGACACAAATTTTGAAATTTTGAGCCAAAGACCTCCTTTTGATGGCCGAACCAAATGAAATAGGACAATTTTTTGTGTACTCCTCTCGGACAAATTTTCAAATTGGAACTGTTATTCTAAGTGGAGCGCTTTTGCATTCAGACGCTTTTATTGAAATCTCGTCCGAGAGGAGCACAATTTTACTACATTATGATCAAAATCGCATCGGTTACTTGAAATTTTGAAAATTTTGAAACTTTTCGAATTTTTACTCCCTGGCCTAGAAACCTCTTGCCGCGGACTAGAATTTGTGCGGAAATTAATTTTTTTTTCTCCATTTTCTTACCAATCCAACATTCTTATATCCAGCTTTGAATAGAATCGCCGCTCGAGCTTTCTTCACTCCATCAATAGTCATCAGTGGTAGAAGTTCCGGTTGAGCTGCTTCAGAAAGACGTTGTACGAGTTCGGGAAGTAGTTTTCGTAGTGGCCACATGGTGGTGATTTTCTGGAAAAAGAAAAATGCTTTTCCAACAAAATTTGATGAAAAATTGAACATTCGTGTTTTTTGAATGAATTCATGAAAAATCGTTTAAAAGTTGGAGTAATAAAAACTTCAAAAAGTGTCGAATTTTTTTGGGGGTATGCCGTCCCAGAACAGTGTCCTTAATCAGAATTGTCCCGTATCAGAACTAATTCACGTTAAAGGAGGACTAAACTCACCTAAATTAAACATTATTTCTGCTTTGAATTTCTACGCTGATCACGATTTTTATAGTGGTTTTGCTCAAAAATCGCTCTTAACCGCCAAAATTGTTCTGAAAAAATGTACAAAATACAGATACCCCTTTAATGACCGTGGCCTCCTGACCTAGAAATCCCACCGTGTAGTCCGAGAGGACAAGAAGGCCTAGGAATCACAGATGGAATCTCTAGGCCGCGTTGTCCTTTCGGACTACACGGTGGGATTCCTAGGTCAGGAGGCCACGGTCATTAAAGGGGTATCTGTATTTTGTACATTTTTTCAGAACAATTTTGGCGGTTAAGAGCGATTTTTGAGCAAAACCACTATAAAAATCGTGATCAGCTTAGAATTTTAAAGCAGAAACAATGTTTAATTTAAGTGAGTTTAGTCCTCCTTTAAATAATGGTTCAGATTTGGGGTACGGTTCTGATTAAGGACAGTTCCCAAACGTGATAGTTCTGATTCGGCATACCCCTTGCTGACAAAACATTTCAAAAAATAATTTTTCCGGGAAATTTTAGGCCAAGAAAACTAGTCCGCTTTTTCATTTTTCTGAATTTGTTTGCGAAATTTTTTGAGAAATATTTATTGGGAAAAAATTTTTTTCCCTTCGAAAATGTTCAATTTAGGAAAAAAGGTGGTTTTTCCTATTTTCTGATTCTTTTGTAGTTTTTTCAGTGCTTTAACTCGATTTTTTTATTTTCAAACAATTTTTTGAGAAAAATTTTAAAGTTTTCAAAAATTCAGAACTTTTTCAAACCTCCGAAAATTTAGCAATCGACGCGGCTTGTGAAATAGATGATTGTAGTGTTGCCTGAAGCCATCCTTTCTCAACTCCAAATCTCTCAGCTACCGTATACATTGGCTCTTGATTCCAGATCTTTTGAAGCATTAGAGCAATATAAAGACGCATTCGAGGTGTTCCGGCGGTGAGGTCAACTCGTGTTATAATCGCTTCCAGTATGAATTTCTCTTCGAGACCACATTGTCCCAGAAGTTTTCGTTCACTGCTTGGAAGGGAGTTGTACTGAAAAAAGAGGGGTTAGAAATTGATTCGAAAAAAATATTATTTCAAAAAAATCGTTTTTGGAAAGAAAACTTTTTTAAGAGCTACTCGCTCCTGAATTGACAAAAAAGGTATCTTGGCTTTAAAAACACAAGTTTGGAAAAAAAAACCTAAAAATTTTTGAAGCGTTTTGTAGATCTTTTGCTAATTAGATTTTTTTTTAATTCTTCTAGTTTCAAGAGCTGGAAACAGTTTTTTTCAAGTTTTAATATATAAAATATATTGAAAATAAAAATTTCCGCATCTGTTTAAAAATATATAATTTTTTTGACAGTTTTTGGTAGAAATTTTTTTTTTCTGAAATGAAATAATTGAAGTTTATTTTTTTGAAAAAGAAGTTTGAAAGTTTTTTTAAAGCTATTTTTTCAGAATTTTTTCTGGTAGAATTTTCTCATTTCTGTCTTTTTTTTTACAATTGAATAAATTTTTAACAAGGTAATTTTTGAATGAGTTTTTTATTCTGAAAACATTATTTTTTTAAATTAAAAGTTCCAAGTTTCGTTTCAAAAGTAAATAGCAATTTTTTGAAAAATTTTTTGGAAATTGTTAGTTTTTTTCTGAAATATATTTTCAGAAAGAAAATTTACAATTTTTTTTGTTGAAGCCAGATTATTGAGAAAAAATATTCGAAATTTTCAATTTCCCGCCAATCCTCTCCACCTACCAAAAGCAAAAACAAATCCCAATTGATATTGCAAACTTGCTCATATGGTGTAATAATGAACAACAAATGGAAATGCGACGAGAAAATGACGCCTTGATTCAATGAGGAAACAAGGTCCGCATGGAGTCGAGTGGCTTCATCCGGAGCAAATCCAGCATTGAAAACGGCATTTCCAAGATCAGAAGGAGTGATAGTATTGGTCTCTTTATCGATAGTGATAAAATGATGGTCTTCGAGACGTTTTAGAGAGGATTCGACGATTTTTTGAATGTTTGCGGGAGATTCTTGAGCGGCGTAGAGAGAGTATATGATACCATCGATGATTTCGTCAATGTTCGAAGCGATCTGAAAACGGGTTTTTGTTTGATGGCCTAGAAATCTCAAAGTTAGGCCACGCGCTAATTCGTTTGGAAATGTCTCGAAAACTTTGAAAAATTGCAATTTTAGGATTGAAACTGCATCGGTTTGAAACGTGTTAGAACGCAGTAAAATTTAAATTTTGGCCTAAATGACCTAGAAATGTGTGGCCGCGGACTAGAATTGTGGCGCGGACTTAATATTTTCAAAAACTATATTTTCTACTGTTTTCCTCCGAGAATGGGGAAGTATTAGTAAATCGTAAATTTCGGTTTTTGAGAAAAAAAGTGGGCGGAGTTTCAAATTTTTGAAAATCAGAAAGTTTAGGGAGTTCAGATTAAATCGTGGAACGTTTGGAATCATAAAATAAGAAATTTTAAGAAAAATTTAAAAATTGGAAAAATGATTGAAAGTGGGCGGAGCTTCTAGAACACTAAAACATTTTTAATTTTTTCGAAAATCAGATGTAAAATTCTAGCTTCTAAGAGCATGTCATCAAAATATGAGAAAAATTTGAATTTTGAGAAAAAAATTTTGAACTGCAATTTAAAATTATTTTTAACTTTTTTCAACCTTTGAAAATTTCTCATTCCTCAGGATTTTTTCGAAAAAAAAATGAGAAAAGGGGGCGGAGCTTAATTTTATTTATCTAGAACGACCCAACTATTTCACAAGATATTTTATCATATTGTGGCTCCGCTTACTTTTTTCAAAACCAAAATTCACGATTTTCGGTTTTTTTCGATTTGGAGCAGTGTGCCTTATCGAAAAAAATTTTATCGAAAAATGGGTATTTCGACAAATTATCGACAAAAATTTCGACAAATTTATCGAAAAATTTATCGAAAAATTATCGATAAAAAATTAATTTATCGAACTTTTGTCGACAAATTTATCGACAAATTTGTCGATAAAAATTCGACAAATTTGTCGATAAATTTATCGTTTGTCGAAAACTTTTTCAACAAAAAAGCTAAACAACGCGCGTTTTGCGGAATTTCGGAGTGTCGTAGCTGCGGATTTTTCTGGAAGAATTTGAATTTTTTATCGAAAATTTGTCGAAAAAAAAACGCCTATTTTTTATCGACAAATTTATCGACAAATTTTTCGATAAATTTGTCGATAAATTTATCGAACCTTTATCGATAAGGCACACTGATTTGGAGGTATGTAATTTCAAACTAATGTCGTCTTTTCAAACGAATTTCAAATTTGGAATTTTCAAGATTGAAAAATTTTTCAAATCGGTGTATACACCATATTTCACGACAAAATGCACACCTACAAATGCCCCGTCTCACCTTCAACACAATCATATCCAAAATAAACGAGCTCATCGCTTCTTCCGACGACAACGAACTCATACATCTGGGAATTTCGGATTTCAACATTTCCCGAAACCATCGTTCCTCTTCTCCCTGCTTCACAATAGTGATACAATCACCTTTCGTATCAAATCCGGCGCGTCCGGCTCTTCCGGCCATTTGAAGATATTGTGCTTTGCCGAGACGTTCTCTTCCCACCATTGGACACTTGATTATCACTCTTCGAACAGGGAGATTGACACCGGCGGCTAGAGTTGAGGTGGCACAAACTACGTAGATGAGACCTTCCATGAAAGCAGCTTCAACACATTTTCGCTCGTCTTGGGTGAGGCCGGAGTGGTGATAGGCGACACCTGGAAATGGGAAAATGAAGGGGCGATAGGAATTTTTTGGATTTTTTTTTGCGAAACTAATTTTCTGGGCTAAAGTTTCTGACTAATTACCGTTTTCATATTGATTTCGCTCGAAAATCGTTCGGGCTTGTATTAGCCTTTGGAAATAATGAGCAAACGCGCTTTACTGAACTCAGT
Source organism: Caenorhabditis doughertyi (assembly GCA_963572265.1). Taxonomy (NCBI): domain Eukaryota; kingdom Metazoa; phylum Nematoda; class Chromadorea; order Rhabditida; family Rhabditidae; genus Caenorhabditis; species Caenorhabditis doughertyi. The sequence continues at coordinate 17,286,539 of OY751555.1, forward strand.
ATTCGAATTTTTCCAGTTCAAGCAAATGAACTTTTTTCGGTGAATTTTTCGGTTTTCGTACAGAAAAAGAATATTCCTAAGTTTTGTTTCACCGAAATTCGATTTTTTTCTCGAATGTTTCGAGGTTTTTAATTTTCTTGGTTTCCAATCAGCTTTCAACCTATGAAAAATGCATCTTCCATAAATTATAATCAAAAAAATAAGGCGATTTTTTGTTGAAAGTCTCATACATCTCCAAAAACTTCAACTGAAAAACTAATCTTAGCAAAAACAGCACTGAGTCTATTGGAGCGCGGTTGCTATTTTGCGAAACTTGTATTCTTTTAAAGAAAAATCAGTTTCGAACCGTAGCTCGGTTAATATTTGAGATTGTTTTAAAAAACTAGTTTTAAGTTCTTTTAGCTTCAAAATTTGAATTTTTGAGCCAGAATTTTTCCCAAAAATTTAGAAGCTTTAATTTTGAGTTATTTTTAATTTTCGAACTTGAAATCCCCTTTTTCAGTGATTTTTGCTTTTTTACTATTTTTAAATGAAATTTTTTTTTAATTTTAAAGAAAAATATCATATTTTGTTTCTTACCTGACAAAATACATTGTTTCAACACGGCATCCATTCTCTCATCATCATTATCCGATAAATATGACAAAAGGAATTTCTCACTTTCGGCTCTTTTCGCCTGTCGAATATGGGCTGGAAGTGACTTCGCAATCAAAACTGCCACATTTTCACAATTCTTTTTGTTCGGACAAAAAATGACAGCGGAACTTTTAGGGATTAATTTGGCAAGCAGTTGGCAGACACCATCCGGATCAGTGGATTTTAGGTTCTGAAAAAGAAGAATGGTTTGGTGACCTAGAAATCGAAAAATTGGAATCGGTTGGCCTAGGATATCTTTAGGTCACCGAGTTCAGAAGCGGGGTATGGTAGCCTAGAAATTCAAATCTTGGAAAAGTTAGGCCAAAACCGAATTTTTTTGAATTTTGACTATTAGAATCCATAAAGTCAAACTAGTTTTTGATGGCCTAGAAAATTTTTTTTGACGGCTCAGAAAATTTTCATAAAAACTAGGCCACTAGAGTCTTCGCTTGTGGCCTAACTTTTCCAAATTTGGATTTCTAGGCCGCCAAATTTCGCTATAGTGCAATAAAGACAATTTAGACCATCCTTTCTAATATGCAATGTGAAAAAATGTCAAGCTTTAACAATCACAAGTTGGTGGCCTAGAAAAATCCTAGGCCACCAAGTTTTCAAATTTGAATTTCTAAGCCATAGGATCTTCCAGGCTGGTTCTCATGTTGGTCCAGTCATTTCAAATCTGATGGCCTAAGTTTTTCCAAATCTGGATTTCTAGGCCACCGAAACCAAACCACGATTTTTGTCAAAACACGGTCGTTTTTGATGAAAAACCCCTAATTTTTGAGATTTTCAACCCTTAAAAAAAGCAAAAAACCATACATTAACAGGCAAATCCCCGGCAGGTTTCAACTCTCCATCCTCCATAACTTGATGCATAACCTGTCCAATTTTCACAAATTCCGTCAACTCCACGGGTCGAAAATTCGTACTATAAACAAATGCTCTCAGTGCGAATTTTAGGTCATCAATATTGGGAAGAGTGGCCGACATTCCCACAATTTGTCCGACACCTTTATACAAAAATTTTGCCAGTAATTGTTCCAAAATGGCGCCTCTTCCACCGTCACCAATCATATGTAATTCATCGACAACTACCATTCCAATACGATCCAATTGGCCTTGTGTGATAAGAGAATTGATTAACATATTCGCTTTTTCGATTGTCGCCACATAGATTGAGACGCGTTTTCGACGTTTTATTGGCGGGAAACGACCTTTGTTGGCTGCGTATTCTTCGATGTTTATTCCGAAGGCTTCTTCGAATGGGGCAAGAGAGGAGATCTGGAAAATTTTTTTTTGAAAAATTAGCATACTTGTGAAATTCCGGGCGGAAAGCGGGGCGGGCAGGGGCGGGCGGGGCCGGGCGGGGCCGGGGCGGGAGGGGGCGGGCCGGGCGGGCCGGGGCGGGCAGATAGAAAAAATTCTCCTGCCCCCGCCCGCCCCATCTGCCCGCACTCAAGAAATTGATTATTTTTTTTAATTTTTCATCACTCGGGATTTTCAAAAAGTGAAAACTAGACCGTCGGAATGTTTACAGTAAGCATATTAGGCCCTGTGAACATTTTGGCGTTTTTTGTTTTTGGCCCCGCCCCCCTTCGCCCACTTCAAGTATGAAAATTGACTTCTTTCTCCTTGGGGGGCAGATAGCGGGGCGGGCGGGCCAGGGCGGGCCGGGGCGGGCAGGGGCGGGCGGGGGCGGGCGGGGGAAAAGCTCCGGAAGCTGCCCGCCCCCGCCCGCCCCGGCCCGCCCGCCCCGGCCCGCCCGCGACAAGTATGAAAATTAGAGTTTTTTGAACAAAAATTTTAATTTTTTCACTAATAATGAGCTAGAATTGTTAATTTCTGTCGCCGACAGGCTCTAACCTTACATGGGTTCTGGTAGCCTAGGAATCCTAAATTTGCAGACATTAGGCTACTAAAAGAAATGATAGACTACCGTAAATCCTGTAATTGAAGCCCACCTGTATTTGAAGCCCACCTGTAATAGAGGCCCACCCTCAGAGCCTCTTCGAAAAATAGAAGCCCACCCTGTATTAGACGCCCACCCTCTAATAGACGCACATCCAGCAGTGATTGTTTCTTTCAAAAATCGTTGTTTATAACATAAATCGGATGAATAAAACACTTGAAAATGCAAAGTTTATGATTTTCTGAACTACTTTCAACTCTTTTTCACCAAAATTAATCCAAAATGCCTAAAAAATTGTTTCTGGAAACATGTAATAACGCAACCTCAACTTGAAAAAAGGGCCTGAAAAATAGAAGCCCACCCTGTAATTGAAGCCCACCTGTAATACACGCCCACCCTCAGAGGACCTTTGAAAAATAGACGCCCATGGGCTTCAATTACAGGATTTACGGTAATTGAAACAAACTAGTTCTAAATATTTCAAAAGAAGGTCTCGTAATATTCTGGGGCCGTCAACTTCGATTTAGCTTAGAGAGGGGCCTAAAAGAGCTTTTACGGCCTAGTTATTGATTTTTTCTTTCCCGGCCATCGAAGTTCCTAGGCCACCGGAATCAGAATAGAATTTTCCGGAATCCTTATTTTCAAAATTAAATTTTTTGAATAAAAAACCTTATCGCCAAAGTTTTGTAAGACATTCGAGTTAAAGTTTTGATTAAAAATTGTTTAAATTTTCGCTTTTTTTCGTTGCGAAAAAATTCGATTTTTTCAAATCAAAGTTCTAAAAAAAATTAAGTTTTTCAAAACAATTTTTTGAATTCTGGCTGATCGCACATTTATTTTGAAAGGAGGAGGTATGAAAATGCTCTCAACTGAATATTAATATTTTAAATTTGGAAAACTTCTTCGAAGCCAGAAAAAAAATCCCTTAAAATTTGTCTTCAAAAATTTTTGTTACTATTCAAAACATGTTTTGTCAATAGAGCGCGTTTGCTCTTTTTCATTTCTCCAGGAATACAAGTGGGCGGAGTCAGATTTTCTGTGCAAATTTCAAGATTTTCGACTTGAAACTTGACATTTTTAGCTATTTTGTTCTAATTTTTTACTGTTTTGCAAGTTTTTTCACAATTTTGAATTTTTTTTCGAATTATCGAAACTTCAACTTTTTCAACCAATTTTTGGCCTAAGAAACTGAATTTTTTTCAAATTTTCTACTGGAATTTTGGAGATTGTTTTTTTCAATTTCCAACTATTTTTCAACGGTTTTTGGCCTAAAAATCTGGAGTTTTATTTTTTAACAGTCTTTTTTTTCAAAATCCCTCACCTTTTCCTGAACAATAGCCACATATGGCAGTACCAAAATAGCATTTCTCTTTCTAACGATAGCCTCTCTTAACATCAAAACCTCCGCAATCAGTGTTTTTCCAGCACCAGTTGGCAATGATAAAATACAATTTTGCCCATCCAAAAGCCTTTGGTCCGCCAGACATTCTTGTTGCCAATCATAAAAATTGTCCAATTTTTTGATTTTTTTGTACATTTCCATATCGCGATCCGGCAGACATTTTGATGGGTCCAGCGGCTCGTTTTGAACCGTTTTTGGCGGGAAGTTTGATTTTTTTGGCGGCGGGAAATTCAAATTTGAATCTGTTCTGAAAGACAGGCCAAATGGGTCATCTTCAGATTCTCCTTCATTATTCAGCATTGCCGCCGTTCGAAATCCATCGGCCAACTTGCTCATTGAGCTCTTTTTCAGCAATGGTGGACCCGATTTTCGACTTAACGGGGTTACTGTAGACTCGTCGATTCCTCGTTTTCTCCCAGGTGGTGATGGTGTTGTGATAGTGGGCGGGTCGTTTTCGGATGGATTTTCAGATGAAGAAGGGGGCGGAGTCGTCGATTTCAGTGGGCATATGTACTCTTTGGAGGCTCCTGGCGTCCGGAGACGGGCTGAAAATTTTTTGTTGTTGCTAGGGCGCGTTTGAAAACTTTAGAAATTCAAATTTTGGGAACATTTTTTAAAACTTAATTTTTCTCAAATTCAGTGCACATTCTCCAACGTTAATATTACTTATTTGCGCAAACCTGACACCTCGGTTTAAAGGCGCAGCGACAAATTGCCAATTGGGTCCCGCCACGATTACAGTAGTTCTCAGTTGAAGATAACTGTAATCGTGACAGGACCCGATGAAAGTTTGTGGGTGCGAGTAGCTGAAAGAGCTGTTTCATTAAAGGCGCATCGGCGAATTCCCATGATATCTCGCCACGCTTACAGTAACAATGAAAATTACTGTTATCGTGGCGAGATATTGAGGAAATCGAAAGTTGCACTCTGAAACAAGACCGCTTGTTTTTAGCGAAAATATTTAACGAAATTATCGAAAAAAATTATAAAATTATTTTTTTCAAAATTTTTCCGGGATGTCTTTTTTTGATGCTTTTGTTTTTTAATCAAAAAAAAATTGAAACTATATTTTGGAAAAAAAATCCCCAAATACCTTTTCGGATTTTTTTTCAGCATTTTTAAAGTCAGTAACTTTTTAATTCATTTTTCACGACTAGAGCGGCAGAGAAACGAGAGTGCATGCGTCTCTGACACCGCTATTTTTTGCTTGATTTTTTCTTTCCCAATTTCCAATTTCCAAAACCCAATTTCCCAAAAAAAAACCTTACCCATTCTAGGAATCGGCGTAAACGGATCATCCAAATCGACAGATTTGCTCCGTCGAAGCGGCGTTTGGTACATAAATATTAGGTTCTGAAAAATTCACCAATTTCGCTGTATTTTTTTTTTTTTTGGAAAATCAAGATATTAGGAACTGAATAATGTCACACTGGAATTCAACTGTTAGTTCTGAAAAAAAAACCAAAAAATTCAAGAAAAAAAAGAAATTGACAAGCTCATTGGACTTTATACGCGAACAGACAGAAATGGATTGATGGGAAGGAAGAAAATATTGAATGACAACACAGGAGTTTTCTTTTTCGAAGCATTATGAATAGAGAGGGTATTTACAGGGAAAAAAAGGGCATCAGTAAAAGGGGATAGTTCGGGAGGAAATTTGGGAACTAAGACGTTTCGGAACTGGTGAAAAGGACAAAAATTTGAAAAAAAACCGGGATTTTTTGAAAAAGTTGCTTTTTTTTGAAATTTTTTTTTTAGAAATTTAGCTTTTTTCAAATTTTCAGATAGAAATTGAATTTCCTGAATGAAATTGTCAAAAAATATTTTTCAATATTTTTCTAAATTTAGGTTTTTTCAATTCTTTTAATAGAAAAAAGCTGAGAAATCTGAAAAAAAGCGGGAATTTTGAAAAAATAAACAATTTTTTGGAATTTTTCGGGATCTGGCTAAAAACTGGTTTTTCTCAAAAGAAGAACATTTTCGAAATTTTTAGCGAAAAGTCGGAAATTTTTGATTTTAGGCATAAATTACCGGTAATTTTCTAGTTTTCTCATCGAAATTAGACTTGAATTTATTCTGAAAATCGCGATTTTTTTTAGATTTTTTTTCTAAATTTTGAAAATTTTCGGCGGTTCCGAAACGTCCCAGTTCTTAAAAAGGAAGGGATGTACAAAAATCTTTGGAAAGGGGTCAAAAACGAAAAAAAAAACTCGTAACCGGCTAAGTAGGGGGACAGTAGAAAAAAATAGACTATTCACACACAGAAAAAAAAGTAGTTTTCTGGAAAAAAACATTTCCGAAAAAGAAAAAGTCATGTAAAAACCGGTACGTAAAAAAGACGAAAAAGGGGCCTAAATTGGGCAGAATTTTGACAGAAAAAAAAATGCATTTTAAGTGAAAATTTTCAGGCGGAAAAGCTGTTGGGATGATAAAATGGGTACTATTTTTTAGGACCATGAGGACCAGGGGGGACCAATAAAAATGAAGCGAGTGATGAAGAATCATAGGAAGCTGATGGAGTTATCAGTAGGCTTCGAGCTATACGACGAGTTGTTGTTTTTGGTGGAACACCGGGGAGGAGAAGAATTGCTGAAAAAGAGGGAAATTTGAAAAAAAAAACTGAAAAAATTGAATTTGGAAAAAAAAATTTGAAATTTTACTAGAAAATAGGATTGAAATTGAATAAAAAAATTCCTTATTCGATAAAAAATAGCCTTTTCCTGACCTAAAAAACTGAGAAATTTTTCTAGGCCACATCTTCACTCAAAAACTAGTCCCTCATTGAAAAATATGGCTTTTAATTTTGGAAAAATGTCTTTTTTTGTGATAAAAATCGCATTGGTTTCAAAATATCTAGAAAATTTGAATTTTTGTCTATGGCCTAGAAATGTGTGCGGCCGTGGACTAGAATTCCGGCGGGAATTTAAATTTTTCTTGAAAATCCTGTCCATTTTACTTTTTTCTAATCGAAAGGGACTGTTTTCGGTAGAAAATTTTCAGTTTTTGGAATTTTTATAATGCCACGCCCTTCCCAAAATTTATTGCCTCTTCTCACATTGAAACCAAAAAGGGGACTAGCTTCCCATGGTCGTGGCCAAGAAAATACAAAAAATCTCACATTTTTTGTTATTCGCCGCTTCAGAAGCACTCGTCGGCGTTGTTATCAACGTGGTGATTGTTGCCAACTGATCCATTTGGAGAGCCGGCACGCTCAGGCTTCGATGTCGCAAGACGCACGGCGGCGGCCACGGAATGTCTGAAATGAAAATGTAAAGTTTGGAAAGAAAAAAATTGGAAAGAAAAAAGTGAAGGAGGGGTTCGAAATGTGTGAGAACAGTGGCGTTCCGGCATTGTGAAAAAAAGAAAAAATAGCGAAAACTAGTGGGTTTTTTTTTTCGAATTTTTGCGAACTGTATCGTGTTTTGAGATGAATTTTGAGATATTTATTAGTTAGTGATTATGAACAATGTTAATAAAAATCGCTCATTTTCAAAACTTTTTAAAAGTTTTTAAATATTTTTTTGTTTTAGGAAAATTTTTAAATTTTTCAATGTTTTTCTCTTTCCAGCTCTAGTTTTTATAGAAAAATTACAGATTTTTAAATTCACACAAAAACAACTGTTTATAGTTCCAAAAAGCTCTAAATCCTCTAAAATGCTGAATAAGCTGCGTAAAAAAAGCAGTGAGTATGAATAATTTGTGTTGTGTGCGGAATGTCACTCTAGAATGAAAATTACCTGTTTGAATACCGATGGACCTTCAAATGTTTGGGGAATTTTTTAAAAAAATTTCAAATTCCAAAAAAAAGTCGAAATGAACTTGTGCAAAAAATTTAAAAGTTCAATTTTCGCGGGCATGTCTTTTCACTGAAAACTCACAAGAGTATTGGAAGTGGGGTAGGAAAACGCGCTCTAATGAGAAATTTCGCACTTTTCCACTTCAGTCTCTGTAAACTTTCCGCAAAACGAAACTAAAAATTGCCCGCGAAAACCAAAATTCAAATATTTTTGCACAAATTTCATTATTTTGGCACTATTCAAAAAGAAAAACATACACTCTTTTCGGCAAATTCGAGCCACGTGGCGTCGGAAGACGTGAACGTGGAGTGGGAATTCGAGAAGCGGGTGTTCCGAGCCGACTCAAAGCATGTGCTCCATCAATTGATTTACTGGAGCATAGGGAGCCAAGAGAGGAATGAGTAGAAGTGGACTGACGATTCGCATCTTGATCACTGTGCCACGACATTTTTCGTTCCTCGGTGGCGGAGGTGGATTGACTTTCAAGGGCGGCACGGCGGAGAGCTGGAAAAAGGGTTTTTTGAACATTTTTTGAAACACCGTAATGTTCAATAGAGCACTTTTGTATTTCTTGTTTGGATTTTTAGGCCATCTGGAGTTCTTGTTTTTTGAGTGATAATGGCCCCTCTCCACAGATTTTCAACTCAAAACTCTCTTCAAAAACGAACCTTCCTCTTGCATCTGAATCAAATCCTGTAGTCCCTCGAGATTCGACGCCGTGACGTTGTTGACATTGGCCGACGAACGACAAGACGAGGCAACGGAAGCCGGTCGAGAAGACGGGGTGGATGGATTGATTGTCACAACTGGAGGCGTCGATTTTTGAGCAGCATTTGTGATGATGGCAGATGTGGAGAGGGGAGTGGTGTGAGAGGATGGTTCCGGCTGGAAATATAGAGGTTTTGGGAGGCTGGAAATGGACATTTTGTTGGGGAAAATGGATTTGGATCTGATGGTTTCAGTGTATTTTAGCCATAATGTAAATTTATGAATGTAATTTTTGGGTGTGTTTTCACTTGAAAAGTGATAGAAGAACCGAATTCTGGGCTAGTAAAGCTATAGAAAATTACTAAAAATCTTTCCAGAAAAAAATGATGAAAAATGAAAAAAAAGGTTAAAATCCAAGTTAGAAAGGTCAGTAAACACATTTCAGGGCAGCATTATTGTTGAAGGAGGAATTTTTCAATGAATTTAAGCAATTTTTGAAAAAAAGTGAGTTTCAGGCAGATTTGATTAGTTTTTCAACAAAAAACCCGTGTAAATATCCCACAGCACAAGGCTGGACACGCTTATTCACCTCAATTTCGATCAAAAATCCTATTTACAGCTGAAAACAAGCATATTTGGGTCAATTTTTACAGTTTTTTCAACAGAAAACCCCGAAATTAATTCTCAAAGCACTCCAGAAAAACTCATTCCCGTACCAATCTAACTCCCGAGACAGCTCTTCGCTGATTAGTCGGATTAGTGAGCACACTCGATGATTTCGACATGGCCGTGGCATTTTGGACCTGTGGACGTGGCATTGAGTTAACATTATGGACACGAAGAACACTTCGAGTCGTACGAGATGATAATGGAGTCGTGTAGGTACTTGATGGACCGTTTCCATTGACAATTTGAGATGGAGGAGTTAGTTTTTGAAGGCGGGCCAGTGTACTCTGTAGAAAGAGGGTGGTTGGGTTAGGATAAGAAGAAGAACAAATTGATAGTAAGGTTAAGGTTCGAGTTATTAACATAAAGGTTATATCCAAGTACGAAAACGCGCTCCAATCGCGATCACAATTTTTATAGTAATTTTGTTCAAAAAATCGTTCGAACCCGAAAAAACCATACTTGTGATAAGCCGGGCCGGGCCGACTGAGGAATTTCTACCGGCCCGGCCCGGTCGGCCCGGCTCTGAGGGGGGTCAAATTTTTTTGCACTGAAAAAAATTTTTTTTTCGTCTTTTTTTTTGATAACTGTAGGAGTGGTTTTCTAGAGAACATTTTGGATATTTCCAGTAAGAAAAAGTCAGAAATTTCATCAAAATCACCCAAAAAAACTGAAAAAATGACCCCAATTTTTCAAAATTTTTTGAATCCGGGCCGGCAGAATTTTCCATCGGCCCGGCCCGGAAAATCACAAGTATGGAAAAAACGATGTTCAAAATATCATTCTACGGCCGTGACCTAGAAATCTCACATTGTAGTCCGAGAGAACGAGATGGCCTAAGAATCGCTAGCGATTCATAGGCCACCTGGTCACTTCAAACTAAACTTGGGGATTTCTAGGCCACGGCCATAGAATGCTATTTTGGGTAGGTAACTTTTTCGCGTTAGAACGATTCTCATTTTCATCGGGTTTGAGCAAAAATTTTGAGAAATTTTGTGAAGGAAATCTGAAATTTTTATTCGAAATTCAAGCTTAAATTTATGAAAATTTCGGATGAAAAATCATTTTTCAAGGAGTAAAAGTCAGAGTAAACTTTTCTCTTGAATTTTGAACTCTGGAAGTTGTTTTTTGAAAAGTTTTATTTCAATTTTTATCGCCAAATTTTTTTTTGAAAATTCAGAATTATTTCTTCTCATTTTCAGTCCTTCCTGCATTTTTGCGCTCTAAAACATTCTATTTTCAAATTTTCAACCCTCAAAACACCACAAAATCCACCAAAACACTCCATCTAAAACTCACCGAATGTTTCACATTAAACGTAGCACTTCCATTGGTATTTCTCAAAAACTGTTCATTCGATGGCCGTGGACTAACTGATGTACTTCTTCCGGTCCTTCCTCCATTCATGTAATCATGGTGGCCGGCGCCGTCTGTTGTTGTCGTTTCCTCTTCCACACGGACCAGTGATTGAGTCATTGCAGCCATATTTCGATTGAGAGACAAGCCTAGAAGAGAGGGAGGAAATTAGAGGGGAAAATGGTGGAAAATTGAGGGAAAGTGAAGAAAAAAAAACTAAAATTTACTAAGCGAAATCGATATTCAGTAGACGATAGATGCAAAAATTGGTTTTTTAGGACGTTTTGAAACTAGAGAAATTTTAGAATCAGATATTTTCGCCTAGATTCGAACTGTTCCGAATCAGAGCTCTAGATGAAATAGAACTGACACAACTTTGCTGCAACAGCCTACTAGATGTGAAAAGTGTCCAAATAAGTGCATTTGAAATGCTCTTATTCGGGGCAGTTCTTAAACGGTCGGTTCTTATATGGGTCAGTTCTGATTCGTCTAGTTCTGATGTGTCCAGAGTTCTGATCTGTCCAGAGTTCTGATCTGTTCTGAATAGGGGTAGCACCTTGGGAAATACTTGGGTTTTTTTTTCCAAAACCGTAAATGGGCAGAAATTTCAGAATTGAAAAAATTTCTGAGCTGTTTTTTTTTCAATTCGAGCCCGTATTTTTTTTCAGAAATTTGCTTAAAAATTTGAAAGAAAGCTTGATTTTTTTTTCACTCTTTCAAAAAAAAATTGGTTCCAAAACGTCCAGTTTCTGAAAAAGCCACAACTACTACATCGATGAAAAAAAGGAGACTACCACAATCAGAAAATGCGCTCTAATTGCACTTTTTTGCGAATTGCGATTAGAGCGCATTTCCTCCAACTATCACAACGACTTGCCTTGCATTTCATGCTCAACACAATTCATCATCATCACAACATCATCATGATTATTTTCAACCTTTTCCTCTTCAGCATCAAAGAAAATATCCCCATCGTCGTCCTCCTCACTATTCTGATAATTCAGAACAAGCCCTGAATCTTCGAGAAGAACCGATGAGACCACAGAGAGATTATCCGGTGACGTGGAGCGCTCCAGAAGCCATTCGGACACTTTTGCTCCAGGCTGAAGACGTGGAAGCCCGGGTGAAGCTGGGACCTGTGGTGGTGGCAGAGGATTCTGAATCATCGTCGTCGGAGGATTCTGGCTCAACGACATCTTCCGCTTTTCTTCATTCCGTTCTATTCCACTTAAAAGCATCGCAAGAAGCTCCGCCTCCTCTTCATCCATAGGCTCCGCCTTCCGCTGCTCTTCTGGCAACGACGCTTGACGTTGAAGCTTCACGTCTAAAGGGGCCGAGTCGATTCTGGAGCGCCCGGTGGGAACGTCTTCTGGAGGGGGTTTTGGAGAGGCTTCTTCAGAGTTGGAGCCCCGGGTTTCGTCTTGCTCACGAACGGTCGAAAGATCCACCCGACGACGTTGACGATCCTCTTTTTTGGCTGAAAATTTTCTGGAGCTGAAAATTGGACGACACAACATAGAATATGCATTTTTTACACAATATTTGGTGCTTTTTTTTGACATGCGAAATCAAAATTTTTTGAAAAATTTCAAATTTCGCGCTTTTTTTTCGGCGATTCAGATTTTGAATTTTGATCGACACAACAGAAATAATGTGCTTTCTACATGCAAAATAACTGCGTACAACACGAAAAAATTTGAAATTCAAAAGTTTCGCGGGCTTTTTCCTGGGGCATTTCCGCGAAATTCAAAAATTCATGCTAAAAAATCCCAAAAATTACCTCGTTTCGCCTGAGATTTTGCAATTTGCTTGCTCAATATCGAAGCGCTCGCCGGAAGGTTGAGCTTGTAGAAGTTGCACATCGTTCCCTGGTCCGTCGACGATTTTTCGTCCTGCAATGAGAATTTTGAAATTTTGGGTGGGATTGGGGGAGGAATGAGGGGGTTCGGGGTCAAAAATACAGAAAAAAAAAGGTTTTTTTTTTCCTGAAATTTTTTTTAGAAAAGGAAATTTCTCGCTCAAAATGAAAAAAGATTCTGTTTTCAAGTAAAGATTGACCATTTTTTATAAAATTTCGGACAACCTTCGTCGGTAATTTTTCAAAAAAAAAAAAATTTTTTTTCCCTCGAGGACTTAAGAAAATCAGTCTCAAATTTAATAAATATCAAATTTTAGCGAAATTCAACAGCGGATTCACCAATTTCAGTCAATTTAGACACATTTTGAGGAAAAAATAGAAGATTTGAAAAATCTTATTTAATTTTTTTAATTTAAAAATGATTTTTTCTCCAAGTAAGTCGTAGTTAAACTGAGAAAAAAAAACACGATTTTGGTACGAATTTGGCATTTTTCTTTCCCATTTGGCTTCGAAATATTAGCATTTTCCAAAGAAAAATTTTCAGCAACTTTCAAAAAAAAAGGTTTTTTTTTTCAACTTAGAAATCGTTTGGAAGTATATCGCAATAGTCAAATTTCTCTTGAATTTACCTAAAATAATAACGTTTTTTTCTTCAAAATTTTCTTAGAAAAAAAGTCGGAATTCGAAAAATAAAGCGGCACGAAAAAATTGGAAAATTTTTTAAAATTTTTTTTGATTTTTTCCTATTTTCTGAATTTTTTGAAATTTCAGCTAAAATCGGAGTTTATCGTCAATTATTTCTCTGTTAACATTGAAAACCGTCTCGTTTCCAACGCGATTTTTCAAGAAAACTCGATTTTTTCCATTTGCGTGAATTTTGAAAAAAAAACCGCTATTTTTCTCCAATTTTTCCCGGTTTTCCGGTTCCGATCCGGCCCCAAGTTGCTCCAGTTCTAAATTTAAAAAAAAACTCACATCAAGCTCATCATCATCCAATGTAAACTCGTAGGCCATCTTTTTCGAAGTGACAGCGGCCATTTGACTGGCGGCGACTTCTTCTGGAAAAAGAAGGAAATTGGCTTTTCTCAAAGAAGACGACGTCGTCAATTCCGAAGACGTCGAATTCAAATAAAATTAAATTAGAGCGATCAGAATTGTGAGATAAAAAACACTAGAGAGGAGAAATGATCGAGAATCTTCCTGTGGGCGCGAAATAGTATTGAAAAGCAAGAGATTTAGAGAAAAACGAGGGAAAAGTGCGCGGAATAATCCGGCCTGGCTGGCTGCTGGTTTTGTCTCTCCTTTCTTTTCCCTATTGATCGTGGCTGGGAGTGGGGTGAGAGAGTGCGCCGGTTGGGAGAGACGCAGGCGGTGCGATGGAGCGCAGCATGAGTAATCAAGGGGGAGGGAGAAGTTCCCAGAAAGGGAAGATGCTTCAGTTTCCCGGGAGAAAAGAAAAGGAAAAAAACAAAAACGATTGTTTTGTTCAAGAAAAAAAAGCGTTCGCTTGTCGGAGGAAGTTCAAACATTGAAAAATCAAAATTTTATTTTTTTTTCCCTAATTTTTTTTCAAAATCCGTTTTTTTGAAGAGAAACACCTAGAAAAGCTCGAAAAACACAAATTCTGCGTCTTAAAATGTTTTAAAAAAACCAAAAAAGTTTGTTTTGTTCAGAAAAAAGCGTTCGCTTGTCGGAGAAGTTCAAACATTGAAAAATCAAAAATTTTTTTTTTTTTAATTTTTCTCAAAGTCTATTTTCTTGAAGAGAAAAACCTAGAAAAGCTCGAAAAACACAGATTTTGCATTTAAAAACGCTGTGGGCTGTTGGGTAAATTTTAAATTTTTGAAAAAAAACTCGGTGACATTTGAAATTTTTAAAGAACGGTTTTCCGAGCTTTCGGGCGGACTGAATTATCTGGAAAACTTAGTTTTTACGAAAATTCAATTAAGCCGAAGTGCAAAAATGGCTTGCTTCAAACATAAGTTCTTGGTTTTTCTCGGTATTTCAAAAAAAATTCTACGATATTTTTCAAGATTTGAAGTAAAAAATACCCTTTGTTGAGCGGAAAAAATCGAAAAACCAAGATTTGTTTCTAAAAACAGAAAAGCAATGGAAATTCACGCGTTTCTTCCTCAAAAAAAAGTTGGAAAAAATGAAAACGTGGCGCCCACTCACGTGAGGCCACACATTCGGCAAAAGCACTGATAAAAAAGCAAAAATGTGCTCCGATACCTATTTTTGCAAAAGGATTATTTTTTATTAAAAAGAGTGATAAAAATGTCTGAAAACAGACTGAAAACCCCCATTTCCCGGCGAAAAAGGTCGGTAAAAATTTGAAAAAAGCAACTTCGCGCTCTCCGTGCTACTGTAGGTTCGAAATTGTGCATTGCGGAGTTTGCGTTCTAATTGACGACGCATAGGTTTTTCAGAGAATTTCAGGGTAAAAAGCTTGCAATTCTTGAAAAATTCCTCATTTTGGGTGTGATAAAATTTCAAATAATTAATTCAAAGCATTGCTATCACAATTTAAGAAACGAGTGTGTCGTAATTCTGTCGCACTTTACAGGTTTTGAAGTATTTTAATTGCGATTTCTAGAATTCGCTTTTTTGTCCGGGAAACCTATAAATTACCTCGAGAAAAAACAACAAACAACGAAAAAATTAAAACAAATTTAGTACGCCACAGATCTAGTTCACGGCCATGCAATTCTAGGCCATTATTCATCAAATTTTACTTCACCACAACACGTCTCAAACCAAATAGAATCACAAAATTGTACTGTTAAAATCATTTTTTTCACCGAATTTCTCGGCAAATTCAACAAACCCTTTCTAGGTCTTGAAAATGTGACCATGTCTGACTTAATCGTCTTCTAATCCTAAAATTTGTGTTCTAACACCTCATAAAGACCATTTTCGCTTGATTTAAAAAAAAAGAAGAGTTTATTCAAAATATGTTATCAAAGTTCACAAAATCTTAGAAAAAAAACATTCAATGAGAAACATGAGCAGAGTGAACATGAACTCCTCCCTCGATTTCGATGAGATGAACTCCGTGGGATGGAGTACGTTCGACGAAGTCAGCAAAGTGATTTCCGTTGATGAAGATCTGAAAATCACCTTTCTTTATAATCAAACCAGCCTGATTTCTGCGCCTGCGGCGCATCAACAGGCTTCTCTATACTGTTCGTCGCTGCGCTCCTCATTTTTCTCACTGGTCGCGGCTACGCCGCTCCGTAGCGCTGAAAACCCGTCGACACCTGTAGGCAAACAGGTCCTCAAGTTTTGTGGTCCAGTGGCGCACTGGGTGAGCGCGCGGCTGTCGTTCGCAACGCGTAGGTTCGACTTTTGCTGTGGCAAATCTCTTTCTTCTTGCTTTGAGAAAGCGAACATCCTGACAGATGGACTGACATACCCCACTAGCGTTTTATATATAAGAATGATAATGCAATCGCGCTCTATCGAACACGCCAAATTCAAATTTTTCACTGAAAGATGTATAATTGAATCATTTTAGGCTATTACTATCTGAAAAAAGTATTTTTCGAAATTCAAAATTTTAGCCTTCTTTTTGAACTGAATCTAGCTGAAAATTTCAAAAAGGGGAAAAATCTTATATTCAAAAGTGCCAATTTTTCAGTTTTCAATGAAAAAATACTTCAGAAAAATTGGAAAAATTGTACTGATTTCAGTGGGGCGCGATATCTTTTCATTTCGAATGACTAATAAAACGATAATGCAATAGAGCTTTATCGCACAAGCCAATTTTCGAAAATTCTCAAAAAAAAACTACTATAATTTCGAAATTCATTTTGAACAAAACTTTCAATCGCGCTCTATTGAAAATTCCAAGTTCAAAATTTTCAAAAAAAAACCGCGACGCAACACGCAACGCACCGTAATAATTGTCTATTCTTGTCTCAAAAAAATCAATACATTTGAGTGTTTATACCGCCTGAAGAGAGGAGGACTCTCACATAATAACTGTATTTATTGCCATATGTCTCCTTTGTTGTGTGACGCACGCGACCCATAATCCAATCTTTTTCCCACAAGAAGACGCTGAGACTCCGCCCCCTCCCAGAGAGACTCCGCCCCCACATAAACCATAACAGAAACCATTTTCATTCTTTCCCCTCTTCTTGTGCGGGTTGGTGACACATCTCGTCTCTTTTTTTTTCAGTTCGTTTCCTTTTCTTTTACAAAAATCGATAATTCCAAATGATCCAATATCCAGCCGGCTGATGAAACGGCTTGTGCAATTAGTGATAAGAAACTAGTGATAAGCTGATATGTCATGTGAGGGGAAAAAGTTCAAATGAGTCGAAATAGGCGAGTAGGACATCGCTTCATCAATCAATATTATTACGCGAATTAGATGCAGCGCCTTCGTCACTTATTGATTTTTATTTTTGACACTTTTATTTATTTTTATTCTTTTTGTATCGGAAGGAACTCCTGAAAAACCTGAAAACACACCCACTATCTCCCTGATTTCAGTATCAGTCATTATCATTTCAAAATGATATATTCCGTTGATTTCATGGGAATCCCTTGGAAAAGGATAGTTATACACGTATCTCTTGGTGGTTAGTCCTTTTGGATTAGTCTATGGACATCCGGTATGATCTGATAGCACACCCACTATCTCCCTGATTTCAGTATCAGTTATTATCTTCTTCTGATTTCAGTATCAGTCATTATCATTTCAAAATGATATATTCCGTTGATTTCATGGGAATCCCTTGGAAAAGGATAGTTATACACGTATCTCTTGGTGGTTAGTCCTTTTGGATTAGTCTATGGACATCCGGTATGAACTGATAGCATACCCACTATCTCCCTGATTTCAGTTTCAGTCACTATATTGTTCTGATTTCAGTATCAGTCATTATCATTTCAAAATGATATATTCCGTTGATTTCATGGGACTCCCTTGGAAAAGGATAGTTATACACGTATCTCTTGGTGGTTAGTCCTTTTGGATTAGTCTATGGACATCCGGTATGAACTGATAGCACACCCACTATCTCCCTGATTTCAGTATCATTCAGTATCTTCTTCTGATTTTAGTATCAGTCATTATCATTTCAAAATGATATATTCCGTTGATTTCATGGGAATCCCTTGGAAAAGGATAGTTATACACGTATCTCTTGGTGGTTAGTCCTTTTGGATTAGTCTATGGACATCCGGTATGAACTGATAGCACACCCACTATCTCCCTGATTTCAGTTTCAGTCACTATATTGTTCTGATTTCAGTATCAGTCATTATCATTTCAAAATGATATTTTCCGTTGATTTCATGGGAATCCCTTGGAAAAGGATAGTTATACACGTATCTCTTGGTGGTTAGTCCTTTTGGATTAGTCTATGGACATCCGGTATGAACTGATAGCACACCCACTATCTCCCTGATTTCAGTTTCAGTCAGTATCTTCTTCTGATTTCAGTATCAGTCATTATCATTTCAAAATGATATTTTCCGTTGATTTCATGGGAATCCCTTGGAAAAGGATAGTTATACACGTATCTCTTGGTGGTTAGTCCTTTTGGATTAGTCTATGGACATCCGGTATGAACTGATAGCACACCCACTATCTCCCTGATTTCAGTTTCAGTCAGTATCTTCTTCTGATTTCAGTATCAGTCATTATCATTTCAAAATGATATATTCCGTTGATTTCATGGGAATCCCTTGGAAAAGGATAGTTATACACGTATCTCTTGGTGGTTAGTCCTTTTGGATTAGTCTATGGACATCCGGTATGAACTGATAGCACACCCACTATCTCCCTGATTTCAGTTTCAGTCAGTATCTTCTTCTGATTTCAGTATCAGTCATTATCATTTCAAAATGATATATTCCGTTGATTTCATGGGAATCCCTTGGAAAAGGATAGTTATACACGTATCTCTTGGTGGTTAGTCCTTTTGGATTAGTCTATGGACATCCGGTATGAACTGATAGCACACCCACTATCTCCCTGATTTCAGTTTCAGTCAGTATCTTCTTCTGATTTCAGTATCAGTCATTATCATTTCAAAATGATATATTCCGTTGATTTCATGGGAATCCCTTGGAAAAGGATAGTTATACACGTATCTCTTGGTGGTTAGTCCTTTTGGATTAGTCTATGGACATCCGGTATGAACTGATAGCACACCCACTATCTCCCTGATTTCAGTTTCAGTCAGTATCTTCTTCTGATTTCAGTATCAGTCATTATCATTTCAAAATGATATATTCCGTTGATTTCATGGGAATCCCTTGAAAAAGGATAGTTATACACGTATCTCTTGGTGGTTAGTCCTTTTGGATTAGTCTATGGACATCCGGTATGAACTGATAGCACACCCACTATCTCCCTGATTTCAGTTTCAGTCACTATATTGTTCTGATTTCAGTATCAGTCATTATCATTTCAAAATGATATTTTCCGTTGATTTCATGGGAATCCCTTGGAAAAGGATAGTTATACACGTATCTCTTGGTGGTTAGTCCTTTTGGATTAGTCTATGGACATCCGGTATGAACTGATAGCACACCCACTATCTCCCTGATTTCAGTTTCAGTCAGTATCTTCTTCTGATTTCAGTATCAGTCATTATCATTTCAAAATGATATATTCCGTTGATTTCATGGGAATCCCTTGAAAAAGGATAGTTATACACGTATCTCTTGGTGGTTAGTCCTTTTGGATTAGTCTATGGACATCCGGTATGAACTGATAGCACACCCACTATCTCCCTGATTTCAGTATCATTCAGTATCTTCTTCTGATTTCAGTATCAGTCATTATCATTTCAAAATGATATATTCCGTTGATTTCATGGGAATCCCTTGAAAAAGGATAGTTATACACGTATCTCTTGGTGGTTAGTCCTTTTGGATTAGTCTATGGACATCCGGTATGAACTGATAGCACACCCACTATCTCCCTGATTTCAGTTTCAGTCAGTATCTTCTTCTGATTTCAGTATCAGTCATTATCATTTCAAAATGATATATTCCGTTGATTTCATGGGAATCCCTTGGAAAAGGATAGTTATACACGTATCTCTTGGTGGTTAGTCCTTTTGGATTAGTCTATGGACATCCGGTATGAACTGATAGCACACCCACTATCTCCCTGATTTCAGTTTCAGTCAGTATCTTCTTCTGATTTCAGTATCAGTCATTATCATTTCAAAATGATATATTCCGTTGATTTCATGGGAATCCCTTGAAAAAGGATAGTTATACACGTATCTCTTGGTGGTTAGTCCTTTTGGATTAGTCTATGGACATCCGGTACGAACTGATAGCACACCCACTATCTCCCTGATTTCAGTATCATTCAGTATCTTCTTCTGATTTCAGTATCAGTCATTATCATTTCAAAATGATATTTTCCGTTGATTTCATGGGAATCCCTTGGAAAAGGATAGTTATACACGTATCTCTTGGTGGTTAGTCCTTTTGGATTAGTCTATGGACATCCGGTATGAACTGATAGCACACCCACTATCTCCCTGATTTCAGTATCAGTCACTATCACCTCCTGATTTCAGTATCAGTCACTATCACCTCCTGATTTCAGTATCAGTCACTATCACCTCCTGATTTCAGTATCAGTCATTATCATTGCAAAATAGAATCCTTCCTTTATATCATTCGATAGAGAAAAAATATTTCTTTTTGAAAAAAATTATAGAAATTTACGTCGTTTCGGATTTTAAAAAGCCGAAAACTATTCCCGAGAGCGCGTTGCGTGTCGCGTCGCGGGAAGCCTTCTCGATAGGAGTCCCTCTCGACACTAATCGAATCTACGCAATTACGGTGTCGAGCGCGGGCATGCCTGAAGGGAAGACACGGAGTGAAAAACAGTCCATATAAGCTAGAGCGTACTTAAACTACGTATCGAACCATATGATAGAAGCCGGTGCGCAATGAATTGTGTTTTGCAGAGCAAGTGCGCTATACTGAATACTTTGCGGAACATGTTTTTTTTTGAATCTCAATGGATTTATTTTCACTTCGTAAGAAGAAGCTTGAAGAATGCATGTAACTTTATGAAGTCAGGTTTTTATGCGCAGTTTCGCAATTTTCCAGAAGTCTCTAATTTTGCGTAAGAAATATTCTTAGAAATGTCAAAAAATTTGAGATCTCGACACATTTCTATTCCGCGGCCATAAAATCCCAGGTCATTATTTGTTGTTCAAAACTCAAAAACTAAAGCGCTCTAACACCTCTTTAACCAAATCGGCGCAGCAATTTTTTTTGAACGTGATTTGAATTTTTTTTTTCGCGCGATTTTATTTTTTGCTGGTCGCAATCTCACTTCGTAGCGACTCAGCTTCACGTCCTTAAGCCAATACGTCGCCTTGATTTGCATGGCGAACTAAGTCGCTACTCAGCGAATTAAAATATTTGCGCCCACTATAAAAATATAACGCGTGGAAAAAGAATTCAAATTCACGTTCGAAAAAATTCACCGTGATTATAAAAACTCAATGTTAAACCAAATCGGTTTAGATCATTAAATTTACCTGTTGTATAGTTTTCTTTCTGTGAATTTCTCGACAAATTCAACAAACCCTCCCTCCATAAAATGTGTCTTAAAAATGTGACCTTGTCCGCCATAATCTCCTTTCAATCCCAAAATTTGCGTTCTAACACCTATTTAAAGACCGCTTTCACATAATAATAGAAACGTTTATTCAAGAAATAATATCAAAGTTTACAAAATCTTAAATAAAAAAGGAATTAATGAGAAACATGAGCAGAGTGAACGTGAACACCTCCCTCGATTTCGATGAGATGAACTCCATGGGATGGAGTACGCTCGACGAAATCAGCAAAATGATTTCCGTTGATGAAGATCTGAAAAGCACTCTTTTATAATAAGAAAAATGCAATCGCGCTCCATCGAAAACGCCGAATTTGAATTTATCACTGAAAAATGTATAATTGAATCATTTTAGGCTATTACTATCTGAAAAAAGTATTTTTCGACTGAAAATTAAAAATTCCAGCCTTCTTTTTGAACTGAATCTAGCTGAAAAGCTCGAAAAGGAGAAAAATCTTCAAAAATGCCAATTTTTTCAGTTTTTAATGAGAAAATAGTTCAGATAAATTGGAAAAAATTGTACTGATTCCAGTGGGGCGCGGTTGCTCTTCAGTTCGTATGGCTCATAAACAGAAAACGCAACCGCGCTCTATCGAAAACGCCAAATTCAAAATTTCCGCTGAAAAAAAACGTACTTGTGGTTTTTTTTACTAAAGTCATCTGAAAAACGCATTTTTCGACTGGAAATTAGAACTTTCAGCCCTCTTTTTGAACTAAATCTAGCTGAAAATTTGGAAAATCAGAAAAATTTTCTATTCAAAAATTCAATTTTTTTCGAATTTCAGTGAGAAAACACATCAGAATAGGCGTTTTTGGCGCGAAAACTGGTCGAAAATTCCTTCGCTGAAAGTTGAAAAAATTTAAAGTACTAGGTCAAAAGGGGCGCAGTTGCTCTTAATTTCGAAAGGCTAATAAACAAAATATGCAATCGCGCTCTATCAAAAGCCAATTTTCAAAAATTCTCAAAAAAATCACTACAAGTTCGAAACTCATTCTCCATGAACAAAACTTGCAATCGCGCTCTATCGCAACAGCAAAATTCAAATGTTTTCAAAAAAAAATAACCGCGACGCGATACGCAACGCTCACCGTAATAATTCCACCATTGGAAACAAACTCCAGGGTGTAGATCTTGTTCTGTTGGAATGGATTTGGATGACGATCCTCGGATTCCCATCCACCGCCACGAGTGGAATTATTGATGAGCTCACCCTCGTCGAATCTTGGATTAAAGTGAAGAACAATGTCTTCTGGAGTACGAAGATTGACGTGGAAGCGAGACTCGTTGGTCGGGAGCAACACGAGACGAAGGCGAGAACCGTTCGAGAACCCTTGAACTGGGATGTTGACTGGGGTCTGGGGGTTGAAGAACTCGTTACGGAAACTGATTCCGACTCCTCCACCGATCATTGTTGATTCTGGAAAATGTGGAAGTTTTAGAAAATTGAAAGCTCTGAGAATCGATAAAATGAGCACGACGACTGAAAAAAGTTTTTCTTTGAATTTTAAATTTTTGGAAAAAAAAACGGAATTATCGCAAAAAAGGAACCAGACATGACAATAAAAAATTGTGAAAGCAAAAAAATTCAATTTTCGACCGAAAAAATTTTGACAAATTTTTTAAACTTTCATTCAGATGATGTATATTGATTTAATTCTAGGACTAAAAAGTCCTCGGATCACGCCCTACAATAGCTCAAAACTACGGCAATGGAATTTGAACGTGTTTTGAATTTTTTTTTTTCGCGCGTTTTTATTTTTTGATGGTCGCAAGCTCACTGCGTAGCGACTCAGGTTTACGTGCTTGAGCGAATACGTAGCCTTTATTTGCATGATAAATTGAGTCGCTACTCAGCGAATTGAAAAATTTGCGACCACTACAAAAATGTAACGCGCGAAAAAAGAATTCAAAGTCACGTTCAAAAAATTCACCGTGCAAAAATAGGGGTATCAGAACTATCCCTAATCAGAACCGTGTCCCGCATCAGAAACTATTATTTCACGTGAAATAGTTCTGATACGGGACGGTTCGGGAATGGGACAGTTTTGTCTAGGGGCACGGTTTTGGAACGGCATAGCCTTATTTCGACTCGTATCTGAAATTTCAGCAAAATCGTTTTTCTGGAAAAAATAGCTTAATATTCATTTTCAGCACATTTTCAGCTTCCAAATGATATTAAATTCAAAGCAAAACGTCACTTTTTTCGCAATTCCTCACTAGTCAGTATGATGAAAAAATCGGAAAAATTGCGTGACTTGTACAAAGATCGAAAAAAAAGCCATAGGTTGATAAGAGAGGGAGTGGGTTGGGCAAGAGTAAACAAAGATAGAGTAAAGAACAAAAAATATGAAATTTTGGAGTTTCTAATGATGCAAAAATGCTCTATTGAACATGGAAAAAATTTATTTTCTGCATCCTGGCGCGATGGTGTTTGCATATCGAACTGAATGGCTACAGTAATCCGGGAAAAAATGTGCACAGCCGGTTAGCTGCGAGGGTAGGAAAGCGCGCCCTGATGCTAAAAAAAATCAGGTAAGCACAGTTTTCCTTAAAATTTGGTTTAAAAAAACTCGGCCAAAATAGAGGTACGCAGCGAAATCATCAATTTAGCATTAGGGTGCGCTTTCCTATCACTCATTTGCGAAAAAGTGGCGGTTCCGTTTAAAGGCACAACGGCAAATTTTCACGATATCTCGTCACGATTACAGTAATTTTTAGTGCAAGATAACTGTAAACCTGACGAGATATCGTGAACGTTTTCCTTTGCGCCTTTAAACGGAACCGCCACTTTTTCGCAAATGAGTAATACCAAAAAGCGCTTTCTTGTCAAAAAAGAGCTAAAACCAGAAAAAAATTTCAAAATTTGCCATGAGAAATTCAATCCACCTTATCAAAAAACTGAGTAATCGATCGCGCCAAGAGAAAAAATTCGTGAAAAAGTAAACAATTTCGTCGCATTTCTCCATCTATTTATACACTCGATAGGGGTCGTTGAAGGGGAGGGTAAATCGTGATTTATGAGTCATGAAATATTAGGAAATCGAAAAAAAAATTCGAAACATGAATCACCATTCTAGAAAATGCGTACAAATCAGTACATCAACCCTATCGCTTTTATGTGATTCCTTATCACTGAAAAAGAGGACAAAAAGGGGAAAAACCGAAAGCTCCGCCCACAAGTGCCACGTACAAACATATCAGTGTGTGTTAAGCCTATGTTTACTTTTTTGAAAAAAAAAACGACGAAAAAAAAAGATTTTGATCAGAGTTTTTGGAGTGGATTTCCAAGTGTGTTCTGTGGGAAAAGTGAAAAAAAAACCAAACCATTTTTTCGTTTAAAGGCGCAGCGATAAATGACTGATGGGTCCCGCCACGATTACAGTAATTCTGAGTCGGAAATAACTGTAAGAGTGACAGGACCCGATGAACATTTGTCGCTGCGCCTTTAAACCGAGGAGTCAGGCTTTTGCAAATGAGTGATAATGTATTTTTTGCATTCTGGTTTGGACGGTGTTTGCGTACCGGATACAGATGAGCTTCTACAGTACCCCTGGTGAAAAAAGCCCGCGAAAAACAAAAAAAAATCGAAAATTGAAGGTCAAGGAGGCTACGTGATTTCCGGCGAAAATGTCATTCGAGATGGGCAAGTCATCATCATTATGATAATGAATTATTGATGGAAGTGACAAGACAAAAGGTTATGACTAATCAACAAATTTGCACTGAAATAATGGAGTTTTGAACGGAAATTTTAATTTTCGGCGCCAATGGATGATGGGCTACGGTAGCTAGTGGTGTATTGTAGCAATCCGCAGCTTATTTGAAGTTTGTACGCAGACACCGAGCAAGTTCACCACGGCAGAATGCACAACAATACACGTTTTGGCAAGGATTGTTCAATGGAGCGCTTTGGCATTCACGATCAGAAATATTTCAAAAATTCGCTATGGGAACCTAGGGGAAAATCGATTTTTTTTTTTCAGATGAAATGACAATTGTGAGATTTATATGATATATTACACCAGCCTGATATTCGCGCCTGCGGCGCTCCAACAGGCTGGTCTATACTGCTCGTCGCTCCGCTCCTCACTTTTTTAACGGCTACGCCGTTGAAGTGCGAGATTTATAGATGATAATTTGTTCGGAAAATAGTTTGTTCCCCCGAGAGTCAAAGGGGAAGTTCACGGGTATTTGAATATCCACGCTGCGAACATCCTGACAGACGGACTGACATACCCCACTAGCGTTTTATATATAAGAATGATAACAGTAAAAATAATCTATAACTACTCTGGAACGTGCTGAAAGGACTGTTATTTATAGCAGAAGGGTGTGAATGTTCTTTCATGCTTTAATCGTAAGAATTCTACGCATAATAAATATTTTCCTTTATATTTTTGTTATTTTATGTGTTTTCGAATGTTATTTGCCAAAAATTCCTCATTTTAGCATGTTTTCCATTGTAGAAACCTCAAAAAACAATTTTCGCAGCAAGCGCGCTCCACGGGCACGCGTTAGAGAGTGAGAGAGTGCAGACGTAGTTTTAGCGGAAAGTTTGATTTTTATGTGTTTTCTGCTGTTTTTATTTGTTTTTCTAGGTTTTTTCACAAAAAAATCTGATTTTATGCAGATAGATAATGAAAAGTCAAGCAGCGCCGCGGCCACGAATCCAGTTCGGCGGCTACTCATTTGTGGTGCCCGATTTGAATTTTAAGGTATTTTCAGGCAACATTTTGGGATTTAAAGCCAAATTTTTATGTTATAGGCCCCAATTTTTCCGTGCTGTGGGTCAGCTGAAGACCCTTCTTGTGAACGTGAAATCGAGGACATTTCAGATGACGAGGAGCCAGTTGAGGTAAGGGAAAATTTTGGAAAATTGACAAAAAAAATTTTTCAGGAAGTTCAAAATAAGCCGCTCGATAATCGCATTTTTCCATCAATTCAATCAACAAATTATTCAAAGGTTTGTTTTTCGAAAAATTATTTCTTGAAAATTCGAGCAAAAACTTTTTAAAAATATTTTTTGAGAAAATGTGTAAATTTTCTAGGGAAAAACTGGAAATTTTTTGAGCATTATCAGAGTTTGTTTAAGTTATGTTCCAAAAAATTTTCAAGCTTCAAAAGTTATTTTGAAAGAACATAGAATTCTTTTTTCTGAAAATTTGAAATTTTTTATCTGAAAATCTGAAAAGATTCGCGAATTTTCTTCGAAAAACCGGCTTCAAATTCTAAAAAAAAACGATTGTCACTTTTTTTCAGAAAACTCTTTTGAAGCCCTAAATAAGCGCTTTTTTATAGAAAAAAAACCATTTTGGCTGAAAAATTTCAGACGGAAAAGTGTCAAAAAACCGTATTTTCAGGGTTTTTCATGTTAATTTTCGGTTTCAGGGGGTGAAAATTAGTCTCCCTGCCAACTTTCTAAAAATCCTTCAAAAAAAATTTTTCAAAGAAAAAAATCATAAAGTTTTCAACAAAAATAATTCAAAAAACCGTATTTTCAGGGTTTTTAATTTCGATTTTCGGTTTTAGGACGGTAAAACAATTTCTTTCTAAATTACAAAAAATCTCAGAAAAAAATTTTTTCGAAGTAACCAATTTTCATAAATTTCAAACATACCCGCCAAATCATTCAAAAATTTCAAATTTTCGGCGGTACTACACAATAGAACTGTGGGGAATAGAACTGCTGCAGAATAGAACTCGCTACGGAATAGAACCGTGGGAAATAGAACTGTGCGCAATAGAACTGTAATACAATAGAACTGTGAGCGAATAGAACTGGGGGAAATATAACTGCTACAAAATAGAACTCGTGTGCGGTAGAGCGTGATTGCTTCAGGACCCGTTTCTGGGACGGTTTGGAAATTTTTCAAAATGTCTCTTATTTAGCAGGTTAGACCTTTTCAAGGCGAATATTTTAAGCGGCCGCTTGAAAAATTTCTTCCAGAAATAGAGCCAGGAGCGTCGAACTAAGGAGTCCTATTTTGTAACAGTTCTATTGTCATACAGTTTTATTTCCCCCAGTTCTATTTCCCCCAGTTCTATTTCCCCCAGTTTTATTTCCCCCAGTTCTATTTTCTCACAGTTCTATTTCCCCCAGTTCTATTTCCCCCAGTTCTATTTCCCCCAGTTCTATTTCCCCCAGTTCTATTTTCTCACAGTTCTATTTTCAACGGTTCTATTGCGTAGCGAGTTCTATTTTGTAGCAGTTTTATTCCCCACAGTTCTATTGTGTAATACCGCCAAATTTTCACCAAAAAAAAGTTCCCGAAAAAATCTGAAAACTTCAGCCAATTCCACGCTCGGAGCCGCCTGTCAACAACTACAATTTCCCGCCAAATCAACCCTCAAAAAATTCAAATTTCGAAGAAATTTTCATCGACGACGATACTCCATATGATGCTCCGGAGAAGTCAGAAGCGGAAAATATGGAAGAGGAGGACGACGAAATTTTAGAGGACAGTTTCGAGAATTTCCACGTGGCAAGTGCCTCGGAGGAGCATGAGGGGGCGGAGCCCCCGGAGCAATTAAACGATAGTTTTGACGATTTTGAATCGGCGCCAATTCCTCCACAAAAGCCCGCGACTATTCAAAAATCAAATTCTTCCGAAAGCTCCGCCCTTAATCAGCAAAGGCATGATATGCATGGCAGGTTCCGAGGATTCCTTCAAGACGATTCCGAAGAATTTGACAATGAGTTGGAGCTACTTGGCGCTGAAATGAATGAGGAGCTCTATGGAACTTTGAAATCGAAATTTGGTTTTAATAAATTTCGACACCGACAGAAACAGTGCATTTTGTCGACGCTGATGGGACATGACACTTTTGTATTGATGCCAACTGGAGCTGGAAAGAGCTTGTGCTATCAGTTACCGGCTGTCATGCTTCCCGGGGTTACTGTAGTTGTTTCACCACTCAGATCACTGATTGAGGATCAGAAAATGAAGATGAAAGAGTTGGGGGTGAGTTGGAAAAAAAAGTTTTCAAAAAACTCTTAATCAGGACTGGTCGGCTAAGAAATTGCCGAATCAGAAGTGATCATTATAAGAACCGACCGTTTGAGAACTGTCCCGGATAAGAACTTTTCAAATGCTTGGGAACTTTCCACATCTTGCAGGCCATTGCAGCAAAGTAGTGTCAGTTCTTATCCGGGCAGTTCTGATTCACCCGGTTCTGATTAGGGATAGCACCATTTGGAAATTTTTCAAAAAAAAAAACAAATCAATTGGTTCCATGTGAACCAACAAATTAAAAGTTCTGAGAAAACTATCGACTTTAAAATTTTTCCAGGTTTTTTTTTTCAATTCCTAGAATAAATATAAATTTTCTCGATTTTTAAAAGCACGAATTTTAAAATTTCAAAAAAAAAATTATTTTGCTATTTTTTCGGATGAAAATTTAAATTTTTTCCCATTTTTGACTCCAGATTCTAAATCTTCAGAACCAGAACTTTCTGGAAAAAATATCTTAAAAATAAGATAAATTTTAAAAATAGTCAGAATATTTCATTTTTCCACTTGTTCTTCTTCAAACCAACGTTTTCCGATTCCTAAACGTCCGGTTCCGAGATGTCCCTGACCCTTGATTTCGACCAAAAATCCCAAAATTCTTATTTTCAGATTGGATGTGAAGCACTGACAGCAGACTTGAATCCAGCGGCTCAAGAGGAGATTTATAACGATTTGAGTTCGGAGAATCCGACGATCAAGTTGCTCTATGTGACACCGGAAAAGGTAACAATTTAGGTCGTTTTTAAGGGTTACTGTAGCAATTCATGTAGTACGCAAACACCGTCACGTCAGAATGCACAAATTTTAGGTTTTAGAAAGCTTGTTCACTGGAGCGCACTTGCTATGTGGAAAATTCTTAAAAAATGGAATAATTTTGTTTATATCAGGCCGAATTCAAAATTGAAAAAAAATCATAAAATAGAAAAAAAAATTTAAAATTCATTTTTTACCAAAACTGGCTCTGTTCGGTGGAGCACTTTTGCTCAAAAGAAAATCTTTGAAAAAAATGAAAATAAAACATTATTTCCTCTCAAGTCTAGCTCTATTATTCGTTTTCTGTCGCATTTCCCTCATCAAATCGTGCCTCTTCTTCAAATTTTCCTCCTCCTGTCTCATCATTTCATCATCATGTCGTGCCCGTTCCTCTAATAGAAGGTCATGTTGTCTTGCTCTTTCCTCGTCTAACCGTTTTCCTGCTTCCAGTTCTCTTTCGTGTTTTCGGCAACTTTTGACGTATCTACGCATGAAAAATACGGTGGCCATGTGGGGAATGAAGCCTGAAAGACATTGGAACTTTAAATAATATTTCACAGAAAACTGGATAAACACTGTCACGCAAAAATGCACAGACTCCGCCTACTTTGCTTGTTTTGCAGCTTATTTGGAAGGCTTCCCAGTGTTTTTTGAAGTTTCATTTCGTAATTAGCAGTAACAGTTTTCTGTAGGAAAAACGAGGAAAAATCATGAAAAAACGCACTAACAAACCGAAAAGGGGCGGAGCCAGTGCATTTTTGCGATAAAATTTTCGACAAATTTACCGGTAATTTTCATATCTGATACAGTACTTTTTTGTATTCTAAGAGGCCATATTCAAGAAAAAAAATTGAGCAACGGTGCTCCGAAGTTACGCTAGAGCGCTCTATCTAGCGGATTTATCAGTAAATTTTTAGAAAAATCGGTAAAAAACACCGGTAAATTAATCAATGAATTCACCGGTAAAATAGTTTAAAATTTTTCGGTGAATTTTCGAAATATATATTTCGGTAAATTCTTCAAAAATTTTACCAATAGATTTACCGGTAAATTAGTGGAAAGTTTTCGGTAACTTTTTTTTATCAGTAATTTTTTTTATCAGTAAGCGGTATGCAGACACTTGCTTTGACCACAGAATTACCCTAAAACTAATTGAAAATGTTTCTATAAATTTTTGGTACATTTTTTTAATCGGCAATTTTTCTACCGACAAAGCTGTAATTTACCGGTAAAACTTTTATCCAATTGGCGATTTCTTGTAATAATAAACTCACTGAAAATGAAAAACAAATACAGCAAAATCAATTTCCAATTCTTGGACCCAATCAGATAGCAAGTTCCAAATAGTGCTATTAATATACAAGGACCACCGCCCACAGCCAAAACCCAAAATACTCGAATCACGAAAATGTCCAATATCAGTAGAACGGGAATTGCTGTCCATAGTCCAATAACCACAAAATTTGGAACTCGCTCAAAAAATCCGTCTTGAAATGGCAATCCGAATGTGATTGCTAGGGTGATAGCAATACAAAAAAGGGACCAGAGCCATATCAGAATCAGTAGTTTGTTCTTGGTAAACTCCATTATTGGCTAGTGGGGACCTGAAAAAACGGGGGTTTTGAAACAGTATTGTATAAAAAGGGGCGGAGCTTAGCAAAAAAAATTTGAAAAATTAAAAAAAATAGTTTCATAACTTAGGGGGCGGAGCTTGTAATCCTTAAAAAGTCTTAAAAGAACCTGAAAAAGAGGTTTATATATCAGCATTTTTGATTTAAAAAAAGGGCGGAGCTTAGGCTTATCAAACTACGTTCAAATCTGAGTAAAACCCTTTTTTTTTAAATAGTTATATAACTTTTGGGGGAGGAGCTTGTAGTCCTGAAAAAGGCTTTACTTGACCTGAAAAAGAGGTTTTTATATGTAATTTTTGGTCAAAAAGGGGCGGAGCTTAGGCTTATCAAACTACAACTGAAAACTTTGTTTATTCACACCAAAACTTGAATATTTGCACAAAAAAATTATCTTATTTTATCGCCGGGTTTTTTCTTAGAAATCGGTTTTATAACAGGGTCATGAAAAAGTTTTTCGACCTTAGAAAATTTCGAAAAAAACGGGTTCAAAGTGGCAAAAAATGGGCTGAAAAAAGCCTCTTTAAAAATAGCTGAAACAATGCATAGAACGACTGGAAAAATAGCTTTAAATATCTGGAAAACGGGCTGAAAATGGCGGATAAGAGTCTTAGAGTAGCCGGAAAAAAGGCTCAAAATGACTGAAAAAGCGGGCTGAAAATAGCTGGAAAAAAATCTGAAAATAGCTATAAATACATCAAAACAGGCTGAAGACGTCTGAAAAGAAGCCTTGAGGTGGCCGAAAAAAGTCCTAAAATAGCCGAAAAAATCATAAAATGACTGAAAATAGCTTAAAATAGTTGAAAAACGGAGCTGAAAATCGCTAAAAAAAATAGCCTGATTTATTTACTACTCGTCAGTTTAAAAACACAATTTCTTATCAGTTGTCATCAGTTCTCCGGAAATGCTATCATTTGCATAACAATCATCATCTAAACTGAGGAATATTGCTGATAAGAATGAGCAATAAACACGACAAACGGGCTCCGTGACGATGAATCAGATTTAGGTTGACGTGAAAAGAGCGGAGATCACTTTTTTGAATTTTGTGGGTCAATTTCAGGCTCTTTTAGGCTTGGTTTAGGCCTTCCCGTGGTGATTTTAGGTGTTTTCAGACTGATTTTTGGCCTATTTTAGTCCGAGTTTCGGGCATTTTAGGCATATTTCAGGCCCTTTTGAATTCGATTTTAGTCCGATTTCAGGCGTTCTCATGTTAATTTTAGGCCGATTTCAAGCCGATTTTTAGGCTTGATTTAGGCCTTCTAGTGTCGATTTTAGATGTTTTCGGACTGATTTTGGCCCTTTTCTGATCCGAGTGTCGGGCTTTTTCTTCCCCTTCTTTTAACTTGCTTGTAGGACTTTCTAGACCAAATCAAGGCATTTTTAAGCCGTATTTAGCCCCCCCCCCCCCCCCTGGACTATTTCAAATCAGTTTTAGGCCTTATTTAGACGTAATTTAGGCTGATTTCAGGCTCAAAAATGCTAATTTGAGGCCTTTTTTGGCCATGGCTGAGAATCCGACAGAGACTTTTAGTATTTTTTGCGTTCATTTGAAAGGAAATGCATGAAAAAACGGAAAATATAGAAAAATAAGGCCACATCGGATTCTAGGCCACGGCCACCAGTCTGCAATCTGCGATTTTAGACGTGTTTTGTGCATTTCGGAGCGATTTCTTCTTAAAAACAGAATCTGCTTGAAAAGAAGTCGGCTTCTTAAATTTCGTTCAAAAAACTCGTCCCCTAAAAATAGTGCAAAGAATTAAGAGACGCAGAGACATTTTTCTCTGCGTCTCGCCATTTCACACAGTATTTTACTCTCGGCCTACAGTACTTTTTTTCAGATCAGCGCATCCGGCCGCCTCGGCTCAGTGTTCTTCACCCTCCACCGTCGTGGACTTCTCGCCCGTTTTGTCATCGACGAAGCCCACTGTGTCTCCCAGTGGGGACACGATTTCCGACCGGACTACACGAAATTAAACACACTCCGAGAGAAGTACACGAATCCAAATGTTCCGATTATAGCCCTTACCGCAACGGCTACTCCGAAGATTGTCACTGATGCACGGGATAATTTACATATGCAAAATTCCAAATTGTTTATAAGCTCTTTTGTGAGAGATAATTTGAAATATGATTTGATTCCGAAAGCCGCCAAATCGTTGGTTAATGTTGTTGAGAAGATGAAACAGTTGTATCCAGGAAAGTCGGGAATTGTTTATTGCTTGTCCAGGTAATTTTTTGGGGTTTTTTGGGTCATTGGGTCATTTGGAGCTACAAAACAACAAAAAAAGCCGAAAAAAATTTATTTCGAAACAATAAATTTTCGATATTTTTGAAAATTTTTTTTGGATTACTTCTATTTTTCATAAAAACCTAATTTTAAGACGATGTTCTGGCGGTAGGACGTTCCAGAACCGTGTCCCTTATCAGAACTGTCCCATGCCAGAACTGTCCCGTATCAGAACTGTCCCTTATCAGCACTACCCCGTATCAGAACTGTACCGCATCAGAACTGAAAATGTTATTTTCACGTGAGAATTTCGCGGTTCTCATACGTGACAGTTCTGATACGAAACAGTTCTGATACAGGACAGTTCTGGCATGTGACAGTTCTGAAATGACCACAGTTCTGATACGGGACAGTGCTGATAAGGGACAGTTCTGGAACGGCATACCGCCGATGTTCTTACGGAAACCGAGAAAAAAATTACCGAAAAACTTTTTTTTTTCAACAAAAAATAAATTTCCAATTAGTCTTCCATCTGCCAATTTCAATCTGAAAGTCTGAAAAATTCTGGAATTTTCAGATTTTTTCGTACCTGAGTACCAAAGAAAATTTCTAATCATCAAATTAAAAATTTTTTAATACGTTTTTTAAAGCTTTCGATGAAAAAAATGAACACTGAATTCTTAAATTTTCAAAAAAAAAACCCCTTTTTTTCTGATAACTAGGTCTGAAATGGTCTGAAAATACGCTCCAACGACAACTCCAGAGATAGTAGTGTAAAATCGAGAAATGCAGAAAAAAACGACTCTGCGTCTTTTGATTTTGCACACTATTTTTGGAGATGCGATTGGAGAATTTATGAGAATTTCGAAAAATCCTGTAGATAGAGCGCATTTTCATACCTTCAAGCTCTCAACGTATTCTCAAAGGGTGCTACCCCTTATCAGAACTGGATGAATTAGAGCTGCCTGAATTAGAACTCAACCGTTTCATAACTGCCCGGATGACAACTGACACAAGTTTGTTACAATGGCCTGCAAGCAATGAAAAGTGCCCAAATACGAGAACTTAGAAAGTTCTTATCCGGGGCGGTTCCTAAACGGTCGGTTCTTATAAGGACAGTTCTGATTCGTCCAGTTCTTAACCGACCAGTTCTGATTAGGGGTAGCACCTTCCCAGGGGCTTCTCAAAAGACCAATCATAAATCCTCTAATTTTATTCCAGAAAAGAATGTGAAACCGTCCAAATGATGTTAACAAAAGCGGGCCTCTCAGCCGAAGTCTATCACGCAGGCCTTAATGACAATCTACGGGTTACTGTACAAAAAGGATGGCTCGCCAATCGATTCGATGTCATTTGTGCAACAATTGCCTTTGGAATGGGTATCGATAAACCGGATGTTCGTTTCGTGATTCATTATAGTCTGCCGAAATCAATTGAAGGATACTATCAGGAGACGGGAAGAGCTGGAAGAGATGGAATGCCATCGTATTGTTTAATGTTGTATTCGTATCATGATTCGATTCGATTGAGACGAATGATTGAGGGTTAGTGGAGAAAAATGTAAAAAATTTCATTTGGGTGGAAGAGAAAATTCAAGGCCCCGGGTCATTCAAAGTTATAAAAAAGTGCATTTTCCGCAAATCTTCGAAAAGAAAATAATTTCGAACTTTAGAAACCTTTTTTTTTTAATTTTATATTCAAAAAAACCTGCAAAAATTTAAATCTACATAAGCCATTCTACTTGAGCACAAATTATTTGAAAAAAAATCGATTTCAAAAATTAAAAAAATTTTTAATTTTTCGAAGTTGCCAAAAACGTTTTTTCTAAACTTTTCCTTTGAAAAATGTGCAAAAAATTCAATGAAGTTTGACGAATTTCCGTTTTCGAATTTTCGAAATCAAAAAAAAAATTTTACGTGTTGCTAAAATCAAGAAAATTTTGACAAAAAACGGCGGCAAATCAGAAAAATAGCCAAAATAGCTTCTTTTTTTTTCGACCATCAAAAGCTTGAATAAAGTTGAATTTAAAGTCTGGAAATGCACTCCAATCGCAACCCCTAAAAATAGTGTGTAAAATCGAGAAGCGCAGAGAAAAACGAGCCTGCGTCTCTAGAATTTACGCACTATTTTTGAATACGCGATTTAACCTCTATTAGAAGTGCAGGATTATCAGGGGTGCCTGTATAATGCAGGTTTTCCAGTAATTGTTTTCTTGTCTTGACTATAATCCCACAACTTTTGTACAATCAATCCATCCCAAAAAAAAGTCATCCCTAGAAATCTCGTAAAAACAAAAATTTTTTCTTCCAAAAATCATTTCTTTATTAAATCCCACATGAGAAAATGCTTCAAAATCAAAAAAATTCCGCCTTCAACTAACAAAACCTTTTTCAGAAGGAAACACAACCACGGGCGTTCGCTCCATGCACCTCAACAACGTCCTTCAAGTGGTCGCCTACTGCGAGAACGTCTCAGTTTGTCGTCGAAAAATGCTCGTCGAGCATTTCGGAGAGGTCTACGACGAGCACGCGTGTCGCAACTCAAAAACGCCGTGCGACATTTGTGAGCGCCAGCGGAAAAATCCAGAAGCAATACGTCTTTTCGATGTGTCCACTGATGCCCTATCGATTATCAAAAGCCTTCCCCGTATGCAAAAAGCCACGTTAAAGTATCTATCCGAGCTTTATCGTGGAGCACTGGCCAAAAAGACTCAAGAGCAAGCGGTCCGAATGGGTCACACCCATCTCCCGTTCTACTCAAAAGGCCAGGGGATGTCCGAGTCGGACGCTCTGAGGCTGGTCCGCAAACTCGTTATCGAGGGGTTGGTCCACGAGCGGCTCTACTCTATGCCAAATCAAGCGGCCGTCGTTTTTGCCTATGCAGAGCTCACGGAGCTCGGTAAAGAAGTGGCTAGCGGACGGAAGCCTTGCAAGGTCTACCTCCATATTGTGACTTGTGAGAGGAAGCGGAAGAATGCCGGGCTTATTGAGCTCTCCAATATGAACACTGTATCAGAGGCCCAAGCCCTGAAGGAGAGGCATATGGTGAAGCATGGAGACGTTTTTACGAAATGTCTTCAGGATTTGACCCAATTAATTACGATGGTCGCTGAGAGCTCGGGGCTTACGGGACCGTATTCGATTTTGTCGAGAGAGGGAATTGAGCAAATTGCTGCCTTGTTACCACGTACCAATTCGGATTTGTTGAGGATTGACTCGATGACACAGATTAAGGTCGAGAAGTGAGTTTCGGCTCAGATTCAAAAACAATTTCAAATTTTGTTGTGATGTTTTCTTTATCAGTGATTTCGATGAAATTTCTGACTTTTTCCTACTAGAAACATCCTGAACTTCTCTCACAGTCATAAAAAAAACAAAAAAATGTTTGGAACTGGAAAAATTAGGATCTGAAAGAACTAGAAACCACAGAAAAATAAGTTGAAAAAGCTGTTAAAAAACATTTTTTCACAAGAAACTATGTAATTTTTTTCATAAAATCGAAAATTCTCAGATTTTTGAATCTTTTTTTCACTCGGAAAATAAGATATTTGAAGAATTTTCAAAATATTCAAAATTTCAGGATTTTTTTTTCGAATTTTCTCAAAGGTGAAACTATATAGCTTTCTTAAAATCCTTAACTACAAGGTTTTCCTTCTTTTTCGTCTATTTTTGAATAAAAAAGTGTCAGATTTTGAGTCAACCAAAAATTAATTTGACGATATTCTTGGAAAACACCTCCTTCTTTTTATTCTTGATCTGACTATGAGCCCATTATCCTGGAAAATTGCTAGATCAAAATTTTGGTAAATTTTTGAAATTATTCCCGATCGTAAAACGAGCAAATAGAAAAAATTTACTACTGTAGCTACAGTAATCCTATGCTTTTTCGAGACCCAAAAATTAACTTTTTTCTGAAAGCAATTTTCTGTGCTGTTATCAAACACCGTAAAACCTGTGTTAATAGTATAAACTTTTCTATTTTCAAACTTTTCCATCGGGGTTCCCTCTATTAAAAAGGCACTACTTTTTACAGTATCTCAGTCCCAACTGTACCCAATATCCCATTCCAAAATTATCCCTACCGTAACCCAATTGATTTTCCAGATACGGTCGTCTAATTATGGAATTATTGGCCACATATTGGAAACAAGTTGATGAACGAGAAGAGGAAGAAATGAAAAAACAATTGGATAAACTGAAAAATGGAGAAATTGTAATGGGTGGATTTGCCACTTTGGCTTCTGATAACAATTTTCCGTCGTCAGCTCCGTCATATATGAAACCGATTGGAGGAGGAGGAGGGAGAGGAAGGAAGAGGGGCACTCCG
Organism: Caenorhabditis doughertyi; assembly: GCA_963572265.1. Taxonomy (NCBI): domain Eukaryota; kingdom Metazoa; phylum Nematoda; class Chromadorea; order Rhabditida; family Rhabditidae; genus Caenorhabditis; species Caenorhabditis doughertyi. The sequence goes on from OY751555.1 coordinate 17,323,433, forward strand.
GGGTAAGGAAATATTTAAATTACGAGAAAAATGAAAAAAATTAGGGAAATTCTGCACAAAATTGAATTATTTCACAAAAAAATAAATTTTGGAATAAATTACAAAAATTTTTTGATGGAAACAATTTGCTCTGCCAAAATTCAAACTAAAAAGGGAAAACATGCGCATTGGTCCGAAAATCTTCCAAACTTTTGAAAAATTTGAGCTGAAACGATAAAAATCATTTCTAAAAAATTCCAACTTCAAGAACTTTTTTGAAACTAAACTTAGAGAAAAAATTCAAAAATCCAATTTTAAAAATTGAAAAGTTTAGCTGTTTTTTAAAAAATATTTCTCTGAAATTTTTTGCTCTGAAAAAAAAGATGAGAAAAAGAAAGACAAAATAGTCGAGCCGTTCCAGAACTGTCCCTAGAACTGTGACCATATCAGAACTGTCCCATGCCAGAACTGTGACCATATCAGAACTGTACCGCATGAGAACAGCGAAATTCCCACGTGAAAATACAAATTCTAGTTCTTATGCGGCATAGTTCTGATACGGGGCAGTTCTGGTTAGGGACAGTTCTATTATGGGGTATACAGTTCTGGAACGTACCGTCTAATTTTTCGAAATTTCGAAATTTTATTACCCCATTTTCAAAATTAAATTTTGTGCTCTCAGGTGAAAATTTTATGACTAGGCCCAAAATTAGTTTTGTTTTGACAGAGAAAGAACGCTTTCCTGGCATGAAAAAATCAGAAAAAAAGTGAAAAAAATTTCAAAATCACTGTTTCTCTTTGATGTTTCAAGTTGAGCAGATTCTGAGAAAAGTTTGAATTTTTCAAAAAAAAAATTCCTCAAAAAAACCAAAAAATTTTCTTCCAGTCAGAAGAAAAATTCCCTAAAATCAAGAAAAAAACTTCCAGATTCTCCTCTGGCCGCTCCACCAAAAAACCACGTGCCACAGCACCATCCGCTCGCGGAATTTCGTCTCGAGGAAAGACACGTGGCGTCGGAAGGGGCGGAGCCACAACCACCGCCAAAGCGACGACTCTTCGAAAGAACATGTTCCCAACTGCATTCTTTTAATCGACTTTTTACTGTTTCCCCCATGTTATATATCAAAAAAAAATCCCTGTGTCATCATCATCATCATTTTTTATTCGAATAAAAAAAATTTCCCCGAGTTGTTTTTTCCCTAATTTTCTCTCTCTATTCATCATCAAAATCACCACCATCCGAGTTTCGTCCAACCGCGTGACTCTTATTTTGCACCGCCTTCAAATCATCGGGATCTTCCACATCGGTGTTGATTTTCATTTCAGTTGAAGCGGTCTGAAAATTTTTGAACTTTTTTTATTCAAAATTTGAAAAAAACTGTCCAGTCCGCAATTTTGCGTGACGGTGAACCTACACCCTAATTTGAATAAATCACATTTTTCGACTCAAAAATCTAAGAAAATAACCCATATGACACTGAAAATGGGCCCAGTCCGCAAATTTGCGTCACGGTGAACTTGCACAGTCGCCATTTTAATTGACGACATTTTATGAAATGCTCGTCGATAATAGCGTTTTTAACTCGAATTTTCAAAAAGTGTCGTCAAATAACGGACAGGTTCACCGTGACGCAAAATTGCGGACTGGACACAAAGAAGCGATTTTTTCACCGTTTTTTTCTTTGAGTAACTGTGAAGTTCGGGTCAAGTTAACCATAAGAAAGCTGAATATTGTCGGTTGGCTCCGCCCAGTTTCCTGTGGCCACCAGATGAGCTAATTAGACGCCAACAAAGTCCATACTTTTTTTTAGAACCGGACGTACAAGACGCCAACAAAGTTCATACCTTTTTCAGAACCGGACGTACCAGAGATGCCCGACCTTCGGCTTACCTTCGGTGAGCCCCTGTCGTTGGCAAATGTCCCGACGCTGAGAAGAGTATCCAATTGGCAAGAGGAGTTTCCAACAGCTTCACTCGAACCAATCGATTAATGGTCTTGTTGTGCTTAACCAAGCTCCTTATATAGAGGAATTTAAAGGGTGGTCACGGAAGGGCACTACTATATAAAACGGTGACCACGGAAAATTAATACAGAAAATTTATCATCTTAATATCTCTACTGATTATCAAACAGTATCTTTTGCATTTTCTAAAAATTTATTTATCTTGAATGAAAAATTTCGTGATCGTGAACACATTTTTTTTAGAAATGAAAAATTTGTGAAAAATTTTACGGGGTTTATTATATTCACGTGGTACCCTATGTGTCTCTCTCACCAATGGAAATTTCAAAAAAGGCCTGAAAACATGGTTTCTTGAGCCTGGTGACCTTATTCTTTTTGATTTCAAAAATTTAAATAGACGGGCATCATCGCGTCGCAATTCCGGACCGACCTATCTAGGTCCCATAAAAATCGGTTCAGTGAGAAGCTTGCTAGAGCCGGCGACACACACACACACACACAGAATTTGTCCATGAGAACAGCGAAATTCCCACGTGAAAATACAAATTCTAGTTCTTATGCGGCATAGTTCTGATACGGGGCAGTTCTGGTTAGGGACAGTTCTATTATGGGGTATACAGTTCTGGAACGTACCGTCTAATTTTTCGAAATTTCGAAATTTTATTACCCCATTTTCAAAATTAAATTTTGTGCTCTCAGGTGAAAATTTTATGACTAGGCCCAAAATTAGTTTTGTTTTGACAGAGAAAGAACGCTTTCCTGGCATGAAAAAATCAGAAAAAAAGTGAAAAAAATTTCAAAATCACTGTTTCTCTTTGATGTTTCAAGTTGAGCAGATTCTGAGAAAAGTTTGAATTTTTCAAAAAAAAAATTCCTCAAAAAAACCAAAAAATTTTCTTCCAGTCAGAAGAAAAATTCCCTAAAATCAAGAAAAAAACTTCCAGATTCTCCTCTGGCCGCTCCACCAAAAAACCACGTGCCACAGCACCATCCGCTCGCGGAATTTCGTCTCGAGGAAAGACACGTGGCGTCGGAAGGGGCGGAGCCACAACCACCGCCAAAGCGACGACTCTTCGAAAGAACATGTTCCCAACTGCATTCTTTTAATCGACTTTTTACTGTTTCCCCCATGTTATATATCAAAAAAAAATCCCTGTGTCATCATCATCATCATTTTTTATTCGAATAAAAAAAATTTCCCCGAGTTGTTTTTTCCCTAATTTTCTCTCTCTATTCATCATCAAAATCACCACCATCCGAGTTTCGTCCAACCGCGTGACTCTTATTTTGCACCGCCTTCAAATCATCGGGATCTTCCACATCGGTGTTGATTTTCATTTCAGTTGAAGCGGTCTGAAAATTTTTGAACTTTTTTTATTCAAAATTTGAAAAAAACTGTCCAGTCCGCAATTTTGCGTGACGGTGAACCTACACCCTAATTTGAATAAATCACATTTTTCGACTCAAAAATCTAAGAAAATAACCCATATGACACTGAAAATGGGCCCAGTCCGCAAATTTGCGTCACGGTGAACTTGCACAGTCGCCATTTTAATTGACGACATTTTATGAAATGCTCGTCGATAATAGCGTTTTTAACTCGAATTTTCAAAAAGTGTCGTCAAATAACGGACAGGTTCACCGTGACGCAAAATTGCGGACTGGACACAAAGAAGCGATTTTTTCACCGTTTTTTTCTTTGAGTAACTGTGAAGTTCGGGTCAAGTTAACCATAAGAAAGCTGAATATTGTCGGTTGGCTCCGCCCAGTTTCCTGTGGCCACCAGATGAGCTAATTAGCAAAAGATAGGCCACGGCCCTCAAACTGTCAAATCTTTCAGTAAAATTTGAATTGTGGTTTATTAGACGGCCTAAAAATTGGTGGCCGCGGACTAGTTCACGAGCAGCTTGCCTTACCGGAAAAATTTCGTTGATTTTTCCGAACAATTTTCCGGAAAATTTGTCGAACTTTTACCGGAAAATTTTTCGAAAAATTCTCGGAAAATTTATTTTTTTCCGGTAATTTTCCGATAATTTTCCGGTGATATTTTCCGGTAAATTTGTCGACAATTCATCAAAACACACGTCAACCGGTAAGATCTTTTTCGGTAAGTCACACTGTCCACGGCCACACGTTTTTCTAGTCCACGGTCATCGAACTATTTCTGATTGAAGCTTACCGAAATGCGAACACTCGACGTGGCAGCTTCACTCGTCTTATTGTTATTGATCTTCTTCGCTTTATGAACATCCGATGACAAAATACTCGGTGTGGTCAGTTTTTTAAGGACGATTTTGTGCATGAGGGAGGCATCCTGTAGGTTTTCGGAAATTACTTTAATGAAAAAAAATGCAACTCACATGACCAATTGTGGCGGCATCCTTTGCCATCGGTATTCCTTCATCTTTTTTCATTAAACCAGTATTATAGAGATATTTTGCGTGATCGTACATTTGTCTCTGCTCAACCGGCCGCTCGACAAGAAGTGACAATTTACCAGTGGTGCATAAAGAGGCCGCCTGATCTTTGAAGAATTCACCGGTATGATCGGTGAATGGCAACTGACAACAGTTCATATCGAGCACTCGATCACCTGCTCCAATCATTTTAGCAGCAACACCTTCATCCTGAATAGGAAAAAGCTTGGAATTTGGGGATTAAGAAGAACTATCTCTAAGAACGAGACTTTTCCCACTAGGCCTTGGCACAAAAACAAAAACTTACTTCAATCCAAATGATTTGCCAATAGGATGTACCCATAGGTAAAGTATTTCCAAAAAAGCTAGCACCAAGTACATGTGACGTCATCAGGCTGAGATAAAGCTCAAAGTAGGCTTCACAGTCCAAAAAGTGGATTTTTTTTCAACTTTGAGATAACTTCCTGAAATTTTTGGGAGATCATTTGGCAAGTTTAGAGCGTATGCTGAACAATTTCCAGCTCACTACGACCACTGAAACCCAAATTTATAAAATTCTTTTTTGCTATACGCGATTTTCTGAAAATCACATATCCCCCTTATGACAATTTTTTTTGGGAAAAATTTGAAAAATTTTTTTCTCTGAAAAACTTCTATTCTTGAAGAAAATAGGATAAAAAACTGTCTGGCAAAGTTTTAGATCACAAATCCAAGTGTAAGTTGGGTTATTGTCGATTAATCAGAACTCATTTATTCTGCCATAAGTTTCATGTAAAATTTAACGAAACCAACGATAACCCAACTTACACTTGGATTTGTGATCTAAAACTTTGCCAGACAGTTTTTTATCCTATTTTCTTCAAGAATAGAAGTTTTTCAGAGAAAAAAAATTTTTCAAATTTTTCCCAAAAAAAATTGTCATAAGGGGGACCCTTATGTGATTTTCAGAAAATCGCGTATAGCAAAAAAGAGTCCGTTAAACGAGTAGGGGTCCAAGAGACTTTTTTGTAGCAAATTGCATGGGGAATCTGGGAAATAAATTTGAGACCGTGGAAGAGTTGAAAATTTTCGAGAAAAACCAAAAAAAAATTTTATAAATTTGGGTTTCAGTGGTTGTAGTGAGCTGAAAATTGTTCAGCATACGCTCTAAACTTGCCAAATGATCTCCCAAAAATTTCAGGAAGTTATCTCAAAGTTGAAAAAAAATCCACTTTTTGGACTGTGAAGCCTACTTTGAGCTTTATCTCAGCCTGATGACGTCACATGGACTTGGTGCTAGCTTTTTTGGAAATACTTAACCTATGGGTACATCCTATTGGCAAATCATTTGGATTGAAGTAAGTTTTTGTTTTTGTGCCAGTGGAAGTCTCGTTCTTATAGATTGGGCCTCTTAAAGGAGGACTGAAGTCATATTACTCATTTGCTAAACCCTGACACGTCAGTTAAAAGGCGCAGCGACAAATGTTCATCGGGGCCTGAAATTTTTTCAGCGCGTTTTTTCTACTAAAAAATTGTCTGACACATACTTGTCAAAAATCGGCCCGGTGGTCGAAGGTGTCGGCCCGGCCCGCCCGGCCCGGGTTTCAAAAATTTTGTTTTTTTTTCTCTCGATTTTCAGCTCAATTTCGAAGTTTTTCCTGGGTTTTTACACTTAAAAAATGTTGAAAATTTCCTTCTAGAAAACATAGGCCAAAATAGAAAATGAGAAACAGCGGGAAAAAAATTTCGAAATGCGAAACATGTTATGCCTTGAACCCCGGGCCGAGAGGACCGGGGCGGTAGAAATTTCGGCTCTTTATGGTTTAACGGGTCCCAGAATAATTAACGGGTCCCAAGAATATTAACGGGTTCCAGAATCCTGTGATTCCATGGAATAGGACTCTACAAAGCACACGGGCATGCACAGGAGATGGTAGCGCAAACACGCTCTGTTGCTAGAAGCACTGAAATTTCAAATTCGTGCCGAATTATTTCTCTGCGTCCGTTCATTTAGCATGCTGTTTTCAGACACGCTTCGCAGACCGCGACGCAACTCCTAAGAAAAAACGCTCGCGCCGCTTCGAATGAACCTGCTGCTGTGCACCCCCGTGAAAGCAGTCTTTGAACGATAGATATGAAGTGCACACATTAGATTTTATCACAGATTGGCTGGAACAGGCATACAATGTCAGCCCCCATTATCCAGTATCAGTCTTTCTTTGCTCAAGTTCGCTCACGCCGCCCTCCGGGCGGCTAGTAGTAGGTTTTCAGAAGCCTAAGCCTGGAGAAAAATTACGATTCCTCAGGAAAACATTATCAGACTTTTTTCTAGGCTAAGGCCTCTGAAAACCTACTACTAGCCGCCCGGAGGGCGGCGTGAGCGAACTTGAGCTAAGAAAGGTTGATATTGGAGTTACTGTTGAGTACAGATGATATGAGCTTATTTACTATGAAAAAACGGTGCAATGTGGGTTGGGGGGGGGCACTCGATTTTGGGGGCGGGGCTTAGGCTGGGATACTGTACTTTAGGGGCGGGGCTACAGTTGAGTTACTGTATTTAAGGGGCGGGGCTACAGATGGGTTACTGTACTTAGGGGCGGGGCTTCGTTTGCGGGTACTGTACTTGAGGGGCGGAGTTTCGACAATGCCTAAGCCTCAAAAATGGTGTTATAAACAAATAATAAATAGGAGAAACATGCTTTTTTTCCTAATTTCTGAATAATTTTCAGGGAAAAATTGAAAAAAAAAAGATTTTTCTTCAATTTACCACCATATTTAAGGCTTAGGCATAGCCGAAACTCCGCCCTTAGTTACAGTACCCAAGCCCCGCCCCTTAAATACAGTAATCCAACTGTAGCCCCGCCCCTTAAATACAGTAACCCAACTGTAACCCCGCCCCTTAAATACAGTAACCCAACTGTAGCCCCGCCCCTAAAGTACAGTACACCAGCCTAAGCCCCGCCCCCAAAATCGAGTGCCCCCCCCCCCAACCCACATTGCACCGAAAAAATCATCCTATGTTTAATACGAAGTCAAACGCAGTTAATAATGACCAAGAACCCGTTATTTATTCTGGGACCCGTTAATTATTTTCGGACCCGTGAATTATCCTGGGACCCATTAAACCATAAAGAGCCGAAACTTCTCCACCGGCCTGTGACAAGTATGTTCTGACATATGTTAGTGAAGTTCGACCCTCCGATGTCTAAAACTTTGCCAGTTTTTTTTTGAAAAATGATCTACTTCCGTATTGTCAGTTCGTGCGGGGTGTCGTTCACGCAAGTGCGGCGCACTTCAAATTAGAGCGACACTCCCGCTGGGCGAAGTTGCAAGATGTGGCTTTCAACGCTTCACCTAGTTTAAGGGATGGTTTAAAAGCGGCTTGAAAATTGTTGGCCAAAATTTGTGCGGTTTAGAGCGATTTTTTTCTTATGAAACACGGAATCTACTAATTGAAAAAATAGAGTTTGGGCATGGAATTCAAACTTCACGGAGTCCAAAACACTCCATTTCAATTCAAATCGTTCCACCGCGAAAAGCTGAGTGCAATGGGGCACGTTTGCTGGTGTTACGTCTTTCTATGTTAAAATCGAAAATCGCGATACGGAGTTTAATCGATTTGAGCTCTTTTAAGACAAAAATCGAGCGTTTTCAACTAGTTTCTTGAACAGGACACTCACTTTCGAACATTTTTAAATGTTTTTAAAAATTAATTTTAAAACATTTTCAAACGCGCATATTTACCGCCAAAAATCTAGAAAGTGCGCACTTGCTTTCAATGGACTGTTTCGGTCTCCGTGAAAGTTTTATTTTCGTGGGCGGTCCGCACATTTTCGTCTGCAAGCTCAATTTGAATTTCTACAGTTTTGAGAAAAAGTGGACAGTCGGCGAAAATTAAAATTTGAATTCCTCGCCCAAACTTTATTTTTTGACAGTACGTGATAAACACGGTGTTACCCCTAATCAGAACTTGACGAATCTGAACTAACCCTTATAAGAACCGACCCTTTAAGAACTACCCCGGAAAAGAACTTTTAAAATGCTCGTATTTGGACACTTTCAACTGCTTGCAGGCCAGATAGTTCCGATTCGTTCTGATTAGGGGTAGCATCATAAAAAAAATTCTTACAAGGGACGTTACTTTAGATAGTCTTTGAGAATTTTCTATAAATTTTACCATAGACTAATTCGACCCGGGTGAGAACAAAAATCATAGTGCGAAGGGCCACAAATCCCGTTTAAGCTCGTTATTCTGAATTTCAGACATCGTCCAGTACAAAATTTCGCTAAAAACATGAATTTTTGAAGCTTCTAGGACGTTTCAGGGGGTTTTAGAGAAACCGCGGGCATTTCAGACATGAAGAAACAGATTCTGATACTTTTTAGAAAAAAAAATTTTTTTGAAAAAATTTGCATAATGGGACCCACCCTTTTGGTGGGTTCCAAAATCCCAATTTCGAAAAATTTTTCAGAATCGTCTAAAAATTTTTGGGTGTTATCAGAGGGTTCATAAATGTTTCCTCACAAATTTTCTCGCACCACGAACCATTTTCAGAGGAGATATTACGAGTTTTCTGAAAACCAGCTGTTTTTCGAAATCTGCGGATTTTTGAAAACGAGCCTTCAAAATAAAAAAACTATCGAAAATCGCTTATGATGTGTTCAGGAAACTTACTGGGAGCTCCGAAATTGCGTTTCTGGTTGAATACCAGGGTTCTAATTTTTCGTCTGAAAATTTTCAGACAAAAAAATGAAAACTTTTTAACGGGATTTGTGGCAATTCTAATGTCGATTTTCGTTCTCAGGAGTCAAATATAGTCTCTCTGCAAATCTTCAGAAAATTCCCAAAGACTATCTAAAGTAACGTCCCTTGTTAGAGACAAAACCTTCAAAAATTCAAATTTTCAGATTAAAAAAAAACAACTCACTGGTGTAACTACGGTAACTTCAGCCTTTGATTTAATGATAACAACAGTCATTCCCACTCTTGGCGTATTCTTGTTCGGAGGTTTTTCCAAATTGAGAACAAAATACGAATGATACGGTCTCACGTGATGCTTTCTCATACGTTCTTTCGTCGCTGGCACCGCCCCTTTACGTCTCTTAACTTCTACAGTACACTCGCCGCCTTTCATTAATTCTGCTATGATGTCTTCTCTTTTTGTCGCACTGTTCACTCTTATCACTCTGTCACCTGCAAATATAATTGGTTGGGGAAAAGAATTTCAGAAAAAAAGCTTCTTTGAAATTTTTTTCCAGAAAAAACCCTTCTTTACATTGCCTACCAGAGCCGCCAGGCCGCCGCAACATTCCATGGCTGGGGTTCCTAATAAAAGGACACCCTTCTATTCTTTTTTTCATGAATTCCGACGAAATCTTTCAAATTTGCAAATCATTCCACGGTCTCCTCAACTCCGAAAACAAACTGCAAGAAAACGTGTACTTTATTTTTCACGTTTTAATTTCATCCTTTTATTTTTTGGCCTGAAAATCGTGTTTTTTCAGATTTTCAGACAAATGGCTGAACGGAATGCTTAATCGTCCATCAGTTTTGTAGAAAACGAAATTCTGCGTTGAATGAGACCTGAATGAAGTCATTCCGTAAAAAACTGAAAGAGGAGATACCGAAAAACTGAGTTTCTGAAAAACCGGAATTTCAGCCTTCATACTTGAAATTTTTTCCTGAAAAAATTTGAGCGTCTTTAGAAGGTCTACCCTAAACCTACCTAAATTTTTCAGGAAAAAATTTCAAGTATGAAGGCTGAAATTCCGGTTTTTCAGAAACTCAGTTTTTCGGTATCTCCTCTTTCAGTTTTTTACGGAATGACTTAATTCAGGTCTCATTCAACGCAGAATTTCGTTTTCTACAAAACTGATGGACGATTAAGCATTCCGTTCAGCCATTTGTCTGAAAATCTGAAAAAACACGATTTTCAGGCCAAAAAATAAAAGGATGAAATTAAAACGTGAAAAATAAAGTACACGTTTTCTTGCAGTTTGTTTTCGGAGTTGAGGAGACCGTGCATTCTTATATATACAAACCGCCGGTGACTATGTCCGTTCGTTTGTCACAATGTTCGCACTTTTTGGGCAAGAAGAAAGAGAGACTTGCCCCCAAAAGGGTTCGAACCCGCGGCCTTGCGAACGTTGGCCGACCGCACACCCGACTGCGCTACCGGGACCACAAAGCTCAGAGACTTTCTTTGCCTACAGGAGTCGGTGGTTTTCAGTACTAAGGAGCGGCGCAGCCGCGACCAGTTAAAAAAGTGAGGAGCGCAGCGACGAACAGTAGAGACCAGCCTGTTGATGCGCCGGAGGCGCGACAATCAGACTGGTTTTTGATATTAGAGCAAGTTTTCATTCTGATTTCCGTATTTTTTGGGGGGAAAAACCAAAGCGAAACGACAGTTTTTGTTCAAAATAGGCAGTGATTTTTAGCCTGACAGAGCTTCGAAAAAAATAGGAGGACAACCTCTATTAGAAGCACACCTGCAATAGAAGGACACCTAACTAGGGAATGGTGTATACGCAGGATGACCTTTTGGGACGTGTTAGAGCTCATTTGAACGCTGAAAGCCTGCTGATCACAAATCTGGATTCTTCTTTTGCTAACCTCGCTTCTGAAAAGAGCTGTGCTCTCAGATATGACCGATTTTCGTCAAAATTCCAACTTTGGAGCTGTCATAAACTATGTTCCGATGGTACTATCGTCCTCAAATTGAGTGAATATGCGAATTAGACCACCCTCTATCACTCCAAAAATTTTGGAAACTTTTTGAGAAAAACAATTTTTTGAGCTTAAACGCCCATACCAAGGGTTCAACATATTTTCAGCTCAAAAATTTAGTGCACAGCTCTTTTCAGAAGCAGGTTTTCAGCGTTCAAATGAGCTATAACACGTCCCAAAAGCTCATCCCATGTATACACCAGAGCTGAGCGGAAGTGAAAATTTTCAAAACGGAAGTCGGAAGTCGGAAGTGAAATTTCTCAGCCGGAAGTCGGAAGAAGGAAGACGGAAGTGAATTTTTCTAAACGGAAGTCGGAAGTCGGAATCCGAGAGCAAAAAATTGGTCTAATTTGTCGAAAATGAGCGAAAATTCGAAAAATGTATCGATTTTCACATGTTTTTGACTACTTCCAACGAATTTTTGAGCTTCATTTCACCCGAAATCTCGCGAATTTTCTCAGTATTTTTCCTATTCCGCACTTCCGACTTCCGTCTAAATATCGGTTTCAAAACGGAAGTCGGAAGTCGGAAGACGGAAGTGAAAAAACGGCCGGAAGTCGGAACTCGAACTCGTACACAACAGAGTTGCACGGAATTCTGACTTCCGACTTCCGGAATTCCGACTTCCTGACTGTTAATGTAGGTTATACGGTATTCAAAAAAAAAGCCGTACTACTTATTTCCTAAAATAAAAACTAACCAACAATTAATCCATTCCAATACGAGTTTAGCGAGAGAAAAATGAGCAACATAGACGAATCGAATTTGAACACATCATCGGGTCTTTTTCCAACATCTTCTGGTGATAATTTGAATTTGATTACTTTTGGCACCACTGTCACTTCAGGAGGAATCGCCGTGAACCAATTCTTAGAAAAAACACGATTTTTTTTAATTTTGGATTTCCGAAAATAGGGCTCCGGGACATTTCAAAACCGTGACATCTCTGAACCGGGCGTTTTGAAACCAGACATTTCGAAACCGGTTAGAAAATCGTGAAAAATTGCTTGGAAAATCGGGAAATTTTTAAATAAAAATAAACGTTTTCATTTTTCAGCGGTTTCGAAATGTCCGGTTACGAAATCTCCTGTTTTGAGATGCCTGTTTTCGAACTGTCCCGTAGCCGAAAATAGCAGCAACCGCGCCCCACTGGACTCTGTTGATTTTTTTTTAAATTTCTTCATTTTTAATTAATTTTTCGGATTTATATCTGATTTTTACAGGAAAAAAACGCTTTTTTTTCATTTTTTAACTGAAAATAACTTTTTCAGCTCTTTTTTCGACCAAAATCCGGCTGAAAATTTAGAAAATCAAATATTCAAAAATTGTAGTGAGTTCAGTGGAGCAAGGTTGCTCCTCAAGAAGAAAAAATTCAAAAAATAACTTACAAATCTGCTATCGGACTTTATGGATTTATCCTTATTCGGATGTCGTGTGTCCTGTTCAATATTCGCCTTTTCAGATTTCACCTTTTTTTCAGTATTTCCCTTTTTCGGCATGGAAGAAAAATGAGAAAACTTTGAAAAGTTTCTATGGAAGAAAGTGAAGTGTTTTCGATTCTTTTCTGTTCTTTTATACCCTCTACGTGGCAGGAAAGTTGAAAAAAAGGGTAGTGGGTATTTCACGTTTTTTGACGTTTTTAATCACGGTGAATTTTATTGAACGTGATATTGAATTATCTTTCCGCGAGTTTTATTTTTGTACTGGTCGCAATTTTTTTTAATTCGCTGAGTAGCGACTCAGTTTATCATGCAAGCCAAAGCTACGTATCCGCTTAAGCACGTAGAGCTGAGTCGCTACGCAGTGAGCTTGCGACCATCAAAAATTTTTTCTTTTTTTGCGGATTTTTTTTGTTTTTTTTTTTAATTCCAAATTTCGGTATTTTTTTTTTGTCTGAAATCACCGAAGCTACTCCAAAAACCGTAAAACTGCGTCGCCTGGCATAGAATTATTTTCGGTGGCCGAGTCCACTCGGACTACACGGGCAGTTGGAAGAGAAACCGTGTAGTTTGCGAAAACAACCGTTTTTCGACGGATTTCTCTATTTTTCACTGTCTTTTTTTTTGAGCCTAGAAAACAAGTCGGAAGGTCGAAAAGCGGCAAAAAATATAAACAAATTGGCGGTTGTTCTCGAGAACTACACGGTTACTCTTCCACCTGCCCGTGTAGTCCGAGTGGACTCGGCCACCAAAAGTAATTCTATGCCAGGCGACGCAATTTTACGGTTTTTAGAGAAGTTTCCGTGATTTCAGACAACAAGAACCTGATTCTGTTTTGAACGATCTTCTTGGGCTCAGGCTACAATAATATGGCTACGGGGCGTTTTGAAACCGGACGTTTTGAAACCGCAGGAGAAAACCGTGAAAAAAGCTTGGAAAACATGGAAAGCTTCGGAAATTTTGAAATAAACATGTGAGTTTTTTTTAAGGAAAATATCTGATATTTGCTGAGTTGCAGATAATTTCTGAAAAAAAATTTATTTCGAAAAAAAAACTTTTTTCTGAACAAATTTTCCTCGAAATTTATTGAGTAAAAAAATTTTTTTTTTGAAAAATTTTCATCTTCATTCAAAAAATTTTCAAAAATCTCTTGATGTTCCAAGCTTTTTCCACGATTTTCTCAGCGGTTTTGAAATTTTTAGTTTCGAAACGTTCGGTTTCAAAATGTCCGGTTTCGAAATGTCTAGTTTCGAAATTTCCGGTTTCGAAATGCCCGGTTTCGAAGTGCCCGGTTTCGAAATGTCCGGTTTCGGAATGTCTGGTTACGAAACGTCCGATTTCAAAATGTCCCGGAGCCAAAAATATCTCCATTTTTTAATCTGTTTTAACGTTAAATTATGCCACTGCAATAGAGGTTTTTACCATTTCATTACCAAAACAAATAATTTTCATATTTCGAAATCTAGCATCCGAAAGCTTTAAAATTTGCCACTGGTGCCCTTCTATTAGAGGCGCCGCTATAGGTTTTCTTCGAATTATTTTTTACCAATTTATTAACAAAAATAACCCGTTAATATATAGGGGAAAATGAATAATTTTGAAAGGAGTGTCAGTGGGGAAGAAGTAGTACGGTAGGAATTTGTAGGCGGCGAGAAAACACAAGAAAAAACACTATTAGAGGTGATACCAAGTGATACGAGCATTACACGAAATTGGAGGGAAATTCAAAAAATTTTCAAAAAAAAAAACAAAAAAAAAAGAAAAATTATGTCAAAAAAGGTCGATCGACTAGTCTGAATGCTTCAAGTAGCTCATTCAAATCAATGAAACCGTCCTTATTGAAATCAATAGATTCGGCGATTTGAGCGATGTAATCAGTTTGTAATGGACGTTTTGTGTATTTTCCAAGGACCTGAAAAATGGAAGTATTTTTCATTAAAAGTTCCAAAATTCTGAAAATTTCCAGACGATTTTAGAGGTAGGATTGAACTTTACTAAATAAATCATTTTTTCTTCGAAAATTTCTGCGCTGATCATGCTTTTTATAATGGTTTTGCTTGAAAATCATTCTAACCCAAAGGAAATGAGTACGAAATAACAGCCTATTGTCCAGCCTCCTGGCCTAGAAATCCTACATTGTAGGTCGAGATGGCCCGGGAAGCACTGGCGAAGTTTCTGGGCCACGTTTTTTGTTCGAACTACACGGCGGAATTCCTAAACCAGGAGACCACGCCAATTTAGAGAAAATTGACATACTTGTGAAATTTCGGGCGGGAAGCGGGGCGGGCAGGTAGAAAAATTTCTCCCGCCCCGCCCGCCCCATCTGCCCGCACTCAACGAATTAGTTGATTTTTTGAATTTCTCACCACTCAATGAAATTAGGGATTCTCAAAAAGTGAATACTAGACTGTCAGAATGCTTACAGTAGGTATATAAGGTCCTGTGAACATTTTGACGTTTTCCGTTTTTTCCCCTCTTCCAGCAAGCCTTTTCTTTCTCCTTGGTTCTTTCCTTTCTCCTTGGGGGGGGGGGGGGGCAGAAAGCGGGGCAGGCGGGCCAGAGCGGGCAGGGGCGGGTAGGGGCGGGCCGGGACAGGCGGGGGAAAAGATCCGGAAGCTGCCCACCCGCGACAAGTATGGAAATTGGTAATTCGTAGCCTTTTTTCTGCGATTTAAAACGATTTTCCAGCTAAATCAATGTGGAAATTGGGAATTTTAATGCAGAAACAATGGCGAGGTGAGTTCGGTCCTTCTTTGAAAAATCGTGGAAATTTTCAGCCAAAAAAAAATTTCAAACAATTTTTCAACCCCCACTTACCTCACAAGCATCAATAAACTCTTTCATTGAAACTTGTCCAGAATTATCTTTATCCATGAATCTAAATAATGTTTCCAGGGTACTCTTATGTCGATATAACGACTCCACAATATCCTTTTCCTGTGCATGGGTACCACCGACTTGTGCAATTTTTCGGTCCTCTTTGTACATTACATATTTTCCATCCTCAGAGAGAATAGAGACTTTTGGAGCCAATGCTATCCAGGGGAGGTTGAGGCCAGTGATTCTTTCCACACATTCACTCCATTTTAGGATCGGGAGCTTTCCTGGAATTGAAGAGTTTTTAGAAATTTTCTAGAAAAAAAATTCTATAAAAGTTTTCCTGTCTAGAGCATTCAAACCGGTAAACCGGTAAAATATCCAAAAATGCCCGAGAAATAATGGCCTAGAGTTCCCTGGCGGCCGTGTACTTCTCTCGGACAAAAACTATTTTTGAAACGTTTTTTATTAAACTTTCTCGATGAAATTTCAGCAGTTCTTTTCGCTTTTTGGAGCGAAATTTCATTGTGACAACAAGAATTAAACAAGAAAAATTAGGTTTTTTTCATTCGAGAGGAGTTCAAAAATAGACAAACAATGAAATCTAGGCCAATAAAAGTTGTTTTTTGGTGTGGTTTTGTGCTATTCATATTGAGTTTTTTTTTCGAAATTCTAATAAAAAAAATGCATTTTTCTGAAAAGTTTTAGGGATTGATATTTTTTTGTCGACCATTTTTTGGATAATATTGGTAACATTTTTTTCTCTGTGTCTGAATTTTCAGAAAATTTTTTTTTTCGAAAATTCAAAAAAAGAACACAAGCTTCTGAATGATCTAGCTAGCTGTAAAAAAGCTAGCTGTGAAAGAAAATTTTGAATTTTCCGTCTGAAAATTTTCAGCCAAAAAGGTCAAGGAGTTCGGAAAGTCAAAAGGCAATTTTTCGAAATTTTCGGCAAAACCCCCTTGTGAGTACTCGTTTCGATTGATTTTGGAAAAAAAATTTTAGCAAAAAAATTTTGAAAAAAACTGATTTTTCCAATAAAACAAATTTACCTGATTTCTCGAAATCCACATTCTCAAATTCCTTGTGCAACTCCGTATGAAATGAGCTCAACTTCTCTTTCAACTCCTTCACAGCAGACTCCTCCACAACCCCCAATCGTTCTCTTAACGTTGACTTCCGATGCGTCTTGCTAGCCATATACTGTACAAAATGGGGCTGTTTCGATTTCCCAATAAACTTCACATAAGCCCCTCGATTACTTCCAGTCTCGTAGTAATTTGAAGCAGAGAATACAGTAAGACAAGTGTTATTATGCGAGAATTCATATCCTTCAAACTTGCATTCATGGGATCTAACAAGCAGTCGGAATCCATGTTTTTCCAGAAAAGCCGCCGTGATATCCGCACCAAAATAGGACCCGCCCCCTCGAAACACATTCGGCCAACATCCCTTATTTTGTTTTGGATCACTCCACATTATATCCAACATTTGTTTCCATTCGTCTACATTTACTGCTTGACTTTTCTCCCCTTCTGAATCCATTCCCTTGTTTACTGGAGGTCTTAACACTGATTGGAATCGATGACGTGGAATTTTTTCCAGTTTGGCGACGTCGGTTTGATCTGAGATTCCACCGTGGACTACGAAAATGTCTCGATCGACTATTGTAGCGATCGGGAGCCAAGAGAAAACGTCCTCGAGGAGCCGGGTGATGGGCGTGGAGAGGTCCTGGAAATTTTATTTTTTGAGACTTTTTTGAAAAAAAATTTTCGAACTTTTTTTTTATTTCGAATTTTTTCTCTCAAGTTTTCCGGAGCTTCCAGAAAAAATTATATTGCCAGATCATACGAGGTGTTACCGTGCGGCGCACATCAAATTTAAGCCACGCCCCTAACTGAGTGAAAAAGCAAATTGCGGCTTTCAAGGCTTTCCCCGATTTGAGGCGTGGTCAAAAATCGGTTTGTGTTTTCTGGCTTTTCCGGTTACTGTAGGTGATACTTCGTATGAACAAGCGATGGATTTAAAAAAAGTTTTCGATTTCTGATTTTTTCGCAAAATTTCGCAAGCTGGACTTATATGGTTCTGACTAACTAGTAAGAAAAAATATTTCTGAAAATCTCAAAAAAAAAACTTTTTTTTCACCGGCATGCCGCTATATTGTTTAATGTACTTTTCTGAGTGCCGATCTATTAGAGGTGCAGTTATATTAGGGTTGCCGGTATATTGGAGGGTCTAGGGTAACTTTTAAAGAAACTAGTCGTTTTTTACTTTTTTTGTACATTTTCAACAAAAAAATTCTGCACATTTTCAGGCAAATGTTTCTTAAGGTACAATTGGCAGTCTCACAATTTTTCAAACTTTCAAATTTTCAAGAAAAAATTTCCCAATTATTGTCAAAAATTGTTTGAGTCAAGAAAAGATTTCAAAAAAAAATGCAACATAAAAAAAGACTTCGACAACCCGAAAAAAATCCGGGAGTATTCCGTATCAGAACCGTGTCCCTAATCAGAACAGTCCCATATCAGAACTACTTCACGTGAAACAATAGTTCTGATGCGGTACACGGTTCTGATTAGAAGCAGTTCTGACTCGGGCAAGTACTGATTCGGCACACGTCCAAACAACCGAACAATTTTTTTCAAATCTTATTATTCTAATATAGAATTCCGTCTGTTTGTCTGTATGTCTGTGTTTCCGGGGTCCTCGAGCCTTTCCTAGAGAACCGATTTTTATGGGGAAAAGACAGGTCGATACAGAATTTTACCGCGATGATGCCCGTCTTTTCCGCTATCTGATTGGAGCTCTAGGAAGCTCTGTGCTATCTATGCACTAGCCTAAGCCCCGCCCCCGTCAACTGTCGGCTGCTAGATTTACTAATTTTAGAGATTTTGCTGCCGCCGCCTGTTCGACACACCATTGGTGGCGTAGTGTAGTGGTGTAAAAAAATTTCCGGTAAATTCAGCATCCGAGTTCGATTCCTCGGTGGGCCAAATATTTTTGGTATTTCATTTTTTGTAGGAATTGACCGAAATTTATGGGAAATCCGGGCGGTTGAGGCGCGAAGCGCCGGAAACCGTCTGGTAACCCTCCAAAACATCTTCCACAAACAAAAAAAAACAAACCTTATACTTTGTCGACAATTCCTTAATGAAACCATATCTCAAATTCATAATATGATCTTCATGATTTCCACGATTCAAATAAATTGACATTGGATCGACAATAACCAAAGCGAATAAAACACAAAGAACTTCAATTGATTGGCCTCCTCTATCAACAAAATCTCCATTGAATATATACGGATTATCAACTGATGGATAACCATTTTTATAGAGAATTATACACAAATCATCAAATTTTCCGTGTAAATCTCCGCATATTGTTATCTGAAATTCAAAATTTTGTTAAGTTTGTTGAAAAAATACTCAAATTTATTTGAATTAAGTTATTTTATGATTTAGTCGGTTAAAAACAAGTTAGAGTTAAGTAAAATTTAAATTTCGATCTATCAAATTACCTAGAAATTTTTGGCCGCTGACTAGGATTGAGGATTAAAATTTTTTGGAAGGGTTTTGTTGTATTTTGTCCGTTTTCACAAGTTTTTTTTGCAGAACTTTCGTAAAATTCTAAAGAAAAATCGACCATTTCTGAGTATGTTCAAGCTGAATTTTCCTAGGAATGTTTGAAATTTTGAGAATTTTTTTCGCAATTTTTTTGTACTTTCTAAAAGATCGTTCGGAAACATTTTTTGCCAATTTTCCGTATAGATTTCTCCTGAACAGACAAATATGTTACGAAAAATTCAAAAAGAACAACCGAAAATGAAAAAACGAGCCTGTTTTTCGACCTAAACCTAGTTAAAAACCTAGAAAATTAAAAAAATTTCATTCAAAAATTTTGGTTTTTCTCGATTTTCGATGAAAAAATACTTCAGAATAGGTGATTTTGGTGTGAATACCGTAGAACTCACCAAAAAAAAATTAGTTCGCTAAAACTGGAAAAAATTTAGGTATGGGCGCGGTTGCTGTTAGTTGCGGAAGGCTAATGACTTGTGTATTTTCTTCAAACGAATCAAAAAGTTTAATGAAAATTTCAAGAAAAGAATTTGAAATTTTCCCAAATATAATCCGAGGTCAAACATTTCTAGGCCATTTGAATGGATCAAAACTCAAATTTTTCTCTGATTCAACGCGTTTAGGTATCATGTGGTTTTAATAAAATAGCCGGATTCGAACTTTTTTGAAAAGTCCAGATTTTCGAAATGACTCCAAAAAACACTGGTTACTTCTTTAAAAAATTTACCAGTTCAACGAAATTCAACAAAACAAAAATTTGAAATTTTCACAATTTCAAAAAGAAAGTTTGAAATATTCAAATTTTGGCGGAATTCCAATGACCGAGAACCAACCTGATTAGAAATACTCGTTGAAATCCTTGAAACCGACGGCATTGCCTTGAAAATCTTCCTTGCCTCATGCAAAATCATCAAAACATATTTGGGATGAAGGACCTTATTCACTTTAAACGCCTCAATCATCTTCGCCACTTGAGGTTTATCCAAAGGAAGGGACAGGGTTGGTCCTTTATAATTTCTATCAATATCTACAGAAGTTGGTGAGGTATCCTCTAACATTTTCTTCACTGTTTCACCTTCTGAATCCATTAGAGAGGGTTTTGCATAATGAGAAAGAGCACTCATTAGAGGGGAATTCCTTCCGTTATCTCCACCAGATTTCCCGTTTTCTTCCGCCATTGCACGAATGACGTCAGCAAAGAAGTCGTATAACTGGAACGAAGATTTTGATAAGGAAGTGACTTTGTTATTAGAGGAATGGGATTTAAAAGGGAATTGATGTTACATTATTTTTTTTCTATTGTTTCTGATTTTGCACTTTTTAAGCCCCCCGAGAAAAACGTGATCTTATTTGTGATTCACGGAAATTTTTTTTGATCTTGATTTGAATTTTTTTTAATGGGGCTCACTGCCTCAGCTTTACGTGCTTAAGCGGATACGTAGCTTTGATTTAAATGATAAATTGAGTCGCTACTCAGCGAAATAAAAGGTTTGCGACCACTACAAAAATAGAATGCGCGGAAAAAGAATTTTCAAAATTTTTCAAAGTTTTTGCTTTTGAGCCGAAACGATTTGGAAAAAAATCATTCAAAAAATTAAAAGTTTCTAATTTTTAGACTTTTTTTGAAAGATAGCCTAGAAATCTCATCAGCGATTTCTAGACGTCTTTTCCTCTCGGACTACACAGAGGTCTGCACGGATTTCTAGGTCATAGAAATTCTAGTTGTATCAGTATTTTATAGGCTATTTGTACTGATCAGGTCGATTTTTTACAAGAATTTTGTGTTTTTTTTAAATTTTTGGATGTTTCTAATTGCCTGAAAGTTCTAAGTTTTTGAAATAAAATAGAATTTTTTTTTCAAAATTTTCAGATTTTTTTTACTTTTAAAATTTCTTCAAAATTGCAAGCATAAAACGTTATTTGCTCAAATTGCTCAATTAATTCAAAAAAGGAGAAAAAATCCTAATTTCATCAAAAGTGTCTAGGCGGTCTTGGCCTAAAATCATTGTCCAGCAAAAAAATTGATTTCTAGGCCACGACCACACTGATTTTACTTTATTCCCTCCACTCACTTTCAACTGATCCTGCTCCCCAGCATATTCCAATGCTGTAAATATCTGCCACGTGGCACGTCTTCTTGCTTCCAACCTGGCCTCGCATCGTCGATACCATTTTTGGATAAGGATCGCCGATTTGATAGCTGAAATTAAAATTTTTTGAATTTTTATTTCTTAAAAAAACCGGAAATAAAATAAATTAGTATATATTTAAAAAAAACCGGAAATTGGTTGGATTTCCGAGTTGAAAATGATCTAAAAATTATGATTCAGAAGGCGGGAATAAAATGACGATTGATCTATTTTTAAAGGGTTAAAAAGGGAAGGAAAATGACGTCTGGGTCATGCCATACTCACACATAACATGCAAAATATCACGAAAAATTGATATGAAAAAGTGCAATTAGAAAGTAAAAAATAGACCTTTTGATGTGGATTTTTTTGGAACAAATTCTTGAAAGCTGTCCAAAATCTTAGAAAAATTGTGCCAGAAAAAACTAATTAGGGAGAAACGGCCTAAAAATGGTTTATAAATACTTTGTAATCCTCGAGGACGATATAAAAAAGTTTTTGAAAAAAGATATTCTAAATGTGTAGGAACGCGGACTAGAACTACCTACGATGGCCTAGAACTACGTTTTTTTTTTTGAATGACGATTTAAATAAAACCTATTCTAGGCCACGGTCACAAACAATTTATGAATTTTGTATATTTTTCGGTTTTTTCCTTATTTTTTATTTCTGGAAAAAAGTACTCAAAACGGTGTGAAAAAAGGCAAATCATGAGAACAGTGTTTTATTTGTTTAAAAAGTTTGAAGCGGGGACTAGAAAAACCAATGATGGCCTAGAAATCCAAAATTTGATTTCTTATGATTTTTAGTTAAAGATGCACTCAATGCCAACTTTGTGACAGAAACATGTTTTAAAAATTTAGGAACCCAATATTTTTGAGAAAAGCAGTTTCTAGGCCACGGCCACCAGTCAAAACAAATTCGAATTTTTGAAAAACAAATCAATGGTTTGATTTTTCGCATGAAAAGTTTAGTTGATTATTTTTATTTGCAGTACTCCGCCTATTTTTTGAAAATTTTTTTTTCACAAAAAAAATTAGGCCATCGATTTTTTCAGTCCCGGTGTCATTTTCATCAATTTTTTCGGACATTTTGTAGCTAAAAAAATTGAAAATTTAAAAATTATTTTCCTCGAGGACTACACGACGGCCGTAATCCAAAAAAGTTTTCGGCTTTTTTCGGTGTACTGTAAAAATTTTGATGCGCAAACACCGTGCATTTCTTCATGTCAGGATGTACAAAATCCACGTTTTGGCGGGAGTTGTTCTTTGGAGCGGACTTTCATGTGCGGTCGGAAAATTTTTGAATTTTGTTTCGAAAACTCGCTGTTTTTTGAGGGGTTTTCGGGTAAAAATCACAACAATATAAAATTCCACAAAAAAAAGCGAGGTAGTAGAATGGAGCGCACTTTCATGCGCGGTCGGAAAATGTTGAATTCTTTTTTTTTCGGTTTTTTCTACGTTCTTCGGGGTTTTCGCGGGTTTTTTTCGGGTAAAAAAATTCACAACAAAAAAATTCCAAAAAAAAAAATTCTCACTGAGTTGAGGTTGCGGAGACGGCGATCGATTCTTCTTACTGCTTCTTTTGCTTTTCTTGGTACTGTGATGCTTGTTGGAAGACGACGACGATTTTTTGGTTGCAGACGTCGAATTATTATTATTTTGATTATTATTATTGTTGTTATTATTATTTTTATGATGATGATGACTATTCGATGAAGACGTCGCACCTCTCGAAGTCGATTTTTCTGAAGGGGGAAAATTCAAAAAAAAAAGTACGGCAATGCATTCGGATAAGTTTTTAATATGAAAAATTGAAAAATTCACTTCAAAAACACTAAAAATTCAAAAATTCCAACAAAAAAAACTCACTTAATTCTGTCGACGGATTTTGTCGTCCGCTCGATGGGCCGCAACCCATCTGCAGTCGAAAATTGGAATAATTGTAGGTGGGTGGGTTCTGAAAGAAAATCACAATTCAGGAAAAATTTCAACAAATGAACAGAAAAAAAATCAGGAAAAAAATGCTTTGACAGAGAAAAAAAGGAGAATTTCAAAAATCGAGTGATTTGTTGTCCGAGAGGAGTACACGAAGAGATTTCAAAGATTTTCAGAGAGTAAAAAAAACGTTTTGGAAAAATTTTAATTTTAGATGGGCCGCAATTTTGCAAAACACCCTAAATTGAAAAGAAAAAGTGAAAAACATCGTAATTAAGACCACACTTCAGAAATGTTACACACTGATTATATTGTTATTCTCTACCCATGTCTACAAAAATTTCGACCGGTCTTTCTCTTCATTATTTTCAGCCACCTTTTTTCAAATTCCAAACAACTTGATTGCAGATAGAAGAAAAAGTGATAACAATCAGCCGGAAATTGAAATGATATTGGCAAAAAAAGGAGGAAGACCGCCCATTTTTCAGAAATTTCTGGAAAAAGACCGAACTAAAGGAAAAAAAAGAGTTTGTCATATAGATATACTCCGGAAAAAATCGATAGGAACTGGAAATTTTAGAAAATATCATCGGTGTATTAAGCCAGTTTAGAAAATTGAAGAAGGAAAGTTGGAGTGAGTCTAAAAAATTTTGAAAAAAATAAACGGAAAACTTCATTTTTTTTTCTTCAAGAAATGAACAGTTTTTGGAATCACAAAAACGGGGATCGGTCATTGGTTTTTAAAACTGGAAAATAAAAAAAAAATGAATGGACCAGGTAATCCCTAAAAATCCTTACTAAGTACTTGGTCTTAAAGTTCAAAATAACATAGTTTTAACGATTTTGATCCCCTGATTTAAAACCCCCTGAAGCGTCTTAGAAGCTTCAAAAATTTCAAGATTTTGTGAAATCTTGTACTAAACGATGTGTCTGAAATTCGGAATATCGGGCTTAAACGGGACCTCCTTCTAAGATGTCGCAGTATCAGAAAAAATCAAGTTTTCGCGTTGTTCGGCCCAGTCGGCTGGTCTATGAGAGAGGTCAAAACTTGTGAAAATTTTGAAAATGTTTGACCCATTCCAGAACTGTTTCATATCAGAACAGATAATTTTTTTCCACGTGCGAATTTTGTTGTTTTCATACGGCACAGTTCTGATACAAAACAGGAATTTATTTTCTCGATTTTTGACAGTAGGAAAAAAAGAGGGTTTCCGACCAAAAAATATGTCAAAAAAAGGAGAGGAAATTGATTGAGGAATTGGGCTATAGAATAAAATATGCTCAAAATCATATGGAATCACTAGAGTTGAGAAAGAGAGGAGATGATAGCTAATCCCTTCCCCTCTTGATTCTCCGCCTCTCCTCTTCCAATAGAAAAGGGAAAGAAGAAGCGTCATTTATCCCTATATGTTCCACAGACTGATTGACGTACATAAAAAGATTTGGGGGGAAGGACGGAAATACGAATTACGGATATATGGAATATATATTTGAGATTAGGAAGGGAAGGGGGAAATGTTGGAATGGAATCGAATGGAATGGAGAGGGAATCTATCAGGAAATGAGCGCAATTTTTGAAAATATCAATGAATCATTGAACCAAATGGGATAAAGTCTTGGGATTTACTGAAAGTGATGTTTAGCAATTTGAAGGTATTAGTTAATTGCCAAAGCCTGACACTTCGGTTTAAAGGCGCAGCAACAAATGTCCATTGGGTCCGCCACGGTCCCAGTAATTCTCATTTGAAAACAACTATAAACGTGGCAGGACCCGATGAACAATTGTCGCTGCGCCTTTAAACTGATGTATAAGGTTTACGCAAATTAGTAATATCGGGTCTCAAACGGAAGCATTCTGAACCGTTTTTCTTTTTTTTTGTTGAAAGCATTTTTGTTAAAAATTTTAATAACACCGGCTATATTTGAACTGAATAAAACCATTTGCTCTGGTTAAGTTTGGGTTCCTCAGTTTGACTGAAATTTTAATTTAAAATACAAAATTTAATTTTCAGGGTCTCAAAAATTTACATTAATTTTCAAAAAATTAAAAAAGCGAAATTTTGAAAAAGTGATTGTTTTGTCCGAAAAATATAATTTGATATCTCATAATTTTTGAGAAGATGAATATCCTGGTTTTATTTCGTTTTCAAATTTCGTGAAGTTAAAAAATTATAAATTTCTGAATTTTTTTCCCAAAATCTGGTTTAAAAATGATGGCAACTCGATATTAAGATTTTTGAGACTGAAAATTTTCAAAAAACTCGAACGCGCTCGAATCAATTTTGAATTTTTGGTTCACAAATTTTAAGAAAAGTTGGAAATTTTCGAGATATTCCGTTTTAAAAATGCTTTCTTGGAATTCTTTATAAAAGTACACATTTTTCTCATAAAAAATGAGCTGATAAATCATTAGCTCAAAATCAAGACATGAACCGAATCTTAAGGGATTTCTTCGAAAAAAAAAATTATGTGAAAATAAAAAAAATCTGCGCGACGACTAATTCGGCTTAAATTAGCAACGATTGAATGGATGGATAGGTGGGGAGGATTAAGGAAAAAAAATAAATATTTTTTCGCTTTTTTTAATGTCTAATCTTGTTTTCATCTTAAAAAGATCTGTCGGATTTGATAGTGAAGAAAAGTAGTAATTTCAGAACGGCTCAAAATGAAAAATAAGAAAATGAGGAGCATAGAGCATACGAGCATCAAAACATGTTATAGACTTTTAGTTTTTTTTTTTTGAAAAAAAATTATGATGAAATAAATCAGAGATCAGGAAATTCATGAATGAGAAGGTTACAAAACCGGCAGACATCTTTTTTTTTCAAATTTTTTTCTGATAAAAATCAATGAGCACAAATCAGAACTTCATAGTGAATAACAGGTAATTTTTGAATTGGTTAAACCAAAAATATCTCGAAAACCACTTTTTTAAGAATTTTTTTTCGTATTTGAAGTTTTCAATTTTCGATTTTTGTCAGCGAAAAATTTCCAAAATCTTTTTCACCATCTTTTTTTCTTGAAATACAAATCAAAAGTTATTAAACTTTACAATTTTACAGATACCCAAAAAACCGCCGTTTTTACTAAATAATTCCACTTGCGTGGAGTTTTTTTCATAAAATTTCTATTCCCGAATAACGAATAAAATTGTTCAGTCCCGGTAGAAAACTGATAGTTTTTTAAAAATTTAGAAAAATTGAAAAATGAAATTTTACTCCAAAGAATTTTTTTTTTCTAGAGACTTTGTTTTAGAAATTTCGAAACGTCTAGATTCAAAACAAAAAAAAAGTTCCAAAAGTCAAATTTTCTTGATTTTTCCAATTCAAATTTGTTTCTATATGAAATTCTTTTTTTTTTCAAAAAAAATTATGAAAAAACTTTTTTCAGTTATATTTCCATAATTTGACCTTATTGAACTTTACAGCTAAAAATTCTAGCTCAGCTTATTAATTGCTCCAAGCTTACCGAGCAATGCTTTTGATTTCCAAAATCCGAAAAAATTATTCCTCATTGATCCCTCCAAAGCCCCCAAAAAGATATCAAAAATATCATCAAAAAAATATGTTTGGCCACCCAAAGAGATTAGATGGTTGGTTGGATGAGTCAACGAAAAAGAAAGATGCTAATTATCTGATATTTTCATCTTTCGACATCTTTCTCTTTCGTCTAAGTCTCTCTTATCTCTCTTCTTTCGGAAGGTCTCGATGCATCAGAATACATTAAGCCTTATCTCTTTCCTTGAGCAACAGCAGCAGCAGGTGGAGAAGGATGAAGAAGGTGGATGAGAAGAGGGAGAGGGAGGAGGAGAGGAGGAAGGAAGGAATTATGTTGAAAGATGAGAAATCATTTGGTGAAAAAAACATTTTTGGAAATAGAGTATGCATTTTGTCGTAAGTTTTGGTATATACACTAAATTTTGAAATTTTATGTTTTCAGTACGGCTGATGCACAGATGTCAAAGCGCAACGCCTCTCGAACTACACGGTGGGATTCCTAGGCCAGGAGGCGACGGTCATTGAAGGGATATTGGGATAATTGTGATGGGCTGGGCCGGGCCGACTGGTAAATGTCTATAGGCCCGGTCGGCTCGTCTCTGAGGAGGATCAAAAATTTTTTTCACTGGTAAAAAAAATTTTTTTCCCTTTTTTTCTGATAACTGGGGGAACCGTTTTATAGAGAAAATTTTGTATATTTCTAGTAGAAAAAAGTCAGAAATTTCAAAAAAAAAATCACAAAAAAATTTGAACAAGTGACACCAATTTTTCAAATTTTTTAAAGAATGGTTTTCTGAACTAACTGAACTAACTAAAATCTTCTAATCCGACACGGTTTCGCACGTACAGTCTCAATTGAAAAAGATAGGAGGAGTTGGTCTCACCGAAAGGAACTAGATATCAAAACACATATCAAAGTGAGACCAATGATAAACTAGTTTTTTTTTCATTCTCTTTTTGATATAAAAACTAAGATCAGAAGTTGTCGGTGGGAAGAGAGAAGGTGTTCCATCAAAAGGATAGTACACAGATCAATTCGGTTGTTGTTGATTGAAAAAATTTCGAACAATCTTTGATAAGAATTGATAGGAACAAGGAAGTGATATTGAGATCAAGATAGTTGATTTCAACAATTTGAATTTCGAGAAGTTTAGGGGAAGTTTTGTTTTTGAAAATCATTTAAAAAAGGCCGGATTTTCTTAAGATTTTTCATGTTTTCTTTGTATTTCAAAATTTTTGTCCCAAAAAAAAACTTAAAAATCAAAAAAATTTTTTTTTCCTGAGAATTATTTGGCGCGAAACTTGAGTTTTCGAAATTATGCGGTAGAACAACCATGAAACCAAAGTTTTCAGATCGACGAGAAAAAAAAAACGATCGAAATATTTCAAAATTTTCATGAATACCGTAGTTTTTTGAAAGACAAAAATAAGTTCAAAAGTAAAAAGACAAAAAACACTATCAACAAAAAACTTGAATTTAAAAACTCCTGAAAAAAGTTTTGAAGAAATCTTGAACGAAAATTATCTGTTTTTGCACTATGGTGTTTTTGGTTTTTTTGATGAGCAAGCGCGCCTCTGTGAACTCAGTACCATTTAATGAAACTGAAAAGTTTTTTTTTTCAAAAAACAAAATGAGTCTAGTGGGGCGCGTTTGCTCATCATCCCAAACCAACACTAGTTTGAAAAACGTTCGAGAAGTTTCACGGCCAAAAATTAAAGCAAAACAAAAATTTCGAAAAAAAAGTTTTCCAGAAAATTCTTTGGCTACCTTCCACAAAATTGATATCCCTCCCTCCCCCTACCTTATTTATATAAATATCGTAAATAATTGATAAAAAAGAAAGAGAAAAAGTCAGCCGACACCCATATTTCATTGAGAGGAGGAGACTCATCAGGTGGTGGCCGTCCCGTAGACTGGATCAGAATTGGAAAACAGATCCCTTTAAATTTTTTTTCGGGAAAAAAAGACAAAAAAAAAGAGCAGAAAAGAGCGGAGAAATAGAGAAAAAAGAAAAAAAGAAGGAAACAAGTAAATCAAGATGAGAATGATGATGGTGAGATAAATTAGATTTAGAGGAGGAGCACTCTTTTCTCCTCTTTTCACTTTGTTTTCGGCGGTTTTTTTATTGTGTCAGAAGGATCGAGCCACAGGGGAATAGAAGTTTTTTTGTGTTTCGAAAAAATATTTAAATTTTTTTGAATTGTTTTGAATAATCGGGTTAGCGGGATGCGAGAACTACGTAGTATGGAGAGGTATAATTAGGTGAAATAATATAGTGATTTTTTTCGAAAAATTTTTTTTTAAATCTTTCTTGAAAAAAAAACAAAAAACTAAAAATTGGTAGTAGTTTCATACCTAAAATCGGTCAAAGCGGCAAAAATTTGATGAAAAAAAGTCGAAAATACAAAAAAATTTTTCGAATAATTCGAAGAAAAAAGTTTTTTTAATTTTCTAACTGATTTTTTCGTTTTTTTTTCCATTTTTTTCTCCGTTTCTTGCATTTCACAGATTATTCAATTTCGATACGCAAACACCGAGCATGCTCACCACGTCAGAATGCACCACAATACACGTTTTGGCGCTGTGCCAAATGATATTCAATGGAGCACTCGAAAAAAATAATCATTTTCTGTGAAGTCCTCTCTGAATATTTTTCTTCTCATACATCAATTTTTTGCACTTTGGAATCGCAAAAAAAATTCTAAATCTTCGAACTGTCCGAGGGGAGTACACAAGAAAACTTTACCTTCCATGTTTGTCGGCCATAAAAAATGGTTTTTCGACGGTAAGTTTTACGGTTTGGGCAAAATTTGAAAAAACTTTTGAGAGAATAGTTATGATTCATGTTATAAAAAAGCATCTTACAATTATAACTATGAAATTTTGATCTTTTCTCATGTAAAACAGAAAATATAGAAAAATAAGTTTTTGAATTTCTTGAAAAAAAAATTTGAGATTTTTCTGAAAAATTTTAATTTTTTTTTATTTTTCACAATCAATTTTTTATTTTGAGAGAAAAAAATCGAACAAAGTTATTTCGAACTTTTCGATTGATAGAAAAAATACGTAGCCAGTTAGGGTATAATTACCAGAAATTATAAGGTATTCAAGTAGTTTTTTTTAAAAGCATAACTTCTAATTTTTAGGAATTCTTTTTGTTTTGAAAAAAAATTAAAAAATAAAAGTTGTTCAAAAACAAATAACTTTCTGAAGAAAACACGTGTTCAAAAAAAAAAGAAGAAACTCACTATTTATCGGTTAAGTGCATTGGGAACATGTGTTCCACTAAACTTTAGGAGTTGAAAAGAGAAAGTGTTAAAACTAGAAAGTCGTTCTTTTTTTTGAAAATTATTCTTTTTTTATTCTTCATTTGCGAAATCCTGACACCTCGGTTTATAGGCGCAGCGACAAATGTTCATCGGGTTCTGTTACGATTACAGTAATTCAATGTTGAAAATAACTGTAAACGTGACAGGACCCGATGAACATTTGTCGATGCGCCTTTAAACCAAAATCTTAAGCTTCGAAGATAAGTAATAATAACTTTGAAAATCAGAAAAGTCAGAATCAGAAGACAGAAAATGAATGGAATGTGAGGAGGTGATTGTGGTTTAGCTATCTCGTTAATAAGAGAAGATAATAATTGTGATTACACCTCAGAGTGAGTAGTAACCTTGATAAATTGATATAAGTGATACCTGATGTTTAGGTAGAAACAGAGAACATTTTTGCAGGAAAAAATTATTTTTTCGATGTGAAATTTTTTTTGTTTTTTGGGATTTAGGTGCGAGTAATTAGAATTTTTTCGGGTGATAAAAATTTGAAAAAATGCCGGTTAGAAGTTTTACATTATTAGAATTTTGGCCAATTATTAATTCAAAAAAAGTTTCGGTCAAATTTTAAATAATTTTTTGTTTGATTTTTGGCTTTTTTTTCAAAATGTTAAAGTTTCGAAAATATCAGAAACATGAAAAAAACTGTTCCCAAGGGTTGGAGCGGACTAGTTTCGGTGGCCTAGGATTTTTTCCGAATTTTTTTTCTCATTTCGACGTATTTTTTCAAGGTGGTTTCAATTTTCATCATGAATTGATTTGAATATAATTCAAAATAATTTAAAATTAGGTTAGAAGCAGTCTGACTGATGGCCTAGAAACCCGTGGCCTAGAATCTGACAAATCCATGATTATGTGCTTTTTTAAGGATGCT
The DNA here is from genome assembly GCA_963572265.1 of Caenorhabditis doughertyi. Classification (NCBI taxonomy): domain Eukaryota; kingdom Metazoa; phylum Nematoda; class Chromadorea; order Rhabditida; family Rhabditidae; genus Caenorhabditis; species Caenorhabditis doughertyi. Next base: position 17,354,103 of record OY751555.1, read on the forward strand.
CCATCTAAAACCGCACAAAAAGAGAAAAATAATAAGTTTTTGACAAAATTAAGCAAATAGCCAGTAAATCTTCGAATTGTCGGATTCTAGGCCAGTGATTTCTAGGCCATCATACTGGCTGGTTTTGAATTCGACTATGTACCTAGACTTTAAGTCGCAATCGATAACAAAAAAAAATAAAAATTTGACTTCTAGGACCGGCCCTGGAAATTTCAGCTTTTTTCTGACGTTTTTGTCCCTTTTTCTGAGCTGGACCTTCCTGATTTGTGGATAAAATCGATTGAAAATTTTGTAGGTTGCTCTAAGGAGCTCTAAAAATGAAAAAATCTAGTTTGTGAGACTTTTTTTTAAACTTTTCAAAAAAAAATTACAAAAAACACCCGAAAAAACACTGATTCACCGAGAAAATAATAAAAAGATAACCGGAAATAAAAGAAAAAATAGTTGAAAAGAACCCAGTCATCATCAGTATATTCAGTAGAATTCCGTGGGCTTAATCCAAAAAGAAAAAAATCAAAAACATGTTATTTTTATACACTCCGCTCCGCTCTTTCTTTTCTATCTTGTACATATCTCTTTTTAATCAGATGACACTCTAGAGTGGTCCCTTCTTTCTCTTTCTTTTTCTCTCCGGAACAACTGTTTCGATGGGGAAGAGAGAGAGTGTGATGAAATGAGAGGCGCAGAGAAAGAGAGGTGGGCGATCATCTGTGAACTATTGGAAAGATAATGTCTGGGAAAAGGGAGGAGAAGAGCTGAGATGGATTATGATGAAATTGTTAAATGACATTGTTAAAGTGGTGATTGGGAAACCGCCGGAATTTGTAAAAAATTTTATCTGAAAAATTTTTTTTTTCAAAATAAAGGTGATCTTGATTTTGGCTATTACCCATTTGCGAAAGCCTTACACCTCGATTTAAAGGCACAACGACAAATGTCTATTGGGTCTTGTCACGATTACAGTTATTTTCAACTGAGAATTATTGTATTCGTGGCGGGGCCCAATAGATATTATTCGCTGCGCCTTTAAACTGAACCGCCATTTTATCGCAAGTGAGTAATAAAATGATTCGAAAAATCGAAAGCATAGAAGATTTATTTTGAAATTTTATTAGAAGTTTCGATTGGAATCTGTTTTAACTCGTCTCGAAATAAGTGAAATTATGAAATAACGCGGTAATTTTGAAATTTTTGTATGTTTTGATTTAAAAAAACTTTTTTCTGTTTGGAAATGTAATATGGAAAGTGAAAAAAAACTCCAAAATTACAAAATTTTAAAAAGAATTAAAGTATAAACATTTCAACGTCCAGAAAAATCAATTCAACTTTCGGCCAAAAAAGTTACACGACTCATTTTTGAGAGAAAAATTTTTGGACCAGAATATTTTTTCCCTTTTTTTAAATTTTTTTGTCTCGTTTCAGAAATTCATATTGCAAGTCAAATTCCGTTTTGAAATGTTACATTTTTTGTTTTTACATATCAGGAAACGCAAAAAATTATTTAAAAATTTGTTCTTGTGATTTTTTTAGATTTTAAATTAAAAAAACTTTTTTTGATCGCGAACTATAGTATAATAAATGGTTCGGTCCCAAAAATAAACGAAAAATCTGAGAAATTCAAGAATACTCTGTGAAAACCTTTCTAAACATTTGATGTCTGATGATATAAATCTCCAAAAAAGACAAAAACCAAAAAAAAAAGGATATTGAATTCAAAAAAAAGTGTCACATTACGGAAATGAGTGTGTGGGTAGAGGCGCACTTTTAGACACCCACCCTTCCAAAAAAATTTCGAAAAAGGAAAAACGAAAAATAATAGAGAAAAATTTGTTTTATATACATAAATTATAAAAAATCATCAAAAAATTTACAAAAAAATCAAATAATTATCTTCCCCAGAACATTGGATATCCACCAAAACCACCGAACGGCATTCCCCATCCACCGAAAAATGGGCGGCGCCATAATCCGAACGGGCGGTGCCAGAGACCGAACGGGCGACGCCAACCCCAACCGATTGGACCACCGAAACCACCGTAATAGCCACCCCAACGACGTTGACGAATGTGTCTGGAAAACTTTTATTAGAAGGGCATGAACAAATGGTGTATGAAATCCCAGAGAAAAATGTTTTTGTTCTGAAAATTTTCAAAAATTTTTTGAGATTGGATTTTCAAAAGGTCTTTTTCTGTTGTCAGAACTGATGAGAACTCCTCTCCGGGCAGTCCTTGAACGGTCTGTTCTGATTCGTCTACTTCTTAACCGATCAGTTATGATTAGTGCGGTTCTGATTCGGGACAGTTTTGATTCGTCCTGTTCTGACATTTCAGAAACTTTCAGATCGAAATCTTTTTTGGCAACTTTCATTCCTTTTTTCCTCTAGTGGATTTGCAAAGTTTTTCAATTTACAAAAAAAACTGTGAAACCTTTTTTCTAATTTTTTTTTCGAAATTTAGTCATTTTTTTAATTTAAAAAAAATTTAATTCTTAGAAATTTTTAGAGGGATTTCGATCTTACCGGATTTACTTGCAAATAATTTACATTGAAAATGTTTTGAAATGAGTTTTTTGAAACAAAAAAATCGAAAAAATTATTTTATTCGTTTATCAAATACCGTAAAACCTCTAATACACCGGCACCCCTAAACAAACGGAATTTTCAGTATGCCGGAAGGTAGTTTGAACAAAAGAGCGGCATGCCGCTATAATAGAGAAAATTTCTATTTTTTTTCGGAAATTTAAATTTGTAATATAAATTTTTTTAAACCTAGGATTTTGACAGTTTTTTGAGGAAATAGAACTTTATTTTAAAAATGTTTTATTCTGCATATTTGTTTTTCTGAAGTCACTCTGTTGCAATTTTCACTAAAACTATTATTTTGAAAAAAAAACCATAAAAAATTTAAATAATCTAAAAAAGGTCGACGAAATTTTTATCAAAACGAAAAAAAAACTTTCAAAGACCGAAATTTCAAAAAATTCCCTTTAAAAATCAGAAAAAATATCAACTTACGGCGCCTCCATTCCTTTAGTACTTTCCACTTTCGTCCATGTCATTGACCCTCTTTTTTGACTCGTTGTTTCCCCGGAACAAAATGCTCCAAGAACCAAAATACATAGCAAAAATACCGCGAGAACCCTCATTTCAATAAAAAAAAGTTTCGTTCGCAAAACTTTGTTTTTCTGGCTTCTTTATACCAAAAGTGGGCGGAGTCAGAACTTTGTGTTTATTGTTTTTCATAAAAGGTTAATTGATTTGGAACAATCCCGATAAATAAATGATGTGAGAAGGGAGGGCGTCCTTGTGATAAGAAATATGTCCTTCTAAATAGACTGCAGAATTCGTCAAATTTAACGAAAATAGAACAAAACAGAGACAATGTTATGGAGAAGGATCGAGAATACTACAAATTTCTATTGTATTTTATGTTTTGCATGTAAAGTGGAAAAATGAAAGGGAAAATTTTTCAAATGGAATTTCTGAAAATTGAAACAAAAGTTTTAAAAACGGTATTTAGTTTTTCTGATCTGAAAACTGAAAGTCAAGATACTGGGAAACGATTTTTTGACTTGTTTATAAGATATTTTTATTAACATTACCGATTACTCTGAGAACTTTGTTCCACAACAAAAAAACAGCGATCAGACAAACTGTGAGAACAAAATATCCAATTTTTTAGTTATCTTGTCGTTTTTGGTGTTAAAATTTTGGAAATCTGCTAATATTATTATTTTAGACGCGTGTCATTTTGAAAACCTCTGCATTATCTCGTACTTTTTGAATAATGATGAAGAGTTCGTGGAAAAACTCAGTTCAAACTTATCCAAGGAATCCGAAACTCTTAAATTTCCTTTTTTTCTAACTCCACCGGCTTAAATGTCGTCGATCAGAGACTTGTACGATTCCGTTTCAAAAAACCGAAAAAGGGTGTATTAATTCCATTACAGCAAACGGTTTTCTATACAGGATCTAAATTTCAAAACTTTCAACCTACAGGTATCGGTCGAGGCTGGGCAGGGGCCAACAAGAATTTTTTTTCGCGGTTTCTTTCCGGAAATTAGAGACATCTTTCTATGGAGAAACGTTTTAGTGAGATGAACTTGAAAAAATCAATTCAAAGCTTAAAAAAGAATTTTTTTTCTTACCAGTTTGTGTACGAAAGTTTGTTTTTCTTACCAATTTTTTCGTGCCAGTTTTGATTATTACAAAGCCGTATTTCGCAAACTTACTTTTTCCAAATTCCCGATGTTTTTTCAACATAATTCGAATTTTACCATTTACATTGATTTTTGAGTAAATTCATAGTGTAAAATGGAATTATCACGCAAAATTTAGTCTGTAATGTTGTTAAAACAGTGTGAGGTCGGCTAATTCACAGCCTTTTTACTGCCTATAAAAACTATCTCTCTTGCTGCGCTAGTTGCGCTCCACCGCATTCTTTTGGCGCGAAAAAAACCGAGGGACTAAACATGAACTATGAGTCATTCAACTAAGCGCAAATCGAGCACAAAAAAAAGAGAAAGCCAAATCGATTTGAGGGGTGCAAAACATCGGCGTTATACATCTGAATAAATAGAGATCGGAATGGGGATTGAATCACACGCTCCCCCTGTTGAGCATCCCCCCTCTCCCCTTTTAATACCAATTCACAACTCTATTTTCGATTTTTGTATTATGATTATTACTTTTTTATTTTTGGCGGCGGTTACAGGTAATTTTCTGGAAAATGAAAAAAGTTGTAGTTTTCGAAAAAAAAAGATTTTGAAAACTTTTGAAACGTTTCTAATTCAAATATGGGCTAGATGGATGAAAAATCTGAGAATTCAGAAGATTTCGAGTGTTTCAGAATAAATTATAAGCACTGAAACCAGGTATTTTCAGGAAAAAACTAATTTCGAAAAAGTTTTTTTTTGAAATTTTTCTAAAATTTCCGGAAAATTTCGAAATCGAGGTTTGGCAATTCTTACTTAGTTAGCAATTCAGGGTGTTTCGTTCGCATCGAACAAACCTTGAAGCTCAAAAAATAATGATTTTCAGATAAATTTTCCAAAAAAAAATTATTTTTCAGATTCTGAAAATTTCGTCAAAAAACTAATTTTTCGAAACTTAGTATTCGGAAAATACTGATGATATAATTAAAATGTTATGTTGATCCGTGTCGAAGAATGTTTACTGATAAATAAATTGCGATGTGTTTTTAAATTCAAAATTCCAAAAATTTGGATTTTTTCAGAACTGTCTGATATTTCATTACTATTTTTAAAATTTTCAAAATTTCACATGCTCCACATTTTTTAAATAGAAAATAGGCGGTTGATCAATATTTTCAAAAAAATTTTTTTTAGTAAATTTAGGCTCCGTCTTAACTCAATTGGTATGTCCTGGTAATACAACCCCATTCGATTATCAGGAATGTAATCCGGAAATTCGTTCCGAGTGCCCGTCCGGATTCACATGCAGGTTTGTATTAATCGCGCTCTATTGCACTGTTTAGAACTTTTTTGAATAAAAAAAAAGGCCCCAAAATTATTGTCCTCGAGGACTACACAATCAAAATAATTTCAAATTTTCGCATTTCAAAAGTTCAGAAAATCTTCCAACAATGCTTCTGGTGCGACTGGCAACTTGTGCTGCGAAAGCGGGCGGATGACTGTGTCGGATTGTGAGTTTATCTGTGCAATAGAGCGCACTTTCTTCAATTTTTTTTCAAATTTTAAGGGTTTACCGAAAAGCAGCTCACTCCGGATATCGTTCCTCAAGCTCCCTACACATTGCTCCAAACTGTGAGTAGATTTTTTTTCGATAAAAATTTTTTTTCTTGGGAATTTTCTGCGCGTTTTCTTTTGCTATTCTTGAATTTCACAACGAATTTACCTAAAAACAATTCTCATTGGTTCAATATCGAGATTGAAAACAGCCAGTTTGATGGCCTAGAAACCCCTGGCCTAGAATCCGACAAATTGCCAATTTATGATTTCCACAGGTTTTTAAACGACAGAAAAAGCGAAATATTGAACAAAAACGGATTAGGAGAAAAAACGCTCTTATAAATTAAACTGTCCGTTTCTAGGGCAGCAAATTCTAGGCCACCTATTCGGCTGCTTTCAAACGCCATTTGTCCAGTTTAAAGTTATTTTAAAGTTAATTTTGAGTGGTTTTTTGAATTTGTCACAGTAAAAGTTCAGAAAATCTCAGAAGTTTTCGGAAATTTTCAAAAAAAAAAGCTAAAAAACCAAAATGATTGGAACTAGTCAAGAATCCAGAAACTAATTTGTTATACTATAGAAAGCGTTAAATTGACGTGAAACTTAATTAACAGTAAGAGAAAATTTGAAAATTTTAATCAAGAAACTTTCCTAATTTTTAGTGCTATACGATTTCGATTTTTTGCTTTAGCCCATTTTCAATTCCAGATCCACCTGGCCCCAGCCAGTAGTCTTCTCAATTTCCCACCAATTCATGTTGGTGATGAAGTGGTTGTTCTCAGTTTCCCCACTTATATTACTGGAATCGTCCAATCTTTGACAATGACAGCTCAAGTTAATCCCGGATATGTTCATGTTATCACTGTTATTGGTAAGGAAATGCGGGTGAAAAAATTTTTCTTTCGAAGTTTTTTTTGTACAGAATTTGTTAAATGCTCCATACCCAACAAAATGACGTTTTTATAAGTTGGAAATTTTGGAAAATTTAAATAATTTTTCCAACAATTTTATCCCTTCAGACCCCCTGTACAAACCCTTTGCTGTGCTCATGAACTACAATATAATTGTCGGACAACCAGCTCAAACAATCAATGTGACGTCATCACGATTTGTGGCTTATTTGGATAACAGTGCATCCATGCCAAAAATGGATTCTTGTAAGTTTTGGGGAAAAACATTTAAAAGTTCGAGTTTTGGTAAAACCCATTTTCAGACCGCTCAGAATATGTTGTCCTCGTGTACTACACAGCTTCTCAAATATTCTTGGAGGGAGCTACGCCGAGTAAGTTTTTGAGCAAATGATTTTTTATCAAAAAAAAAACGATTTCGAGTCTTGTTTGTACGATTTAAAAAAGTGCTTCAAATTCTGAAAAGTAAGAAAGAAACGAACAAGTACAAAATAGTTCGGGTGGCCGTGGCCTAGAATTCCCAAAAAATGTTCCAGTTTTTCAAGACTCTTTTGAAGTTTCCGACATTTACCAGGTTTATGAATTGGAGCAGACATTAGGTTTTAGAAAACCTTTAAAAAATTTTGGAAATTTTTAGGCCACCGTATTCAAAGCCGTCTCAAATAAGATTTTTGAATTTTTCAGCAAATTAAAAATAGTTCATAAAAACTTTCGAAAAAAAGCACAACAAATTCTTCCGCAAGTAAATCTTCTGCTGCATTGAACATCACACTGCCAAAACTTATAATTAGTGCATTCTGACGTGACGGTGTTTGCGTATCAAACTTACATTACCTGTACAGTTATCGTGTGCCTTAAAAATGCAAGAAAAAATTCCAAAATTTCAGAAGACATGATCCTGGGATCCACTTGTTCTGACACCAAGTGCCTCTTCAAAAGCTCGGCGTTGTCCCCAAAACTTGGTCAACCACTGGCTGGAACTGTTTTCTATGTGAGTTTTTTATTGAAAAAATTTCTAGTCCGCGGCCATGAAATGTCTAGGCCAAATGTCTAAAACACATATTTTGCTCTAACTTATTTTGAACCGGTCAAATCATAAAATAGTTATTTTTCAGCGGAACCAAAAAATTTAAAATTTTCCAGATGACCACTAAAAACACAGTGTTCACCACTTCAGAAGACGTCACCTCTTCGACTCCAACTCCTTCTTTTCCCATTTCATTTGTTCTTTTTGCAATTCTCATTTCTCGTTGTCTTTTGTTGTAATAACACGGCCAGCAGCTACACCAAAAAATGAATTTTGCTCCTTTTGTTTGACCAGCTTACAGAGTTACGACACAGAAAAATGGACATGTATAAAATGGGGGATAGTTTTTGGGCAAATGGCAGAAACATTGAGTTACACAAAATGAGAGTCTGTCTACTTTTATTTGTTACAGCTTTGACGGTAAGCATTTTTTGACTTTCAAAACAAAATTATCAAAACTTTTGTTGATTTCTTTTTTGTTTTTTTTTTTTGCAAATTTAATAAAATTGGACTAACGAAAATTTCAATTATTGTCGTCAATTGAAATGTCGACTGTGTAGGTTCACCGTGACGCAAAATTGCGGACCCCACAGGTTAAGAGCCCAGTTTTGTTGTTTCGAGTGGAAATTTGAATTTTTAGAAAAATGTGACATTTTCGTATCTTTCTGGAAAAATTTCAACAGTAAACAGGCTTCAAAAAAATCTTGATGAGATTTGGTTTTGAATTTTCTCGAACGACCAAGAATCATGATTGTTTTCTAAATCAAATTTTTTTAAAGTTTCATATTATTCGAACTTCTAGAAAAGTGTCGAAAAATTTTGAAAATTTTGAGGATGCGACTGGAATTCTGAAAAAAAACGTCCTATGTCAAAAACGATCCATATGAGCAATTGCGTCCTTTCTAACTTTTTGGCGCCAAAAACGCGCGTTTGAACATTTTCAGGGTAAATGTTTGAATAAATTGTGGACTATTTTCGAAAATCTTTCTTATTCTGATCAATTCGGAAACAATTTTCAAAAATATCTTGTAGAACCAGCAATTTTCGATTAAACTATGTATCGAATCTAATGGTAAAGCCGCTGCGCATTGAACTTGCAGTGTGTGAGGAAAGTGTGCTCCACTGACAAAATTCAGGACCAAAAATTTTCAGGTTAATTGTCAAAAAGTTGATGGCGATGTTGGAAATGAAGCTGAAATTTTGTCAAATGTTGTGACAGTTCCTCCTTTCAATATTCCAACTATTAATTGGGATGATATTTTGGTAAATTCAGTTTTTCATTTTAAAAAATATTTGATGTTATACTTTTTTCAGAAAAACATTCCAACAATCCCACCATTTGTTCTGCCAACTCTGGATTCCAATTTTTTGGTAAATTAACTGTGTTTTTTTCTTTTGCAAAGTCATTTTTTTCAGCAGAATCTCCCAACAATCCCACCGCTAGTCTTGCCAACTATGGACCCCAACTTTTGGGTAAATAACTTTTTTTTCATTTCATAATTTTAGGCCGAATTTTTAGCAAAATCTTCCCACAATTCCTCCATTAGTTTTGCCAACTTTAAATCCAGATTTTTGGGTGAGTCCAATAAAAATTTTAAATTCGAAAAAAAAAAGAATTTTCAGAAAAATCTACCAACGCTTCCACCATTTCAACTGCCAACTTTGGATCCAAATTTTTGGGTAAGAAGGTGTTTTGTAGTTTGTAGTCTTTGTAGTCTTTGTAGTCAATCTCATTACTATTTTTCAGCAAAACTTAAACCTACCAACCCTTCCCCCACTTCAGATTCCAACTCTTGACCCTAATTTTTGGGTGAGTTTAAACAATTTTTTCAAATTTTTCTTGGAATGCAAATGCGCTACATTGAACATCAAAGTGCCACAACTGGTATTTTGTGCATTCTGACGTTGCGGTGCTTGCGTATCGGATTTGAATTAGGTGTGAATTGCTACAGTACTTCCGGAAAATTGGCGCGAAAAAGATTGATTAAGGCATGCATTTTTTTTGGCAAATTTTTGAACTACAGTACTCCAGAAAAAAGGCGCGAAATGAAATTTTGAAATTACAAAAAAAAATCATTTTTTCAGCAAAACCTGCCCACCCTTCCCCCATTGGTTTTCCCCACTCCGACCCCGAAAACAGAACAATGCACTTATAAATTGGGTCAGGAAATACTGACAAATGAAACATTTTCGGGAAGTTTAAATTATACGAATGTGCAGTCCGTTGTCCAGGCATTGCTAGTTAGATCCGCTGCAATTTGTAATGGATATCAAGCACAGAGACTGGTGGATTTGGCAAATAAATATGGAGTTTTGATAGCGGATGTACAAGATGTAAGGATCGTTATTATCGAAAATAGTGTAGTTTAAAATGAAAGCAATGAAAAATTGGAATTTTGATATTATATTTGCGAAAGGCTGACACCTGGGTTTAAAGGCGCAGCGACAAATGTCTTTTGGGTCCCACGCGGTTACAGTAATTCTCAGTTGAAAATAACTGAAAACGTGACAGGACCCGGTCGACAAATGTTCACCGGATCCCGCCATGATTACAGTTATTTTCAACTGAGAAGTACTGTAATCGTGGCGGGACCCAAAAGACATTTGTCTCTGCGCCTTTAAACCAAGGTGTCAGGATTTCGAACATTAAGAATGACAATTTTCCAGTTAAAAAACTTTATATTTTCAACTTCTAAAGATTAGTTTTGTTTTTTCGCAAATAAGTATTATTTTGAATGGCCTAGAAATGTGTGGCCGTGGACTAGGATCGTTGTATGCTTCAGCTCAAAAACTTCAGATATATTTGAATTTGGGTCTGTGAGAAAGGAAAAAGAAAACAATATTCCAAATTCCAGAACTCACTCTTCTCTTCCTTTTCCCTTTTCAGTTCAGACGGCAAAATTCTGAAAAATTCTGACAGTTTTGAAAATTTTGATCTCACAAAATTTCAGAACGTCTCATTAACTTATCAGTGATATGTAGCATGAACAGTGGTTTTATTTGGAATTTGAAATTTCTCGGGTGTGCCGTATTAGAACCGCCCCGTATCAGAACCATGTCCCGAATCAGTAAAACTTCACGTGAAATAATAGTTCTGATGCGGGACACGGTTCTGATTAGACGAAGGTTCTAATATGGGACAGTTCTGATGAGGGGCGGTTTTGATTCGGCATACCCCCTAAAATTTCGCAAAAATAAAAACGATATTTTTCAAAACGCAATTAAGAAAAAAAATTTTTTCCAAAACAATTACCCAACAAAAAACTTTTTAGGAACTGAATTTCAGAAATTTTTTTCTTCAAAAAACCGCATTTTTAAACTGCCTCAAATTTTCAAAATTTTCCAGATCGTTCCCTACCTCTCCACTGCCGATCTCCGTCAATTAACCCTCTCTCTTCTCCAAGGTGATTCCGGACCAGTTTCCCTATTATTCTTCTCAAAAACAATGGAAAATCTGGCAAATCCTACAGTAACCCAGAAGCTCTTCAAGGCCTCCACACAAATTTCAACACTCCAGTTTGATCTACTTTTGAGTCCAATTTGAAAAGAAAAAGAAACACATTTGAAAAATGAGATCCTTAATTTAATGTTCAATAAATGGGATTTAATTCGAAAATGAGGGGAAAAAATGAGATCCTTATTTTTAATAAGAGAGAATTCTGAGGAAAGAAAAGGTTTAATAAATTTGGGACGGGATTATAAGGGAAAAAAGGAAAAAAAGAAAGACAAAGAAATCCGGGGGGTACAGTAAAACTGGGCGGGGCAATTATGCAGTTGTGGTGGTGGTGGTGGTTGAGGCAGCTGGAGTGGCTCCTGGCTTTCGGCGACGGCAATTTTTTCGATGTTGAGCCCAATGTCCTTGTTGACATTCGACACTACAGTAGGCTGTGTTCCAGCAACAGTGATAGATCGCCTGGAAAAAAAAATATTGGGAGGGTTTTTGAAAACTTTAGGTAGTGGAAATGCGCTCTAACGCTGAACATAAGTTGGCTGGTCTGAAAAAATTTAGTAAATTTTCTCTGGGTCTCTCAACTTTATCTGCTGTTTTAGAGATTTTTGAGAGGTTTTTTTTATTGAAATTTTGGGTAGCAGAAGTGCGCTCCATCGCCAAAAAAACCTAAAAATAAAAAGGTTTTAAAAAGTGTTTTTCTCCCGAGGTAAATGGAATTTTTTCGAAAAATTTGAATAAAAATGACTCGAAAAAGAGTTTTTTCAGGTTGTTCGAGAAGTTTTATTTTGGAATCTTTTTTTGGAAGCCAGAAATAAAAAAATTCAAAAAAGGCCTCTAAAAAAGCCAGCTTTTCAAGAAAATCCGTTTAAAGGCGCAGAGCCGGAGTAGCTCCCAGTACAGTCAAATTTCTAGTGGAGTATTACTGTAATCGTGGCGAGATATTGTGGATATTCTGCTGCACCTTCAAAAAATTACGTTATTCTAAAAAACAAATTTTCCAAAACCGCCTAATTTGATCGTTGTGATCCTTTAGAAGTCACAAAAACTAGGATATTTTTAGAGAAAAAAAATTTTGAGCCAAAAATCGGATAAAACTTCCAGGATTAGCGCTCAGGCGGTCTCTAAATACAATTTTTGAACTGTTAGATCACCAGGCTCGTGCTCTAAGCCCTGAGTGTTGTCGGCACAAAAACTATCGTTTTTGTAGAAATCAGCCATTTTTCTCAAAAAAATTTTGAATGAAAACCGGTTTTCAAGTCATAATCAGCGTGTTTGAAGCTCCCAGTTGACATAAAAAGTCCTAAGAGATAGGGAAAACGGAAAATTCGGAGCATTTGAAAAACTTTGCCCGTCCAAAATTCAAATTTCAGCTGGAAAACCTCTTATCTTCATCTGATAATCACCTCATTAACACACTGACAACACCACTGTTTCTTTTTCGCATCGGACAACTCTTTGCGATGTTTTTCGTTATTTTTTGCAATTTCCGTCTTCACTTGTTCACGATATTTGGCCTCCAAATCGGCTCGCGTCTGCTCCAATTCTTCTTTGAATTGTTGAAGAAGTTCGGAGCGAATCTTCTGCTGATCAGACAGGAATTCTTGGTGGAGCTGGAAAAAAATTGGTTTTTTGGTTCAAAAAAATTTCTTGAGCTCTAAACGTTGGATCGAAATTGCTGGCGGTGAGACGTTCCAAAACCGTGTCCCTAACCAGAACTATCCCGTATCGGAACTGTACCGCATCAGAACTAGAAATTTCCTTGGGAATTTCGTTGTTTTCATTGGGGACAGTGCTGAAAAAGAATGGTTCTGATGCAGTACAGTTCTGATATGGTCACAGTTCTAATACGGGACAGTTTTGGCAAGAGAAAGTTCTGGAACGGCATACCGCCTAATTGATGTATTTTCGTTAAAAAATAAGCTTCTTTTTGGGAAATTTTTTTTTTCAATTTTACCGTTTCTATAGTTTTTTTAAATATTTCTTTTCGCTCACAGTCAAAATTTTTTTCAGAAAAAAATTGTATTTAAAAAATATAAATTTAAAAGTTTTTTGTTTTTTATGACGGTTTTCAGCTTTAAAAAAGAGTCATTTAAGCATTTTCAAGATTAAAAATAAGCCATCTTACTAGGGAATGGTCAGAACTTAAGGTGAGCTTTTATGACGTGTTATAGCTCATTTGAACGCTGAGAGCACCCTGATCACGAATCTGATTTCCGTTTTTGCCACCGAGTCTTCAGAAAGGAGCTGTGACCTCGATTCTGGCAAAATTTCGTCAAAATCGCTACTTTGGAGCAGCTTTTGAGCATGATCCAGAGATAGTAGAGTCCCCAAATTGTGTCAAGATGCCGAACTAACCATCCTCTAACACCACAAAATTTTTGGAAAATTTTTGAAAAAAAAAATTTTTTTTTGGCTGAAAAATTTTTTAATCATTGGTATGGGCTCTAAGAAAATTTTGGTGTACAACACCAAAATTTTTTTTCAAAAACTTTCCAAAATATTTGGGGTATTAGAGGATGGTTAGTTCGGCATCTTGACACAATTTGGGGACTCTACTATCTCTGGATCATGCTCAAAAGCTGCTCCAAAGTAGCGATTTTGACGAAATTTAGCCAGAATCGAGGTCACATCTCCTTTCTGAAGGATCGGTGGCAAAAACAGAATTCAGATGCGTGATCAGCGTGCTCTCTCAGCGTTCAAATGAGCTATCACACGACCCAAAAGCTCACCTTAAGTTCTGACCATTCCCTAGTTAGAGAAAAAAAAAGAAAAAATACAAATTTTCTCGTTTTTTTTTCACATTTTCCAATATTCAGGCAACGCAGAAAACCGCCATAATTCAGTCACTTTAATTTCAAAATTATGCGAATACTGTGCCCAAAAATGCGCTCTAATTCTAAAAAAAAAAGAAAAAATTATGAAAAAAAGGGTTTTTTTTTAAAAAAATTACTTTTTCAGTCAACTCGACGAGCGCTTTCTCGCGAGAATTATGATATTCAGTGATCCAATGCTTTTGAAGCTCGGCGACCATTTTTTTCGTACGATCATCCATAATTTCTTGAGATTGAGTCTCATCTCTGGTAGTAGTAGTAGTAGCGGCTACTACTGTCTCTTCAACTGCCAACGGTGGCACGGCGATGCTCGTTGACGATTCTGTTTTTACCAATAGATTCTCCGACGGCTCACTCATTATTTTACTGAAAAAATTTGGCTTGAAAATAGGAAAAATGCGAGGAAAACTGAAGAAAAAGGACTGAAATAAAGGGTAGGGCATTGAGAAAAAATTTGTTATGCGGCTGAAAATTATTTTTTTGTTTTACTGAAATTTCGTCTAAAAATGAACCAAAATGCAAAAAAATTAGCGAAGAAGCGATGAAATTGAAGGAAAATGGAAAAAAAAACTGAGATAAAAACAACGACACTCCGCTGATTACGGTAGCGTGAAACGTTTAGCGCGGGAAACACATTTGAAAATTTAGGCACATAAAAATCCTAAAATAAGCTGTTTTTAATCAGAAAAAAGCGAAATTGGCTTTCTTAGAACGGAAAAATTCAAAAATCGCAATTTTTTAAAACCTTCAAAAACTGAAAATCGTAAAAAAAATCTCGTGAAATGCACTTTTTGAAAGTATTTTAAGGTATAAATTTTTTTTCGAAAAAGCTTCGAAAAAAATTCAAAAGGACAGGGTTTTGAGATAACTTCTGAAATAAATAAGCTGGAATCTTTAGAATTTTGTTTGGCTTTTCCAGGTTGAAAATATAAATTTTTACAAAAATAAAATATTTTATCGTTGTTCTCTTTTTTGTTGCTGTAGATTAATCGAAAATTTCGAATCACCGAGACAATTTTTGTCAAAAATTTGAAAATTTTCGGACCGCGAAATTTTTGAAACTTGACGTTCCACGGTTATCAAACCCAAGTACGGAACGAATCCTTTCTATTTGGGTCCTGGCACGATTACAGTAACACACAGTTGAAAACAAGTATAAGCGTGACGGGACCCGATGGGCATTTAACCCTGAGCCTTTAAAAAAAGCTTTGACGCTCTCAAAAATGAAAAAAATAGATCAAATTCAGTACGTCTTGAAATCGAAAAGTAATCAAATTTTTTCAAAATTTTCTCATTTCCCCCTGACTTCTAACTTTGGAAAAAAGTTCATTTTCTAGCGAAATTTCACATCTCATCACTGTTTCCTTGATTTCAGAATTTTGCACTTAAAGTTCAACTATTTTTTATTTTCGAAAAAAAACGCATTTTTGTCCACCGGGATTTCAAAAAAGTACAATTTCAAAATGCTAACTCAAGGTGAGATTTTTTGTCACAAGGTGAGATTTTTTTAGAAAAATCGAAAAATTTTTCTCGAAAAAAAATTTTTTTTTCGAAATAACATATATTTTAAGAATTCGTGCTCATTAGAGAAGCCATAGTCACCTGACATTCCGCTTTCAAATAACATCTCATTAGAGTCAAAAAAGAAAAGGAAAAAATAAAAAGCGTCATGATAAAATTTATGAAAACACGAGGAAAGGGAGCCGAGTCAAAAAAAAAAAGAAAATACATCAGATTATAAAATATGGAAATATTAGAAAGGAATTAGAGATCATCGTCAATCTGTGAGTGGGAGGGAAAGGGATGTCATCTTACAAAGAAAAGATATTATAGTACAAGAATTAATGATAACAAGTTATTAAAATATTAGTTTTTTAATCTGGAAATTTAAAAAATTTTACGCGGGAAAAAATTATTATTGAGCTCCAATTTGAGCAATCGGTTGTCCTCCGGCCTGTTGTTGTGGTGCTCCTGGAGCTCCCATCGCTCCGGCTTGGTTTCCCTTCTTTCTACGGCAAAATTTGCGATGAGTCTGCCAGTGGCCTTGTTGACACTCGACACTACAGTATGCTGTGTTCCAGCAACAGTGATAGATGGCCTGGAATAGAAAAGCGGTTTTTTTGTTGAAAATTTGGGTAGAGGAAATCGCGCTCTAATGCTGAAAAATTGGCTGAAAACACAAATTGTTTGCCTCTTCCAATTTCGCTCTACCAAACCAAGGTGGAATTGGTGGCCTAGTTTTCACATCACGGCCGTGCTCGCTGCTTTGGTAGGATCCCTTTTTTTTTAAATCGTGAAAATGGCATTGAGCCGCACAAAATCGGGTCGAATAAACTATTTGGTTTTGCTGGCCTAGAAACCTTCGGTGGCCGAATTTTTGAAAACATTTTTTTTTCTAGGCTACTAATACCGTAATTTTTGCTGCTCAAACCCATGGCCTAGTTTTTCCAACACGGACGTGGTCTCTGAATGAATCTGCAATGGTGGCCGTGCTGAAAAAAACTAGGCAATCAGTCTGATGTTGGTTCGGTGGAGCGCGCTTTCTAATTTCGGAATTCCTAAAATCCTCAATAGAGCACACTTCCTCACCTCATTTTCACACGACCAACACCACTGCTTCTTCTTCGCCGCATTCAGCTCTCTCTTATGCTTTTCCGTCAATTTGGCACTCTCTATTTTCAAATTCTCCCTATGCTGATTCTCCAATTCGGCACGCGTCTGTTCGAGCTCATCTTTAAACTGTTGAAGGAGATCCGAGCGGATTTTCTGCTGATCCTGCATAAACTCTTGATGAAGCTTCTCAGTGAGCTCAACGAGAGCCTTCTCACGAGACGCGTGATACTCTTTGAGCCAATGACGTTGCAAATCGATTATCATTCGTTTCATTCCTTCGCTTACAGCCGCACCGTCGAGTTGGAACTGAAAATCGGGGGGAAATTAGAGGGAAAAGAATTAATTTTTTGGGATAATTGGATTATTTTTTTGGAAAAAATGATTTTTATGGTCAAAACCGCTTGAAAATCGGCTGAAAATTAGCTGAAATTTGAACTTTCGACTCATGGCCTAGAAAAGTGTGGCCGCGGACTAGAAATTGAGGTTTTTTCAAGGTTAAAACAGCAAAAAAAGTGAAGAACAACGAGCCAAATCGAAGTAAATTTTTGCCAACGGCCTCAAATATTTGTGGCCGCGGACTAGAAATTTGATAACGAGGATTCCAATTTTTTTCAAAAAAAAATTATCAGGACCTGGACCGCGGGACTGCAACACCTTCGTTCAAAGGCGCAGAGAGTGGGTTCCGCAACGATTTCTACACGGATTACTGTAATCCTGGCGGGACCCATAGCAGCGGCTCTCGAGCCCAGGATCACAGTAATGGGTCCCGCCACGCTTACAGTTATCCCTCACTAAATCGTGGTAAGACCCTCTCTACGCCTTGAAACTCAAATTTTGCAATTTTGGGAAACAAAACAAAAAGTTTTGAATAAAAAAAAAGAACTTTTGCATAGAAACTTTTCGAATTCAAAATTTGAAAAAGCGCCAAGTTTCTAGTCCGCGGCCGCATTTTTTTTCTACGAAAATTTGAGCTTTTCGGATTTTTCTCAAAATAGAACATTTTGTCAAAGTAACCCGCGAAAAAATTTCAAATAGCTGAAAATTTGAACATTCTCCGAGCATCGGTGAACACCATCTGAAACTCACATTATTATCAATTTGAGCCTGCTCGGCGATCACTCCCTCCAGATTTTTCGTGTCGATTTGCTCCATTTCCGCCTGTGGAGCCCCTTGTTGTGGCGGTTGCTGCTGTTCCATCATCATCTCCTCATGACCTTGATTTTCAGCCATTTTCGAACTTTCCGCCACTTTCTGCAAGAAAAACGCGTGAAAAACTGGAAAAAATGGCCCAAAAATCGATACTTTTTCACCGTGTCAGCTGACTACGGTAACAGTATGCCCGAGAAGATTTTTAACGGGAAATCAATGGGAAAAGGGTGGAAAAAGATGAATTCAGAGAGCAGAGAAGATTTTGAAAAGAAAGAATGCAAAAAATTACAATAGAATGGCTCGGGGAGGGACGAACGGAGCTGCTCTACCGTAGGCGAGAGAGGAGGAGAGACGCGGAATTTTTAATGTGAAAACGATGCTCCGAAATTCCGCCCGCACGTTGTTTAGCGCGCCATTGATTCAAGGCCGCCCAGTTGTCGTGAGAAGGTTTGTGCTCCGTTTTTATCGATTTTTCAGATTTTTTTGTGATTTTTTCAATAAAAAAAATGATTTAGAAGCGATATAATATTGATTTCGAAGGTTTGCCGCGCAAAAATCCGATTTTTTAATGCGAAACTGATGCGAATAGGAAAAATCGGGAATTGGATGGAAATCGGCAGAAAAACACTGTTTTCGATAAGATAAAATATTTTGATAGCGATAAGAGACACTTTTTTTTCAAAAAATTGTACCCGCGAAACAATTAAAGCGAAGAAAGTTCGATTTTTCGAGGAAAGTTATTTTCACAAAAACCGGTGCAAAATTTCCGGAAAAAACGTGCTTTTGGTCATTTTAGGCTCATAAATAGCTTTCAAAGCAGATGACGCCCCTTAAAGCGACGAAAAAAGCTATTTTTGCCCCTGTTTTCCCCCCAGAAAGATTAGTTTTTCCTCGTTCTCCAGCGAAATGCCTAATTTTGAAGAAAATTGCATTTCTACAGAGAAAAAAGCTCCTTAATCGGCTCTCAATGAGTTTAGAAACATCTAATTCGCTTCAGATATGCAGGAAATCGTGTAAAGTCAGCTCCGCCCACTTTCAGCATTTTTCCCGCAGAAAAGCTCAATAAACCCTCTTAATCTGATTATCATCGTTCGAAAACCTCGTGTTTCCGTTATTTTTTCTCTTGAAAACGCTCATTTTTTTCAGGATGAACCGTAACGCCGTCAGCCGCCTCTTGGCCCTCAGCCGTTTCGCCCAAAAGCGTCACGGACATGGACACCATGTAAGCTCCCTCTATACTTAATACCTTTTTTCTAAACCTGTTTTTTCTCTCAGGTCGCCAACCCAGGACCACCATGCAACTTCGACATGATGCCAGTGCCATTCCAGTCGTACAAGAAGGTCTACGGAGAGCTTCAGGGAAAGTTCAACACCTACTTGGCCGTCTCCGCCGTCTTCTTCGCCTCGTCGTTCGCCACCGCCTGCTACACGAACCTCTTTGCGTTCGAGGAGGCCATCAGACCACCACAGAGCTACCGCAATCGTCAATAATTTCGTGCTCTTTTTTCTCTCGCGATTTTTTTCGTCTGTCGAATGTTCTATTGTAATTCCTCTCCCCATATTTTATAGACCCTAGCCGGATTGTGATTCCGTTTGCCTCCTCATTGGCTAATGAATTACTTTTGACTGTTTGTCAAGGTTCCCGCCCCTTCAGAATCATCGGTTTTTATCACATATTCAGATATTTAATCGACCCATTTCTCCCCTCAAAAAAAGCAATCTCTAGGCACCACAAAATAATCTGAATTGCAAATTTCTAATGATACGGTGGAAATTGTCGACGAGATGATATCCTCTTCTTTTCATTCGCATTTCCGATTGATTATGAGCTGCCGCCGGATGCTAATGACAAGCTCTTCGCCGCTTCGTCAACAACTCCAGAAAAAAGATGCTCCAAAAATAGAGTCGTTGCCTCCAGAGGAGCGAGGAAGATACAAAGTCGCCACGATTCCCAATGCGATTTGTGCGGCGAGGTATCCAGGGGGACCACGTGGAAAACTAAGGGGGAATTTTTTGTAGAATCGCTGCCACACCACTCATTGGATATCTTGTTGTTCAGCATCATTTCACACCGGCTTTTGTGCTTTTTACAGTCGCCGGAGCCACTGATTTGGTAGGATTTTGGGGGAGAAAAAGGGAATTTTGGAGCCGAAAAAAGAATTTCTCAAATCACCAGAAAGGAAAACACTTTCTGGAATGGAAATCGGAGCTTCGAATTGCCCCAAAAGCTTTTAAAAGACTGAAAATGAGCTTGAAATTTTGAAAAAATTCAAAAAAACAGCATTTTTTGAAGTAAAAACTCAGAAAAAACGGCTCCGGGACATTTCTCACCCGGACATTTCGAACCCAGACATTTCGCACCCAAGACATTTCGCACCCAAAAAACGCGATTTTAGCGGAAACAAGTCATTTTTCGAGCTTTTTTCGATAAATGATAAAATTTTTGTAAGAATCAGAATATTCCATTAGTTTATTGATATTTTTTCGCTATCGCCACGAAAAATCGTCGATTTTTGAGATGGCAGGCAATCATGTTGTAAATCACTGTTATTGTGGCGTTAGCGATAAAATATCAATAAACTAATGGAATATTCGAATTCTTACAAAAATAATATCATTTATCGAAAAAAATTGCTCGAAAAATGACTTGTTTCCGCTAGAAACGCGTTTTTTGGTTGCGAAATGTCTTGGGTGCGAAACGTCTGGGTGCGAAACGTCTTGGGTGCGAGATGTCTTGGGTTCGAAATGTCCGGGTGCGAAATGTCCCGGAGCCGAAAAAACGGGAAAAAATCCTCAAAAAATTTTTTTAAATGGATTTTCAGCTTTTTTCGTTCTCTACAGTTCTCTTGAATGCACAAAAACTGGAATTTGAAAGATCCAAAATTCGAACAAAAATTTAGCATTTTTTGTATTCCAAAAAAATTTCGGAAATCAAATAAAAATTCCGAAGTTTTTCGCTTTGAAAAACTTCAAAAATTTCGGATTTTTCACAATATTCTACCAAAAATTTCGGAAAAAACGCTGAAAAATCCCAATTTCAGCTCGATGGTTGGATTGCTCGTAATGTACCGGGTCAAAAGTCACTACTCGGATCAGTTTTAGATCCGGTCGCCGATAAACTACTGATTTCGACAATGTTTATAACTATGACACATGCCGGACTTATTCCACGTAATAACTATCTTTTTTTTCGAAAAACATTTTTGAGCAAGAGTTTTAAAACGCGCTCTAATCGTACTTTAAATAACACTGTATTGGTAGTGCGATTGGGGCGCATTTTCTGACAAAAATTGTTCTGTTAGTGGTCAGCAAATACGCTCTAATCGCACTTTCAGAAACAATGTGTAAAATCGAGAGATGCAGACACCTTTTTCTTCGTGTCTCCTTCGAATTTCAACCCTATTCTTAGAAGTGCAACTGGAGCGCATTTTCTGATTTGGTTCCAAAAAAAATTATCTGAAAATGCGCTCTAATCGCATTCCTGTAAATAGTGTTTTTCTCTGCACCTCTCAATTCTAAACACTATGTTTTAAAAGTGAGATTAGAGCGCATTTTTCGACCCAAAAAATTCAAAAAATTTCGTTACAGTACCTCTCACCTCGATCGTCATTCTTCGTGATGTGTGTCTTATCACTGGTGGATTCTACAAAAGATATCAAGTGATGAGTCCACCGTATTCACTCAATCGTTTCTTTAATCCACAAGTCTCGTCAATGCAAGTCGTTCCTACTATGATGAGTAAGGTATGTGCGGGGGGAGGCGGGAATTTAAAATTTTTTGAAAAAAAAAATTCTAAGAATTTCTCATCGGTGAAAAAGAAATAGAAGCTGTGAGACCACAAAAAGCCAAAAACTTGAAAAATCCCAAACTCCTGTTACACGGGTTTGGCGGGAATTCAAATTTTTTCAAAAAAATTTTTTTCTGAAAAATTCGAATAGAATATATCAGAGAGCCGTTTGATGAGCTAGAAATTCGATGAAATTTTTTTTCAATGCAAATTTTGCGGGAAAGTCGAAATTAAAAATTTTTAAATGAAAGCGTGGCAAAAAATCAAAAAAGCTGAAAAAGGAATTTTTCAAATTTCATCTACCAAAAAAAAATTTTAAGGCAAAACTTTGAAAAAATGCTCCAAATTTTTCTTCCAGAAAAATTTTGTACTGCTCTTGGAGAAACAAATTCGAAAACAGTTTTTTCTCTCACAAAAAACGGGAAACCAGCCATTTTTTTTGCATATACCGTAAAATCTGTAATAGAAGGACACCTTCAATAGAAGAACCCCTTTAATAGAAGGACACTGTCGGGGTATGTTTGAAAAATAGAAGGACACCCTTTAATTAAAGGACACCTATCACTTCTTTTCATTGGAAACTTCAAAAAAACTCTTCGAAGCTAAAATAAATTGCAATGAACAGGATTTTTTTTTATTTTTATTAGTTTTCTTAGCTTTTTCGTGGTTTTGTTCGGTGCAGAAATTCAAGTAAACAAACTATTTTGTGAAAAAATCGTGCTTATTTCTAGCCTACCAGAGCTTCGAGAAATATAAGGACATCCTCTAATTGAAGCACACCTGTAATAGAAGGACATCAAAAAAAGGGGTTGAAAAATAGAAGGACATGTCCCTCTATTACAGATTTTACGGTAAATACCAAAACGTTAGTTCTTGAAATGGAACTGTCCGAGAGGAGTTCACAGCAGAAATTAATTTTTTCGACCATAAAATTCTCATTTTTCCAAAATCCCAAGCGCTCCATTGAACATCACATGGCACAGTGCCAAAACGTGTATTTTGTACATTCTGACATTAAAAGCAGTGTTTGCATATTAAATTCTTATAAATGGCTACTGTAGGGCTACAGTACCCCTCCCCAAAAACCCGCGAAAAATTCAATTTTTTTCCAGATCAACACAGTCCTTCAACTCTCCCTTGTTGCTCTTTCTCTCGCTTCACCAGTCTTTGAATTCGCTCCTGCGGCCAACGATGCAATCTTTGCCCTCGGATGTGCTACTGCCGTCACTACAGTATACTCGGGACTACAGTATGCCAGTGGAAAAGCCATCAAAAAACTTTAATTGTATTTAATTTGTCGTTTGACTGTGATTTTTTTTTGTTGTTTTTATACAGGTTTCTCAATAAATACCAAAATGAGGATAAATTTATTGTCTAGGAAAAAATAATGTAACGAAATCCTACTCTGTTCTAGAAGACGTGAAAATTTCGCAACTTTTCTGAAACATTGTCAGAAACTTCTGGTGAAACTTTTCGAGCTATTTTTGGCCTATTGTTGAGTTTTTGACCAAAAAATTTCATAACTTTTAGTCTGAACTATTTCCAATGAGCTTTATTTTCAAATTTAAAGTTCCTCTGAAAAAAAAGAACTTCCTAAATTTTTAGAATCACATTTTTTGCCAAAAGTTTTTTTCTCGAAAAACAAAGGTAGATGACAGTATATCAAATTTTTTGGCAGCAACATTCAGAAATTCGAGCTTGACAGAATAGAAATATAGATTTTACTGAAATCTTCTTCTGTAAATCTCTACAACCTTTGTTTTCATATAAGATGAGCTGAACGTCCAACAAACCGAAATATTCGTCTTGTTCAGACTAATAGAATTGATCGTTATTTGGCTTGAAGAACCGATAAATTCAACTGGTTAAATCAGTAAAACCTGGGAGACAACAGAAGGTTCTGAAACAAAGCCTGACTGATATCAAATATATGAATGTATTAGGCCAATCTTGTTACTCTGTTATTTTATAGAAAACTGTCTGCCGGTTCGCTTGGAAACTCTCAATCGTCCGATTTTTAAATATCCATATTAGATTTTACCGTTATGATGTCCGTAATTGGTTCATCGGGGCTTACAATCAGAATATCTCTGTACTGTGCGTACAAGCTATACCAACGTGAACCTCATCCAGTGCTTTCTTGTAGTTCTATTGCTTATTTCTAATGTATCAGGAGACTATTTTCCATAAATTCGATAGTCAAGCATCTATCACATGTTTCACAGTAGTAGTTTCAGTCTGTGGTGCACAAATGTCAAAAACTCCTTTTTCGGATTACAGAAGCGCAAGGATAAAATTAAATTTACAGCAAATGGAAACTTCCGAAAGTTCGGTTTTTTCCAGAATCTGAACGCAAAACAAAACTCTTCTATTACAGGTCTTTTCCAATCCAAAAACTTCTTTTTCTTCCATAAACCTTCTCGAAGATACACATGAACACACACTCCTCCAACAAACGATCCACATCACTTGATGACTCATTCCCTCTCTCTTCCTTCCATCCTTCAACCATCTGCGTCTCCACTGATCTGTATACTATCTCCTGAACGTTTACCATTTGTCTGCGTCTCTTGCTCATCAGTACTATTTCCCCATCTCTCTTCCCTTTCCTATGACCACCAACCAACCCAAACAACATTTTCTCGAGGAGAAAAGGAAAACGATGTGCGCCTTCTTCTCCTCCCCCCTTTTATTCCTTATTTTACCCGCACCCAACCACCCGGTCCTTAAGTTAGGTTGGGTTGGAAGGACCAATTTTTGGATTGAAATTTGAAAATTTCTAAAGCTTTTCTAATAAGTTGATATTGTCTAGTTGTTTTTTTTTTGAGATTCGGTTTTCGGAAAACAAAAATTGGCTGAATTTTATTGGAAAACCGAAAATTCATCATTCTTCGTGGAATTTTCATTCATTTTTAACTACTATAATGATAAGTTTTGAAAAAATATTCGCTCAATTTTGTTGGAAAAGCTGAAAATGTAATTTTTTATTCTCTAAAAAAGAGTCCGAAACGAACAGTTTTTTGGAGCAGGCGAGAACATTTTCTCCAGTTTTTTTTGTACAGTATGGAATGTTTTGAACACATTTTCGACTGGTTTTTTTTATTTTTTTTTTAATTGAGAAAAGTTTTTGAAAAAGTATTTGGGTGATTTTGCCAAAAAAGGCAAATTAGATATTTTTTCTGAAAACTTTTTTGAAGGTTCTTAGCTTCATCCTTCCTTACGCACGTTTTTTTCACAAAAGTTAGTCACCTAATTCAAAAATTTTAATTCGCGGTATTTTTCGATCTACTTTAGCTATTTTCAGAGAGTTCAAAGTTCGTATGTGGATGTATGCCGTTCTAGAACTTTCTTGTATCAGGACTGTATTGGATCAGAACTGTCACGTATGAGAAAAGCGAAATTGATAATAACATTTTCTGTTCTGATGCGGGACAGTTCTGGCATGGGACACTTCTGATAAGGGATGTTCTGGAACGCCCTACCGTTCCGTCTGCGAACACCGTGCAAGTTTTTCACGTCACAATGAACAAAATACACGTTTGGCACTGTGCCAAGAAGATTTTCAATGGAACATCTTTGCATTTCGAGAATATTTTTTTAAATTCCATCAAATAACCCACTTCGACTAGTTTGAGCAGGGAAGAAAGTCAAAAATTTTGACAAAATTTTTTCGCCACATCAAAAATTAAAACAAAAAGCATGAAAGATCAAAGAAACAAAACATAAAACTTTTGGAATAACTTTAGAAAACAAACGTGACAATCATATGATTCCTGAAATTAGTTGCTTTTGCTCTTGATGTTATAAACTAAAAAAAGGAAATTTGCTATTTCCGGTGCATTAGTTTTTCATGGAAAACCAATAGTTACTAATGGGGGGTATGTATAATTTTTGATGTGTTTTTATTTTTGATTGCAGTTGTTAGTGTTTATCTAGTGATAGGGACCTACTTAGAAATGAGAGAAAAAAAATTTTTTTTTGAAAATAAGTAGAAGAGTTTCAATTCTGGAATTACAAAAATCCTGTTCTAGACTGTTCTTGAAAAATTCTAGAAAAGAAGAAAAAAGTATCAGTTTCAAAATTTTTTTTTGAAAACTTTGGTTTTTTAATTTTTTGTATTTCCTTTTTTTTCAAAGTGAAAATGAACAAACTTATTGAAATTTTAAAATTTTTTTTGAAAATAACCCTAAACCATTTTCTTGGAATAGTTTAGACAGTTCAGCTCTAGTCCCACAGAAAAGAACTCATTTTTTGAATAATTTTTTTGATTCATCTTGTTTTTTTAAAGACATTTTTAAAATTCTAAAGTTGTAGAATTTTTTTCAGTATTCCCAATTCCTTACCAATTGCCTCCCTGTACTACTTAACCCAAAATTTTGGGCTTCCATTTTTCCCGAAATTCCCGTTCTCAATTTTCAGAATACTACTCATCATCATCACTATCCAAATCATAATCCTAAACACCGTCCTTGAGTGGTTTTTCTCCTTCCCATAAAACCCAAAATTCTATTTGATTTTCACATTAGGTTTCCCCCCTCCCTTCATTCTCCCCATTTCAAACCTCAAATAGAAAAGAGTCTCTCTCGTTCGTTTCCCTTTTTTTATGGAAAAAAAGGACAATTGGATTTTCAATCGGACGCCCCGCCGGCCAGCCGATCGCCACGTCATTGTTTTGTTTTCCTCTCAATCTTCTTTTTTGATCTACCGGCTTTCTATTTTTGGAGCCGAACATCTACAACCGTTCCAATTTTCCGAAAAAGTGAATTAATGCAAACATTTTCAAATTTTGAAACATTTTTTGGACTGTTCTGAATTCCGAAATGATTTTTTATACTGATTCTAGTTTTTATTTTAAAATTAATCGAAAATAGTTTCTAATAGTACAAAACTTCGTTGGAAAACAGCCAGATTGTTGGCCTAGAATCCAAAAAAACCATTAAATAACGAAAATTTTGAATTAAAATGAATAAATTCGGCCATAAATGAGCACTTCGCCAAGGTTCTTGGCAACCAATCTGGCTGCTTTTAAACGCGATTTCGTACTAGTTCAAGTAATTTCGTAGTAGATATAAAATCAAAAATTTTCAGAAAAAAGTGTCTTTATGTAAATTTTTCAAATAAAAAGCAGTCGTGAAATATGGAAATAATGAATCAAAAACAAAAAAACATGTATCAAAACACATCTTTTCAAGAAAAAACCAAAAAGGCAAGCTCTGGATTTTCAAAAAAAAAAATTAAAAAGATCAAAAAAATCATCTAGTTCAAAGTCAGTGAACTTATAATTTCTTATTTCTGTAAATCAGAAAATTTCCAAGATACCAGACTTGTCACGGGCTGGGCCGGGCTTTTTTCAGAAGTTTCACCGGCCCGGGGGTCAAAGCAAAACATGTTTTTTTTTTGAAAAAAAATTTTTTCGCGGTTTTTTTTTCTAGTTTTTTGGCCTATGTTTTCAGGGAGGAAATTCTGATCTATTTTTGAGTAAAAAGACCCAGGAAAAGTTTTGAAATAGGGCTGAAAATTAGGAAAAAACGTGCTTCAAAATTCAAAAATTTTCAAACCGGAGAATTTTCAAACCCGACCGGGCCGACCCGGATTTCGACAAGTCTGCAAAATACACTATTTGTATTTTTTCGCCAAAAAGTTATATAAAAACATGGTTAATTCTCAGCCAAAGCCACTAAGTTATAAACTACTTTCACAAAAAACCCGGTTGCAGAAAGTGAAAACCGAAACTTTTGAATTTTTTAAAATCAAAGTTTCGATTTTTTCAAGACATGGTTCCCAAAAAGGCCTGTATTCTGAGTTCAAAACGCTCCGAATACTCATTTTTACCATTTTCAAAAAAAATATTTAATTCCGTGTCTTTTTCTTCCTTTCTCTCCATCGGAAACTTCAAAAAAGAAAAAGAGTTCCCGAGTTCAAAGTTTGCTCATAAAAATGTATGTATTTGCTCTCTGACTATGTCAACTATCGAGTACACCTTTTCCTCCAAATAAAGCGAATCCAACCAAAACGTTCTTTCATTCCCGGAAAAAATGAAATCAATAAAAGAGACTATCTAATCTTCATGTGTCTCTGTGTCTGTATGTGTGTTCTTTTTTATCGTTTGTTGTTTTTTTTTCTTCGTTTCTCAAGACAATCAATGACTCATTCTCCTCTTTTTCCTTTTCTCTCCTTTCAATCGAGTTACGGTCACCCCATTTTGATGTTACGTAAACTTTGAAATTTCGTCATACTCATTTTTTTCTGTTTTTAGTCACTTTTTGGTTATTTTTAGCTGCATTTTTGAGAATTAGTGCCCTTATTTTTCAAACTTTTTTCAAAAAATTTCAAAATTTTCAAGTTCGCGGGTGATCGGCTTGAAATTTTTACCTGAAATATGCTCGAATGTAGTCGAGAAATTTCAAAAATTTTAAAATCCCGGGCCATCTTCTCAAAATTTTTTTGAGGTTTGCATAAAAGTTGTATTTTGTCCGTATAAATTTCCGACTTTTTTTTTCAATTTCGTTTTTTCTTCTTTCATTTTATTTTTTCATTCTCCAGATTCATAGTACAATGGCCACTCCGGTGCCAAAACCCCGGACAAAATTCGGCACCGACAGTCTTAGTCCCGAACAGCAGAGTCCCAGTCAAAATCAGGTTGGTCCTAAAATTTTTGAGATTTCTTTTTGTACAAAACTTATTCCGTTGGGCTCTGCAAATTAGATTGAGTTATCAGCGTGTCAATATTGCTTATCAGTTATTATCAGTATGGCAAAACATTCAGAAATGCGAAAGAGTTCCATTTATTATCACAGTGCCAAAATTTTTATTTTATGCATACTAACGTGAAGAACATGCACGGTGTTTGCGTAATGAACTCACATTACTACAGTACTTCATGAAAAAATTGGATGGAAAGATTTGGAAAAATTCGAACTTTTCTACAGTACACACGAGAAAAAAAATTGACTAGCCTTTAAAAAAAATATGTCATTTATCGTATGAAATAACCCAACGTAGTCAGAAAGTCAAAAAAAAAATTGAATCATTTAAGCTCCGCCTTTTTTTTTGATTCAAAGAAAGACTTGAAGAATGAAACTTCTTGGTATTTTGAGATAGAGCGAACCTGTTTTAATTGGCTTTCTGCCAGCTTTTTCATCGTTCTAGCTGTCAACGAAAACGGGGCGGAGCCTATTCTCCTGAACTGTATTTTTAGTCATATTATCTTGAATTTTCATCTCTTTTATAGTCCAAAATTAAGTTATTTTTTGATAGTTGCCTTTTTTTATCAGGTTAAAAGCTCATTCACAGATTACTGTACAAATTATGAATTTTTCAAATTTTTGAAAAAAAAGTTGGACTACTGTGCTTCAAGTGCCCGAACACAAGTCTGTATAGCTTTTTTAAAATGATCCAATTCGCGAAATCAGTGTATACAACTGAACGACGAAATGCATACAACAACAAAAAACTGAATTTTTTCAGCCATCCTCCACCCCGATCTCCCCATCCTCTTCAAATCACTCTGACACCGCTCCACCAACAAACTCCACAACATCAGATGACGTCGTCCTTCGCCGTCCTCCAGAATTAGAAGAAATCGCTCGTCCTAATGCCGGAAATCCACCTGTAGTCCCCCCGCGACCACCTGCAAAACCGCCACGTGCCATGACAACAGCGAATTCAGCAGCAGTTCAAAATTTTGGAAACGTATTAGGAGAGTTGAGGCTGAATTTGGGAGAAGGGCCTTCCACACACAAACCACCGCCTGAAATTGGGTTGATTTTTGACCCTGAAGCAGGGAATTCGGAGCCAATGAGCCCACCTCAGAGACATGCCCCGCCCCCTCCAAGACCTCCACCGCCGCCAGGATGGGTTCCAGTGCCAGTGAAAGAAGTGAAGGCACCGATGATTCCGGATAGAGTTTCTTCGCATTCAAAGTAAGTTGAGAAAAATACTTTCTATTTAAAAATTTTTTGGCCTGAAACCTAAAACGTTTTT
Organism: Caenorhabditis doughertyi; assembly: GCA_963572265.1. Taxonomy (NCBI): domain Eukaryota; kingdom Metazoa; phylum Nematoda; class Chromadorea; order Rhabditida; family Rhabditidae; genus Caenorhabditis; species Caenorhabditis doughertyi. The sequence goes on from OY751555.1 coordinate 17,383,558, forward strand.
TTTTAAAGAACTAAATCTTTTTTCGGAAAAAGCTTATCAAAAAAAACGTGACAATGTTTGTTGGGTTCCGATTGAGAAAAAGTAATCGAACTTTTTTTTCAAAAAAAAAAATGGCGCGGAAAACTTGAAGTTTGGGGGCTCCAATCTTGTTTTGCGATCGGAATATTTTGAAAACACTTTTCAGATTTAGCTATAATTTTGAGGGTATTCAAAGTTTTTGAACCCCCTCATCTCATCGCAAAAATTTTGAAATTTCTGGAAACTTCAGATAGAACTACAACGATGTGCGAAAAAAAAATTTCCAGACATTTTTTTTGGTTCCAAAAATTGTCCCAGAAAAAATTATATAAAAACTTTTTCCAGTCGCCCCCTCCCAGCTCTGCCAATCGATGTGAATCTGACTCCTGCGAACTCGGGTCCATCAACATCTTCTCCTTGCTCATCTTCTCAGCAAACTGTAGAAAATCCCATTTATCTATCTCTAGACGCGTATCGCAATATTTCCGGAATCACACCGTCACCTTCAAATCGTAAGTTTTTGCAAAATTTTCACAAGTTTTCGAAAAATCAAACAATTTTATCACGCACAGCAATATTGTTAGCTCATACGGGGTTTCATCTGCGCAATTGCGGCGCACTTTTAGTTTAAGCCACGCCCCTAACTGTGTGAAAGTGAAAGTTTCGGTTTGCTAGGCAAGCTTTGCACAGTTAGGGACGTGTTTTAATAAAACCCGCTCGTAGGAAATGACGAAAACTTTTCCGGCTATTTTCAAAATTAAAGAAGTACTCAAAAAATTTTCAGCGCCCACCGCATCGCCGGATTGCGATGAGCTCCGCGAGTGGCTCACAGAAGAGGAAGAAGCCGAAATAAGTTGCTCTTCTTCCCGACCAGAAGACCTCAACTCAAATATTCCATCACTATCCCGACCATCAGTCAGTTCTCAGAATCTGGAAGAGAATCCTTATACTCCATGTCCACGACGGTCTGATTATTCTAGTAGCGAGTTTGTCGGCAGCACAATTGACCCATTTGATGATATCTTTTATAATAATTCCGCGACGTCTTCATCGTCAAAAAATCAGAATCTCTATGTTTCGCCGCAGTTTGAGAAAAATCAGAATCATAATGACAGTTTTGATCATGTTGTGGAGGCGTGTGCCACGCCTAGTCCTCTTCCAACTAATCATATGTATGTTAATGTGCCTGGAATTTATCCATCAATTGATGATTTAAATCATTCGGAGACAGACGGATTATGTGAAAATGGAAAGGATCGGAAAATGAAAATCGATGGAAGTTCGATTACGTTTGTGGGATTTGTTTGTGTGACGAGTGTGAGTTTTTTTCTAATCTTTGAAATGTTTTCTGAAAATTTGAGAAAAAAACCGAAAGTTACTGTTTGAAAAATAAAATTAGTTAGTTGGGTATCCTAAAGTCAAGGTTTGTGATAAGAAATGGTCCGAAAAAATAAAAAAATTCGGTCTGAAACTTTTCAAAATTTCCAACTGTACCGAAGTTAACGCTTTTTGGGCTCCGTGGAGCCGTTTCAAATAGGTTTTCCAAAAATTTACTTTTTTTTCATTTTTTAGACCAATTTTCCAAAAATCGGCAAATATCTGGAAATCTGCAATTTTCAGTTTTAGAAAATCATAGAAATTTTTTTTTGGCGTGGTAAAAACTGAAAATACATTCCTAGTCCCTCTAGAGTCATCTAAATATTTTTAGACAATTTTCAAGAAAAAATTCTGAAATTTAGGAATTTTGCAGGAAATTTTGAAACAAAAATTTTGAAACATTTTCAACTTTTGGTGAATCCAATTGTGTAAAAATTGTGTGTCTTTACCTTGGAAACAAAAGAATTGAAAATCAAAAAAACGATATCAATTGTAAATATTCATCGTTTGTGGGATAAAAATAAATTTTTTCAAAAGTGAAAATTTTGAATTTTCGTTCCAACTATAATAAAAACAGTGGAAATGTCCAATTTGAGTTCAAAAAGCAGCCCAAGAAAACATCAAATTTCAAAATGCTTTCTGTTCGAGATAAGTTCACGACAGGATTTATTTCAGACACCAAAAAATCGGCTTCAGACCGGTTTGAATAACTGTTTCATTGGAAAAAAATTTTCGGAAATTAAAAAATAATTTTTTTTTTCAATCAGAGCCTTGGAATAATTTAGCGATCTGAGGTACAGAAAAATGTAAAAAAAAAATATTTCCAGACCAAAAAAGAAAAGCGTCTCCACTGTCGTCTTCGAAGCATGCAACTCAGTTTTCACGATGACGAAGAATCCACAGAAGCCTGTCACGGCCCATACGACATCAAGGACATCTACCTCTTCCGTCAAATTCCCAATACAACTGATGCACCTTCGACGTCTTCAGGAGGCTCCGTGTCTTCATCTTCATCCTCCACGTCTTCAATTCTAATTCATGTTGGCGAGAAGCGTCACGTCATCTCATTCACCCCGGAAGACCCTCCAAATCTTTGGATGTTCTTTTTATCCGAAGCATGGCTTTCGTTGAATTACGGGCTCACGGCTGCTCTTCGGGATGCGGATGAGCTTACGATATGTGGAATGACGTGGATTAAGCATGGAGCAACTGGAGAATGGAAATGTTGCTCCGCGGGGATTAATAACCTGACTCTTCATTATATGTTAGCTGATTCAAGGGATAGAATTCATAAAAGAAATAGTCATGATACGGAAACGGGTGCTTCTGTTGGATTAGCAATCGGATCGAGTATTGGAGATGAACTGGTGGAAGTGGATTTACGAAAAGTGATGACGATGAGAGATAGAATTGATAAATCAGAGTATTGTCCAAATGTGAAGCATAAGAGGGGACCATTTTCCATTACGTTGCATGGAGTGTAAGTTTTTGGGAAAGCGTAGTGAACGCAAGCGTCTGCATACCCGCTCTATTGCAACCCCGCCCACCTCGTAAAAATAGTTCTCCTTTTGGAGAGAGCAGCCAGACACTTACTGTCTACTTGTCTGGCCGCTCTCTCCAAAAGGAGAACTATTTTGACGAAGGTGGGCGGGGTTGCAGTAGAGCGGGTATGCAGATGCTTGCGTTGACTATAGTGTACATTCTGTCGTACGATATGGCGCAGGGTTGGGCGTTTCCGAAGTTTTTTGAAAACTCGCCGTTGCGAAAATTGGTAAAAAAAAATCGGAAAAAAGAAATTTCCCGAGCCAAAATTTGACGAACATTTCCGGTATAGACAAATTTCGGAAAAATTAATGAAACAAAGGTTTTTTCTCCTCAATAATGACTTTGAGAATTTTCTGAAAATTGGCACAGAGACTAATTTTGACCCCCTGAGAACGAAAATCGACATTAGAATCGCCACAAATCCCGTCAGAAAGTTTTGATTCTGAAACGTTTTTCGTAGTTTCTTGGAAACCGACTGAAACTTCCTAGAAGCTTCAATAATTCAAGTTTCTAGCAAAATTTTGTATTGGACGATGTCTGAAATTCAAAATAACGGGCTCAAACGGGATTCGTGGCCCTTCGCACTGTAATTTGTATTCTCACGCAGGCCGAATTAGTCTATGGTAAAATTTATAAAAAATTCTCAAAAATGAAAGTTGAATTTCAGTGTGAAATTCATGTGTTTGTCGGAAACTTTTCGGAAATTTTGTTTGGAAAATTCTTACGAAAAATTTGCCAGTCCGAATATTTACGGCCGATTTTCGGAAAACTTCCGTTTTGCCGGTTTTTTTCTGAAATTTTATTTTCCAAATTTTCTATCTGAAAATCAAAAAAAAAATCGGAAACTAACGGAAACTAAAAACTAAAAGTTCCTTTCCCATGGAAAGTTTTTTTCCATGTTTTCAAACTCACAAATTACCGTAACCTTCTAAAATTACAGTACCCTCTACATTGATTCCCGGGATGATGCTACAACTACACACTGGTTTGAAGCTATCGATACTCTTCTGAAACGACCAGCAACAAGACTAGAAAACTTGAGATTGACGGGTGATAATATTCCAGTGGTAAGTAACAACTTGTCGGGTCCTAGACCAGCGGTTTTTAGGACGTGAATGTTTTCAAACGCGATTTTTTTTTAATTTTCAGCCAGAAAATTTTTCAGATCGTCGACAAATGCATCCGATTCGTCTCCGCATATGGAATGAAATCTGAAGGAATCTACCGAAGAAATGGAAAAGTGACCGAGGCGAAAATCATATTGACAAAATTAACAGAAGGTAAGACAATAAATATTTATTTTTATTCAGGATCCCAATCAGATTTCACATTATCCATTGTCGGATAATCACCGCTTGCCACTTTGGCTCCTTTCGCAATTCGCATTTCCTTCTCGTTTAGTGGAATTTTTCGGGGGGCCTGCAAAATAGTTTTTATTGAATTTTCACTAGTTCCCTGCGAGGGTAGGAAAGCGCGCCCTAATGCTAAAAAAGTTTAATACTCAGTTTTGCCGCATTCCTTAGAAATTCGGTTTAAAAAATTCGGCCGAAATTGAGTTAATTGTCAATTTAGCATTAGAGCACGCTTTCTTATCTCCGTGGGAAACCCGTGTGGGAATTATTTAAATTAAAAAATGTCCCCTTATTTTTTTTCCAAAATACGAAAATGTGAGAAAATAAGAGAAAAAACTGAAGAAGCAAATTTGAATTATCTAACAAAAATTGTTCAAGAGGAGTACACATTTTTTTTGGATTAGCCAAATTTTTTGTTTAGTTTTCCTCTTTTATTATTTCAGTTTCATCTTGTTTCTCGAAAAGAACTCTCAGAAACGTTTTTTTCGAAATTTTCAAATATTGGGAAAAAAATTGTCCGAGAGGAGTACACAACGTTTTTTTCGAAACCCGGTTTTTTACAACTTCTTTTTATCGTCCAGAACAGAAAAAAAAGTTCCGAAATTTTTGAAAGTTGAGAGAAAAATTGTCCGAGAGGAATACAAAAAAAATTTTCTATTCCTAGGCCAGGAAAAATACTTTTTTGATAGGGTAAAGACCAATTTTTAGAGCGGTATGCCGTTCCAGAAAATTCCGGACCTGTTCCTTATCAGCACTGTCCCGTGCCAGAACTGTCCGTCTCAGAACTGCCCTCTTTCAGAACTGTCCCGTATGAGAACAGCGAACTTCGCACGTGAAAAAAATTTCTGTTTTGAGACGGTACAGTTCCGATACGGGGCAGTGCTGATTAGGAATAGTTCGGTTACGGGACGATTCCTGGTATGGGACCGTTCTGATATGGGGTACGGTTCAGATACGGGACAGTTTTAGTAAGGGACACGGTTCTGGAACGTCCCATCAAAAAAAATCCGATCCCAAAAAACTCACATCCTCAGGTCCATCCTCTTTTTTCTTACTCTTTCTCCTCTTTTTCTCTCGATGCTTTCTTCTCTTTTTATGCTTTTTCTTCTTTTTCTTCCGTTTTGAATCACTTAATTCTTCTAAAAGTTCCAAAAGTTGTGATTCCAATTCGGCCTCTTTCAATGTTTGTTGCTCTCTTTTTGTCGAATCAGAATCCAAATTTGCCGACGTTTTGCTCTTTTTGCACAGAATTAGGATTAGAGAAGTTGATAGAAACACTGCAAAAAAATTTTTTCCAACTTTTATTGGTTGAACCGGTCGAATCAAAACTGGTCGGTTGAAAACTGGACGAATCAGAACTGATCTTTATAAAAACCGACCGTTTAAGAACTGCCCGGATAAGAACTTTTCAAATGCACGTGTTTGGGATCTTTCCATTGCTTGCAGGCCATTGCAGCAAAGTTGTGTCAGTTCTCTTCCGGGCAGTTCTGATAATGTACAGTTCTGATTCAAGAAGTTCTTAATCGACCAGTTCTGATTCGTCCAGGGTTCTGTTTTGTCCAGTTCCGATTAGCCGAAAAAAAATTACCTCCGAGAAAATGAAGAAAGCATATGAAAATAGTTGACTTCAAAATAATCATAATTTGTGCGAGAAATGAATTTTTCGATTTTTTTTTTCGGAATAAAAATTTTTTTCTTTCGTTGAAAAACTTTTTTTCTCGGTGGAGCACGCTTATTTCCAAAATTTTGACGTTTTTTCGGAAAAATTCAAAAAGCCACTTAAAAATCTGTGGTCCCATTTTTCGAAAATCACTAATTTTTAAACAAGATTCTAAATTTTTCGATTCGCATGTTTTGCTCGGTGTACTGTAATTTACAAAAGCTCAAACTTGATACGCAAACATCTTAACGTCGGAATGCACAAAACACACGATTTGCCACTGTTCCAAATGATGCCCAATAGAGAAAATTTGCATTTTGGGAAAGTTCCGAATTTGAGAAAATCGAGATTTTTATTTTTTCCAAACAAACTCTGGAAAACAACTGAATAATGGCCTGTGATGGCCTAGAATTTGCTGGCCTAGAATCCGACAAGTTAGTGAAATGCTTATTGGGCTGAAATTGGAGTCTAGCATAATCTTTTTTACATACAAAAAATTCCACCAAAAAACCTTTTTCTGAAAATTCAATATTTCCAGACCCCGTCGGCTTCTACCCAGTCCAGGAAAACGACGAGACGGTGTACGCCGTAGCAGATGTCCTTCGTCAATTTTTCCGTCGTCTCGACGAGCCCCTATTCCCATCTTCAGTCCAAGCAGATCTCTTCGAACTAGCTCTTGAATCCCAATCCCCCGAGCTCTACAGACAATATGCTGAGCTCATTGAGCAATTCCCAAAAGTGCATCATGCGACTCTAAAGAAATTAATTGGGCATTTGAAAATGGTCTCTGAGCACGCTCAGGAGAACCGGGCAAGTATCGAAAATCTGGCAAAAGTCTTCGCGGCCAGTCTTTTCTTAACGGATGCAATGGATGAAAAAGTGTTCAGTGAGAGTTATAATCATCAGATTAATGCGATGATTCATTTGATAACGGGATACGATGTTATATTCCAGGTAGGGAAAAGGGGGATGAGCTTAGGTTCTAAAGAAATGTTTTTGTAGATAAGTATGGAAGAAGAGCTGTCAAGGCAAATGGTTAACGATGCGGAGAAAAAGTCGTTGAATGCGGTAAGCGCTTTTTGTCTGTGCTTTCTCGTAAGATCTGGTGTACACACTGAGTTTTCAATTTTTGAAAATGTTCAAGGAAAAAGAACTTCGCTTCCAATAGAACCAGAAACTGGCGAAAAGACTAATTTAGACTTCCTGAGAGCAATAGTTATAACGAAAAAGATGAGAAATTCAAAAAAAATTCTTGCAGTCTGAAAATTTCAAAAATTTCAAACTCAAAATCTATAATTCTGGCGGAATTTATGCTTTTGGGATTCCCAATACATAGCCTGAATATTTTTTTCCAATTTTCAAATTTTTTTTTCAGACAAATAATTTTTTCAAAGTTTATTTTAGGAAGAAATTCTGGCTACAAAACTTTTCAAAACTATCAAAACCTCAGGCTTTTTTCTCGCGTTTTGAAAAAAACCATCTGAAAAACGCCCTTCAACTTTTCAAAATTTTAAATTTTCAGCCAGACTTTTTACTAGAGGATGTCTGAAATCCAGAAAATTGAAGCTGAAAAATTTCAGATTTCAAAATTTCAAAAAAAAAAACCTTTCAGAAAAAACCAAGCCCCGACTTCATCGTCCCTATCCATGTCTGGGAGAAAGAGAACCGTCCATTCAACGTTCAAATGAGTCTCGCCAGTGAGGAAGTATGTCGAGAAGCAATTGTAAAACGTGGCTTCGACGGTCCCCCAGACTCCCCTTACGCCGTCTTCGAGTGTGTAGCCGACGGTCATCTAGTCCGACGCCTTCAAGGAGCTCAAAAAATGTCAAAATGTGTTTTGCAATGGATTGATTGGAATTGTAAGGATGGATACTTGCTGTTTGATCATGACAAATATAAATTCGATGGGAAGGACATGTCTTGTTTCACCGGAAAAGTGAAGGTCGCTGAGCCTGGATCAAGAACTTTCAAGTCGTATGAAGTGAAAATTGAAAATGGAACATCGGTAAGTTGTTTTATATTTTATTTTCTTCCAAAATCTCTATTAAATTCTCATGAAGGTCACTTTTAAGTGCAGCTTCTTTAGTCACCGCTGCTTTCACTGTTGAATCATCTGGGTTTTCTTTTACTGGGGGAGACGTCTTCAGGCTTACTCTCGAGTTGCATAATATTGTTACTGTGGTTGTAGCTAATAATCCTGGAAATAATGGAGAAATTTCAGTTTATTGAGGTTGGGAACGGCCTAGGAAAAAAAGTAAAAAAGATTTGTCCCGAAAAATTTTGAACCCTGGTTAGCAGATTGAAAAAGAACTGTGTTCCCAGTTGCGCCATCCGGCTGCTGAATTGTCGTTCTGGCAAGGGCGTATAGCCGCCACCACAGCTGATCGACCTGGCGGCACCTGTGCGCCACTCACTCATGACGTGATGGGATGGCGCAACTGGGTGTGCTCTTGGCTGGTAATCTATAGCCGCGGGTTCGAGTTTTGCCAGGCTTAAAACCTTTTTATCTTTTTTTCCAGGTCTTTTTCAACCACATCCAAGGTTTTTTTCTATTCAGGCCACTTTCCAACAGCAGAAACGCTTACCTCCGAATAAATTAAAAAAGCATATAAAAGTATCATTTAGAAACATGAAGTTATAAGAAATGAAAAAAAATTTTTTCAAATTTTTATTCCAGATTTCCGCGTATCGTAACGAAAAACTCTGGAAATCGTGGCCAATGGACGAAATTATTTGGTACGTCGGGGCAGAACCTTCTAGAAAACCCCCAAATTCCTACAATACAACAATGATTCGATCGGCTAAAGATGGCTATTCGAATCGTTTCCCCGGATTCTGTTTCTCATTTAAAGAAGACGTCGAAAGAAGTCGTTGGCTGACGGCGTTATCGCATTTCTCAAAAAGTGCCGACTCGGAACCACTGGTCTATATTTAAATTTGTATTTTTTTTAAACCTTTGTTATGCATTTTTTTAAATTTTTTTGGAGCGCAAATGCAATTGCGCTCTAGCGAAGTCTAGCTTGAAATTTGTAAAATTTCAAATTTTTTGGAGCGCGAATGCAAGTGCGCTCTAGCGAAGATAAGCTCGAAATTCGTAAAATTTCACATTTCTTGAAGCGTAAAAGCAAAGGCGCTCTACTGAAATTCCAAAAGTTTTAAATTTTTGAACTTTTTCCGAGCGCAAATGCAAATGTGCTCCATTGTACTTTCCTTGTTGTTTTTCAAAATTTAAAGATGCCATCATTACTTTTTGTGTATTAAAAATTCTGTGATAAAAAACCTTTAAAAATGAAAATTTCATAATAATGACAGACAAAAATCAACAAAAATGTGAATAACAAGGAAAAAATTCGAAGAAAAAACTTTCAGGAAAAAAATTTAACAGCCAAAATTCCAAAAAATGTTTCAAAATTGTAGGCGATCTTTTTGTGTCGTTTTTGTCCCCGTTTTGGTCCAATATCAGCCATTTTGTCTCTGATATGATGATTTCTTGTATCGATCAGGTGCACATTTTGATCCGTTTCCAGCTCTTTTTCGTCTTCGTCTGGAATGAGAAATTTCGTTAAAAATTTTTTCCGGAAAGGGTTAAGGGGTTTGACTGTTAATGCTAAAAATCGCATAATTCAAATGATATGGTTCCTTGAAAATTTTTTCACAGATTTAAAGTTTTTTGGAGCTTCAAAACTGAATATTGCATACTTTTGGAATTTTTGGCGTTTTTGAACTCTTTTTAAGAATGTTTTATGGAAAATTGAAAAAAAAATTTTTACATCAAAAAAAAAGTTTTAAAATCAAAATTTTCGAAAATTGTATTGTTAAAACAGAACTATTTTTGAAGGATTTTTATTCGGATTTTGAATGTTTTCGAAATAAAAAAAAATTGATCAAGATTATTTTTTCATTAACTTTAAGTTGAAAAATTGGCTTTGAAAGTCGTAAACGCCTTAAAATTATTTTTAAAAAAATTGCGAAAAATTGAGAGGAAAAGAATAGTTCTACGAGTTTCGATGGTTTTTTACCCATTATTAAATTTGAATTTTTTTTGAAAAATTTTAAGATTTATCTAAAAACAGCTAGAAACTGATTAGAAGAGTGATTTTGAAATTTTAATTTTTTGACTGGAGTTTTCACTTTTTGAGAACATTTTTTCCAAATATTTTTTCCAAAATTTCCTTACCATCACTTTCAGGGAACACTCTAAAAAGGCTCAAATCTTCTATTCGATCCACCGGGTGATCGACCATAATGTTATAATTACACGGTTGATGATCCGTAGTAGTACTGTATTTTTGACATTTTACTAGAATTGGATTCGACGTTAAAAGGTCTTCTCGAATAGTTTGAAGAAGTTCAGGAGACGTCAGATTTAGTTCAAGCATTACAAAAGCAGCGTAGAGAGCCTTCTGATCTTCTCCAATTATCAGTGATAGTGATTCGAGAAGGAAGTGAAAACGACGGGAGAATGAAGGGAGGGCGACACTGTAGAGATCTTCACACGATTGTTTGCTTAGGTAGAAATGGTATGGTCCGGTTTGCTGGAAAATTTTCAGATTTTTCAAATATTATAGATTTTCTAGAAGAACAATTCGAGTTCCGGAAATTTTAAAGTTTTCAAAACTTAAAAATTTTGAAAATTCAGGCATTTCAGAATCCAAAATTCTGGAATTTCAAAAGTTTGAGAATGTTGGTTTAAAAAAATGAAAAAAAACATTTCGAAAAAGTTTTTTTTTTATGTTTGAAAGCTCAAAAACACAAAATTCGCCTTGAAAATTCAGATTTTTGAGTCACAAAAAATTTTTAACTTTGTAAATGTAAAATTTGGGAAAATTCATAATTTTTCATAATGGAATTCAAAATGGAAATGGAAATGGAGATGATACTTCCGATTTTTCGGGATTTTCGAAAATCGAATTTGAAAATTTTGAACTTTTAGAGTTGTTTAGATGAACTTTTTTCTAAGAATTCCTGAAAGTTTTCAGGTTTTTGAAAACTTTCAATTTGAACAACTTCAAAATTTAAGTTCTGGAAATTTCAAATTTTTGTCTGATAAACTTTTGAATTTTTAGAATTTTCAGACTTTTGAAAATGTTAAAAAATTAGAAAAAAAATCAGAGTTTCCAGAAGTTTGAGTCCCTCAAATTTTAGGTATTTCAGATTTTCAGATTTTCAGATTTTCAGATTTTTAAAATTTTCTAAATTTTCAAAATTTCAAATTTTTCTGAAACTTCCGCAAATTTGTATCAAATTTTGACCTCTCGATTTTTTCCTTAAACTAACCGGATCGGTCGGCAACTTTCGAGCCATACAATTCTGAATCCAATCCGGTCTTTTGTTGATCTGAAAATTGTTTTTTTTATTGAAAAACACTTTTTTTTTCAAAAAAAGACATACCGTATATTCCTGAGCACATGGGAAAAAGTCATCAAACTTGTCAGAAGACTCGGTGGTTTTGAAATTCTGAAAATTCAAATTCTAGGAAAAATTCGAAAAATTATGAAAATTGAAAACCAGAGTGAGGTGAAAAATTGTTTTTATGGTATAAATTTTGAAAAAAAATTTCAAAAAATTCATTTTTTCAATTTTCCAAAACGCATTTTTTTTTGTTTTAGGCCAAAAACCTACAGTAAACTGTCGGAAAAACGTTTTTTCCGACTCCGGGTCCACATTTTCGAATTTACTCGTCGAATCCGTATCAATTTCTTTTCTCAATACAATTCTTTGAAACTTCAATGGCGACATAATGGCTTCCATTGAGCGGCGATCATTTGGGAATCGATTTGAACGGATATCAAAAACAGTGGGTAGAGTCGAAGTGGAATTAAGAGACATTTCACATGGAATACATGATTGGAATCCCATTTGACGACGACGACTTTGAAGGGCGGGGCCGCCGCGGGTTTCGTTGCTGCAAAAAAAAATTTGTATTTTTTTTCGCAAAAGCCTGACACTTCGGTTTAAAGGCGCGGCATGAAATGTTTATCGGGTCCTGTCACGATTACACTTGTTTTTTCAATTGAGAATTACTGTAATCGTGGCGGGACCCAATGGACATTCGTCCATGCGATTTTCAACCATCTTGAGAAAATTCTACAGCACCAAGATTTTACACACTTCGCTATTTAGTTTCGGTGACCTAATTTTTAATCCCATGGCCTAGAAATCCAAAATTAGGCCAGAATATCGAGACTTTCGGAATTAGCAAAAGAAAGAGTTTCAAACGCGACCAGGTTTTTTTTAAAGTTTCGCTTTGGTGGCCTAAATTTTCTTTTTTAGGCCACCAAAACTAGAAGCCTTGACGAATTTTTGAGGTCGAAGTTTTCTTTTGATTTTGCAAAAAATTGAAAAAATTTTCAATTCGGCGAACTGAATTCGCGTTTTTTTTTGCATTTTTGAAATATTTTGGTTTTTCAAGTTTCGCTAAAATCCCCTAAAAAGGACACCTGTTTCAATTTTTCTGGCCTAAAAAGCGCAAGTGGCCGAACTTTTGTAAGGCCGAATTTGCAAAAAACTTACAATAAATAATGATCTCCAAATGGCATTTTCTTCCTCATTTCGGGGATTGGACATGAACTCTTCAATACCATACTCATATCATGTCCTTGCCAACACTTTATTCTCATTTCCAGCTGATGAATCCACGTATCGATATCAAATCGTTGCTCATCTTCTGCTGGAGGCGGTGGGCATGGAGCATTATCGAGATCGAATGTGAGACGGAATACAAGGAGGATGTAGGCGGCCATTTTTGTGTCGATGGAGAGGAGAACGCTGAAAAACTCAATTTTTATAAAAAAAATTGTCCGAATATTGCTTGAAAACTCAAAGGGACTAGTTTTGGTGGCCTAGGAATTTCGCCTAAAACTCAAAAATTTTTTTTTGAAATTTGAAGTTTTTTTTGTTTGAAAATCGCAACTAAGATGAGAATGTCATTTTGGAAATTAGAAAATCGGCTTATCTAGAGGAAAATTTGAGTTTTTTGGCTTAATATTCAGAGGGACTAGTTTTGGTGGCCTAGTATTTTGCCAACAGTTTACAATTTTTTTTTAGGAATTTCAAATTTTTTGTGTTCAAAAATCACAATTCAGATGAGAATGTCATTTAGGAAATTAGGAAGTCGGCGTATCTGTAAAATTGAACTTTTTCTCCTAGAAAACACAGCTGGCCGATATTTCGCAGGATCGGCCACTCGTGTTTTCTAGGCCAGGAAGCGATATCATTTTGGTATGACGCAACGATGTTTGAAAAAACCTACCATTTTTATAAAACGGAAAACAGGATGGCCTAGGGTTTTCATACTCCCTTTCTTGAATTTCTTTTTAGCTTCCGGATTAAAAATTCGTCAATCTCGGCCTAGAAATTAAAAGTTAGGCCACCAAAGCGGAAATTTTCTAGCCTGGCCGTGTTTGTATCCGTTTGAAAGCTCTCCGTGAGCTGATTCGACCATCTCTATCTCCTGGCCTAATTTCGAGTTTCTAGGCCACGGGATGAAAAGCTAGGTCACCAAAATCGAACTCTCCATTTTTTTTGAATTAAAATGATTTTTTTAAAACAGTTTTAATCAAAAATTTCTCGCTCAAAAAAATTAAGACAAAAAACTCACTGATCCGATTCATCCGTAAGCACTCCAAGGTGCTCTTTTCGTCCAAAACTCGCCAAAAATGCTTCGAAGAGATTTCCGGTGGAAATTACAGATAATTGACTGAGATTATAACCCAATTTGATATCAGCTTGTTTCCTTAGAAATGGAGACATATCACATGGAATCATTGATTCAAGGAGAAGCACTCGGCAGAGGAAGTCTACTGGGAGGTTGAGATTTTCCGTGAATCGGGCGGCGAGCTGAAAAAAATTGACTTTAAAAAGACTTTTTGGAACTTAATATTTTTTTAGAGTTTTGACAGAAAAAGCAAATAAGGAAATTTTTGAAAATTTCATCTGATCTAAATCCGGAAGGTTCACTAACTCAAAAAGTTCGAAATATAAATTCCAACTTTTTTCTAACTGAAAATTATTTTTCTTTGTGTTTTTAGAACTACTTTCGTAAGTAGAAAAAAGTTTTCTTTCCGTTTTCTTCCAACTTTCTAATTTTCAAAAAAAAATTGAAATTTTATCACTGATTTCTAAAGAAACTAGCAATACAATTGTCAAAGAAAAAGCTTGAAACTTTTTTTTTTGAAATTTGAAATAAAAGCCACGGAAGCGCCGGAAAATCTGATGCTACCCCTAATCAGAACCGGTCTGTTCAGAACAAACGAATCAGAACGGACGCTTACAAGAACCGGCCGTTTAAGAACTGCCCCGGATAAAAACTCTTCAAATGCTCATATTTGGGCACTTGTCAATGCTTGCAGGCCAATGCAGCAAAGTTGTGCCAGTTTTCATACGGGCAGTCCTGATAAGGTTCAATTCTAATTCGGGACAGTTTCTATCCGACCAGTTCTGATTAGGGGTATGACCAAAAAATTTAGGTAAACTGTCAATTTTTTTGACAGTTTTTTTTTTCCGAATTCTCAGATTTTTTTTTCATTTTGTAAGTTTTTGTTTTTCGTTTTTTTATTCGATAATTTCGGTCTCTAAATATCTCATTTCTTACCGTTTCAAAATCTTGTGGAACCATATTTTTCTCCAAATCCAGTGATTGATGAAATAGTGTACAGGTACGAGTGATTTCATAAAGTGGTAATTGCTGAAAATTTTTGAATTTTTCTCTCATTTTATAAAAAAAATAAACCAAATGATTTTCAGCGAAACAATTTCCACTGATCCCATCCGGGTCTCCTTGCCTATGTGGTTCCGATCGACACTGTCGAAATAGACGAATTGATCGTTGAGATATTCGGAAACGATCTTCTCGGATCCATCTGGAAAAAAATTATTCAAAGTTTTCCGAAATACAAAAGCGCTCCATTGAACAAAACGAAGAAGTCTGAGTTTTGAGTCCCACCACGAAAACCTCAAATCTACCGTAGCTCAGTCAGTTTTGACCGAATTCTTGAAGTTCCCAAATTTTTGAAATCAGCTGAGCGAAAAAGTATGGTCATGACTAGGTTTTACAAAATTTCAATTTTTGGGTCTAACCTCGAAAATCATAATTCTACCGTATCTCAGCCAGTTTCGCCCCGATTCCAAAAATTTTTTTGAATTTTTGATTTCAGTTTTTGATTTTTTTGAATTTTTGAGTTTTTGATTTCAGCTGGTCAATGCGGTTCAGAATGATATGATTTGGTAAGTTTTTGATATTTGGGTCTCAAAACAAAAAATTTCTTATCTACCGTAACTCGATGATTTCTAGCTCAAATTTTGAAATTCCTGTATCTCTGAACCCGGCTGGTCAAGGCAGTTCAAAAAGTATAGTCATGACTAGGTTTTGAAAAATTTTGATTTTGTGGTCCCACCACGAAAACCTGAAAACTACTGTAACTCATTCCATTTTGTTCCAATTACAAAAATGTTTCAATTTCTTAATTCGGCTGGTCTAGACTCTAGACGGTTCGAACAAGTATAATCATGACCAGTTTTGCAAAATTCTTCTTTCTTGGGTCCCACCACGAAAACCTACTGTAACTCGGTCAGTTTTGTTCCGATTACTAAATTTTCTGGATATTTGAATTCAGCTGGGCAAGACGGTTCAAACAAGTATAATCATGGCTAAATTTGCAAAAATTTCAAATTTTGGGTCCCGGCACGAAAATCTCAAATTTACTGTAAACTGGCCAATTTTGACCCGATTTTTTTCAACTTTTCTCCAATTTTACCAGATTTTTAATGCAATTTTTTTCTCGAGCAAAAAATCCTGAAATTTTACCTGACAATATCCGAAACAAAGACATTCCTATATCCGGCGCACATCAGTGCAGAATGTAATACAGCAACAAGCATTTCCACATTCAGAATAAAAAGACTTCCACGGTGAAGAGCATCCTTAGAAAGAGCCGTCGTGACTTTTCGAATAAATCCTTGAGTGGTATCGTTTACAGCCACAGTCTCATCATTATATTCCGAATTTTGTGAGTCATTTTGCCCAGAAATTTCCAGTTTTTCCATCGATTTATTCACTGTTTTTTCCAGAATATTCTCATCCACATCATCTTCCTCATCATAATCTGAACCTAAATCTAAGTTTTCTGTGATATTTCCCTGGGTTAGGAGGGTCCATGCAGCTTCTGATTGATTCAATGCCTTGACTCCTTTTCCACGACGAGCCAACTTTTTTCGACGCTTTTCTTCGCGCTCTTGTTCTTCGCTGGAAATTAAGTTTTTGGAAATTTTGTTCCGAAAAAAAAACGGGAGAAAAGGAATGGCTTTCCGGAAAAATTCGGTATAAAAAATGCCGAGTTAGGATGAAAAAAAAATGTTTTGGTCTATAAAATGGCCTAGAAATGAGTTTCTTGTTTTTGGATTGTCTTCAAAAAATAAAAACCGCTTACTATTGAACATTCTCCATAAGTGCGACAAATCTCAATTGCTCATCACTACCACACTTTTCGGAATCACAAAAAGCCACTTTGCAATGAATAAGATATCGTTGAAATACTGCAAGAATCTTCTCCGCTATATTCGGCTCGAAATTCAATTCATTAATAAGAATATAACTGATTTTTGAGAGAGTTTGAGTGAAGGAAAAAATACGGAGAGCCAGACGAAATAGATAATCCGGAGTGGCCTCGTGAGGGATTGGCAGTCTGGAAAATAGGAATTTCAGGGATAAAATGAGATTTTAGGGGGTTAAGGGACGTTTGGAAACTGGAAACTTGGGGGCTGTAGGACGTTCCAGAACCGCATCTCTTATCAGCACTGTCCCGTATCAAAAACTACCGCATCAGAACTGAAAACTTTATTTTCACGTGGGAATTTCGCTGTTCTCCTACAGGGAAGTTCTAAAAGAGGATGGTTCTGATGCAATACAGTTCTGATATGGTCACAGTTCTAATACGGGGCACTGCTGATAAGGGACAGTTCTGATGTGGAACAGTTCTGGAACAGCATACCGCCGCTTAAAACCAATTTGGGCAAATAAAAATCGAGTTTTAATCTATCAAATGACCGATTTTTCTTAACAAAAACTGT
The DNA here is from genome assembly GCA_963572265.1 of Caenorhabditis doughertyi. Lineage (NCBI taxonomy): Eukaryota > Metazoa > Nematoda > Chromadorea > Rhabditida > Rhabditidae > Caenorhabditis > Caenorhabditis doughertyi. Next base: position 17,400,577 of record OY751555.1, read on the forward strand.
TTTAAAATGGTGTTTTCAGCAATCTATTCGCATTTTTTTCGCACTTAAAAACCGCTTTTTTCCAGAAATTTCCGATTTTTTGCCATTTCCAGAAGTTTTCAGTTCTCAAACGTCTCAAAACCCCATTCTAGAACTAACTCTTCTCTCCGAATCCTCTGCTTTTTAATGAAATCACAACGTTTCTCCAACGCTTCAGCCATCAGCCGCGGCGCTGGCGTCTTTTTATTCGGCGCCGATATTTCCTTCTTTTTATTATTCCCATCATCATTTGTCGCTTTCATTTTGATTTTTCCGCTTCCAACAATCAATTGGGCTCCGCCCACTTCATCGTCTTGAAGCTCTTCGAAATTCTCTAGAAGGGCTCCGCATCGATCGCAATACTTGAATCCATCTTGCATCGAAAATTTATATCCACCACAAGACGCGCATTTTTCATCTTTTGACATTTTTTTTCTGAAAAAAATTGAGTTTTCTCTGGTTTTTTCTGATTTAAAATTGCGAAAATTGTTTCGAAAAAATGAAAATAAAGCAAATGCGCTCTGTTGAGAAATTCAATCAGCGCGAACTTCAAAGTTAATCGGCAAAACGAAAAGCGGTTTTTGCTTTTCATTTTTAGTTTATTTTTGTCGTTTCTTCAAATAAACAGTTAAAAATAGTGGAATTGAGGTAGGAAAACCTCATACATGCTTATAAAATTCAAAATCTCAAAGTTCCTGTTTGAATCCCCGCCCGTTAAATCGCCTCAATGGGGCGCGTTTGCAATAATTATCCTTTTTTGTTTTTTCCACGCTGAAATTGTTTATTTTCCGTTTTTCGCCGCATTTTTCCCATTTTCCTATTGTTTTCGCCTGAAAAAAACAGAAAAATGCTCTACTTCCGCTCTGCTTCTCTCACTATTTTCTTTACTTTTCGCCCAGAACGCTCATAAAAACAGAAAAAGTGGAAGCAATAAAAACGCCTCTCTTCCACTCTGGAAAATCGATTTTCGCCGTTTTTTCGGTCCACCCGCCCACTCCTCGCCGCCTGCAAGATGATCTCTGTCTGTCTCTTCTCCCCGTCGTGCACTTTACCCCCTTCTTCACTTTTCGAATGAAAAAAGATAAGAAAAGAGAAAAGAAGAGAACGTGTCCAGCAAATAAACTACGCAATACTACGCAGTAGTTGTTGGGTCTCACTTTTTTGTCTAAACCAGCGGTTTGTGTGAAAATCGCGGATTTTTGAGATTTCTTTCGATTTTTTCTGCTTTTAGTCTTTGAAAATCGGATTTCCCAGTGTTTCCTCCTTTTTTGGGTTGAAATAGGTTTTAAACCCTTCTGAAAGTGACAAATTATATGTTTTGAGGCCTAAAAGTGCAGATTTTTCTGACGAATTTCCAAACAGGTGTTGCTTTTTTTCCGATTTTTTGCGGAAAACATGGCACGCGCCAGAACACCTTCATATAGGTTTGGAGACCTATAGAAAGCGAATTTCCCCGGAAAAAACCTCGAGAGAAACGATTCTTCGCCCAATTTTTTCTGCGAAAAAATGCTTTCGGCCAGGCGTATTCCTCAAAGAACCACTGCAAAGTGGTTAATTTGACGGCCTGCGGGCCATTATCTGCCTCTGCCCAGCGAATTCTCGGTCTCTAACTCCTTCTCCATTCCCGACGAGGAAAACTTTCAACTTCGTGCATTCCTATGGATGGCGCTAGCACCCCAGGCCAAGTTAGACGTGCAGATATCCTTGTCTACGTCTCTGATGTGCCATTGGTGCTCTTCACACCAAGAGATTCGCGGTCCCGGCACACGGCATAAGCCTGCCATTTCCAGCGAAAAATCCATGTTCACATGAGAAAAACAACGTATTCACGTGAACCGGAGAGGTCATGCGCACGAACTTTTTAGTCCGCAAACAACGCGATTATATTTTCGTATCTGACGTGACCTTTTCCGGTCATTTCAGTTTTGGAAAAAGTTCGGCGTTCCACAACGTAGCGATCAGGTTGGTAAATGGCGAGCTTTAACTGCACCATCATTAACGTCACCTGGGTCTTACCACGAGAGCCGAAATTTCGATGGCGTTGGTTTCTGTTTGGTTGTGATGATCACTGCAAGCCCGGTTTCAGCGCCTAGACCTTTATTCAAGAGCGCTTTCGGCATTCGGAACATAGAAAGCTGGGAGTAAAGCTGAAAACAAGCTGAGAGCACGGGAAATTCGAAAATTGTCGTGTTTCTCTGTTGCCGATCGTTGCGTCGCCGATTCGCTGTGGCCGTCGTGAGCTACGTCGAAAACAGTGTTGCTTTCGTTGGTAATAATGCCTTTTCTAGCAGAAAATGCAAAAAGAACCGTTTGAGGCTATTTTCGTCGCACAACCTACCCAAAATTTCTCCCCGATTGCATCAGATTTCTCCCTTTTTCCCCAGTAGTCACTCTATTTTCATTAGCTTCCTCTTCATCACACTTCAGTGCTCTTTCCCTAATCAGAATAAGTCTTCTTCTTCTTCGTAGCCTCTAGCCTCCATTCACTCTAATTTCCCTTGGGCAAAGGTGAAAGTCCACTGATCATCGCTTTCTCTTTTTTTTTTCTAGGAAGGAATTCCTCGTCGCGTGGTCACCACCACGTTTGACCGGCAGTCATTTTCCTTATCATTCCACACAACATACCACACCATATTTATGCCCTTTTCTAGTCTTTCGTCGTTTTGCAAGAACGTCTCTTGTCTGAATGGTTAACGGTTTTGACGAATTTGGTCTCAAATGATAGAAATTAGGCTGTTTTCAAGCGCGTGGAAAAAGGCTGATTGGAATTTCAGTTTGGTTACATTTTCGCATGGCCTGGAAATTTCGCCAGCGATTTCCAGGCCATTGCGAGCGAATTTAATGGCCCAAAAGCCTTGGCTCTTCCAGCTATTACGGTGTTTTGTCCTCTTTCTACCTGAGCTAGGACGATTTTCTGAACGAAAACACTATAAAAACTGGGGTAAGAGGAAGATTTTTTGTCAAAATACACAGAAAGTTGTAGGAATTTTCTCATTTTTCAAAGGCGCAGTGGTCACTGTCTATATAGCGTTGCACTTACAGTACTGTTTTCCCCCTTCAAGATCCTCGAGTGTGTCGCGGTCATGCGTCGCGTGTCCGAGCTTCTAATTTAGTCCAGTCTCTCCTTTTTTAAAATCCGTTTCTTTCCTCATTGAACACGTCAAATTTTCGCGTTCCCAAACTTATGTTTACCGATTTTTTCCACTAAACTTCCCTTTGCCTTCCAGTTCAAAAATGCTCTTTTCCGGCTCTTTTTCTTCCGATGTTTCCACTAACAAATTCCCTTCCAACCCAATTTCTTTTCCAGAAATTCAAACGAAAATGGCATCAACTTTGGCATCGGCGGCTCGTGCGGCCACTCGTTCCGTCGTCAGTCGTAGTGTCTACAGTGATACGCGCAACAATTTGATGATCAACAAAAGTACCAAAGTTATCGTTCAGGTGAGAAAATGAAGAAAAGAATGGAAAAGTTCAAAAATCGCAAATTTGAAACCGAATTTTCGGATTTTTCAAGAAAAAATAACTGAAAAAAACTGCAAAATTAGTTAAGAAATACCTGAAAATGCCAAAAATCTCTGGAAAAAACGTACTGAAACCTCTAAAAAAATTCGAAAAAAGTCTAAATTTTCGATTTTTGTTCCAAAAAAAGGTCTATAAGATCAACTAAATTATAGAAAAAAAGACCTGGAAACACCAAAAACACTAAAAAAAAGTGCCCTAAAACCTACCATTAGGGCGTTTTAAAGCTGGTAAAGCATTTAAGGACCAGAAGAAACGTGAAGAAGAGGTCGGTATGCCGTTCCAGGATTTTCCCGTGGTAGAACTGTGACCATATTAGAACTGCCCTCTTTCAGAACTGTCCCGTATGATAACAGCGAAATTCCCACGTGAAAATAACATTTTCAGTTCTAATGCGGTACAGTTCTGATAGGTGACTGTTCTAATGAAGGAAACACGGTTCTGGAACATCTTACCGCCCAGAAAATAGACATTTTTGAACTTCCGAAAATGGCATTCTTTAACCGGTTCAAGCCGAATCCAAAAAGGTCGCTAAATCATCAAGATTAGAACAAAATGACCTGAAAAATTTTTGAAAATCTTTAAAAATCCATATTTCAGGGCTTCACCGGTCGTCAAGGAACGTTCCACAGTAAGCAAATGTTGGAATACAACACTAACGTTGTGGGCGGAGTCTCTCCCAACAAAGCCGGTCAAACTCATCTCGGCCTCCCCGTCTTTGGATCTGTCGCCGAAGCCAAGGATCGTACTGGAGCCGACGCCACCGTCATCTACGTTCCAGCTGCCGGGGCCGCCCGTGCTATTCACGAGGCGATGGACGCTGAAATTGGACTGATTGTGGCTATCACCGAGGGAATTCCACAACAGGATATGGTCCGCGTTAAGAATCGTCTTTTGAAGCAAAGTAAGGATAGAGCTGGGGTAGCTGAAAAAGGCTGAAAACGGAAGTCAAACTTCGAAAAAAATTGATAAATTTGGTGAAAGTCTCTTAAAATGGAGCCAGAAAGAGCTCCAGAGGAGTGGTACCCGGGAAAAAAAATACCATTTTTATGCGAAAATCTGCCGATTTCTTCATCCAAAGGTCAAAAATTTTTGCCGATTTCAACAGCACGAACTGAATTTTTCGTAAATATGGCTCTCTGATTTTGTAGAGCATTTTTCTAGCTTCAGTTTGAGACTTTGGCCGTCTCATTTGGTGAAAAATAGAGATAGATACGACTATTTGGAGCAACAGTTTTTGAAAAATCTTGAAATGGCTCCATCATTTTTGAGGGCATCTTTCTGCTTTTCTTTCGGTATTTTTAACGTCTTATTTGGTTATAAAAGATAAAACCTACTCCAAAAGAGACCAAGTTTTGGTGCCAAAATCTTGTAGAGCAGCTTTCTGGCTTTACTTTAGCGCCTTTACCGTCTCAATCGACCAAAAAAGAAAAAATTATTTTAATTTTCAAAAATTTTCTTTTCTTCGCTTCCAACACCCCAGAACCTTCACTTTTTTTCCAGACAAATCCCGCCTCCTCGGCCCCAACTGCCCGGGAATCATCGCCTCCGGTGACTGCAAAATTGGCATCATGCCAGGACACATTCACAAGAAAGGATGCATCGGAATCGTCTCTCGTTCGGGAACTCTCACCTACGAAGCCGTTCATCAAACCACTGCCGTCGGTCTCGGCCAGACTCGTTGCATCGGAATCGGCGGAGATCCGTTCAACGGAACCAATTTCATTGATTGTTTGGAAGTGTTTTTGGAGGACGACGCCACGAAGGGAATCATTCTGATTGGAGAGATTGGAGGACAAGCTGAAGAGCAAGCCGCCGAGTTCTTGAAATCCCGTAACTCTGGTTCGAATGCCAAGCCTGTGGTCTCTTTTATCGCTGGAGTCACCGCCCCACCGGGACGTCGTATGGGACACGCTGGAGCCATTATTGCTGGTGGAAAAGGAACTGCTGGCGATAAGATTGAGGCTCTTCGAAATGCCAATGTTGTTGTCACTGATAGCCCGGCGAAACTTGGACTTGCCATGCAGAAGGCTATGCTTGGATAAATTATCCTCTTTTTTCTCTTTTCTCTGTTTAGATTCTTTCTTCCTTTTAACCCCTTTTTTCCTGTCCGGGTCGCCTCCTTTTTTTCCCAATTATTTCTTCTTCTTTTCTGTCTGATTATACACTATTTTTAATGAAGTAAAACTTTTTGATCTAGCGTTTTTTTTTTTAGAAATTTGGCTTAAAATTTGAAAAAAGTTCAGATTTTTTATTCAGGAAGTGGAAAAAAAATTTCCTACCTAGTTCCGAAAAACTTTTAAAATTAAAAAATTTCTTTTTGAAAAATACAATTTTTTTATAATTTCTGGTTTTTAAAAATATTTTCGAAATTTGGAGAAAATTTTTACAAAATTCTGCTTCTTTCAGGAAAATAAGGGCTGAATTTCGGAATTTTCCAATTTCCAAGGATTTTTGGCCTAAATTTATTAATTTTTGGGGTTTTTTCCTTAAAATGGAAAAAAAAAATTTATTTCTTCCTACATTTTACAGCTTTTCAGTTAATAAACGGCCCAAAACCACACTTTCACTAGTCTCCATCCAATAAAAACCGGAAAACTGCATGGAAATGCAAACGCGCTCCACTGCACAGCGAGAGAGTTGAGAGACGCAGACAGTCCCTCATCAATTCAAACTCATTTTTCTTCAATTAAAAGCCAAATTTCCAGCTAAAAATGATGCCATCAACGTCAAAAGCTGCTGAAAAGGAAGAAGAAGAGGAATTAGAAGAAGAAGTGACGTCAGGAATTCAAAAATTTCAAGAAAATCCAGAAGAAATGGAGGAAATAGTGGTGGTGGGGGATGATATACAAGAAGAGATTATAGTGGATGGAGAGGAAATTATTTTTGCTGTGAGTTGAATTTTTTTTGGTGGAAAATTCAGAAAATTCGAAATAAAATTCCTAATTTTGAAAAAAAAAATTTTTAATTAAATTTATTTTTTTTCAGGACGACGAAGAAGGTTATGGAATGGAATACGACGCCTGTGTTAGCTTGTCCAATGAAAAAAACCTGCTTTTTGATGTAATTAAATTTGAAAATTTCCAGAAATAAATTAAAAAATTTCAGATGTACCAACCGCATCCGACTGAAAATGGAACATTCTTGTGCAAAATTTGCATGAGAACTGGGAAAGAGATCGAGTATCCGGACCGCCCGGCTTTTGTTGCTCATCGATACAAGTGTCATGGGAGTTTTAATGTGAGGGATTGGTCCTTATAGAGGAAAAATAGACCGAAAATTGGCTAAAAAATAATATTTTTTCCAAAAAAATTTTTCGGAATTTTTCCAAAAGCTGTTAATGCATCGTCTGAAAAGAGCAGATTTGTTTCGAAAATTTCAAAATCGGGGAAAAAATTCAATTTTTCTAAATTCCATTTACGATACTCAAATTTCCCTTTAGAAAAGCTCAATTTAACGAGTACAAAAAAATTGACTTCGGACCGGAAAAAAGATATTTTCCGGCCTCGAAACGTTATTTCTCCGAATTTTTAAAAAAAATTCCAAAAGTTCAAAAAAAAAAATCGAAAATCGCCTAGTGAATTTGGTTTTTTCAGATTTGAGAGACTATTTTTAGCAAAAAAAAAAAGTATTATTATCTTTATCAAAGCCAAAAAAGGCTTTTTTAAACTTACTGAAGCCAGTTTTACAACTAAAACAAGCTGTTTATAGTCTAGAAATGGTACTTTTAGGCCTGGAAACACTTCCTGTCCTCCATGTAAAAAGTCTCATTGAGACCTGGAAAACGGTTTTTTGAAGTAAAAATAAATTTTTTCCGTGAAACCGGCTTTTTTGACCTCTAAAAAGCTAGGTTTTGGTCCTGAGTAGACCACCGATTCTGTGTTCGAAAACAAGCATTCTTAGCCCCATAAAATTTCTATTTTTGGTCCAAAACCCTTTTTCCCACCTCAAATTTAATTTTTTAATTCGAGAACCACGATTTTCCTACCTCAAACCACCCATTCCTTCTTCCAGAACAACGTGATGTGTCCGTTAGAAAACTGTCGAGAAGTGTACGCCTCCCTCTATAGTCTTCGACGTCATCTTGGAATCGACCATAAGCTCCCACTGGAAATTCATCTTCAAACATTCTCGAATATTGGAGAATTTGAAAGATATCGACATTTAATTGAGTTGGCATCGGGATGCAAGTATATGATGCACACAAAACAACCAAAATATCGCAGACAAGTCATGCATTGTGCAAAGAGTGAACATAAATTGGTTCTGCAAACTGCGAAGTGAGGATTTTCAAAATTTTATCTCTGAAAAAAGCCTGAAAAGTAGCTGGAAAGGTCTCATAAAAACAGTCCAGAAAAGCTCAAATAAAGAAGCAATTCTTGTTCCGAAAAGCCTGAAAAAGGTCTGAAAACCTTCTCAAGAACCTACTGACTCCTAGCCATAATTCACTGATAAGAATACTTGAAATAGTCGAAAACCAACCAGAAATAGCGTTTTGAAATCCTCATTGAAGCCAAAATAGAACGTTCCGAGTTCAAAAAATCAATCATTTCTAGTGTTGAAAAAGCTGAAACTGCCAAAAACTACCGATCTGAATGAACCTCCTTGCCCTGGAAAGTCTATTCAAAACAGCCTAAAAAAGTAGTCCAGAGAGATTTGAAAAAGCTGAAAAAGCCCCGTCGATCCCTAAAAATGAGGCTCGGGAAACTGAATTTCGCTTTTACAAAATCTAAGAATACCTTGAAATGGCCCTAAAAATCTCATGGAAATCAGCCGAATAGCTTGAAAATTTTCAGTCCAGAAATCCCATAATTTAGCATTCTAAAAGAGCCCAAAGAAGCCTTAAAGCCAGTCGAAAAGCCCAGAAAAATGCCTGATAAATGGATTTTCTCTGCTAGGAAACCGAAAGAAACGGTTGAAATAAGGCTTCTAAATTTTCTAAAAATTTATTGAAAGTTGGCCAGAACTACTGTTCCATAGGCAAAATTGCTTGAGAATCGGTGCAAAACAAGTTAGAGCAAAGGAAAATTTCAAATTTTGGCCTATTAAATGGCCTAGGAATGTGTGGCCGTGGTCTAGGAATGAAATTTTCAGAAAATTCACATTCAAGACTGGAAGAAATTGTGAAAATACAGAAAAATTTGAGGGCGCACCGCAATTCTAGTCCGCGACCACACATTTCTAAGCCATTTGATTGACAAAGTTCAAAATTTTTATTTAACAAAACCAATTTTTTAATTATTTTTCACAAAAATTCAGTTTCAGACACCGCCTACCGCACAAACGAATGAACAAAGAGGGCTCTGCCTGCCCTTCCGTAATATCCTACCGCGTGGCAGCCAACGGCGAAGTCTCCGCCTTCATGCAACTATTCCACGTCGGCCACGGTCCCGATCAAGACACCCACAGTAACGCTGATAACGCCCGTCCAATCGATATCGTATTCCCTCTGAAACCCGCCTGCTGGGCGGGTCATGCAATGCAATACGTGCAAATTGACGTGCAAGAAGTGCAACCAGCAGTGTACGGGAATAAAATTTACGAGTATATTGTGGTGGTGACGTGCTTAAAAACGCGATTTATGTGGGCTCGACAGCTCACGGAGCTCACGCGGACGGCTATTGGGCGGATCCTCAATGCCATTTTCAACGAGTACGGTGTCCCCGAGGGTTTCTCCACTGCGGAATGCCTCCATCCCACTTATATCCGTGATACTATGAAGTCCTTGGAGACAGTGTATTCCATTGAAATTCGCGAGATTTGGAGTGAACCCCTACCGTATCCCAGTCTCGTTCGATGGGTTTTGGAGCTCGCCGAGCACGATCTTCAGACACGAAATCGATGGGTTGAACAGCTCTCTTTTGTGGTTATGGAATACAATCAGAAGCATATTCCGGAGCGAGATGAGACCCCATTTGAGAGGATGTTTAATCGGAAAGCACCGAATTTGTATCAGAATGGAGAGCAGCATGATATGGTTGCGGCAAAGTGCAGAAAATGGCATTCGGAGTTGAGAAGGGAGGACCAGGCGGGCGAAGAGGCGTTGGACACGATTTTTGAGCCGAGGCAGAAAGTTTTTGTGAGTCGTTAATTCACCTTGTTTGGGCTCTCGTGGCCTAAAAACTCAAAACTAGGCCACGTAACCTGGATTCTCAGAATCAGCTCGTCGGGACCTTTGAAATGAGTATAATCATGGCTAGGCTTCGCCCAATTCGAAATTTACAGGATAGGGACGCAGGCACTCTCGTTTCTTTGCGCTCTAACTCGGAGTTTCAAAATCGGCCGAATTCATACTTGTGATTTTCCGGGCCGGCCCGGCCGATGGAAAATTCTGCCGACCCAGATTCAAAAAATTTTGAAAAATTGGGGTCATTTTTTCAGTTTTTTTCGGTGATTTTGATTTAATTTCTGACTTTTTCTTACTGGAAATATCCAAAATTTTCTTTAGAAAACCACTCCTACAGTTATCGAAAAAAAAAGACGAAAAAAATTTTGACCCCCTCAGAGCCGGGCCGACCGGGCCGGTCGAAATTCCTCAGTCGGCCCGGCCCATCACAAGTATGGCCGAATCTAGTCATGATTATACTCTTTTGAAATGGGTCGATGAGCTGATTCAGGAAATTTAGGTTCGATGGTGTAGTTTGGGTTTCTAGGCCGTCAGATCTGTTTCAAAAAGTTTTAAAATCAAAACAAAAATTACACTCACTACCTATAGCACATACTTCAGTGTTTGGTGGCCTAGAAGTTATAATTTTGAAAAGCTTAGGCCACAAAAGGTAAAGCTACTTCAGCGTAACGTAGTAACGGCCGAAAGAAATCCTAGGCCACAAGCCGGTAATGTTCAAAACCCTACTAAAATATACTTTAAAAGTTTCTCTTTTTATAGCCTAGAGACGAAGTTTTTATATGGTGGCCTAACTTTCTCCAGCTTGAGATTCCTAGACCACGTCAATTTTTTTTTCAAAAGTCAAAATTTTCTTCCAAAATTTATGCAAAATTCATGAAAAAAAAAATCTGAAATTAAAAATCCCCGTGCTTTTTATTCAATCTGTTCTATAGTAACCCCAAACAAAAATTATACCTTTCGAGACTCAATTTTTGGTAAAATTGAAAAATTTTATATTCGAATTTTTCTACAGATTTTTCTCTACCTACAGTATCCCTATAATAACCCAAAAATCTTTCCAGCTCCGCAAAGGAATCACAAAACCCCGTCGTGGCAACAACACTCAATTCTATTTCGGTCTAATCGGCGAATTCGATCCCAACAATCAATTCTACCCATATAAAGTCCATTATTCAAGTACGGATTCTCCATGGCCAACAGAGCGAAGCAAGTTCGTATGGGTCAGTGTATACGATCTCCTTCCAACAATTCATGGAATTTCCGAGATGTCAATGCAAGAGAAACGAGAAAATATCGCTCGTGCCCTGTGCTGTTGTAATGGAGAGAAGTCAAATGGCACTTTTGATATGACCGCTGTTGGAAAAACGGCTCGGGCTTCGTCTCGATGTCTCCTATTCCGAAATATCTTCTGCGCCAACCAAATGTCAAAATTTTGTTGTAAAGAAGTCGCCCCTCGGATGTGTCGATTTCATGAAATGTACCCGGAAAATGATGAATCCTACGCTAAAATGGACTCGGTTATGATGCAATTTGTGAAAGAAGCTAAAGAGGATGAAAAGAGGGCAGCCAAAGAGATGCATGAGCAAGAGGAGATGATGAGAATGGCTCAAGAAGAGGAGGAGGATCGGATAAGGATGGAACATTTGCAACGAATGAATATGGGTGGACAGTTGGCGAGAAGAATTCCGGTGGTGGTGGAGGATCATGGGGTATGTTTAATGAGGGGTCTTGCAGCGAAAATTGTGGATTACTGTAACTAGTTTTTGTAAAAATTAAAAAAAAAAGACGGTTTCGCTGCGAAAATTTTGGGTTACTGTAACTAGTTTTTGAGGAAATTAAACGAAAAAGGCTTTTCAAAAAGATATGAAAGCAAAACTATGAAAATTTGGGTCTCGCAGCGAAAATAGTGGAATACTGTAGTTTCTTGACAAGTTCCTAAAATTCATGATTGTGAAATATTTGGACCAGCCCGCTGACAGCCTTTTTAAAGAACTACATCAGGGTTTGTATTGTTTAGACGGGTGCCGCTCCATATGTGCTCTACTGCATTCAGTTGAAAAATGGCTCTCTGAAATTCTGATTTTGGTCACCAAATTTTTTTTCCAATTTTTGCCGAAAATGCCATGTAAATGCTTATCACTTCGAAAAAAATCGTTTCAACTAGTTTGAAAAATGAAATTTGGCGACGAAAGTGAAAAATCTCGAAGTACTGAGTGCAGTAGAGCGCATATGGAGCGGTACCCGTGTAATACAATATAAGATACGACTCAGTGGTGCTACCCCTAATCAGAATCGGATGGATCAGAACTGGACGAATCAAAACTATGGACAAACCAGAACCGAACGAAAGTTCTAGTAAGGTACAGTTCTGATTCAATAAGTTCTGATTCGTCCAGGGTTCAGATTCGGGGCAGTTTAAACCCGTCCAGTTCTGAGAAGGGGTAGCAACGACTCAGTTGGGTCTCGCAGCAAAAAAAAAATTGGACTCCTGTGATTAGTTTTTGAGAAAAAACCTTACAAACCCTCCTAATTAGAGGCTTGGACAAGTGTAGGTGAAGAAATTTTGAAATGACTGAAAGAAATGAAGAGATTATAAGACTAACATGGGTTTTTTGACTTATGTTATTATGTTAAATTAGAAAATAGTTATTACAAAATAATAATAAAAATTAAGTATTAAATATGACAATTAGAAACGTAGAGACTCTTGAATCTTTTGTTTACATTCCTCCAAAATAGCCATTTGCTTGTCCATTTCCTCTCGAGTCAACTCCTTGATTGGCTTCGCTGGCTTATCGTCTACGATGATTTCGAATCCGGTTTTTGAATTTTCCAATGGTAGACAGACAACTTTTGTGGCAGATTGAGGAGCGTTTTTGACACCAGGAGCAAATACAAAATCAATAAGATGCGCTGGTGGACGGCTGGAAGACGAGGTAGAGAAAGAAGGCGTCTGCAGATCAGAAGTCGTTGGGGCTGAAAGAGAATCCTGAATTCTCTGCCTCCACTCCTCAGCAACAGAAGACTTTGACGGGCAAGAATCTTCGTCGGATTCTGAGTCCACTCCAGAATCCGATTCAGAGGATTCAGAAAGAAGAGAATCCCGAACCAAATTCTTCCATTGCTCAACGATAGAAGACTTTTTCTTGAGTTCGTCCTCGGTGAACACAGAAACTGATGGTTTCAAATGTGACGTCACTGTAGAGGAAACTGAAGCCGTCGCGAAACCAGCAGGTCTCATCGGAAACGAGTAGAATTTGGAAGTCTTTGCTGTCTTCACCACTGGTTTCAAAACTGATACCTTCTTAAACACATGAATTCGGTAGTACTGATCTACGTAAATCACAAATGGTTTCGTGGTTTGGAAATAACCATAACGAACATTCGAAGACATGTTTTAAGAGAGTGTTTTCTGTCAGACGAGACTCAAATGACTTTGTGTACCGTTCTCTCTTCCCCCTTTTATAGTCTTAAAAGTGGGCGGAGTTTGGAAGGGTTGTGCAGATGAAGGGGAGACAATTGAGCGTACACCCCCTGGATGTGAAGATGTTCTCATTCCCACGTGGTGAGATCTACCAAGTTTTCTGTGAGAAACCTCAGTTCTATGATATTTGGAAGATAAGGAACGATGGGAAAGACTTTCTGAGTATCGAATTGTTTCGAAAATGGTTTGGGGAATAGTGCAAAGGCAAGAAGGACAACACATACAGTGGCGGGCACGGGTGAGGGTCCCTCGGGTTTCTCGTTAATAACTATCTTAAAAATGTCCCGATTGGTCTGCAAATTTTTTTGGGGACTCCTGGATGTCCCTGGAGTACACCCTGATGTTTTTTGAAAAAACTCTTCTTTAACGAATTCTGAAGTTTTTCGATGAATTCTGAATTCTGAAAATCCAGAATCAAAATATTTTTTTGGGATTTCAGAATTTTTTTTCAATGTGTTTAAAATATTGTTAGACACTAATATAAACAATTTTTGGTGTTAGATCGAAAGTTGATTTTGTGATTCCGACGTATGAACTCCAGAAGTCCGAATTGTGATCTTTGCCTGGGACATCATAACGTGGCTAAAAGTGTTCGGATCGAGATAAAAAATGATTCCTATACAGAGTCAAAGTCACTGAACAATTTGCGAACAGTTTTGAAAGTTTTGGAAAAAATCATTTTTCAACATTTTTCCAAGTTTTCATGAAATCAAAAATCCTGTAGAAAACACGAAAAATGATTTTTTCCAAAACTTTCAAAATTGTTCGCAAATTGTTCAGTGACTTTGACTCTGTATAGGAATCATTTTTTATCTCGATCCGAACACTTTTAGCCACGTTATGATGTCCCAGGCAAAGATCACAATTCGGACTTCTGGAGTTCATACGTCGGAATCACAAAATCAACTTTCGATCTAACACCAAAAATTGTTTATATTAGTGTCTAACAATATTTTAAACACATTGAAAAAAAATTCTGAAATCCCAAAAAAATATTTTGATTCTGGATTTTCAGAATTCAGAATTCATCGAAAAACTTCAGAATTCGTTAAAGAAGAGTTTTTTCAAAAAACATCAGGGTGTACTCCAGGGACATCCAGGAGTCCCCAAAAAAATTTGCAGACCAATCGGGACATTTTTAAGATAGTTATTAACGAGAAACCCGAGGGACCCTCACCCGTGCCCGCCACTGTATAGTTAATAGAATTCAATATTATAAAGGTAGTAAACCTTTTTTAAACAAGTCAGAATGGATAGAAAAACGTCCCGATAATATAAACTAAATGTTTGAAAATTTTGCATTCCGCTTAAAAAACCAAAAAATGCAAAAAAAATGATCCTGGTCAGCAGGTGGGACTAGAAGAACCAGCGATGGCCTAGAAATTCGAAGACGAAAATTCAAAAAAGTTTTTTGTTATTTTTTTCTCCTATTTCATACGGAGCCATAGTTGAACTATCTGCACCAAAAACAAGTCAACAATATTGGCGCCGAAATTAGTCTGTACATTCACAGTAATCTCTTTTTTCCCTTCGAGACCCTCCAAAAAACATTTTATTTTTCAGGACCTTCCACCATCCCTCGGCGATCCTCACGATTCTCAAATAATAGAAGAAGTGATAGAGGAAGAACTTCTGGAGCCGGCCGTCCCATTGGGAGAACGAGACACCGATGAGCTACCGTACCACTACGATGATAAGCCAGAAGACGTCGTCAGCGAGTCATCAGAAGCCTCCACACCACTCAAAAGAATGCGTCGAAAGAAGTCATCTCCAGAAGTGGAAAAACGGATGAAGATGTCTTCGGAATCCCCGACTTCGCCTTCTTCTTCTGCTTCAATGCCAACGTTGACGGCTTCAAGGAGAGCTTCACAACGGAAGACGATACGTCCGAAGAATTTGAATGATTACGTTGAATAATGGATGTATTACTGTGAACTTATATTTATTTTTTTCTCTTGTCAATTAAAGAATTTTCAGTCACTTTTATTTCAGAATAAATTGCCATATTCGTATATTTATTTTTGTCTTTGTTTTTTGAGTTGGGTGGTCTAGAAATTCAAATTTCAAAAAAGTTAAGCCAGCAGAGGGAGTTGAACTGGTGGTCTAGAAAAGTTCAACTTATGACCTAGAATTTCTAACTGATGGAATAGCAAAATTCACTTTTTCTCAGTATCCGATTTGGCTGGCCTAGAATCCGAAAATCCGAAGAAATTAGGCCAGCAGGTGAAGCTCAACACGGTGACCTAGAAAAGTTCAATCGGTGGTCTAGAAATCCAAATTCCGAGAAAGTTCGGCCACCGTTGAGAATTGAAAAAAATCTCCATAATCCTAGGCCACCCCTTTGAAATCACACATCAGCCAACTGAGGCCCGATGCGGGTTTCATGGCCTGACTTTTGCTATACTTGGATTTCTAGGCCACCAAAGCCAAATTAAAGGTTTTCGATGTCACAGTGTGCAACAATTTTTCAAGCTCAAAGATTGAAAAACCGACGTTTGGTGGCCTAGAAATCCAAAATCCAACTTGATGGCCTAGAAATCCAAAACTAGTCCACGAAATTAACATATTTCAAACTAGCTTGTCAAGCCTCTCAAACGAATATAATCATGAATAAGCTCCGCCCATTTTGAAATCATAGGTTACAGAGCAGAGAAACGAGAGTGCCTGCGTCCCTGGCCCAATTTTCAAAACGGACGGAACCTAGTCATGATTATACTCATTTGAAAGGACTCGACGAGCTGGTTTCGAATATCTTAGTTTGGTGGTCTAATTTTGGACTTCTAGGCCACCAGGCCCTATTTTGGCGAAATGAGCTCTGTTTATTCTGAAACTTGCAATTTTTTTTCAGGGACATTCCATATTTTTCGAAAAATAAGTGTGATAATCTGTTAGGCATGTTCCGTAAGGAGGAGTGGAGGAGACTCTCTTAATGATGATTGTGTTTCTAGCTGATAACAGACAGAGAGAGAGACACTTTGATTTTTTGGTGTATGCTCTGACTCTCTCTCTCGTCGAGGGGGTTTTCCGGTTTCCCCTTCCCGATCGTCATAAACTTTCCAATTTTATGACTGATTGACTCTGAAATTACAGCCGAGAATTTCCCATTTTTCACCGTTTTTTTTTCTTTCTGCTAACTGAAAAAAAATGACGTTGAACGGGTGCGGTATGAGGCAGGAGGTAATATTTTTTTTGGAAAAAAATTTCAAATATTCCCAAAAATATGTTTCCAGATTGTTCTCCGAATCTTGTCTGTACTTCATGTTCTTCTTGTAATTAGCAATATTTTTGTGTTGGACCCACAGGTTTTCACCCCGTTATGGGTTATTTATTCAATTGGAGGTGTATGCTTCTTCACGTTGTTTATCTATTCGTGGGTACGGTATGAAGCGTGGTTTTTCGTGGTGGTGCTGAGTTTTCAGGTGAGTTACGGGGTTTTTTATTAGAGGGAAAAAGAAGGGTTACTGTAATGCGCAGTCTGTCAAAGCATTCGGTTTTGTCACATTACACGGTTTCCAAAAAAAAATCTAAGAACCAATATCAATACAAAAATTTCATTAAATCGAAATATCGAAAATTCAAATTTTCTGAGCCAAAAATTAACCGCGAAAACGGCATTTTTTAATTTGGAAACGTATTTCTTTCGTGTTTTGTCTGGATTACTGTAGCTATGAATCCGATACGCAATCGTCGTGATTCACTTCAGAATGCCCAAAAAACAAGTTATTCTATTGTGATTTTTCGTGGAAAATTTCCGTGTTTGTGCTCGGAACTACGTGACGTGACTACAGTAATTTCGAACTTTAGTAAAATAAAAATCGGCTCATAAGTTTGTTCGAACCCCCCAAACTCTCAACATTCTTTCAAAATTCCCCATTCAGCAAACAACTTTGCAATCTTAATTATGGACAAAATTAGTTAAAGCATTCCAAAAAGGCGTGTAGGTGACTTACTGACCTAACAGTTTTTCAAACACAATACTTGAGATTAGACTATTTCTAGCACACCGAAATTCATTCATTGTAAAACAAATAAACTAAAGAAAACCCGCTTTTTATGGTCCGTAAAAAGTCAGTTGAGCCGGTGGTCCTGTGTCGAAGTTGAAACTAGTTCTGAAAAAACGCGAACCAAAAATGAACAACCTGAAAATTCTGATCGCAGAAGTCACAGGTTTTAAGCTAACAGTCACTTTTACGCTAAATGTCCCGGAGCCGATTTTTCGACCATAAGCGACCCTCCTTCTTTGCCTACTCCGCCGCAATCAGCGCGTTTTTGATGAAGCCATTAGGGTCAGATCAAATGAACAACTATAGGCTTAGCTGAAATTTATGAAAATCAACATTTATTTCAGGCATTGTACATAATCTCGGCCGGATATCTCGCTTCTTTAGCCCTGATGGGTTATTTCAGTAAGTCTTTGATACTTTTGAATTCCGACTTTTTTCATGATAGTTCCAGTCTCTCTTTGAAGTTCATTCAAAAATAACTCTATCTGATCCAAAATTGAATTTGAAAGCAGCCAGACTTACATGGCCTAGAATCCCCTAGCTTGTCGGATTCTAGGTCATAAAATTGGCTTACTTCAAATGCAATTTGGGGTCCTTTTTTGATGAAATTCATAGTCGAAATCAAAATTTTAAAGAAAAATATATCGGATGTAAGGTTCATCACCTAATCCTCCTTCCCATTTCCAGCCATCAAAATGACGTTAATGTGTGTTGTATTCGGAACGAATACTCTTGTTATCATATGTGACGTCATATCAATGATTGTAGTGATCACAATTCGATCCGATCAACTCAGAAGACGTGCCGAGAGGAAACGATATCAGAGGCATCTAGAAGAAGCTTATCGGAAATATTAATTTTTTTTTTTCACCAAAAAAATATTCTTCGGTTATGGAGACAAAGTGTATTCCGTGTAACACGGTCCCTTAATAAAATAAACGTGTACTAATTTCGAATTTTTTTTCGTTTTCGTGAAAAACAATTCCGGAAAAATAATTATTTCGGAATTTAATTTATCCGCATCTCAATTAAATGGCGTACGTTGAAAGTTTCTATTTGGAGCCCGAGACTTGTCAGGCACCGCTTCTCATCGACAACAACGCGGAGGCTCAAAAGGTGGGTTTTGTGGCCTAGAAATCCAAAACTCGGCCACGAAACTTGAAAATTCGAAATCAGCGCGTCAAGAGCTTTAAAATGAGTATAATCATGCCTGCATTCGGACCATGTTGAAAATCCAGGAGCTAGAGCGCAGAGAAACGAGAGCTCTTGCGTCTCTAACCCAATTTCTAAAGTGGGCGGAGCCTAGTCATGATTATACTCATTTGAAAGGTCTCGACGAGCTGATTCTGAATCTTTGGGTTTGATGGCCTAGTTTTCGATTTCTAGGCCACCATTTGCAAAATTGACATTTTTGGGCCCTGAAAAATGTTTTTTCTTAGATTTTTTTTCCAGATTGTGGTTTTTACGGCCACTAATACTCGGTTATCAAAATAAAAATTAGTTTTTAAAACCAAAAACAACTAGTTGGCCAAAATCGGGTTTGGTGGCCTAGAAACTCAAAATTATGCCACGAAACCTAGATTCTCGGAATCAGCTGATCTGGACCTTCAAAACGAGTATAATCATGGCTAGATTCTGCCCATTTTGTAAAACAAGTCAGAGACGCAGGCACTCTCGTTTCTCTGCGCTCTAACCTAGGTAGATCAAAATTTCGAAACTTACCGAACCTAGCCATGATTATACTCATTTGAACGGTCTTGACGAGCTGATTCCGAAAATCACAACTTGGTGGTTTAGTTTTGGCTTTCTAGGCCACTAAAACCATTTTTGTCTCAGAAGAGAAATCGTTTCAGATTGAATCTCTTCAAGACCTCAATGAGGTAAATGTGAGCGTTCGCGAGGCTCCCGCCTCGGATTACTGTGGATTCGAGTCGGACGAAATTCCGCCAATCTATCGTGCCCAACTTCGTGCCGCTCAAAAAAGCAAGATTTTGGCCGCCGAAAATGCGGACAAATCGTTTTATGCGTACGGGGAAGACGTTGAGAAGAAGAAGGTGGATCCAGTTGAAATGGCGATGAAGAACGAGGAGTCGCCTCATGAAAAAATGAGTAAGGAAACAGCTACAGTAACCTAGATTACTGTATTCGAATTCAATTTATTTAGCTTCAAGTGGACGAGTCGAATACTACGTGCCGGGCTTCTCTCCGCCACCTCAAAATGAGAATGATGAGGTTCAGAAGAGAAATGATTTTTCTGTAAGTTTTAAATTTTTTCAATTACAGAATAATGCAGAAAAAGTTGGAAAAAGCGGGAAAATTGTTTGAAAAAATGTTGTCGGATTCTCGTCCGCGGCCACCAATCTGTAACTTGCGATTTTGTGTGCAATGTTAAGGCTTCAGAGCAAATTTTTTGAGTGTCTTTAAAGAAAATAGAATCAGCATGAAAAATGGACCAGGAATCAAAAAAGTTATTTTAAAAAATTTGAATTTTTTTCAGTTTTTTTCGCACAGCACAATTGGGGATAGGGTGGGAAAATGCGCCCCAATGAGAAACTCATTTCGCTGCCTGGCCTAATGCAAAAAGTTGAATACTCAGTCAACGTTTGTGAAGAAACGTTGAATACTCAGCTTAAGCAGCCAAATTTCTCATCAGGGCGCATTTACCTACCCTATCCCTGATAGTGCTGTGAGGCAAAGTAAACAAAAAAATTTGACGTCACAACAATTTTTTCACTTCCAGCTCCCGAAAATGCTTCCAATCGAGGCGACCGAAAACGTGTTCAACATTGCCGGAAAACACGAGCTCTCTCAATATGTTCCAATGGAGCACGAGGATATTAATGTGTTGAATATGAAGGCTCCAAAAAATGTGGCGGCTCCAAAAGGCTCCAAAAAAACTGCCGAACTGGAGAGCCTCATCTCGTACACTGCCTCGGCCACTTCTCTCATTAGCTCTTCCATTCTGGGCTCTTCATTTGGCTCCACCAACAACACGTCTTCTTGTCTTACTGCTGATCTTGGTCCTGCTTTTGGATGTCTTCCGAGTGGTGGTTCGGGAGAAGGACCAGCATCTCCAAAGGATAAATACAAGGGATTAAGTGCATTCCGTCCGGTTACAAAATCAATTGCATCCGAGTATGCTGCACCGGAGCTCAATTAGCCAAGCCCCGCCCCCTTTTGATGAGAAAAAGAGTTCAATGGAAAACTAAAAAATTCGATGATGATTTATTTTATGAATATGATAAAGATGATGGTTTTGAATTTTTTTTTTTATTTTTGCACAAAATGCGCTCTATTGACAAAAAATTTTTTCATCACACAAGTGCGCTCTATTGCACTATCATTTTTCGAAATCTCGAATGCGATGCTCCTTTTGGAGCGCAGTGCTAAAACTTGTATTTTGTGCATTATTGCGTCGAAAACAGTGTTTGCATTTTACCGAATGGCTACAGCACCCCCAGAAAAAAAAACCCGCGAAAAGCAAAATTTGAAAATTCCCTCCGCTTTCAAGCCACTTGACTAGCTCAGTCTAGTCATTTTATGAGGAAAAACACACCGGAAGGAAGAATTCGGGTGTCGAAAACAAAATACTTGAGAAAAAACTGGAAAATCACAATTGTGAGATCCTTAGTTTTTTTTTTTGATTTCTGTAATATTGATTTAATTTCCTGGAATTTTTTAATTTTTTCTGAAAACCACTGAACTTTTCGATTCAAAATTTTTTTGTTTTTTCGTGGGAAACAGTGAATTTCTCAATGGAAAACTTCCCTTTTCCACTTTTGTGAAAATTATCGAACAAAAACTACGGTAATCGTGGCGAAACCCAATAGAAGTTTTGACCAATGCGCCTTTAAACTGGACTTTTCGAAAAAAAAGTGTTTTGTCTTCGTTTTTCCTCGTTTGTTTGCTCAAAAAAGCGCGGAAGTTTTACTTTTGTTTTTTAAAAGGTATTTTCGAATTGGCGCGACAAAAAGTCTGTAATTTCTCAATTTTTTAATTTTTTGTTGCTTATCTGAAAAAAAAAGTTTTCTTACGCTCATGGGAAAAATCAGCTGCTTTTCTGAAAATAGTCTGAAAATCAGCTAGATATTAAATGAAAAACAGTGTTTTCAAACTTCATGTATTCGTGAAAACTATAAAATTGGAAAAAAATCGGAAAATCGGAATCATTCTGGCCTAAATTTTTTTTCAACATTTTTTTTGGGAATTTTGAAGCTGTGTAAATTGTAAGCTTTTGCGGTCTGAAACAATTTTTTATGCCAAATTTAGGCCAATCCCAACTTTTTTTTTCATATTTTTCAGTTATTTTCGAAAAAAAAAATTGGGTCGCTAGAATTCTGAAACTCTAGAAAATCGGTGCCACGTGGCAAAATTAATTCAAAAAAAATTCTGAAGGTTACAATGAGCAGTATTTCCCAATCCGTTTTTCATTTTTTCCATCAGTTTTTTCTCAGAATTCAGTCGCGGGTTAATCAGCATCCGGGGAGAGAAAGTGTATGTATAGAAAAACGACCGAAAACCTGTCTTCTCCCCTCTTTTGATCCAATCGATTCTCATTCATCCATTTATTCCCAATAGCTTCTTCTCAGCTTCTTCGTCTTCGTCGTAAAACCAACCGATTGGACGTCTGCCAGCAATCGTTTTGCGCGTGTGTTTCGTTTATCTAATTAGGTGTCCACGGTGGGTGGTGGCGGAGATTTTCTCCTGATTTCGGGTTGCCATTCAGTTTTTATGCCTTAGCAACTATCATACTAACGTGTCTAGTGGGTAAAATGGGGTCGAAATTCAGAAAATTCGCGATTTTTCCCAGAAAAATGCGTTTTTTCATAGCCACTTTGAAGGATATTTTATCTAAACTTCTTTTACGAAAACTTTGGAATCCGCCATCTTTCCAAATTCTGGCTTTTTTTTTGCTTTCTTCGAAAGTTTTGCGAAAGTGCTGGAAAATTGATTGGAACAGCAAAAACGGAATTTTTCGAACAAAAATTTAAATTTCCCGGGAGTTTATTTTCGTATTTTGAACTTCAATCATTTTCCCTTTTTTTTGAAAATTTCGCGATTTCTTTTGCAACTAAAAGATTAAAATCCGATTGCAATCCAGAAAAGGGCCGAAAAGTTGGTTGGAACGGCAAAAAAAATTTCTTTAAATTTGACTTTCCGGGTCTACCTGTGCTCATTTTTCAATGGAAAATTCGAAGAATTTAGAAAAACCTACTCAAAATGGGGGGAGTTTTTAATCTCACTTCCCAATGGCCTAGAATTTCGATGGCCGTGGAAGAGAAATAATCAGTTGTGTACTACTTTCAGGAAGTCTGAACCACGGCTTTTACGATTTTTTTTTCTATTTTCTTGTTGAAAAGCTAAAAATTATTCAAGTTCAATAAAAAAAAACAAACTGCGGATCAGTCCGAAAGACGAGATTGTCCGAGAGTAGTACACAGCCAGATTTTTCTCTTCCACAACTTTCAAAAACTCCTAGGCCACAGTTTCCCACTTTACCCCGATTTTCTTCGATTCCCATGAAAATAATTTTCTCCGCCGAAAAAAAAAAATAATTTTTTGACTCTCACCATCCCCTCATTTTTCAGCTTTTTCATTCCGGCTCAATTTTCCCTCCGAATATTATGCATTCAATTTTTTTTCATCCCCTCCTTCCTTCTCCTCTCTGAAATATTGCTCATAGCTCCCTCCTGAGAGAGACACGGAGCTGATGTGGTGTTGGTGTGGATTATTGAAAAAAAAAGAAAAAGGTGACTCATTTCTCATTTTCTCTTTTTTTTTTTGCTTCGTTTCGTTTTTTTTTTTCATAATAAGATTCGGAGACACATATAAACCAAGCAGCTTATTTTTTTTATATAAGCACCGGGTTTTGGATATTTTTCCTCTGAAATTTTTGTTTTTTTGGGATTTAAGATCCGTCCGGGTGGGTTGGTTCAAGCTCAATTTGGAGATTATGCTGATGTTTCTTTTTTTTCTTTTCCAGGATTTACGGCGTTCAGAAACACCTTGAATCGCTCAAAATCCGTATTTTTTTGGTAAAAAAAGCGAATTTTAAGAACCTTTGTTTGGATTTCAGATCCCAAAAGCAGGTTTGGGTTAAGATATTTTTTTATCAAAAAAATCCCTTTTTTCCAATGTTTTCGGTGTTCAAAAACTTCTGAAATACCTGAAAATTATCTAGTTTTCGCTGTAAAGTCGCTTGAAAATAACTCAAATTGGTCAAAAATTACGTTTAAAAGCTGCCAGATCCCTAGGTTCCTATGACCTAGATTCCGCTGGCCGAGAATCCGACAAACTGACAATGTTTGTGTTTTTGCAACTTTTTTTCTGAAAAACCAACGTAAAATGAAGAAATTCAGCAATAAATCGTCAATTTGTCGGATTCTAGGCCATCGAATTTTAGGCCATCAATCTCTACTTCCAAACGCGATTTTATAGCGCTTAGAGTGATTTTTGAGCAAATTCATCGTGAAAACTAGAATCAGCATAAAAAATTCGTCGGTGCATTTTCCGCTTTCAAAAAGCCAAACATTTTTACATTTTTTTTTCATTTTTTTTAATTCTCGGTGAAAATCGTTAATTTATAAGGTTTCACCTTCTGAGACCCTAGATTGTGGGTATGCTGAATCAGAACTTTCCCGAAATAGAACTGTTCCTAATCAGAACCGTGCCCCGAATCAGAACAATTATTTCACGTGAAGTAGTTCTGATACGTGACAGTTCTGACTAGGGAAACGGTTCTGATACAGCATACCCCTCACCTAGACTAGCTAACTATGTTCGAATCTTCCAATAGGCTGTCTATGTGTCGTGGGGTCAAATGGAAAATTACGTAACCTACTATCCTAGGGAGGGGGTTATCTTATCAAGATGTTCCCAATTTTCTCTCTCGTCTCAACACATATCATTCGTCTAGGGGTGTCATCATCTTTCCCATCATTTCCATCATCATCACAGTCTAATGTTTAAAAAAAAAACGAGTTGAGTGTGTTGCTTTGTATAGCTAATGAGCCCCTTTAGAGCTGAATAGTTAAGCAGCTCTTGAGAAGGGTAGATGGCTTTTCTTTTCTTTTTTCTTCTTTTCTGGCTTTTTTTCCCATGCAAACTTCGTTTTTCATGAAGAAATTGCTCGAAAATCGCTTCGAAAGTTCCAGATCGGTTGCCGTAGCCGAGAATCCCATTTCCTATGTCTTCGCTTTTTTCGTACATTTCTCATATCACGGGGTGCACAGCAGCAGGTTCATTCGAAGCGGCGCGAGCGATTTTTTGAGGAGTTGCGTTGCGGATGGGCTGCGAAGCGTGTCTGAAAATAGCCTGCTAAATGAAGAGACGCAGAGAAATAATTCGGCGCGAATTTGAAATTTCAGTGCTTTCAGCAACAGAGCGTGTTTGCGCCTCCTTCTCCTGTGCATGCCCGTGTCATATAGAAATAGCAGAAAATTGAAGAGTTGTACCAAAAAAAAAATGAAAAAAGCGCGAAATTCGAAAAAAAAACTGTCGGATTCTCGGCCACGGCCATCAATCTGTAAATTGCGATTTCGAAGCGACTTCCGAGCAATTAATTTTTAAAATAAAAATTCAGCACAAAACAATGACTTTGGTCCATGACCAAATCGGTCCTTTTTTAAGAATCAGAAGTAAGCAATCGCGCTCTACTGAGACACTACAATTATCATGGGAGCGTGTTTGCACACCTCCAAAGACCTTTAAGGGACCATCGATCTTATTTAATTTTTTTCCCTCCATATGATCCCTCACCGATGTTTCCAGCTGATCAAATCAGTCATAAACAAACGGCAAATGATTCTGATTAGTCTGAAAATCTCGACGCGATTTTAGACTTTTCAGTGCGATTTTCCAGCAGTTTCTTCATAAAAAACGGATTCAGCGTGGAAAAATGAACCAGGAATCGCTATTTCAAAAAAGTGACTCTCCCTCTCTTGGCCGAGACCGACCACTGTCCTCTGATATTTGTTTAAACCCGAAACAAACCGGCTCCATTTCCGAGTTGTTTCTGCCGCGCCGATTCTATCGGTTTCTGCATGTTCCGGGAAACTTTTTCGGCTTTTTCTTCGATTTCGAAAGAAATTCCGAGAAAAAAGAAGTTTCCATGTGCACTTTTGCGCCTCTCAGCTGGTCAAATGACCCTGACAGGTGTTGAAAAACGCTGCACTTTTAAAGCAGTTGGTGTCAGATGACCTCGACGCGACCACTAATTCTTTTGCTTTTTTCCAAGAAAAAGCAATTAGAATTGGCTTCCTAATCCATTAGGATTCATTAGGAAAAAAATTCTAGAAATTTGCTTAAATTTTAAGGTTGTCATTGAAGAAAAATGCGATGCGCTTTTAAAAGCTGAACTGTAGAAAATCATCAAAACTAAAATTTTCGAGTGAGCTTTTCATTTTTATTTTAACGCTTTTCGAAAATTTTTTTCAACATTTTCCAACTTCGAAATACAAAAAAAAAATCCAACGATTTTGAAAATTCCAGTATTTTTTGTACCATATTACTAATCAGTAAAAGCCTGACATCTTTGTTTAAAGGCGCAGAGTTGAATGTTTATTGGGTCCCGTCAGGATTACAGTAATTCGCAATTGAGAATAACTTTAAACGTGACAAGACCCGATGAATATTTAGTCCTGCGGCTTCAAACAAAGGTGTCAAATTTTCGCAAAAAAAGTAACAGATTATGCACTTTTTTGTGAATATTTCAATGAAAAATCCTGTTTTTTTCAAATTTTCGAAAAAAAAAATTTCAGTAAATACGATTTTCCAAAAACTATTTTCCGACCAAATATCTAAATGTGCACCTACTACTACCAGCTCGAGACCGTTATGACGACACACACACATTGTGTGTGTCATCATATGTGTCTGCGTCTCGTGATCCGACATGATCACTAATCCGCCGCACCGCGACCTTCTTTCTCTTTTCCTCCACACTTTTTTTTTCTCCATCTTTTCCATAGGCCGTGTGTCTCATCATCGGGCCGCAGCCGTAGCCAGCAACAGCACACGCTCTGTTTTATCGATTTTCGGGACGAAGAGGGGACGACACATTGAGAAGAGGAAGGGAGACGCGGCGTAGAATACTATAGGAGAAAAGAGACTACACGTCTTCTTCTTCTTTTCGTTTTCATCTCCCTTCTTTCTCTTTTGACGACGTCGCTCTGACGCTGTCGACGACGACGGAAAAGAAGAGGAGACGTTGTGCCCCACTTTTTTTCCCGGCTTCTTCTCCTCCTCTTTAGCCCCCTAGAGGCCCCTCTTTGGCGACGGGCTCCCCGCGCCCCCTACAAATTGACGTCTTTTTGTAGCCGGTCTTCTGAAGTCTCTGGGCTTCTGAATCAGAAAAAGCAGAAGACGTGGCCTTCAGAATCCTAGGCTTATGGTCAGAATGGTACAAATTTTCAGAATCTTTAAAGATCATCATTCTGACCGATTCCAAAAAAAAAAATTTGGCAACAAAAAAGTTGTTTTCTTGTCCCAAATTTTTTCTTTTCGAAATGTTCAAAATCAATCAAACTCATCATTTGGTGATAAGAACGCTAAGAGCACTGTTATCAGCCCGGAAAAATTCATTCGGCTCACACTGCATTTTTTCCCCGTTTTGCCACGTGATATTCCTGAATTTTTTTTTCCCGGGTCTCGCATCGATTTTCGTTCGATTTTCTGTCTCTTTCTCTCTTCCCTTCTTATGCCACGTCACGTTCTCTTTATTCCTAATCCCATGGCTTTCGAAGCAATTTTCGAAAAAAAAAACATTAATTTATTTCACAAGAAATTCAAAATTTTTCGAAAACTGTATAGACCTTTTTTGCTGGAATTTGTAGATCAAGTTTTTTTGCCACGTGGCATTTTTCCACCTTGATTTGACTCTAATTTCAACGCGATTTCATGATGATCTTTTTGAAATTAAGATGTGCGGGCGGAGCCTGAAATCTGCAATTACAAACCCGGGGAGTAATTTTTTCTCATTTTTTGCCACGTTTTTTCCTGGAAAATTCTCACTTTTTTCCAGTTGGAACTTTTTTCTATAATCCCATCAATGTTCTAAAACGATTTTTTTTCTACAATTTTTTTTCCGATTTGAAATAAGTGGGCAGAGCCAAAAACCTGTAATTTTTATGTCTTTCAGACTGCAAAATTCTGGAATTTTTTCTTCATTTTTTCATTTTCCGATGGAGCTGGAAGAGCTGAAATTCCAGAATTTTCAACAAAAAATTGAGTTGGAAAAGCTTGAAAAATTGTTTCTTTTCATTTTTTTTTGCCACGTGATTATTTTTGCAATTCAATAAGCCATTGTAGTGGCTTGAATGGCTTCTTTTGGGAGTGGTGGGGAACGCTTTAGAAAAAAAGTGGGCGGAGCCTTCTGATATAGCACCTCTCGCACCTTCTATCAAGCAGAAATTTTCGGAGTTTCCAGCTGAAAAATGTTTTCAGCTCATTTTTTTTTGTTTTCGCTCCATCGCTAATCCCCTGTTAGGCTCCGCCCATTTTCTAGCCTTCTAGCTAGTCGGCTATCCTTCTCAAAGCACCTGAAAATTCATTACAGCTGGAAAAACGTCTTTTCAGCGTTTTTTTCTCATTTGTATCAGGTGCGCTCTATTGAAAATTTTTCGTAATTTTTTTCCAGCAAGCGCCGCCCATTTTTCAGCCTTCAAATCTAGGAAATTTTCCATTATTTTGCCTTTTTTTTCGCCCCAAAACCAGTCTTATCGAAAAAATGTGGGCCAACTTGCACTTTTTCATCCCTCCTCCCCCTTCCTCTCTATTTTCGTGTCCTTGAAATCTATCCCTTTTTTTTTCTTTTTTATTTTTGCGGGAAAAAAATTTCCTGTTTTTATCGATTTTTTCTCTTTTTTTATTGAAATTTTTTTCTTGAATATTTGTTTTTTTTTCAGAGTAAAAGAGGGCTTCCTCCTCCTCCTCCCCACCGCAATGTCACACACCGCGGATATTCCGCTTGAAGCGCCTTCACTGCTCAAACTCGCCTCGTCGTCAGTACAATCGCAGATTAATAATGATGTAAGATTTTTTTTTTGGGGAAACAAAAGATATTTTGGAGCTTTTGGAGACGTTTAAAAACTGAAAATGGAAAAAGTGGAAAAAAGTTTTTTCCGCGATTTTTTTTTTCAAATTTTCGGCGAAATTGCGTGTTTTCCGGGAGACTGGACGTTTTGAAACGAAAATCGCTTTAAAAAATTGTAAAAATAGTTTTTTTGAAAAATTTTTCGCATTTGATGGCCTAAAAACGCAAATGGCCGAGTTTTCCAAATTTTGGTTTTTCGCTCGTCATCTTTTTTCAGAAATTTTTTTTCACTAACACAGAAAACGTGTTTTCTTTGGTTTTTTCCTTTAAAAAATTGTTTTGAAAAAAGCGGAAAATGATGGAAACTAGTTTTTTTTTTCAAATTCGGTCACCTGCGTTTTCTAGGCCACGAAAAGTTGAATTACCTTCAGAAGTTCCATGTATTTTTTACTTGAAAATATCATTACAATCCCATTATTACAACCAAAATCGACATCCCTGACCCCGAATAGACTTTTCCCGGTCTAGAAAACGCATATGACCGAATTTTCACAAAAACAATTTTTATCTACAAACGATTTTTCCATAAAAATTGCTCAAAAAACTATTTAAATTGTGAAAAATAGCTGAAAATTTGAGTGTTCAAAAGTTTGGCCATAAAAAATATCCTAAATTTCACGTAAGATTGCACAAACCCGGCCTGTAAGGCGAAAAAATGACCATTGCTAGCCTAGAAAACATGGATGGATTTTTTCGCAAATTCGGCTATCTCCGTTTTCTATTCCAAACTGAGCAAAAATCCAAAAACTTTTCCCCACTAACCACTCTCAGTTTCTACAGGAATTCATGGAAACCGTCGTCCTACCAGTGCCACTCAGTCAAGAACTCTTCGCACGGTTTCGTAATAAATGGAATCTTCATAATCAAATTCCAATGCCCGAACCACCTTTGGGTCCGCCAAGCGATGAACCACGACCCGATCAGGCGAATATTGATATGATCAAAAGAGTGTTTCGAGTATGGTCAGACTCGGATCGATTGCCACTTGAAAAGTTGGATATTTCTGGGGCTACGGTAAGAGTTTTTTTAATACTCGAAAAATGGGGTCTCGACTGGAAATTTTTTTTTGAAAATTAGAAAATTTTTAACCGGAAAACCCTTTTCTAGTTGATTTTGAGATCTGAAATGATTCATTAGTGGTCGTTTAAAGGCGCAAGGCCCTCACGATTACAGTAACCCACATTTCAGGGTTACTGTAATCGTGGCGGGTATTCAGTGCGCATCAATCAATATTCAGTGCGCATCAATCAACTTTTTTACGCCATTAGATGCTTATTTTTTTAGCTGAAAATCATGCTGAAAAGACAATTTTTGCTTAATTTTTACCCTCTGAATATAGTTTACAGCCTATTTTTTTTAATTTCTAAAATTCCAAAATTCTGACGATTTTCGGCGATGTGAGACGTTTTTTTTCGATTTTTTGAAAGCTGAAAACCCACTAAAATGGCCTAGAAACCTCTTGGGTGGCCGAGTTTTTCCAGAAAGGAACATATATGAAAATCCGGAAAATAGGCTGAGTGAAACGGAGAATAGTCGGAAATTGCTCGTTTTTTAGTCTATTTCGAAGCCTAAAAACGCCCAAAATGGATCAGGTTTTGCTTTTCATAGCCTAGAAATCGCCGAGATGGCCGAACTTAAAGAAAAAACCGGGAAAATTCGACAATTATGTCTATTGAAACAGAAAATAGACGTGTTTTAAGTATTTTTTAAGCAGAAAAACACCCTGAAATGGCCTAGAATTCTCTGGCCGAACTTTTCCGAATTGTTTTTTATTCCAGGTGGACGATCAATGTTTCGTGGACCTGCTACACGCCCATTCCCATTCCATCACAGAGCTAAACATGACAAATGTCACAGGAGTAACAGATCTAACGAATGCCTATCTCTACGCTCGAAGTACCCACTTCCCATTGCTCACCTCTATTCGCATGACATCAATGGATCTGGTGACAGGACATCAGCCCCGGAGAAAAAACGGAATCGCCTCCACAGAATTCCGATCCCTTTTCATGCTCGGCGAGGAGGCTCTGGCCGAGGCGCGAAGTCAAATGGAGAGGGATGGCCTAAGATCCCCCCTATCCCCGAGTTCTCAGCCATCTCAGCCATCAGAAGAGGACCTCCTTCTCCCATGTGATTCCCCCGTGGATCCCCCTCTTATAACTGCACGTGCTCCTCATGTCAAACGTCTCTTCCTTCCTCGTTGCCCTGGAAAACGTGGGACGGTTGACGAGGAGGAGCAGAATACCCATGTCATTCTTACCAAAATTTTGTCCCCTTTGCGGAAATTGGAAGTGTTGGATTTGTCGTATTGGAGTAAAACGGATGATATGAGATGTCTTCAACCACTTTCCGCCACGTTGACTTGCCTCATTTTGTTCGATGTTCCGGATTTGTATCATGCAGTCAACAATATTTGTCATATGACCGAATTGAAGTGAGATATTCCTATATTCTGAAGTTTGGAAAAAATTAGGAAAAATGGACGACTTGAAAACTTTTTGAGTGCTAAAAATGCGCGAAAATTCTAAATATTTATCAGAAATTAAAAAAAAATTCCAGGAAAAACCGATTTCAGGCAATTTTGTTTCGCTGAAAACGCATTTTTCAGAACTCAAAATTATGAAAGTCGTTCTAAAAACTGCACGTTTTTTTTTTCCAAAATCCAGAAATTGCTATTGATAACGGGATAACATTTCAGGCATAATTGGTCATTTTTAATGCTGAAAATACGATTTTTTTGATCTTGAAAATTTTTCAAAAATGTTCAGCTTTTCTCCGAAGAAAATTTGGAAAGATTTTTTTTTGTTTTCATTCCGAAATTCCCACAATTTTTTTATTAGAAAATTTTTTCCAAGAATAGGGTAAATTTAAAGTTTTTATTTTCTCTAATTTTCTCTAAAAAATTTTTAAAAGAAATTTTAGTTATTTAAAATTGCAATTTTTAATAACTGAAATATTTCAAAAAATCTGTAACCCTAGGAAAAACAATCTGAAAATGGTCAAAATCTTGAAAAATGAAAAAAAAAATAAAATTTTGGAGAAAAAATTTCCCAAATAAAACCCCTGAAATTCCTTCTTTTTTAACTTTTTGATTCTATTTAAAGGTGCAGAAGAACATTTCCACGATATCTCGCCACGATTACAGTAATCCCAACTGTGATTGTGACGAAAAATCGTGACTTCTGCGCCTTTGAACAGAATGTAAAATCTGAAAATTTTGCAACTAAAAATTTTTTTCTAAAAGAATCTCAAAATTCCGAAAATTTCCTTCAAAAATATCTCAAAATTTTGCAGAATCCTGGACGTCTCTCAATCGAATCGTGACACTGGAATGTACCCTCACCCGGTGACAACTCTCAACAAAATCATTGTCAGTCTCAAAAAACTGACCCATCTGGACATTTCTTCAACGAATCTTGCCACACAACCCTCCTCCCACGACAATCCGCCACGTTACAGAGAATCAGTTCGTACTGATATCTGCGGTCTTCAATCATTAGTTAAACCCTTGAAATATTTGGGTTTATTCAATTGTGAAAGTGCAAGTCATGTACGAGAAATTCCTGCCGAATTGGTTTCTGGTGATGCGAATGAGGACCAAGTGATTACGTCACTGAAAATGTATAAGGAACGCGCTGGACTCCTGCAGAATGTACTAAATGAGAGCTATCAGTTGTATCGATTTGGGAATAGTGCTCCATTGGTAAGCGTTTTTTTTTTTGAATTTTCGTTGAATAAACGGTCCTACCACGATTACAGTAACCCAAAGTTCGAAATAGTAGTTTTCCGAATCCGGGTCCATCTAAAAACAGTTTTTCGGACCCGTATTCCAAGATACCGTAACAAGTTTAAAGGCGCATAGCTCTCAAAGACTTGTCACGATATTGGTTTGTTTTTCAGTTCTGAGAAATTTTTTCCGAAAAAAATTGAAGTAGTTTATTCCGAAAAATCGTTTCTCAGAGCAGAAGACGTTCTAGAATTGATGAAATAATGGAAAAATGGGATTTTTTCTTATGTTTTTTTCATCTGGAAAAATCAGACTTTTTGAAAATGTTGGTTTCTCGACTTTCCGAACATTTTCAGCAGTTTTTATTTCCAATTAAAGCAGGCTTTCGAAGAAAAAATGTTTCTGAAAAAATCTTTCCCGCCAAAAAATCAACTAAAAATTTTCCGACTGAAGAAACAATGTGAGAAAAACTGTCCTGATTCTCAATTTTGTCGTCCAAATTTCTCAACTTTCCCCCTCTCCAACCTCTCCATTTTTCCAGAATCGCCACACAGAAGCCCTCCATCTGGTCCTTGAAGCAATGCATCGTCATTTAGCCGATTCGACCCTCCAAATCGCCGGCTCCGCGAGTCTTTTCTACATAATCCGAAAAGTGGATATGAATAGAGATACGAAGCGGAATGTGGTTTCTGCACTGTTAAGCGGAATGGAAGTACATATGGAAGAGCAAGTGATGGTCCGAAATTGTTGTCTTTCGTTGTGTCAATTTGAAATACCACAGGATATAATGTTCGACTATAGGTAGGATTTTGAAGTTTTGGGCGCCAATGTCGGGAAAAATTCGAAAAAAATTTGATTTCGTGGCCTAGAAACCACGCCAGAGGTTTCTAGGGACTATATTGCTTCCTAAGCCAGGCTGAAATGGCCGTGGTCTAGAAATCTCAGTGTAGTCTAATATGGCCTAGAATAATGATCACAAGTCCCTCTAGTTCTATTCGCTCTACATGATGCAGAAATGGCCGTGACCTAGAACGCGTCACTGATATTTAGGCCACCCTTTCTTTCGCGACTACACTATGCGAAAACGGATGTCCCAATATTGATTCCATGGCCTAGGCATCATTAGAAAGTTTCCTAGGCTACTTCGGACTTCACAGCGCGATTTCTAAGCCACCGTACTAGTTACACAACTTCCAAAAAACTCTTCCATGACCAAAAAAAAACCATTTTTTCAGTCGCTTGGCCGTCCTTCTTGTCTCTGTCCTCCAACACCACAATGCGGATAACCTAACACAAAGAATAGTCGTTTTCCTTCTGAATTCGATGGCCTGCCACGTGGAAGGCGATCAAAAGATTCAAGTTGGCAGTTATGGAGCTATTGAGGTGAGAAAAATGCCTTAAAAATTTTTTTTTCAAAAGTTTTGAAATTTTTTCTTGACGTGGGGTGCAATCGCGCTCTACTAAAGAGAAAAATTGCTTTGAAGCGCGAAAAATTGCGTCCAAAATCGCATGTTACAGGCTGATGGCCGTGGCCGAAAATCCGACAGCGCTGGTCCCATCGGCCACGGCCACTAACCGGTAACTTGCAATTTTGGACGCGTTTTGTGCGCTTCAAATCAATCTTTGAATCGTAAAGATTCTGCAAACGCGCTCTACTGAAAAAGGGGCGTGGCGCCACACTCAGCACAGGAGCACGTTTGCATAGGGGACCTTTAAGGGACCATCGACCCCTATATTATTGTTTTTTTCAACTGATCACTTTCAATTTTTGCAGATGATTCTCGATCAAATCAGTCGAAAACAAACAGCAAATGTTTGTGATGACGTCATGGAAGTCGGTTGGAGTTTTCTATGGAATATCACTGATGAAACCCCGGTTAATTGTGAACTTTTCCTCAATGCAAATGGTCTCGAGCTCTTTCAAAAGTGCTATGAAGCCTTCAAAACGGAACGAGAACTCGTTCGAAATATGATGGGACTCATTGGAAATATCGCTGAGGTTGATGAGCTCCGCCCACAATTAATGAAGGATTCATACGTGAAAATCTTTTGTGATTTGCTTGCATCTCAAGAGGAATCTATTGAGATTAGCTACAATTCCGCAGGGGTTTTGGCACATATGGTCAGTGATGGAGAGGAGGCATGGAAGACGATTACTGTATGCCGAGATGAGGTTATGCAGAAAATTGTGGCGGTGAGTTTGGGAAAAATTGAAAGAAAAATTGAGGTTTGGGGGTTTTTGGAAGTGAAAATAGGTTCCAAAGGGGGCCCTGTTACCTTCTGCGCCAGATTTTTTGAAAATTTGTAAAATTAAAAAAAGAACACTGAATTCGAAAAAGAACCTTGAAAAAAAATTTCGAAAACTAGCCATTTCATAAACCGAAATCGGCGGAATTATAGATTTCTGGAAAATCTGAAAACCAAACCGAAATTTTCTAAATTTTTAATGCTCTGAAATTTTTTTAAATTTTTTTCTAAATTTTATGAAAATCCCACTAAATTCTGGACATCCTTTTTTCTTAAGAGATACGTAACTTTTAAAAATTATCAAAATTCTGCTCTGAAATTTTCGAAAAAATTTGAAAAATTCGAAAATTTCGAAATTTCTGTGCTTCAACAGGTTTTTCCAAATGCCCTCTTTCACAAAAGTCCTGTTTCAAAAAAATCTTTAAAATCCCAAAATTTTCAAACTTCAAAAAATTGGAAAACATGAAAATTTAGTGCCCACTGTGGCTCCCCAACTTCCCCAAGTCTTTTCCTAAAGCAATTTTTCCAGGCCACGTCAACATGGAAACTGGCCACTCGCCGGTTCATCAACTACCGTTCATTCCGTCCAATTCTTCGACTCCTCCCCCTCTACCACGCCTACGCAAGTCAACATTGGGCTGTTTGGGCACTAGCCAACCTGACGACGACAGATGGAGAAAAGTAAGAATTTTGAGAGAAAAATCTGAAATTTTCAGCCAAAACAAACATTTTTCCAGATATTGCGCCTATGTTCGTGACGAGGGTGGTGTCCCTCTATTAGAGGAACTGGTTCACAATGGATCCACTCATTTCGATATTCGAGTTCTGGCCAATACGGTACTCGAAAATATTCGAGTCGTTGAGAATAAGTGAGTTGAAAATTTTTTCGGAGTCTTTTTTTGTTTTTCTCTTTTGTTGGGTCCCTTTCCCTCTTGGATAACCCCATGATTCACAGCACCCGGAGGGAAGGATTTTGGCGGGAAAGTTCAGGTTGATGGCCTAGAAATTTCAGGATGGCCGAGTTGTTCCTCGAAAAGTGGACTTAAACAAAGTTGTTGACTTTTCTGGTCTAGGAGTCTTAACGTGTCTTTATTTTTGGGAAAAAAAACGGACTAAAACTAAAAATTTGTTTTTGTGGCCTAGTAATCTTCAGATGGCCGAACTTTAAAAAGTCTTTAAAAGATTTTGGTTTTTTTAGTTTTCCCTGGCCTATCAGGGTTTGCCTTTTGTGGCCTAGAAACTTCCTGTTCGTCCAAAAAGTTGAAATTCAAAATTTTGCGTTTTTGGACAAAACATTCCAGAAACTACTGGGGAAATTCTTTCGTGGCCTAGAAACCACCAGGTGGCCTAATTTTTCTTGCTCACCATTTTTCTAAAGTCTAATCCAGTCAATTTTCCTAATTTTTCTAAACTAGAGTGATGGCCTAGAAATCTCCGTATGGCCTAGTTTTTGCTTCCAAAAATTAGATTCAGAAACCTATAGAATCGAGGCTCCAAACGGTCTAATTTACTCAACCGATTTTTACGACAAAAAAGTTCGACCACCTCAGAGATTTCTAGGCCATGTTTCCCAATTTTGCTTATCAAGGGAACGCCCCTTTTTAGCTCCACCCCTCCAAAACTTCCCCCGGGTGCTGTGTGGTCCCCCTCCCGAATGTGTCGAGCACGAAAAAAGCGTTTAGTTTCGTTGTTTTTTTTAGTTTAACCTCCATTTTCAAACAAAAAATCTAGTTGAAAAAAAAGCAAACAAAAAATCTAGAGAAAGTGTCGTCGTTTTAGAGCTCGTGCAGCAACTATTCGACCACAAAAAAGGTTACGTGATCCGTCACCCTCCGATGATGGTTATGATGATCCTCATTTTTAAATTTCGTGTAAAGTGGGTGCTCATTTCCAGGACAAATTTCGCTAAATTGGCCTAAATTTTGCAGAAAAAATCCGAAACCCGCTTCCGATCAACAACCATCGGCATCCACAAATTCTCCGGTTTTCGTTCCCAGTTATGTGTCAGATGTTGAAGAGGAGGATGAGGATGGAGAAGGAGGACAAGGAGACGAGGAAATGATGATGGAGGACTTTGTGAATGTCGATTTTGATGATATTGCCATTCCAATGGAATATTAGATCTTGATACTCTTCTTTTTTTAATTTTCGAAATTTTCAAAGGCGCAGTGAGGATTTGGTTCGAAAAAACCGCTTGAAAATCGGTTGAAAACGAGCTTAAACTTTTTGAATTTTGGTGGCCTAGAAATGTGGAGGCCGTGGACTAGAATTTTTTCCCCAAAATTTTTCAGTTTTTATCAAAACTGATCACAATTTCCCCACTTTTTAGTCAATTTCAGAAATTTCAAAAAAAAATTTTGAAGTTTTTGGACGGGAAATGGAAATTTTTGAATTAGCGCCGAAATTTTTTTTTGGAGAAAATTTATTTTTTTCAGCACATTCAATACCTGATTTGAACAAATTTCAATTTTTTTTAACAAAAATCAAAAAATCTCCAAAAAATTTGAATTTCGCGCCAATTTTTTATAGTCCACGACCCCCACATTTCTAGGCCATCTCATCCTCTCTGCGCCTTTAAAATTTTCTCTTTTTTTCTTTCTCCCCGTTTCTTTCCTTTTCTCCTTCTCCGTATTCCAATTGTTAGTTAAACTGACTCTCTACAACTGTTATTATTATCTTCCGGGTTACTGTACCTTTCTCTCTCTCTCTGTCACTCTCTCCCTCTCTTTCTCTTTGTGTCTCTCATTCTCTCTGTCTCTCCCCACAAATCCCATCATGCAAAAAATCATCTTTCTGTGTTAGCTCCGCCCACTTTTCTAATCAAAAAAAATTTGTACATTTTTTTCGTTTTTCAATGGGTTTTTTGAATCCCCGCCCACCCTTTCGTTTTGTGTACCACCCACCCCGGTTTTTATTTGAAATACCGCCTTTTTGTTCAGTTTTTTCTCTTTTTTTTTCTCTCCATCCACATTTTCCAATCCCTCTTTCGCTTTTGCACGTGCAATCATCTATGTATTCTTCTGTACACACTTTTTCCCTCACGAAAAACGCGATTTTTTCTTCACACCTTCAACATTCTTTTAAAATCTCATAGATATTTCATATACCCTCCTACCCATCCAGTTATCATTTCTTTTTTATAAAATTTATGACCTAAAAAAAGAATCAATCCGTAATAAAATAGAATATCCCTGATGAAAATTGGAAAACGATAGAGTACTAGAGAAAACGCAGAGGAATTAAAGCTCATCAGAATATGGAATTCTGGCATGATTTCCATAGGACGAGATGGCGAGACGTTCGAATGCAGATTTGGCGAAGGCTTCGACGTCTTTGGCCTCCACTTTTTGAAATTCCGCGATGAGTTCGGCCTGTTCGGGTCCTTTGAAGAGAGCTGTGGTGGCGTGATTGTAGACAGAAGAGATGGCACACTCGGCGTTGAAGAGGATCTCGTTGATCGCACGACGTTTGCATCCTGGAAAGAATGGATAGGGAGAGATAGTGTGGGAGGAGAGGAGACGCAGGGAAAGAGGTGTGGCGAGAGAGTTTGGGGAAGGAGGAGACGGAGGGGAAAGCGTGGCAAAAGAGTGTTCAAAACGTGAAGACGCAGGAGCTAAACGAGAGAGCCTGTTCGGGGTGGAGCCGCAGGAAGGAATGAGGCCGGGCAAGAAAGCGTAAAAATGTAGAGGCGCATGAAGGAAAACACATTAGAGAGTGTGCAGAACGTGGAGACGCAGAGCTTAAAAACAGGCGTGACAGTGTGGAAAACATAGAGACGCATAGGAGAAAGCCCCGGCGAGAGAGGGTGCTTGTGATGGAGACGCAGATGTGGCCGCGCAGGGGACAGACTTCCTGCGTTTCCTCCTTGAGCACACTCTCTCGCAGCAAAAAGCCAGACGCAGAGAAGGGAAAGCTCCTCTTTCTCTGCATCTCTCCTTCCCTCTCTATCTCTCTTACCTTCAAGATCCTGAATCTTTGGCTGTCTCAATGCCTCCACTGTGGCTCTAACCGCCGAATCCGCATTGGCTCCAGTCGCATTCAGATATACTCCAACCAGTCCAGTGCCCTCATATGCCACTTTGAATCCACTGGCGGCGACGCCTTCTGGAAGGCTCTTCGAGAGTCCAAGGCCACTTGTGGTGCCTGGAAGAGTGGCGAATTTGAGTGGAGAGGCACGTCCAGTGTGAGCGAGGAAGACGGCTTGAACAGCCAGATTTTTGACGTCTCCGACTGGGGCTCCGGCGCCGGCGACAATGATGTGGACAGTGTTGCCACGGCCGAAACGACGGTAGTCTCCTCCCTGCAAAAAAAAAATAGTGAGGGAGAGCGCTTTTTTTTCAAATTTTTGTTCCTCCTGGGATGTCCGGAGGCTTTAAAAGTGTGTTTTAGGTCAGTTTTAAGCTAAAACTAATGAATTTTTTCACGGAAATAGTGCTCAAAATGAAGAAACGCAGAAAAAAACGTTTCTGCGTCTCTCGATTACACACACTATTTTTAGGAATGGAGCGCATTTTCAGACTCAGACGCTCAGCAGCATAAATTCAGTTTTGCTCCGGAATGTCATAGTAAATCGAAATTCAGAGTTTGGGTCTTTTTGAACTCTGTTGACGATTTTACAAGCTTCGAAGTTGAGTTTTGTGGTAAAAATCCGGTTCGAGAACGTAAAAATCAGCCCAAAAGTCGTTTTTTTTTCACGGAATTTTAGAATGTTTTTCCGATAGATATGTTGGTCAGGGTTTCTGATGCCAAAATGACAAAAATGGGCAGCTTCCAAAACAAGTCAATGCCTTCAAACTCACTCTAAATTGTTCAGCATCATTAGTAACAGTCGGTCCATTCTCAATAACTCCCGATCCCTCGGCATACTCCTTCAACGTCGATTCATCCACATTAACACCAATCAAAACTCCATTTCCACTGACAAAATGCTTCGATGCAAACTGAGTCAACTCATCAGTTTTATAGGCTCCAACATCGCCTTTCGGAGAATACAACGAATAAGACAGAGGATCATTGCGGAAAGCGGCACGATGAACACCTTCGAACACAATTCCGTAAGGGGTTCTTTGGGATAAGTCAGCGAGAATTGTGGGCGTGACATCTTCGAGTTCCCATGGTTTGAAAGCCGGTTTCGCTGCCACGTGGCCGAGGATTTGAAGGGCGTAGGCGGCTTGGTCACGAGCCACACTGACATGCACTCCGAAGACGTCGCGGGTGGCGAAGGAGCTCTGAAAAAGAGATTTTATGGTTGGAAAGAGGACTGTAGCCATGTTTTTTCTCAAAAGTCAATCAAAAAACGCTCTGCAATTACAGACTGATGACTGAAAAACCGACAAAACGTTGGCTCTGTCGGATTCTCGGCTGCGGCCATCATTTTGTAAACCGCGATTTTTCAGTTTTTTAGGGCAAGGCTCTGCGAACTCGCTCGAATCGCACTTCCACTTCCAAAAAGCGTTTTTCCTTGCGTCTCACGATTTTTTACACTATTTCTAGAGCTCTTGCCGAATTTCCCGCTTAAAACGAACCATATTAGCCCCACTGGCTGCCGATGACCACACCAACTGAAGTCCTGGATACGATTGAGCGTCTCTTCCGACGAAATTTCGAATGTGATGGACGAGTCCTTGTTGAGTGGCGGTCTGGTAGCGAGTACCGGCGCGGAACGCGAGAACCTGAAAATTTTTGGTGAACATAATAGAAAAAAGGGAGAAACGGACCAGCTGGCTGACAGCTCCATTGTTCTCCTGCGCGACCACGGTGAGACCATTGTTGAGCTGAAAATTGCAATTTCAGTGTCAAATTTCTGGGTTTTGGGGCCCTCAAAAATGGGCAAAAACCGCTTTTCGGTGTTTCAAAACGTTCTGAGACGGATCGAATCCATCC
Source organism: Caenorhabditis doughertyi (assembly GCA_963572265.1). Taxonomy (NCBI): domain Eukaryota; kingdom Metazoa; phylum Nematoda; class Chromadorea; order Rhabditida; family Rhabditidae; genus Caenorhabditis; species Caenorhabditis doughertyi. The sequence continues at coordinate 17,440,678 of OY751555.1, forward strand.
AAAGCGCGGTAACACATTTTTCGAGAGAAAGAACAAATAAAAATAAAAATTTTTTTTGGAGTTTTTTCGCCGAAAACTTGGCAATTACAGGTTTCGAAGCATCCCAAAGCGGATCGGAGCGCTAAAAAACCGCAAAAACACAAGTTTTCCTGGAAAAAAATGCTGCTGAAAGCGCCAAATTTTATTCAATATTTCTGAAAAAAAATGTTTTTTTGAACTTTATTTCCACTTTTTTTTATCAGAAAACTCGATATTCCAGCGTTTCCGAGGACAATTTCCTGCCTACAAACCTTGCTTTTCAGCGAAGTCACTTGACTTTTGGCTTTAGCGGCCGCGGCGCTTCTCGACACGAGCGATGATCTCATTTTACCTGAAAATCACAATTTATTACGGAAAAATGTTTGAAAATCTTTTACTTTATTCGAATAACACGAAAAATCACACGAAAAATCGAAAAATCGACGGAAAACGACTGAAAACTTTAGGTAAAAGTCTGAAAAATGCGAAGCGGGCTGATATGTCGTCAGGTGTAGTGCAAATTACGCGAACACCGTCACGTCACTTTGCACACTTGAAACGTGGCAGATATTACAATGAATTTCAGAGTTTTCGAGTCGATTTCTAGGTGTTTCGAAGCGGGTTTTCGAGAAAAAGTTGAAAAAAAGCTGAAAATGATTGAAATGAACACAAAATAAACTATTTTTCGCAGTTTTTTACTAATTCTGATACTAACTCTTACTAGGGACTTATTTGAACTCGCCGATCTAGAATGAGCTGAAAGTTGGCGGACATACTATATCTACCATGATGATTCCATTTTTGAAGTCAAAATCTGCTAATGCCGTTTCTAGGTCATGGTTTACTAGAGCATGGGACACTTGTGAAATTTTTGGGCTCAAAAAATTTTTTTCAAAAACATTCCAAAACTATCAGGAAAATAGTCGGGAGTGTTCGACTTTTCAAGCTCTGAAAGTCGAGAAAATATGAAATTTCTGGAAAGGACGTCTAGTAAACCATGACCTAGAAACGCCATTAGCAGATTTTGACTTCAGAAATGGATTCAGCATTGTCGATATAGTATAAAACCAATTCTAAGCGCATTCTAGATCGGAGTGTTCACAGAAATCCCTAGTGATGCTTTTGATGAAAAAACAACTTACAGAGAATTCGTTTTGTAAACCGATTTTCCGTGGAGAACTGAAAAATAACAGTAAAAATCTAGACTTTTGAAGGTTTTTCCAGTAACTCCTTAAACCAGGGTTCTGGAAAATCAGAAATTTTTCAAAAAAAAAATGTTTCTTTTTAACTTTGTGAAATGTTTTCTGAAGAAACATTCACTTGATTTGGGTGGAAAACACCTAAAAAAAAGTTCCCAAAAAAGCTAAATTTGCTATTTTTTATCCCCGAATAACTATTCAATTTCGGTGGCTTCACTTTGTTATGGCGGCCTAGTTTTTGATCTTCAAGGCTAAATCCAGGTTTAATATCCCCTGCTGGCTTTTTTCGACTCTGGTGGCCTAATATTTCTGAAAAAGACTTCAATGGTCTAAAATTCTAAAAAATAAATTGACAATTTTATTAGAACATACTTTATTACAATAAAAATACAAAGAATGGACTTAATTCTTTTTCAAAAACTCATTAATATACTGATTAACTTTCTCTGGTTCATCCTGTTGAACCCAGTGAGAAGCTCCCGGAATTTTCTTCATTGTTCCATTGCGAAGGGTCTGAAATCCAGAATTTATAGGATAAATGGGCGGAGCCTAAAAAACTCACAGTCAAACTGTGTTCAGCTGCCTCGATATCCAGGGCAATATCACCGTCTCCCCAGATGATAAGGGCTGGCATCTGAAGTGAGAAAATTGAATTTTCGAGTCCGGTCCGCAATATTGCGTGGCGATGAACATGCACAAGAAGCATTTTAATTGACGACCTTTTTTGAAATGTGGTCAATTAAAGTGCAGGTTCACCGTGACGCAAAAATGCAGACAAATTTACCACCGAACTTTCAAGTTTCTTGGATTATTTTTTGTGCGGTCCGCAATTTTGCGTCAAGGTGAACCTGCACAAGAGGTATTTAAATTGACGACCCTTTTTTAAAATTTAGTAAAAAATAAGATTTTTCATTGAATTTTCAAAAAGTGTCGTCAATTAAAGTGGAGGTTCACCGTGACGCAAAATTGCGGACTGGACCATACAAAATCATTTTTCAATTTTTTGGCTAAAAATTACCTCCAAAACACTATCCTCTTGTGGTTTTGAAGAACCCGAAAAAATATTTCGATAATAATTAATTGGATATTTAAACGAAGCTCCATTCATCGTAAAAGCATATTTCCATGCTTCCAAATCATCATCAGTGAAATTTTTTCTGTTTTTGATACCACCTTCTCCTTCTCTGAAGCATCCATTCAAAAATTTCATATCGTCAGCAGAGCTGAGAAGTTCCGGGAGCCGAGCGTTTTGGAAGAAGAACATGTACCTTTAAAGTTAGGATTTTTAGCATTTTGAAATTATGTGCAACCGCGCCCCACTGGACTCGGTACCTGATTTCGGTTTTTGGAAAAAAAAACTCCAAATATTTTTCACCTTCTGTGAAAACCTGAAGTATCTCCAAAAATTCTTTCACTGAAAATTTTCTTTTAATTAGAAAAAGTTAAACAAATCTAGTGGAGCGCTATTGCTCATCATTTTGGGAAGCACATAAATTTATAGTTTACTGTAAAAACTGTATTAAAAAATCATGCTCTTCTATTGTTCTAAGCAGGATTTGAGGCTCTTATATTAGAGGGACTTTTCTATTTATCCTAGCAAAGTTTCTAGAGAATTACTGTACAAAATTTGGCACAGTTGAATGTATGTTAGTGAAAATACACAGGTGGCAGGGCTCTTTTATTAAAGAAGCTTTTCTAATAGAGGTTTAAGGGTAAAAATAAAGAATGGGCATTCAATTAATTAAGTTTTCAATCGATTTAATTTGAAAAAACAAAAAAACCCAATTATAAAAATTTTAAAAATCCTTACCAACTTTTCCTAAACTGCGACCAACTTCTTTGAATATGTTTGCGGAAGGATCCAGGTCTTGGAATATTACAACAAATCAATTTATCCACCATTTCCGGATAAAATTCAGCAAATTGCCATGCAACTAAACCTCCCCAATCATGTGCAACAACAATTGCTTTCTCGTATTCAAGGCCTTCAATCACATCTCTGATATCTCCAACCAATTCTTTCACAGCATAGCTTTCCACTGGTTTTGGTTTATCCGAGAGATTGTAGCCACGTTGGTCGATTGCTACGCATCTGGAAAAAACTTTTTGTTGTTGGAAAAATTTTGAGAAAAATACGTTTTCAGAATTATTTGGTAGATTATGCCAAAAATGTTTTGTTGTTGTAGAATTTGCTCGAAAATAAATTTAAAATGTTAAAAAATGAATTTTTCATAACTGAAAGCGCATCGGTTTTAAACGAGTTAGAGCAAAGGAAAATTTGAGTTTTGGGCTATCAAATGGCCTAGAAATGTGGGCCGTGGGCTAGAATATGGGAGCAATTTCCAGAAACTTTTCAAGTCCACGGCCACACTTTTCTAGGCCATTTAATAGACCAAAACTCAAATTTTACCTTGCTCTATCTTGTTCCAAACAAATGCATTTTTGATCAAAAAATAGTTGTAGTTTTTGTATAATTGTTTTTTAGTTTTCAAGTCTCCCTGACTTACCTATATCTATCAGCAAATTCTTTTAATTGAAACCTCCAGGAATACCAAAATTCAGGAAATCCATGAATGAACAACATCAATGGCTTGTCGTCGGATCCAGTTTGAACATAGTGGAGACGGACATTCTGTAAATAAAAGTTTGAAAATTTTCTGAAAAAGTAATTTCGGAGCAAATAATTTTGAACCGCACCGCCTATAAAACGCAAAAAAAAAATTCAAATTCAATAAATAACTGTTAAAAAGCTAATTGCAACGTTAACAAGGCAGCTGAAAAACGTTTCGTTCGTGCCAAAAATTTGAAATTTTCAGGCAAAACATTCAGTTGAAAAAATTTTTAAGAACCTCTAGAATTCAGGAAAAAACTAGCTAGATTTAGCTCAATAAATATACCAAAGACCAGAAAAATGTTTACTTTTTTTCTGATTTTTTGTTGAAACAATTTTTCTGAAGAGCCATATTTCAGCTCAACAAATCGACTGGAATGGTGTAAAGTTGTCGAGAATTTTCAGTTCCCTAAATTTTTCAGAAAAAAAATTTCTGAAAAATTAATTTTATAAAAACCATTTTTCTGAAAAAGCTGAAAAACATCATCAATAATTCCAAAATTTGGAATTCCGTTAAAAAACTTATTCCGAAAATTTTTTCGAAACTTTTTCGTACATTTTTTTCGCATAATCCATCTCTCAATCAACTAGCAGACAGTCAACTTTCAATGTTAAGTTAAATTTTTCAAACATAATTCGTTTTTGAAAATTTTCCAAAAATAAATATTAAAAAAGCTCAAATGCATTACCAAAATCAAATTATCCAGAGAAAAAAAGTTTTTTCCTACAAAATTTTTTTCAAAACCCTTACCTTCAATTTAATAAACCGGCTATTCCATCCTTCCAAAACTTTCGGTTTCTCCCTTTGTTTTTTCTCAAATAATCCTCTTCCTTTGATAGCAAATCCCAAAAGTAAAAGTGCAGAAAATTTCAGAAAATAATAAAATTGAAGAATAGGGACAATTATTCGGAACAGGAGAAACATTTTAGTAGTAGAAATAAAATGATTATTGTGGTCGGGAGGAGGGTTGTGTTCAAGGACGTTATCGGAAAGGAAAGAGAGGGGGACTACACTCTGACCGAGACACAACCCCCGTGAAAATCAGTCAATAAATAATGATGATCAGAGAAAAAAAAGTAGAGAAAAAGAACAAGAAATAAGCCGCAGGCACAAACACAATGTTTTTTGAACTTTGTAGACTATGCTTGTGGCACAAGCATTTCGAGTCATAAAATCGGGAGCAATCGAAGAGAGATGGAACAATTCGAAACCAGACGTTTCGAAACCACTGAGAAAATCGTAAAAAAAACTTGGAAAACGGGGAGATTTTAGAAAATTTTGAATTGTTATAAAAATGTGAGTTCGCTATGAAAATAGTTTTTGAAAGAAATGAATTTCTAAAAAAAAATTTTGTTTTAAACTGCTTTTTCTCGAAACTTATTCTCAATTCAAAGAACATTTGGCATTTTCATAGCGAACTCACATTCTTTATTCAAAATTTTTCAAATTTTCGAAAATCACCCCCGTTTCTCAATTTTTTTGCACGACTTTCTCAGCGGTTTCAAAACGTCGCAGTTTCGAAAGGTCCCGGAGCCGAAAAATTGTTATAAGCGTAGAATTTTAAAGCAGAAACAATCTTAAATTAGGTGTTTTTAGTCCACCTGAAAGGTCGCCAACGCAGCAACAAACAAATGGTCACGTAAAATAACAGAATGGTGCCCTTTGACGTTCAAAAGAGCCCGCGGCCGACCACTCCAACGGTGGGAGGATGAGTTCAAAAGCAGAATCGAAGACAAGGGTGAAAATGGCGTAACCTGGATGCGGAAGGCGAGGTGCTCAAGAAAAGAGTGGATCGACCTGATGACTCCAGCGAGAAACGGGATATAAGTGAACTTTGTATTGCCATTCTCAGAATACTGGTTAATAAATAGAAATAGAAATAGTCCTCCTTTGCTCTATTTCAGGCTTTATTTGATTATAGTATACTCATTGGATTAAAGATAAGTTTATTTTTTTGCTGCAACTTTTTTGATTTCGCTCGGTTGCTCTACAGTAGTCAGGATCGGTGTAGGAGAATTCTTGTGGCTCTCATCATTAAAACGTGTAACATTCCATTTGAGAATAGGTATGAGTTGTAGGATAATTAAAGTGAAGATTAGGTTGAAATAGGATCGCATCAGAAAAATTGGCTGAAAAAAAAAGTTTTTTGAAAATTCAATTTTTCGAAAAAAGTTCTAAAAAATGGCCTAGGAATTCACAATGGCCTAGATTTTCGGGCGCGGGAATTCAAAAATTTCTAATCTAATTTTTTGTTATTTGAGGTTTCGTTGACACTGAAATCAATGTCACTGTGTTGGATGGTTCCAATTTAACAGAATAGCAAATAAAAAAAATTTTGAATTCCCGCCATTCGAATTTCTAGGCCATCATGAGTTCCTAGGCCATCTCGATGTCCAGGTATTGTCCAGACAATATCCAGGTATTGTTCAGAGAGTGTCCAGGCATTGTCCGGATAATGTCCAGACAATGTCCAGGCAATGTCTAGGCATTGCTCAGACAATGTCCAGGCATTGTCCAGACAATGTCCAGGTATTGTCCAGGCAATGTCTAGACAATGTCCAGGCATTGTCCGGATAATGTACAGGCAATGTCCAGGCAATGTCATGTCTAGGCATTGTCCAGACAATGTCCAGGTATTGTCCAGACAATGTCCAGACAATGTCCAGGCAATGCCCAGACATAAAAATCGCGTTTGTTTCTGCAGAATTAAACAATTTTCATTGCGTCACGTCTAGAAATATAAATAACATGAATTTTCTGAAAAAGGTTTTCTTAAACTTACACCATTTTCAGTTAAAATTTTTAGCAAAATTGTCGAAGAAATAATATATAACAAAGACCATCCGATAGTGCTATTAGTATGCTCATGCTCATATTTTTGAGACAGTTTGAATGTAAAAAGAGCAGTCAGAAGGAAGTAGAGGATGTGGTAAATTGACATGAAAAACGGAGCAATCTGAAAATTTTGGAATTAATTTTTTTTTTGAAAAAAAAAGAAAAAACATCTCAAAAAACATGAATGTCATGTTTAAAAATTTTTTTTTAAATAAAAGTCTTTTGAAAAAACTTTGAAAACTCAAAAATAGACAAAAAGGCTGGTTAGCAGGATGGCCTAGAAAAATCTACGATGGCCTAAAAATCCAAAGACGGGAATTCGAAAAAGGTTTTTCGGTTTTTTTTTCGATTTTATACCGAGTCATAGCTGAACTATTTGAAACAGAAAAATCAATGAAGCAAACAGATCATAAAACTTTTTGAAGGTTCCGCCTGTGAAGTTCTAGGCCACTGCAAATTTTTCTAGGCCCTCCTGCAATCCAGCCTTCTTTTCACTTGGTTTTTTAATTTTTGAGCGAACTTTCAAATTTTTTAACGAAGTTTTTTGTTCAGATTTTTTCCTTCTTTTGGCATCATTCGGAAAATTTCGGCCTCTTTATCTCTAAAAAATTGGATGTTTATTTAAGGGAGGCAAAACAAAAGGTCTTTTACGCACGGGCATGCGCAGGTGAAGGTAGCCCAAACACGCTCTATTGCTAACAGCACTGAAATTTCAAATTCGCGCCGAATTATTTCTCTGCGTCTCTTCATTTAGCATACTATTTTCAGACACGCTTCGCAGACCGCGATGCAACTCCTCGAAATATCGCTCGCGCCGCTTCGAATGAACATGCTCCTGTGCACCACCGTGTTTTACGTGAAAAAGGTGAATTCAAAAAAAAAAAAACCAAAAGCTGATTTAAAATTTTTGCATTTTTCGCGATGGTTTTTCGAGAAAACGAAAAATTTTGATTTGTCACGGGGCGGAAAAAAAAGAAATTGAAATTGGGCTGAAAATCCGGGAAAACATGCTGAAAAAAACAAAAAGTTTTAAACCCAGGCCTTGTTTTTAGCGGTCCGGCCCGCATTTTGACAAGGATTCGTCAGTGCGAAAAAACATTTTTCACATCATTTGAATTCCCTGACTCCACATTTTGGGCTCCGGGACATTTCGGAACTAGACGTTTCGAAACTGAAAAAAATATTCAGAAACCTTACCTGCCAACTCCATTCGATCAACCAGAAGATACAATTGAAGAAAAGTGTGAAAAATAAAATAGCGGAATATCCAAATGCCAAATTAATCTGGTCATATTCCCATGATTTTAATTGAGATTTCATCAAGAGAATTTTAATGAAAATCAATGAAAATATAAGAAAAATGGTAATTTTTGAGCAAAATAAAATAGTGTCCCAATACTCGACTGTATATTTAATGGGCTCATTTAAATATGAAGAATAGAGGAACATAATATAAATGAAACCAATACAATTGATATAGAAACTCAGATGATAATTGCAGCTTTCAGCGTTCAGGTTTTGCCACCATGAGACCTTCATATTGACTTTTTTCTCTCCTTCAATACAGAAGGTTTTTGTGGGAGGAAGAAAATGGGATGAACGCACACACACACACACACACACAGATGGGAAGGTCTTGCCACGAAAAAAAGGGGAAAAAGGGACCATCTGTTACGCTATTAGCCTCCCAAAACTTGCAGCAACCGCGCTCCACTGGACTTTAATTGACACCGTTTCTCGTGCGGGATCTAGAAGCGCGTCAACTTACCGTAACCCAGAAAACTATTTACATGTCTCGAAAAACTAATGTTCAAGGTGCTATCCCTAAACAGAACTGGACGAATCAGAACTGGTCGAATGAGAACTGAAATTACATTGCTGCAATGGCCTGCAAGCAGTGAAAATTGCCCAAATAAGTGCATTAGAAAAGTTCTTATCCGGGGCAGTTCTCAAACGGTCGGTTCTTATAAGGGTCAGTTCTGATTTATCCAGTTCTGATTAGGGGTAGCACCGAAAAAATAATGACATATAGGAAACAAATGATATCAATGATATTTATGATCGGTGGCATGAAAAAATAAACAATTAGGCAGCAAATACATTCGAGGGCTGAACTGAAGTAATCGGATATGGATACTCGCCCTCATCGAAAATTTCATGATAGTAGGTATTAATTCAAGGACAAAATTGATTGTGATTATGTTGAAGTAGGTATGTAGCATGAGGTTATAAAATAGTGGTGCATGCACTACTAATTCACGTTTCACAATATTTTTCACGTCTTTTGTTTGCCCAGTTTTCATTGATTAGAAAAAAGTTCAAATGTTATTTTTTCCTTCTTTTTTTGTTTACTCGGAACAGAGGTTCTCAGTAGTTTTATACGCATCGTTCCAGATGCTTCAAGTGTTTTAACAAATTCAAAATTGCTCCATAATCGTAACGTTTACTTTTTTAAAGTTTTCGGTGCGAAAACATTGACAATTTTGAGATAGCTAACTCTGAAAATTCCAGCATGACCTTGTTCAAAATTAATATTTTTTGAATTAAAAATTGTACTTTACGATGTCTGAAGTGGTGAATAGTGATCTTGTTTTGAATTTTCAACCACTTACTTTATGTTTTTTTCTAATTTCAAATTTTTTCAGCCAAGTCCCTCGACCTTTTTCTTTATCCCTTCCAATAAAAAAAAGCTAAACTACCCCTCGCTAATTCCTATTCATAGCCACTTGATCTTTCTCCTTCTAAGTGAGTATTGCGAAATATTTCACAAGATGCTGTCCTCTTTGTTTTCCACTTTCTCCATTGGCTTTCTCTTTTTTTTTGAATAACAATGTCGGTTTTCTTCGTTGCTCTTGGCAACTGCTTGGCAACGGCTCTTGTTATTTTGAGCCGTTTTAAAAATGATGTGAGACACAGCTGAAAGCTCATGAGGAGGAAAAATAATTATATATTTTCCGGGAAATTGAATCTCAGAATGTCAAAGAACACAATGATTGTGTGGGAAGAAGGAAAATGAACATCAATGAAACAAAATACGATTTTTTTTTCTCAAAGGAAATGTTTGTCACTAGTGTAGAATTGCACGTTCGTCATTATTTACAGATCTGGATCCCTAAAAAAAAACGGCCTGAAAAATGAGAAAAATCGGCTTCGGATCGGCCAGCCTTCGAACAAATTCGGTGATCGATTGGTAAAAATGTTTGCAATAATCGTTTTCACAATTTTCATAGCGAGTTTTCTAGAAAGTTTGATTGTATGATGCAAGCGGGCCGGGACGATGAAAAATTTCACCGGCCGAAGTGAAAGCTTTTCAAAAGAATTTACTTTACTTTCAAAAATATGGTTTTTTGATAATTTCAACATTTTCCGTCAAAGAAAAAACACAATTAAAAAAAATGCACTCGAACCTGCGAAAATTTTTTTGTAATCTAGGCTATAAAAGCTACAGTAACCAAAACTACAAAAATTTGAAAACCAAAACGTTTTTTCTAAATGCTGAAAGTCACTGAAAATGGAAAAAAGGTGGACTGATAGAAAAAATTTTGTCATCGCGATCACCCAGACTACAAACTACAAGAAGAACTGTACTTCTATTTCAAAGTGGTGTCAGAATCATAGTCCAGATTCAAAAATTTTGAAAACTTTGATATTTTTTTCAGCAATTTTCAGTTAGAACGATTCCCAAATCCTGGAAAAAAAGGTGGGAAAATTTTTTTTTCAGTGAATAGTTTTTCAAGACTTTTGGGAAGCCATCAACTAAAAACTACAAAACACAAAAACCTGAAATTTTTCTTTAAAACCTGAAAACCACTAAAAACAAAAAAAATATACAAAATGTCACAATCACACAGACTACAAACTACAAAAACTACCGTATCGGTCAGTCACCCAAGATCACAAGACCCCGCTACATATGACACACTGTTGCACAACGTTGTACCCCACCGGGGTGTCCGGACTGGACTATATATAAGACCACCCTATTTCTCAATTTCAGAAGTATTATATTTTTATGTGATCTTCATTTTTTTAATACTTGTAATTTTCCAGACCGGCCCACTTCAGCCCGGTCGGCCCGGGTTCAAAAAATTTGAAAAATTGGGATCATTTTTTAAAATTTTTTTCCGTGATTTTTATGAAATTTCTGACTTTTTCCTACTAGAACTTTTTCCTACTTTTTCCTACACAAGTATGCTTTTTTCCATTTTTTTTCCATTTTTTCCATCACTTTCTCCCCCTTCAGATCCGCCCGATTCGATGCGTGATAATAACAAATGGATGGTGAGTCAACGATACGAAAAAAAAGAAACGATTCGATCGAAAATCGAATCCTTGGGTAAATATCAAATAAACGAAAGGTTTACCCAGAAAAACGCTTATCAGTTTTTCCTAAAATTTTCCAAAAATTTTGGAAAAATGACGTGCACCAGAACTGATATGGAAAGGTTAGAGTTGTATAGTTTTGTATTGGAGAAACTTTTGACGTCAGTGGAATTTTTTTAGTTGGGTGCGTACAGTTTTAACTGATGTCCTTAGTTATGAAAAAAATATATTTTTAGTGATCAAAATAAAAAGTAAAAAAGAAATGCCATCATGGGGAATTGAACCTGGGTTGGTTGATCCGTAGGCAAAAGCGATAGCCACTAGGCTATGCACTAACATAATTAGCAGGTCGTGGAGGGCGGCCATAAAGGATGAGAGCAGCGCAAGGGGTGGATCGTAAGGAATCGCTTATTTTAAGAAATTTTTTGAGATCCGAACAAATTTCAAAAGAAATTGTTTTTTATACAAAAAGTGGGATTTCTCGAAGAAAAAAATATCTTTAAAAAATGGGGATAAAGTCATAAAGTATATTAGAGACAGATCTCAGAATATCCCGGAATCCTGGCGTCTTCTATGAAAGTTTTTGCTGAAAATTTTTCGAGAAGCTCTAAAAATTCCAATACAGAAAAACATTGCTTTCGATAGAAAAACAATTTTTTGAAATCTTTTCGGAAAAATTGACATTTTAATCTTTGTTTTCCAGCAAAAAATTTCACAGTTCACTGTTCAAAAATCTCCTCGAATAATCCTATTTTTGTCTATTATCTGTGTACAAGGGTTTTGAATAAATTTGTTCTATTTTTGTTCGATTTTTTGATTTTTCAGGGAAATATTTTTTCAGAATTCAGGAATTTTCTGTTCAACATGACAACTGCGTTCGTCGAATCCCATTTTCTGACCTAAATTTTTTTTCGTTCATGACGATTCCTCATGTAGATGACTAATCATTTGTATTGCGGGGAAGAAAAAAAGAGAAACCGGTTCCAAAATTGTATTTTTACACACATTTTTCTTTCAAGATCAATACGGGCTAAGGTTTATCAGTGTAAAAATCCAGCTAACAGGAGTCCTTAGGGCTACAACCTGGAAAAAAAGAAACTTGGCATCGTGCCAAGTCATCTCTGGACTCCTCTGGGTTAAACCTCTACCTGTACAAGGCCCAAGCAGGGAAACCTGGCACCGTGCCAAGTCGCGTTGCTCAGGCTTAACCTCTAGCCGGGTGGTTGGCACTGTGTCAAGGGATCTTTGTGTTCTTCATCGTTTTTGCCGGAGGTCAAATTTTCCATTGATCTTTTGTGTTGTTCTCCTCTTCGCTTCCTCAGCGCTTCGTTTCACCGCTCACAACATGTGGTCTGGTCTCTTTCCCCTCTTCAAACACACTCTAACCTCCCTCGGTCTCCATCCGCCCTGTATTATTTCTCTTCACCGCCAGCCCAAAGTGACATCATGTGAAATCTTGCCAAATGTTGTGCAATAGTGGGCGGAGCCTACCCCCTCGCGTGTTTGCGGCCTGTCCTCCCTTCGCCTCACCCATTCTTGCGTTTTGACGAACAGTCGACTGGTCGGCTGAGCTCCTTTTTAGTCTTTTTTTGTTGTCTTGTTCCGTTCTTTGAATAAGATTTTTCAAAAATTATTTGGGTGGTTCTTACAGAAAGGGACCAACTTCAAGGTCCCCCGACCGGCCACCCGTCCGCCTCCTAGGAGCTTTCAAAACGCAACACAGCGAACCTTCTTCAGTTTCTCCAGGTTCGTTTCTAAAATGGAAAATAGTTGAAGAAAATGAGAGGGGGAGAAGAAAAATAAAAAGAAACGATGACGTGGCGATTAATCAATATTTGACTTGGGGTGGCTTCATATAAAAGCTTGTAACTTTGTTCAAAATCGTTCAATTTTTTTGAACTTGGGCTTGGATTAAAGATTTTAAGCTGGGCTACAAATTGATATTAAATTCAAATAGGCTCATCGCAAAAGAGCTTAGCTAGAACCTCTCAAAAGAGGTACTGACTCTTGGGAACGAGGGGTGGCTTCGAAGAAAGGCTTGTAACAATCGATCAATTTTTTGAAACTTAGGCTTAAATTGAAGATTTTAAGCTGGTTTACAACTTGAAATTAAATTTGAAAAATTCCATTGAAAACGGGCTGAGCTACAAGCCTTCGGATGTCGCAGGGGTGGCGCGCACAGTCGTCGGTCCTGAGCCTTTGAATGAAAAGCTTGTAACTTTGTTCAAAATCGACAAATTTTTTTGAAAAATAGCTTAATTTGAAGATTTTGAGCTGGTCTTTAATTTGCATATAAATTTGAAAAAATCAATCAGAATACGGCTTAGCTAGAAGCCGTCGGGTCGGGGTGGAACTTCAACGAAGTGGTGGCTTTTAGAAAAGGGGCTGTAACTTTGCTCAAAATCAACCGATTTGAATGGTTCAATTTGAAGATATTGAGCAGCTCTATAATTTGATATTAGATTCAAAGCATTCCATCAGCTCGAAACTCTTATGCGGGAAAAAGAAAAACGCTCACTCTCAACTAACCACAACCAATTTTCCAGAGCGAGATCACCCGTCAAGCTAGTCGCTAGCTCGTTTGTCACTAGACTTCAACGGTCTTCCTGACGATTTTTTCACACAATGTATCACGCAAAGTCATCTCGTACCTTCAACATGTTCGATGAACAGCAATGCTGTTACTTGGATGAGGCCAAGTTCGGAGCCGGTGAGTTGCATGCTCTTTTATTTGAGTTTTTTTGTTTTCTCTATTTTTCAATCCTGGTTCAACTTTTGTTGTTTTCAGTGCTCGGCTCCACCAGTCGTCGGGTTTTCGGCTTGGCCTCCAGTGCCACGGCTTCCGCCGTTGGCCCACTCACCACCTCAGGATGCAGGCGACTTCGACCACAATCATCCTCCGATCCTTGCCCACCAAAGCCTGCCGGATTGTTGCCCGATTCAGCAAGAGTTTGCGCAGCTTCACCAGACGACGTCCCGCGAGCAGTCACCACATTGCACACCGCCACCAAATTGCGAGTTAATTGTGGTTTTGAACTCGACGACGACTACAATGACACGACATTCGAACATGAATGCGAACCGATATTTGAGCGAGCCCAACACAGAGATGAGCACGCCACACGCCTTCAATACAATCTTTGAACATGATGTACCAGATGAGTACACCGACTATGTCTATGATTTCCTTCCGCCGGTTAATCCCGTTGCCCCACAAACCTTCGCCACTAGCTCCTCGGCTCCAGCCTTAGCCCCGCAGTCTCCAGATGGAGATTTCTTTGATTTGGATTCGTTGATGAGTTGTGATATCACTTCTCTTGACGCCTACATCCATGATGATACCATTCAAACTCCCGCCGTCTCCTCTTGCGACCATCCTTCTCCTCTTACTGTCACAACGCCGGATCTTGATCCGGTTGACGAGTTCTTCCCACAGCTTGCTCACACTAATAAAAGTGAGTTTGGAGGGGGAAAATGAGGGAAAAGGGGAATTCTGAACAAAAAAAACCACGTCATCGTCGTTGAAAAATAGGAAATTCAAATTTTTGGGAAATTTTTTTTTAATCTTATAACTCGCTTCAAATTGAACCAAATTAGGCCACGAAAGGCCAAAAATGATCAGAAAAGTTAGATTTATTCAATACGACCAATTATTTTAGAATCTGAAGAACCTAACTTTTTAGAAATTTTTGAATTATTCGAATTCTCATAAATCGCTTCTAAAACTTTGAGATTAAGCCGAAAAGAGTTCAAAATGACCGGGAAAACAAGGTATTTCCGGAAAAAATCTGATATTTTAGTTTCTGGAAAAAGAACAAAACACCATTTTTTCCGATTTTTTAAATGTTTTTGACCGCCTAGTCTGACTCCAAGTCGGTCCAAAATATATCGATACATTCATTTTTAGATCCTTTGTTGAAGAACAATTTATGAAAAAAAAAATATTTTCAACTTTTTCCAAACTGCAAAACTCGTTTTAAATTAACCAAAGAAACATCAGAAACATCGTTTCGAGACCCTATTTGGCATGATCCCGATGGATTTGGAGCAATTTTTGAATTTTTTTCACAACCTCATCACTTCTTTCCAATTCCTTCGAAACATATTGATTTTTATCTTAAAACGACCGTCTCAATCTTCTCTATCTGAAAATTTATCTTACAAATTATATAATCTTTTCTATTTTCAGTTCTCCCAACAATTACCGAATCACGCGCCCGCAAGCCATCGTCGGTCTCATCCGACGCCTCATCGTCGTCGGACTACCGTCTCAAACGTGACAAGAACAATCTTGCCTCACAAAAATCTCGTCAAAAGCGTCAAAACAAAATTCGTGAGGCAAAAGAAGAGCGTGAGAATCTCGAGAGACGTCAAGTACAATTGAAAGCAATGGTATCCACTTTGGAGGCTCAAGTTGAGGACTATAAGCGATTGGTCATGATGTTTGTTAAACGATAAATTTATTATCGTTTTCTTTTTTTTTCTTGTGTATATAATTATTATTTTTTGGAACCAGATTGGCCTTATTTTATTCTTGGGATTTTTGGGATTTTTTATTTTTTTTTTCTGTCCTTCTCCCCTCTAATTTTTATCAGTATACCCCTCACCACATTGAATCTCATTTTATTTTTTTTCTGTCAGACTTTTTTTCTTAATATTTATCCTGTCAAAAAGTTTTTATATATTTAACCAAATAAAGTAGAAAAATTAGAATTCTGTTTTCAAGAAGTCACTTGGCACAGTGCCAAAACAAGAAACCTGGAAAAATAATTTGGAAATTTATAACATTCTTTGGCACTTTTAGCTTTTTGACTGAAATTCGGTCAATTTTCTTTTGAGAAAAAAAAACGCAAAAGTGTAAATTTTACGAAAATCCGAAAAAAAAAACAGACCGACAAAAAGATTTTTTTAAATTTTTTTTCAGAATCTTCGTATAGGGTCTTGCATAGGGTGCATAAGGCTTCAATCAGATCCGCCTTTTTAATTTCAGCTGAAAAATTTTTTAAAAAAATTTTCGTTATATGTCCATTCCATTGACCAAAATTATGATGTTCCGAAAAAAAAGGCTTTTTCTATTTTGAGAAAGTCAATAATTCCATCAAAATTATAGGAAAATGTAAAAAATTATCTCCAAATGTTAACGGTAACGTGGAACCTGTAATACAAGGGCCTGCAGTTCTATTCACATTTTTCCTCCACTTTCGATGCCCTTCTAATAAATCTGCCGCTCTATTAGGGGTTTTTATCATTTTTCGAATCATTCCTTCGGGGTTTTTTTCTGACCGGTTTCTTTTAAAATAAATATTGTGGAAATTTCATAATCTCCACAATATCTCACTACGATTACAGTAATAAAAAAGCTCAAAATTACTGTACCGAGAAATCGCTGAAAATTGTAGCTGCGCCTTTAAATTCTCTTCAAAATCTGGAAATTTTTTTTAAAATTACAAGTAAAACAATAACTTTATATAAAACAAAAAGATTCTGATCAGGGGACGGGAGGAGTACTCGTAAAAAAAAACATTCGATATATATTTGACAGATTTTAAAGTGGAATGACAATAAAAAATTTTTTTGAAAAAATCAAAAAATTATTCAAACTTTCTTCGCTTTTTCGGCGGCTCATAATCACTATCATTGTCCCTATCATTGATACGCTTCGTGGCTTCTATGACGACGTCGAAATTCGAAGACTCTGGACGTTCAGAAGACGTCGAATTTGAAGAAGAAGAAGACGTGACGTCCAAATTCTGAGCTTCTGGAGATTCTGGGGATTCAGGAGACGTGACGTCGAGATTTTGAGCTTCTGGGGATTTTTGGGATTCTGGAGACGCGACGTCAAAATTTTGAGCTTTTGGGGATTCTGGAGATTCTGGAGACGTGACGTCAAAATTCTGAGCCTCTGGAGATTTTGGGGATTCTGGAGACGTGACGTCAAAATTCTGAGCTTCTGGAGATTTTGGGGATTCTGGAGACGTGACGTCGAAATTCTGAGCTTCTGGAGATTTTGGGGATTCTGGAGATTCTGGAGACGTGACGTCAAGCTTCTGAGCTTTTGGAAATTCCGGAGATCTGACGTCAAAATTTTCTGCTTCTGGATATTCTGGAGACCTGACGTCAAAATTCTCTGCTTCGGGATATTCTGGAGACCTGACGTCAAATTTCAGAGATTCTGGAGATTCTGGAGACGCGACGTCACGATTTTGAGCTTCTGGTGATTCTGGGGATTCAGCAAACGCCACGTCCAAATTCGTAGCTTCCGACGTTTGAGAAGACGTGAAATTTTGAATATTTGAAGATAGGTCGGGCGCGTCAGAATAGTCGACTTCCATATTTTCAGAAGACGTCGGCGATTTTGGTATTTGAGCTTCAGAAGACGTGACGTCAGGATTCTGAGCTTCTGGAGACGTCGGATTCGGAGATTTTGCAGACGGAAAATCGATATTCTGAGTAGATTTCGGGGCTTCAAATGACGTCGGAATCGGAGCATTTTCAGAAGACGTGACGTCAACATTCTGAGATTTCGAAGATTCAGAAGACGTCAAATTTTGAGTAGTACTTGAAATTGATTCTGGGTCTTCAACGACGTCAAAATTTTGGAAGCGGGATTCAGAAGACGTCAAAATTGGAACATTTCCAGATGATGTGACGTCCGGATTTTGAGATTCGGGAGATTCAGATGACGTTGATTTTTGACTTTCCAATGGCTGCGTGGTGTCTAAACTCTGGGATTCTGGAGCTCCCGAGGATTCAGAAGACGTCAAATATTGGGTGCTTGGACGTGATTCGGGATTTTCGACGGCGTCAGGATTCTGAATTTGGGCTTCTGAAGGCTTAGATGACTTGACGTCAACATTTTGAATTTGGGCTTCTGGAACTTCAGAAGACGTCGGCTTTGCAGATGATGACGTGACTTCAGGATTCGGATTCGGAGACGCCAATATTTGAGTATCCATAGGCATCGTGGCGGCCAAAGATTCTGGAGCTTCTGTGGATTCAGATGGCTTCTCGGCGACGTCGGAATTCAGCATCTGAGCTTCTGGATCTTCAGAAGACGTGACGTCGAGATTCTGAATTACCGTCACATCAGAATTCGTCAAAATTGTAATATCTCGAGACGATCCCGGCTCTTCATCGTCGTCGTCAGAATTTAGAATTTCAGCAGGATTCTGATTTTCAGACGGATTCTGAATTCCAGAAGACGTCGACTCATAATTTTTCAGCGCTTTTTGCAAAATTTCATCGATTTTCGATCCAAAATCTTCGATTGGAATCGGACGTGCTTTTCCAGCGGCCATCATCATTTTCATCTCATATTCATTATATTTTTTCGATGTCGGATGAATTTTTTGAAAATTTAAACGCTTCAAAAATGCCAAAATTTCCTGACGAGACGAGTGATCCGAGTATGGGATTTGGATGACGTTTCTGGAAGAAAAAAAAATTGAATTTTTTATTGGATTACTGTAGTAAATGGGGTACGTAAACACCGTCACGTCAGAATGCACTGTGATGTTCGATAGAGCGCATTTGCATTTCGGAAAAATTTTATAGTAAAAAAAACTCACTCTCTCTGTTCATTGGGATTTTCTGTCATGTGGAAGAGCATGGTGATGTCGAGGATGATAGTGTTTTCGGGGAGAGCAGGAGCGCTGAAAAAAGCTTTTTTGTGAAAATTTTTTGAAAATTTTGAAAAAATTTAAAACGGTTTTTTTTTTACTTTCGGACTTCTCTCGGACAAATTTTCCCAAATTTATTCGATTTTTCAAATTCTCAGAATTTGCACGTTCTTCGATTTTTTTTCGCAATTTCGTTCGAAAAAAAAGTTTATTCAGCAAAAAGCTTGTTTCTGAAATAAAATTCTTTCTCACTTTTTCTGAAGTTTACGCCATTTCAGCAACAAAAATCGAAAAAAAAATTGTTTGTATCCAGAAATTTTTCCCAAGTTTTAGAAACAAAAAAATCAAAAAATCATTTTTATTTTTCAAATTTCAAAAAAGTGTTATCCGAGAGGAGTACACAGCCAAAATTTTTAAAATTCGAAATTTTTCCAAAGATGCGAAGAAACTTTGTCCGAGAGGAGTCCAATTTCAATTTCTGATTTGTTTTTCCGGTTTTTTTTTTAAAGATTATAGGTGATTCTATCTACGGAAACCTGGAACAAAAAACAAACGCTTTTGAATTTTTCTGAAAATTTTGTCCGAGAGAAGTACACAGCCAATTAAGAAAAAAGGTCCAAAAATTATTGACTTTTTAAAAATTTTTTAGAGAAATTTGTCCGAGAGGAGTACCCAGCCAAATTTCAGAACCTACTATTTTTCTCAACTTTTTTTTCAAAAATTAGATTTTTTTTTAAATTTTTGTCCGAGAGGAGTCCAATTTTTTCAGCCCTCACCTTTTTTTCTTATCATTCCTCTTCCGCACTTCAACTCTCCGATCATCTCGTTCTCTTCCGATTTCAAAAAAGAAATTCAGTGTCTGCGCGACCTCCAATTTCTCCTTATTCACAAAAACAGGTTCATGCAAGTGCAAATTAATTTTCTCCAATAAATCCTCTCTTCCCAATCGATTCATCGGAATGATAATATTCTTATCAGTGTTCTGATCCAATGCTTTTTTGATTAATTCCAGCGATTCGTCTCTACTTGGGAAAGAGATTTCCGTCGATAAATACGTGTTGTCCAGATAAATTTTGGAAAAATTTTGATTTTCCAAAAATCGCATTCGATAACTATTCAGAAATTTTTGATCCGCCCTAAAATCGCCAGTGCAAAGAATCGGACCGCCCGTCGCGTTTTGAATTTTTTCGCCCGCGAAAATGAGCATTACAGCTCCGGGGCAATGATTGGCGTCGATTAGAGTCACTTTGAAACCATCGAATTCGTGTGGGACGTTCATTCGAAGTGGTGTGATGATGCCTTCTGGTACGTCTTCCGGGGTTTTGTAGCTGAAAAAATTTGGAAGATTTATTTGGGAGAAAAATTTTGGACCACAACTTTTTCAGACTGCTTTTTTTGTGAATTTTGGTTGAAATTTTTTTTGCTTTCTTTCAAACATTTTCAATTTTTTGGACTTTTTCCATATTTTTTCCGACTGAAAAAAGGAAATTCGAAAATTTGCTTTCAAAAATCGTTTAAAATTTTGGAAGAATTCCAGAAAATTGGAAATTTTCGAAATTTTCTTTCGAAATTTTGAATTGAAAGGCCATTTTTGCTTCATTTTTCCGACTGAAAAAAAAGATTTTCAGCCATTTTCAGCAAAAAATCTGGGAAAAATTCAAAAATTTGCCTCAGTTCGGAGAAATAGAAATTATAAAAAAGCAAGTGAAACTTCTGGGTTTTTTTTCGAAATTTTCGAAATTCAGTCTAATTTCAGATTTTTTTCAGACGAGAGGTTTTTTCTCGGCTTTTTTTGTTTGAAAATAAAAAAAAGGTACCCTTTTTTGAAGTTTTTGTTGGAAATTTGAAATTTGAAATTTGAAATTCTGAAATTTTTGAAATTTTTTTTCCGATCTGAAATTTTCAGAAATCAGAAAATTTTTTCTGATTTTCTGCTTCTGGATTTTCAACAAAAAAAATCGAACATTTTTGAAAATTTTTTCTTTTCAAAAGTTTCCAATTTTTTTCCTTTTTTCCAAAAAATTCCATCAGTCTTACCCCATAATCAAATACAAAATTTTCGCGGTCGCCGGACTACAATACACTTTTCTCTTCCATTTTTTGTCGAGTCCTTTCGTGTGATCACTGTGAGCATGTGTTAAGAAGTGGTAGGTAGTGGTTTTGGACGTTTTTCTGGAAAAAAAATTGATGAAAATTTAGTTTTTTTTCTGGGTATGGTGGTAGAGCTGTGGGTACAAATGCGCTCTATTGAAAATGGTGATTTTTGAAAGTATGGAATTTGAATTTTTTTTTGATTTTTCAGGTTTTCAGTCGGGAATTCAGCTCGAAAAAAACCGTTTAATTCAATGTTTGTCGGGATTTCGGCCCAAAATTCAATTCCAAAAATTGAAAAAAAATTTTCCACTGGTTCAATAGAGCGTATTTTCCCACTCAAAAATTTCGAAAAAAAGAGTGCAATTTGACTTTTTTCCTAAATTTTTTGGCAGATGTTTTGTTCAAAACCGCTGGATTCGATAGCTAAAAACATTTTTAACAATTTGAAAAAAAAAATTTGAAAAGTCCGAAAAAAATTTTCATTTTTTTAAAACTGTCTCAATAGAGCTCAAAATTTCAAAAAAAAACTTTTTCACGGTGTCCATAGAGCGCAATTGCTCTCTTCAAAATTGCAAAAAACTCAAGCAAAATTTGGAAAGTTTTGGTTTTTGGAAAATTTTTCGAAAAACTTGAAAATATTTTCACAAGCCACTGTCTCAGTAGAGCGCATTTGCATACCCCGAAAGCCTAAAAAAATCCAAAAAAAAACTAACAAAAATCGATCGACAGAAATAAGACCGGGTATTCCAATATCTCTACAAGGACCATAAACCACTTTTTTCGCCTCTTCCATTTCCTTTTTTCCCATTTTAAAAGGACTTTCCTCTCGGTCAAATTCTTTGTATCCATGATAATCAGTGACTTCTTCCAATGCTTTTTCCACTTTTTCACGTAATTCTTGAAATTTGACGTCATCAAAATCTGGGGGAATTTTGGAAATTCCACGTTGATACGTCTTGCTTTGTGGTCCACCATGAAGAATTAGAGAGTAGATTTGTTTTTGACACGCCGCATGAACGTTCTGGAGTGCCACGTAGTCGCCGGACTGAAATGAGAGGAAGGTTATAGAGGTGAAAGGGGGTTTGGCTGAAAATTTCTAGATTTTTTTTGAAATTTTTTTTTGGCTCAACATTTGTTTTTGTTTTGGTGGAATTGGTTTTTGATGCAGAAAAAAAATTTGCAAAAAAAAGTTCGCAAATATTTTTGGCTAAAATTTTTTTCCATGAAAATTGAAATTGTTAAAAAACTCGGGCTAGTAATGTTATACCGAAGTTCCTGGAAAAATTTGAGTTGTCAAAAAAAAATTTAACCTGGCTGAAAATTTTCAGATTTATTTTGTTCTGAAAATAGCTTCTTTTGAGAAAAAATTATGATCATTTCCAGAAAGACAAAAACTGAAATCTGGCAACGCTTTTTCCTGAAATTTCACAACATTTTCAGAAAAAAATTCTGGTTGAAAAATTTCAGACTTTCTCCAAAAATTTTTTTTTTGCTGGAAATCATAATTGGGCCAAACTCTGTCAAAGTGAACAAACTAGGCCATTTTTAGACTTTGAGAAAAAACTGTGGCAAAACTTGAATAAATTCTTGGCTAATATGAACAGTTTTCTCCAACTTTCATATTTTCAACCTGAATTATTTTTTCAGAAATTGGTTTTTTTTTTAAATTTTATTTCCAAGAAAAAAAATTTTTGAAATTTTTTATATATAATTTTCAATTTTTCCTCAGCAAAACCCATCCGAAAATTACCTTAATCCCTTCGAGACTATCCTTATGTTCATCATAAATATCGATTTCCATCAAACACTCCTTTCCAAATTGTTCAATTGCCTTTCCAATACGTGGCTCCGGCGCCACAATATACCTCTTGAAGATCTCTTTTCGCACTCGAAACATTCCAAATTCTCGTTGATTTTTTCTGGAAAAAATTGGGAATTATTGGAAAATAAAAATGGCTGTTTCAGGATCAAATTTGCATGGGTTAAAAACCAGTTAGAGGGAATTCGAATTTGAAATTTGGTCAATTGAATAGCCTAGAAAAGTGTGACCGGGGACTAGAAACTATTGATTCGAATGATTTTGGCGGGAATTCGAATTTTTGTAAAAGTTGAAAAAATTTTTTTTCCGAATTTTCCCTTTTTTTTGAAATTGCAATTTTCGCTTGAAAATGGTGGAAAATCTGGATTTTTTGACTTCAGGAAATGCATAAAAGTGCGAGAAATTGGCTGAAAATAATTAAAAATATTTGAATTCCTGGCTAAATTCTAGTCCACGTCCACTTATTTCTAGGCTATTTTTTGGACCGAATTTCGAAATTAGGCTTCTTCTGGCTCGTCGTTTTTAACCAATTTCATAGTCATTTTTGCCCATTTCTCTCTCATAATAACCTATTCTGCGGTCCAAATTTGCCTCCTCTCCATCCTCTCAGTATAATGTGTCCTTTTTGAGTTTCGACGATTGAATGAACTTGAATCGCCACGTCAAAATAGCGGCAGGCTATATTATAATACGATTCGTCGTCGAATTTACAACAGACACGGACTCGCGATTCTAGCGATGGAGACGGCGGCGGCTCGGCGTCGAACATTCTGGAAAATTTTTTAATTTAATTCTGGAAGACACAAAATTGGCGAAAACAAGCTGAAAACGATGTAATTAAAAACAAAAAAAAATTCGTGTTCTCTTTTCACTGGAAAATCTGGAAAAAAAAAATAAAAACGGGTTATTTTCAGCCAAAAAACCAATCTGAAAATTTTTTTTTTTAACATTTTTTTTTTTCGAAAAACTGAAACAAAGAGCTAGAAATGTCTGAAATCTGAGTTAATTTTTTAGTTTTTTATTTTTCTGAAACGCTGGGAAAATCCATTTTCAGCCAAAAAAAAAGGTTCTAAAAATTTCAGCTTTTTTTCAAAAATTTTTTTTTGCAAAAAATTGAAGTTAGGGGCTAAAAATGTCTGAAAATCGAGTAAATTGTAGTTTTCGCAAAAAACCTTTTTGAAAATGCGATTTTCCTGCCGAAAAATGAACAAAAAACAAATTTTCTCCTTTAAAGTAGATTTTTCCCAAGTTTTTACGACTTTTTACCGATTATTATACAAATTTCGAGCTTTTTCAGCATTATCACACCATAAAATATCAAAAAATTGGCAAAATATCCAGCAAAACCTCATAAAAACCGCGCGACATTCGAAAATCGCTCTCAAAAAATTTTCTTCACGCATTTGTTCGAGAGGACTACACGGCCGAGGGTCGATGTTTCTCCACGGGGCGGGACATATTTTTAGTGGATTTTTGAAGGAAAAAAATCGCGATAGGGGTTCTCCAGAAACGAAAAAAATGATTTTTCAATTAAAAAATCAATAAAAGAAAGAAAATACAAAAAAATAACAATAAAAAGTCAGTTTTTAAAGGTAATTTTCAGAGCGTTGGTGAGAAAAGTGTATAGATTCCGATTGAAAAGATGAAAAAAGCTTTTCTAAGACAAGAATATGAATTCAAAAAAGTCTAATCAAAAACTAGAGAATTCAAAAAAATGCAAAAAAGTCAAGGAAGAAATTCTTGATATTAAAATGCACTGGAGATGTAATGGAGAAAATGTACCTCTAAAAACAGAACATGAAATTTATCAAGTTGCGCCATTCGGTTCGAATGTAATGTGTTTTGAGAATGGAAAAAAAAGTTTTTGCCTTTTCAGCGGGTTCCACGACTAAAATTTTTAGAAATTTTTTGTATCAAAAATTTCTGAGAAGGTTCGAAACTATCTTTGTCCCCACATACCTTCTGGTATCACAGGTTGTTCCGAAAAGAAACCTGGACATGTTTCTGATTTTCAAAAATGTTTGAAACGTATAAAATAATCTTACGGGGAGTCCTTAACTTTTAACTTTCCTTGTCTTGACTAATTTCTGAAATACACGTTCTAGTGTCCAAACAACGGTTCTGTTTTTTATGGCGTTCCTATTGTCAAATCTCAGTTACCGTTTGAAAAAAAATTGTAGGAAAATTCAATATTTTTTCAGAAAATTCCACTTTATCTAACACAGAACCAACCGAAGCTCTCACCAAATCAACAACTTTAGCCGAACCCTTTGACGCTGATTTTGAGCTCAAAAAAATAAATGCCACATGCCTGATGCCCGAAGATTACGAAACTATTTCGGGTGGCTGTTTGCGGTACGGTCGAACAGTGGGACTGGTTTATAATTTGATGTATCACTCCTTGATCACAATTGGTATCAGTGAAATGAGATCAGCACTTGGATTTGCATCATTGTTTCCGTGGAAGATTTATGAATTTGATAATGAATATGGAACAAGCAAACAGGAGCTGGATGCGGCTCCCACTGTAGATGCTTATTATGTCCTGAAAGAGCCCCGACACATTTATAGAAGCTTGAACAGCTCGGAGTTTTATGAGAAAAACATTATCACAGCAGTTGCTTTTCTGGACGAGCGCTTCCCGGCGATGCGTGAGATATTTAGAAGAGATTTTCAAGCATTTCGAGAAAAAAGTCCAGGAGTTGTGGATCGAAATATGCGAACAAATTGTTAATTGATGATTCATGTTTCAGGTATTCAGGTAAGTTCTTATCTCTTTTTTATAATTTGGTTAAAATTTTGTACAAAAAAAGTTTTCTGAATTATTTTTTCAGATCTCCCCACTACTACAACCGCAGCGACAACTACAACCCTTCTTGAAGATCCAAAAATTCTTATTGAAAAAAGAGAGCTGAAAAAAATTGCTGATTTCTGTCTCTACAACCAAGAATACGAAGACATGATTGGCAATTTCAAGTAAAAGTCAAGTAAAAGTCGTCAAACAATGAACTTTTCTGGAGTTCATACAACTCAAATCGATTGTAGACAACTTTCTTATATCATTTTCATTATGTCTGAGCAGTCTAGAGGCCATGCTCAAAACATGCGTGAGAATATATTCAGATTCTTTGATTTTATCCCGAAATAGAATAAATCAGTTGAAAAAACAGTTGAGTCGATGCATCTGAATATATTCTTACGCATTTTTTCAGCAGGGTCTCCAGACTGCTCAGACATAATGAAAATGATATAAGAAAGTTGTCTACAATCGATTTGAGTTGTATGAACTCCAGAAAAGTTGATTGTTTGACGGCTTTTACTCGAAGTATCATAAATCAACTGAAATCTCGAATTTTGAGATATTGAGATATTTGTCGAAAAGTGTCAGAATGATTCAGAAACTTCATAAAACATCCCAAAAAGTAGAAATAAAACATTTTTGGGCCATAGAAGTTCGAAAAATAAATAAAGTGACCACTATTTTCAGGGGGTCCTAACATTATTGGACGGTCGAAAAAGTGAGTTTTTCCATAAAATTTTGGCATGGAAAAGTGTAGGATCATAAAAATTAGGACCCGGGGGTTATTTCGTGTTCTGAATTGAATGGTTTTTACAGATTTTTCATATCTTTCCTGGTTTTGGCTGGACGCCCAGAATTTAGGGGGGTCCTAACATTATTGGACGCACTGTATGTTAAAAATGTTCAATGATCAATCAAATTCTTCTCAAAATCAATCATCTTGGCGTTTGATGAAAAAAAAGTTTCGCGGCTGAATGATGTGCAATGGCTGCCAATCAAAACAATCTTGCAACATCGCATGACTCGGGCTGTATGGCGTGATGCTCAATTCGAAAAAAGTAAGAAAAAAAGTCTGCGGAGCCCACGCATAGCATCTGTTGTGGCGAAAGGACACAAGTGAGACATGATAAAACAGAACGGTGAGCCGAAGAGGTTTTGATTAGCAGGAATTTTTAATTAAAAAACAGAAAGTATATAAGCAGAGTCTAAACAACTGAGAATCATTCCTCCGAATCATTCGAGAAGATGAAACTATTGCTGTTTTATTCTGTCTTCTTCTTACTCGTTCTTCTCAAGTTTGGGAACACCGAATCGACTCTCACGTAAGTCGACTTTTTATCACAAAGTTGCGTAGATAGACGAGCCACATACCGCAAAACCTGTATTACTATTGCATGCAGTGCTATTTTTCATAACCGCCATTTGGGGCAACATTATTAAAGGGGTTTCAGTTCTACTAGAGGGGCATATATTATGCTATTCAACGAGCTCATAGAAAACTTCTTTAAACTATTTAATCGATCATTTTTCCAGTTTTCATAAAATTTGTAAAACTCAAAAGTCATGGAAACATGGTATGAAACTTATTTTTGAAGATTTTTATGACGAAAAAAAAAGCGTGATTGAAGATGAAGTTTTAGTCAGTTTTTATTTTCAAATTTTTAATTGAAAAATATTTTTTGTAAAGGCATCTATATCACGGGGCTATACTATTAAAGGGGAAATTGTATTTTAAAAAGATTTAGTTTGGGTGAACATTGTATTAGAGGGAAGATTCTTTTTAAAAAAGGGCAACACTAGTACAAGTTTTACGGAAAAAAAACGGAAAAACGTCAAAATAAACCAACCAATTAGTTTCGGACGTTTTTCTCAGTTAAGAGGTTGCTTGAATTCTTTAGTTTCAATAAATTTCAAATTATTAGAGAACTTTCAAACAAATACCTTCCAATTTTATAAAATTATTTTAAGAGAATCCTTTTGCATCTCTTTTTGTTTTGAAGAATTTAAAAAACTTTCCAATTAATAAAATTTATGTATTACCATGCTATTGTTTATTTTTGTTTATGAGCAAGCGCGCCCCACTAGACTCAGTACTTCAATTTTTCTCACTTTCGCCGAGTGAAATTTTTTTGGTGAATTTTCCGGTTTTCGTAAGAAAAACACATATTCTAAAGATTTTTTCACCGAAAAAAGTAAATTTTTTGAATGGAAAATTTTTCTTTTTCTCTAGGTTTTTGACCAGATTTAGGTCGAAGTGAGGGCTGAAAATGTTGTTTTCAATTGAGAAATGCATATTTCAGTTAGTATTAGTCGAAAAATGACAGAAATAAGTGTTTTTTCAGCGAAAATCGGAAATATCTCCAAAAAACTCATTTGGCGAAACTGAAAAAAATTTTTCCAAAAAATGAACGGAATCTAGTGGGGCGCGCTTGCTCATGAACAAAAAAATACAATACTCAAAAATTGTTGAAA
Source organism: Caenorhabditis doughertyi (assembly GCA_963572265.1). Lineage (NCBI taxonomy): Eukaryota > Metazoa > Nematoda > Chromadorea > Rhabditida > Rhabditidae > Caenorhabditis > Caenorhabditis doughertyi. Next base: position 17,468,469 of record OY751555.1, read on the forward strand.
AGAAAAATAAAATCTGAAAGAGTTGAAAAATAACTTTAAAAACGAGCCTCGAAAAGGACTCACTGTCTAATTCATTTTGTATATTGGTAGATTGAACGCCTCCAAATGAAAGATGTTGTTTCTTCTTCAACTTCTGCTTCTTTATAGACACTTACCGTCAAAGCAACGGACCCTTGACGCCACCGATTCTTGCGCCAGTTGTGCTCGTATTATCGGAGATACGAACGCTGTAAGAATAGCTTTGTCTCCTTCTTCACCAAAAAATTATTTCATTTAGGCGGCTGCCAAAGTTATCGCTGACATCAATCTTGCATCCAGGCAGATATGTCAGGTCAACTCAAAGACGGAAGAGCAATGCTACTTGCTGAAGAATGTCATATTGAAGTCTATAAAGGTGGTCTTTGATGAGTTCCTCCCCGAAAATCCCGATAAGGCTACTCGTGTTTTGGGATGTTCCCATATCATGAATATCTGTATGGACGAGTGAGTGCACATCAATGTTTTTCAAATGAAATTCTATTTCTTCACTTGATTACAGGACGCGCAATCAAGTGACCGTTGCAAATCTGAGTTGCTTCTCATGCGAGACTGCTTTCGCCAAAGGGTTGAAGGTAGGAAGAAACTGTAGACGTTCGTTTGAGAGAAAAACCTAGGTATCATGGGATTCGGCGTTCGGACGCTTTCCGAAATTAAGTGTAATGAGTTTGAAATTCTGCGTTTTACTTGTTTTTAGTTTTGCGTTCCGGTATTTCGAAAAAAATATTGACCCGCGTTAGTTTTTAGGGTCCTAATCTCATCAAATGGTCAAGAAAATATGATTTCACTGATGAAAAATACGATGAAAAATACGAAAATTGAGGAAATTTATAATTAGAATTCTGGTGGCTGTTCTAATCTTATCGAGATGAGTGTTATTAGCAGTTGCGTCTAGGACAAATTCTTGAATTTTAGGAGATCTGCAAGAACTTCTCAAATGCTATCAGACCAATTGACTGTAAAATAATTGTTAGTATTGCCCCTTTTGGAAGGGTTTCCTCCCAGAGCAGGTCTTTGAAATATTAGTTGTCCTATAGTTATGATGCCGAAGTTATGTAGTTGTCGCGGCAAAATACAATTTTAAAAATAATAATCTGCTGGAAAAAAGAGCTTCTGAAAATTTGTTATGACATCAAAGTACCAAAAAAAAAACTCTAAAAAAAATTGGATGCGAACTGGCTGAACCTTCTAGTTAAATTTTCTCTCTAATAGTATTTCGCTCTAGCGATAGCCTTGAAAAATGAACTGAGACAAAATCTATTGTGTAGTTTATCCCTATAGCACGAAAATTCTTTAGTGAGATTAGCTGTCTACACTGGAGGTTTTGAAGTGAATGGAGCACTACGCAGTTTTAATGTTCCAAGAGACTTTAGACAAATTTTTTTCAGGTAATGGATAAAATTACCAAAGAAATGAACGACTACCTCCCCAACATCTTTTGCAATGAGGGAAATGAAGCTTGCAAACAGCACTTTATGAACATCATTCAATTTGCGGGTAGCATTGGGCAAGTCTTTGGAGGCCAGGTAGTTTTTTTTTACCGTTATAGAGTAGCATTTTCAGCTTATATATTGTGCATAAACGAATCTTTGCAGAACTTTTTACGTTGCAAAAGATAAATATTTTATTCGCCAAGAAAAACGTGAAAATCCTCAAAGGCGTTTTCAACTGGTTTTAGTGCAGATTGGTATTGAGGATTTTCACGTTTTTCTGGACGAATAAAATATTTATCTTTTGAAACGTAAAAAAAGTTCTGCAAAAACTCTGGGATACACAATACACGGGCTGCTCAATATAGTAGACATCTTAACCAGACACAGATTTGAGATAAATCAAATAGTCACAAAGAATGTATTCTCTCAAAGATAGTGAAATTTTAAGTTCTTGTCAATTGTGACTATTCGATTTTTTCGAATCTGTGCTTGCTCAACTTGAGGGTGTTTCATTAACAGATTCATGCAGTTTGTACATGTTTATCTGTGAAAAAATATGTACACCATGATCAAATAATTTTCCGAAAGTTCCTAAAAACATAATTTTCAGCTAGCTGCATCTGTGGCTTGCAAAAGCCTGTTCAATTGTACTTCTGATTAGTCGTCTCTCGACTTGTCATCGTTCGTCCACATATCAAACATTTTCAAATTGGATTTTCAAACCATTTTCTATTTTTTTATGGAGCATTTTACTTCCTTGTTTCTCCCAATTATCAATTTGAAATGAAAACTTCCAGCAAGCGTTCTTTTTTGTACACACAGGAAAAAATTCGTTTCTCACTATCCGAGTGAAACAGTAATCGCTGCCAACGTATGGATAGAAAAAAGAAGCATTTTCTGGACAAAACTGACTGATTATCACGGAAACCAAACAAGAAAATGTAGTTTTAGCTTCTTGAGTATCAATTTTTTCATTTGGTCATAATCATATTCTAGATGTTCGAGTCCCAATGTTTCACTTGAAAAGAAGAGATATGATTCGTGATTTATTTTCCCATCTGATTGTGACGGAAAGATAAGAGAAGGTCATACGAGCGTCCTCTTATCTGTTCTTCTTTTCCGTTTGATTGAACACTGGTGGCCTTTTCTCATTCATTTTGTTTGATGATGTCAAAAAAAAATCATTCATCAGTTCATTTTTGTTTTAGTTTATTCAATCTTTTCAGATCATGTGGATTTCAATGGTTGCTTCTCTTTTGTTTATGCGTTCCTTAATTGGAGGTACAGTATATTACAGTGGATATAGATTTCGTCAATAACTCTTAGTCAAACCGTCTTTGTCTGGAAAATGTTTGAACATTTTTTCTACGGGCTTGAAAATAATCTTACAAAAAATCCGAAGTTTGATCAATAGGTTAGTCGGAGAAGTAGTCGTTTCGTGTTCATCAGATTTTTGAATGTGTAACTGGTCCTTCACGGATGTTTTCTGAGTTAAACTTTCACGATCGCGCGGAAACGGACCAGTTCTACGTCAGAAATCTTATAAACGCATAGCGGATACGTCCACGACTAATATGTGGTTCTGGAATTTGATTTTCCCGACTTTTTCTCAATTTTGATAGAAAAAAATTCTTGAAAATCAGCAAAAAATGTGTTTTTCTGAACCGAAAAAAACTTTCGAATTTCAAAAAGTTACTTATTTGGGCTTCTAGCGTTGTTTGAAAGACATCGAGCTCTGGAATTACCAAACAATATTTTAGTTTTGGCCTTTCGGAATCAAGAGCTCGCCGAACAGTTTTAAATTGGGAAGAACACATCACTTTTGAATCACATAGGGTCGTACTTTGACCTAGTCAATCTTGCACAAACAAAGTTTTGAAGGGTTTTTTGTGAATATTTCCAAGAAAATGAGACTTGAGAGGCGCAAATCAGTCATACATGGGCAGGAGTGTGTAATTACACCTCGTGATTCGTTTGGAAAAAAATTCAGATCGTGATTCAACTTTGTTACCAAGAAAAAATATAATTTCAAACCGTTTGTCCTCGAACTTGCGGCTTTTGTCCACCGACTGATTGGTAGACAAAAGCGTTATCCGTTGCGCCAAACGCGTCACCAAGAGAAGAGGGCGATAGGGCATAGACAACTCTGCTGCTTGCGGCGACAAGAGGAGAGGGGGACGTTGTAGGCGAGAAAACAGTGTGAAAATATGCACACGGAGCATACATCTCCGCTCAGAATGAACCGATTTCGGCCAAAATTTTTTTGGGTAACCTCCAAGGGTCTATTAGCTTACAGACAAAAATTGCAAACACCGATTTCAGTTTTCGCCTCTCACGAGCAATCCGTGTATTTAGTACTGCGTGTACCCCCAGATACACACCTGCATCGATCTCGCTTCATACCGAACCAATCGGTCTGAAATTTTTTGAGTGTATTCCTGACCCAAAAGTGTACCTTTTTGACAAAAATTGCAAACTGGAATTTCAGTTTTCATTTCGCCGATTTTTCAATGGAATTTTTAAGCCTACCTAAAACTGAAGTTCCAGTTTGCAATTTTTGTCAAAAAGGTACACTTTTGGGTCAGGTATACACTCAAAAAATTTCAGACCGATTGGTTCGGTATGAAGCGAGATCGATGCAGGTGTGTATCTGGGGGTACACGCAGTACTAAATACACGGATTGCTCGTGAGAGGCGAAAACTGAAATCGGTGTTTGCAATTTTTGTCTGTAAGCTAATAGGCCCTTGGAGGTTACCCAAAAAAATTTTGGTCTAAATCGGTTCATTCTGAGCGGAGATGTATGCTCCGTGTGCATATTTTCACACTGTTTTCTCGCCTACAACGTCCCCCTCTCCTCTTGTCGCCGCAAGCAGCAGAGTTGTCTATGCCCTATCGCCCTCTTCTCTTGGTGACGCGTTTGGCGCAACGGATAACGCTTTTGTCTACCAATCAGTCGGTGGACAAAAGCCGCAAGTTCGAGGACAAACGGTGTGAACTTATTTTGTTTTTGTGGCGCATCTACTTTTTATTAGCCACCATTTCTCGTGTGCTGCCATTTCAGTTTTCAATATAGGTAGGCAGGAGAAAGTTTGATCTGACGCTTGTGGCATTTAGCCAAAAGATAAGAATCTTTCCTCTTCCTCTGGCACTTACTACGGCAATATGGTCGTTTTCCATCTTTCACCGATATCTCAAAAATATTAGACTGAGCAACTCTTTGTCTGCCATGTGCTTCGTGAGGAACAATGTCGTTCACAAAACCAAATACGAGTCGAGAAACATCCAATATTTAGAAGTGAAAAATCAAGGAAAATGTAAGAGCATGCCAAAGGGTTTTGGAACTCGAGTATAGTGTTCACAGGACAAGGACAATCCGGTGGTGTTGATTTCACTACCAGAAGTTTTAACTCTTCATATACTTTTTTCTGTTGCCCTTTTCTCGGTACTCCTTGCCGTTCTCGAATGGGAGCAAATCAAAAATGCACAAAAACTTTCTTGCCAAAAGCAAAATCCTGAAAAAATCCGAGCTCAAATATTTTTGACTGTTATCTACCATCCGAGAGCTTCACTTTAGTAGTTCAGTTAAAAAATTAGAGCATAGCGCAGACTGAAAGATCCGATTCGAATTCTTTGGGCTTAGAATTTTTAGGGCTCACTATTACAGGTTTTGGTCTAATTGATTTGATTCTATTTCAATTAGATATGTGAATAAAGCAATTCCAAAATCGAGTTCGAAAAGCCACATCCTGTTAAAAAATTTTTAAAATCACGCCAGGGAAAAAAGAAAAAATCTAGCTCGTGAAGTTTTTAAAAACTAGCCCGTGATTCGAAAAAAAATTTTGATACACACTTCTTGATCATGTATGCAAATCAGTAGATTCCAACTTTCAGACACAATATCAAATTCGACGTTCTTTGATGAAAATCAAGAGTTGAAGAAGATGAACGAATCATGCTTCATCCCTGAATATTATGAACAGATGACCGGCGGTCATATACGTCAGGACTCGGCTTTTCCACTGGTTACCTCTCTAATGAGACATTGCGTCATTATGATAGGCCTTTCTGAAATACGCTCGGAGCTCGGATTTGCTCCGTTGCCCCCATGGACTATTTATAATGAAACATATCCAAGTGAAGAGGAATTGGCTGCCGCTCCAACTATCGAAGCCTATTATAATCTGAAAGAGCCTAAGCATAAGGAAAGAAGTTTAGACGGAACTTCTATGTTTGAGAGTGATACGATTCCAGGGATTGCTTTTCTAGATGAGAAATTTCCAGCAATTCGTGAGATATTCAGACGGAATTTGCGAGCTGTTCGAGAGAAAAATCCAGGAGTTTTGGATAGAAAGATTGTGGATCAATTGATAGCAAAGTATGAAGAAAGTTGTTATCGAATAAGGAAAGTAATGAACAAATTGTTAATTGATGATTTATGTTTCACGTATTCAGGTAAGTTCTTACCTCTTTTTTATAATTTGGTTAAAAGTTTGTACAAAAAAAGTTTTCTGAATTATTTTTTCAGATCTCCCCACTACTACAACCGCAGCGACAACTACAACCCTTCCGAAAGATTCCAAAACTCTTAGCGAAAAAAAAGAGCTTGAAAATATTGCTGATTTCTGTCTTTCCGATCATGATTACGAAGACATGATTGACAATAGTATGCTCTATGAAGCGATAAATCCCAAATTTATCGATTTTTTGGTCGTAGAGAGCTCAAACATCATAGGCCTTAGTGAGTTGCGCTCCCAACTTGGCTTCGGTCGACTGCCCCCATGGAAGGATTTTAATGAAACAAAACCTAGCGAAGGAGAGTTAGCAGAAGCATCTCCAGAAAAATATTATGAACTGAAGGAGCCGAGATCAAGAGAGAGAAGTCTGGACGCAAAATATTTGCTTGAGAAAAATACAGTTTCGGCTATTACTGTATTGGAAAAACGTGTTCCGGCTATCCGCGAAGTATTTAGAAAAAGATTTGAAGCAGTTCTTCAAAAAAATCGAGGGAAGGTTACAAGGAAAATTGTGGATCGCACACTGGAAGAATATGCCGAATTGAAAGCCTTAGTAAACGACGCGGTTTACAAAATGAATTTTCGAAAGTATAAATGTTTTTGATTTCCAATGATTATGTAATATCATCTATTTCCTTTTGGAAATTTTGTGCGAATTTCGTCCTATTATTTTTAATAATGATGTGAAACCTGTAATACTTCTGCAGTCCATTCTGTTATCGCCATCTGCTACAAAATGAATTGTCGAAGGTATAAACGTTGTTGAGCTCAGCGTTTTTGATTTTTAATAAATGTCTTCTACTTTTTATTTTGACCATTTACTCGATATTTCAGAAAAAAAAGACTTTAAACCTGTTATAAAGCGGCAGTGCGCTCAGTTATCATCTCGGTTCCGATAAACTTGTTTCCTCTTTTCGGCTCTTTGTGGCTTTCCTGGTCCCAAGGCCAAAAATACTGGTCCCGAAAAATAAGGCTGGTCCCAAAAAAGTGAGAAGACGGGTCCCAAGAAAAGACTGGTCCCACAAAAATAAGACTGGTCCCAACGGACACTGGTCCCATCGGAGGAGACTGGTCCCAAGAAGAGAGTGGTCCCAACGGTAGAGGGAAGACTGGTCCCAAGAAAAGAGAGGTCCCAGGAAAAAGAGACTGGTCCCAACAAAACAGATAAGGCTGGTCCCAATAATACAACAATACCAAATGTTTCCTTAGAACTAATTGGAAGAAAAATGAGTTAGGATCTACTATTTTGTTAAATTTTTCGTATCACTCCTGAACTATCGAGGCTTCGGCTTTAGTCAAACAGAATGGATTTGAGATAAAGAAAGAGCGGGCGTATAATAAAAACCAGAAGTTCTTGAAATTCATTCATTTGAAGGCTGAGGCATTCTCAAACAGCGTATTATTTTAGAGGAATACCAAGTGTTTACATGCCAGGAAAATACTTTAGGAGTTCCTAAGCCTTCAAATTAATGCATTACTGATGATGACCCGGGCCCGTGAATCTTGGGACCAGCCTTTTCTAGAGCCTTTGGGACCAGTCTCTTGGGACCTTTCTTTTCTTAGGACCAGTCTCCTCTGATGGGACCTGTCTCCTTTGGGACCACTCTTCTTTTGGGACCAGTCTTCGTCCATGGGACCAGTCTCATGGGACCAGGCTTAAATTTCTGGGACCAGTCTTTTTTTTTTCTGGGACCAGTCTTATTTTTGGGACCAGTTAAGCCGTAAAGAGCCCTCTTTTCTTACATCATATTTTTTGTCTAAAGCACCACTAAAATTTTCCGATCGAAATTTTTTTTTTTGAGATTAACAAATATATAATTTGGTATTACCGGTGGTTCGATAGCTTCATCTTTTCATTGGAATGTGATTGACAAACGACACAGTTTATTGAGAAAAAACACGATCGAGTATCCATCTTTTTTACTTTTTCAATTGATTGGGAATTTAGTGTGTATCTGTTTTACCAGCCGTTTTTTCTATTTATGCTTCATTCAAATTACTTTCAGAAACATGTTGACTCGATTCGTCATTACTATTCTATTTATACATTTTCTACATGGAAGTACGAGCGGTCAGTTCGCCAGATGGGTTTGGTTCGATTCAGTTTTACTCAAAGCAAAATTAAGCATACTTGCAACGGGCCGGGCCGGGTCGATTTGAGAATTTCCTCTTAAAGTTTGTTTGAAAATTTCGAAAAAACTACCTCAAAATATCAAGATTTTTGAATCCACATGTGGTCCAGTTTATCCTCTATTGGAATTCTACGGTTTCCGGCGCTTCGAGTCCCAATCGTCTGGTTTCTTCCGAAATTGTAAAAGGGGGCCGGGGCTTGAGTTTCGTGAGCTTCACAGATCTCCAATCGAAAAATAAAAAAGACAAACATCATCGCGGAGAAATTCTGTATGGTAAGGCTTTTAGACTTCTAGTAAAGGCTCGAGGGTCGGCGATGGACAGACCTACTGACAGACAGGCGGAATTCTATATTAGAATAATAAGATCCCAATAATAAAGTAGCTCAGGCCACACTGGTTATCCTTTTTCCAAACGCAACTTTTATAAGTTTTAAACTATTCGAATTCTGAATAAATTTGAGCACTGACCAAAGTCTTTCTTTAGTTTTGGTTAAACAGGTCTGATTATTTCCATTGAATCATGGTAAGGTCCGGTAAGGTACCGCAACGCTTTCAGAGACAACAATTCCGTCTCAATCAAAATTGACCATCATTTCAGCAGCTACAATAACATCACCGGAGCTTTTCGATGAAGATCTTGAGCTCAAAAAAATCAACGCCACCTGCCTCACGCATGAAGATTATGAAAAGATAGCGGGAGGTCATGTACGATACAACTCAGCGGTAGCGATGGTCCATCGCTTACTCCATCATTGCATAATAATGATTGGTCTTTCTGAAATACGATCAGGGCTCGGTTTTGGTCCATTACCCCCATGGACTATTTATAATGAAACATATCCAAGTGAAGAGGAATTGGCTGCCGCCCCAACCATTGAAGCCTATTACAACTTGAAAGAGCCGGAAGACAAGGAAAGAAGTTTAGACGGAACCTATTTGTTCGAAGAAAATATGATTCCCGCAATTGAATTTCTGGATGAGAAGTTTCCGGCAATGCGTGAAATATTTCGAAGAAAATCACGAGCGATTCGACAGAAAAATCCAGGAGTTGTGGACAGAAAAATGGTTGATCTTTTTCTTAACGGCTATGAAGAAAGTTATTGGCAAACGAGGAAAACAATTCCTGAATTGCTATTCAACGATTCATGTTGGCTTAAAAGTAGGTGTTCAAGATTTAACAAGATTGGAAAATACACTAAAGTATGGAGAGTAATTTGGTACTATTCCGGTTTACGGGTCCCATAAAAAAACCGGGTCCCAAAAAATAGGAATTGATTTGGCTGTTTTTGAGCCCACACAATGCGAGAACAATAACTTATAGCAAAGGTCTCTACTTGATGATCACTAGCGAGAAGACGGTCAAAAATCGAGGAAAAATTGAAATTTTTTCAAGTTTGAAGGGGACCCGAGTGGTGCATATTCGAAATTTTGAGACCCGGAAGGTTTTTTGGGACCCGTCAAAAAAAAAGATGGGACTCGAGTGGTGCAAATCCAAAAAGAAGGGACCCGGATTTTTTATGGGACCCGTAAACCGGAATAGTCCCGAAAATTTATCACTCTAAAAAAGTGTTTTATTTTGTCAGATCACAAAATATCGGAGAGCGGCTCGCCACCCCAAAAAGTAAACTCTGAGCCGAGATATGTAGGAGCAACTAAAGTGCTTTGTGACAGTTTTGCGGGGAAAAAATCGCTTGCATAAACAACCTCCAATCTTTTTTTTTCTGAAATTTTTTTAAAAAATTTTCAAATTAAAAGAAATTTGGGGTTGATTAAATTTTCTTTCTTTAATTATATCAGAGTTATCGCGTGTCAAAAATTCTTAACTTTCTTTTTTTTATTTGTCAGCACAAGATTGGTGTTTTTTTTTTTCATAAAAAGTACGTACTCAGACCACTTCATACAAAAACTGATGACATTTCATAAATGACCTATCGATCAATAATCAGGGTTTTCCAGATTATTCTACCACTACAACTGCAGCTCCAACCACAGCTGCTCCAGAAAATCCCACAATATCAAGCGAAGAAAGAGCTCTTAATGAAATTGTCACTTCCTGTCTCTCCGATCAAGATTACGAAGACATGCTTGACAATATATTGCTCTATAAAGCGATGAGTCCCTCATTTATTGGGACTTTGCTCGTAAAGAGCTCCAATATTATAGGGCTCACAGAGCTACGCTCCCAACTTGGCTTCGGTCGACTGCCCCCATGGAAAGCTTATAATGAAAAAAAACCAAGCGAAGAAGAATTGGCAAAAGCATTAACTCTAGAAGATTATTATGAGTTGAAAGAGCCAAGAAGATTTGAAAGAGCCAAGGCAATCCGCGAGATATTCAGAAGAAGATTTGAAGCAGTTCTTCAGAAAAATCGTGGGAAGGTTACAAGGAAAATTGTGGATCGCTTGCTAGAGGAATATACCGAAGGTGAAGTCTTAGTAGAAGACGCGATTTCCACTATGATCTTGCGAAAGTATAAATTTCCCTGAGGGTTTTTGATTTTTAATAAATGTCTCATATTCAATTTTGACTATTTACCCAATATTTAAAACAAGACGTAAAACCTGTAATAAAACGACAGTGCGCTCAGTTATTAGTTTGGCCGGGAATAAATGCGCGCTATACAGACGTGTATTGTCATATTAATAATAGTTGTGCAAGGAATTCGAGTTTTTATTTTCGCGGGCGGTCCGCCTTTTTTGATCTCCAATCTATTTTTGGTTTTTCGCAGTCCAAAGTGAAAGTGGGCGGACCACCCGCGGAAAGAAACATTTGAATTCCTTGCACAACTATTATTAATTTGACAGTGCGCGAATCTGCATATCTCAGCTAGAGTGGGTGATATTGTCGGGGGTCACTATGACGTAAATCAGAATGGTGGCGCCAGACAGCACAGTATAAATAAGGAGCATGTCCACTGATAAGGGGGTCGTCTCCCATAAGAGACGTACCTGATAACTTTAACTCGAAAGAAGAGTTTATTCGTATTGAATTAAATAAAGTTGTATTATAAGGATCATAGTTGTTAAGACGTTCGATGTCCTATGAGTTCCTTGTGTACAGAGGGAATCATATAGACATATACATACTAGATAAAGAGAGATAAATAACTGATAACCGCTACACAGACCATCATCATAAACCCCAACCATGTTTTTATATTACATGGAGGTCACCTTCGTCTTGAAAAAGAACTTTTCAAGGTGTAATTCGCGTCGCAAGAAGACGAGAACTGAAAATTCCGATGGAATAATCAGAAAAGTGATGAAAAATAAATAAAATAAAATCTCTCAAAATTCTAGACATGAATGTCATTTTCCTTCGAAAAGTCAGTTAATTTTCTGCAGAAAAAACAGTTCACATTCATTCAAATGGTCGACCAAAATCACAATTTTGTTCCGACGACGTCGTCTATTTTTGACTGGCTGTATGAGAAACCTTAAAAGTCTTGTTAACTTGCTACCAGGAGAAGAGTTTTGATGTACTCTCGTAAACTGGGTCGGAGAATGATCTTCTCTGATTTTGAATTCCCGAGGGATAACTCGGAAGTCTCATACAGAAAACCGTGAAATCTGGAGACAGGTGATACCTCGGCCAACCAGCCCTGGTCTACCAGCCGTCGAGTGGTCTATACCCAAAGACTTATTGACCGTCCACCTGTTAGAAAGGAGAGCCCACTCCAGAAATCAAATGGAAAATGTGAATGATCCACACATTCGTCCAGAAGGTTTAAAACAGTCCATGAAAACAAGACAGTATAAATTAATTCCGAACGCTGACAATCGAATGGAAAATCTCTGAAGAAGGAGTAATCAACCAATACCGGTCTAAGAGGAGAGCATAGACCACAGAAAAGGACAAACAGTATCCAACTCACCTGATAAGGAAATAGCAAAAAGGAGCATACAGAAGGTCGTAAACGTACTGCTCGTAAAATCCGGAAGGGTCTGAAACAAGCACTTCATCCCGAAGATAAGAAAGACCATTGGAAAAGAGAGCCCGAGAAGGGAAGGCAAAAAAGAGATAACAACAATATAAATACAGAACAACAGAAAGACAAAATCAGTCTACTCAAATCGCCCACGTATTGCGACAAAATCTGTATTGACAACAACAATCGAAATGTAAGTAACGTCTCATAGCCTCCTATGGAAAAAAGAAACCATAATTATAGGGACCCTCCGGATAGCAAGAAAACGGAAGATATCGAGCTCCGTCTCGCCGAACTCCAGGAGACGGTAAACAAGTTGTCCCAAGAAAAGAAAACAAAAAGGGAAACAAAAGGAACAAAGAGGGAATATAAGAAGCCAATTACTCCAAATTGCTCCAAATGTTCACAAAACCACTACTCCATGCAATGCGAAACCATTGCAAGCAACGAGGAGCGATTGTTGACGGCAATAAAGGAACAAACTTGCCCGAATTGTGAGAAAAAACATTCCACGCCCTGCAGCCGTCCAAACCGGTGCACTAAGTGCAACCAGAAAGCACTCGTGAAACATACAAACAAATGCTGTATCTGGTAGAAATAATTTGTTTCAATAAATTGTTAAATGTTAAACTGTTCGTGTTAAATTCCAAAAGTGTTCGTGTCAAATTCCAAAATTTTCCCAAAAGTATCAGATCGTTAAATTAACAATTAATTTCATCATCAGGTGAAAAGTTGTTTATGCGAATACGTGATACGTCAGGTAATAAAATCAGCGCCAAAAAGTCGAGCACTGATAATATTAATGGATGAAAACCGGAGCTACAGAAGCAAACTGATAACGATTGACGTCAGAAATGCTTTGTATAAATATCGAGACCAGAAAGTGATAACACAATGAAATTGCGCAACACCTAGTTATATTCTACGGTAACTACTGAAAAAAAAATGGAAATGAAAAAACTTCCACCAGACGAAAAAAAATTGGAACCTGAAGTAAACAGCATTCTTACGGTAGGCGGAAAAACCTATCTTCCATACATCCCAACCCACATAAATGGGTCACCAGTTGTTGCCCTTATTGACTCCGGCGCTTCTGTATCTTTGATAGCCGAAAGAGTAATCAACAAACTCAAACTAAAAGAAAAAATCATTGCAACAGAATGCTCGGCAAAAGTTGCAAATGGAGCAACAATGAAATTCCAAGGAAAAATCCAGATAGGAATAACTATAGGAAATACAAGTACAAACCACACGTTCTTGGTTGTTCAAAATGAACAAGCCCCAGCACCATGTCTGCTTGGAGTCGATTTTATTTTACGACTGAATCTTCTAAACAAAGAAATATCGTTCAACATCCCGAAACGAACTATCCGAGTGGGAGAAGAGACAATGAAACTTCTCGATCCTAATGAGATTGGCCACGAAGATGACAAAAGAATTTCTGTCGTTTGTTCGAATGATGAACATATTCCAGCAAGAAGTTATGCTATAATAACAGGTGAAATTCCAGGAGTCTATCAAGAAAACGAAGACTTCGTAATATCCGATACGGATCGAGAGACTCACGAAATCTACTCAGTGAGCCCCGTTCTAACAAAAATGAACGTGAATGGACAAGTCGCCATTCGAATCATGAATCCAGGGAACTCAGAACTAGTTCTCCGAAAAGGAACTGCTATAGCGGAAGCAGAAATATTGGGAAAATCTATACAAAGCCCACAAACATCAGTAAATACCATACTGGAAAACTGTCTCAAAACAAAGACAGACGAAAAAGAAATCAAGATTCTTCTTGAGAAAATCGACTTATACGAGTCAAAACTGTCCGAAAAGACAAAATCGATGATTCAAGAACTCATAAGAAACTACCCGGAAGCATTTGTGCTCTCTGACGGAAAAATCGGAAAGTTCACGGGAGTCACAACCCATCACATTGAGCTAATTGACAATCACACCATCCCTCAAGCAAGACCATACCGGTTGAGTCCAGAACAGAAAGTAAAACTGGAAAAGGAGTTACAAAAGATGAAAGATAACGACCTTATCGAAGAATCATCATCTCCATACACATCACCATTACTGATGATACCAAAACCAAACGGAGACACTCGTATTGTGATCGACTATAGAAAGTTGAATTTGATTACACGTCCAAGAACGTATATCATGCCACACACATTAGATGTCACCGAAGAGGCCTCAAAAGGTAGAATATTCTCACTCTTTGACATATGTCAGGGATTTCATCACATCAAAATGCATGAAGCCCATAAAGAGAGAACCGCCTTCTGTTGCCATCTGGGAGTATATCAGTATCGATACATGCCTATGGGATTAAATGGAAGTCCAGACACGTTCCAAAGAGCGATGTCTGAAGTGTCTAAAAAGTTCTCTGGAAGTATGATCTTATATGTAGATGATATTGTGATTGTCTCAGAAACTGAAGAACAACACGTGAAAGATCTAGAAGAATTTTTCAAACTAATGATTGAGATGGGACTCAAGCTAAAAGCAGAAAAGAGCCAAATCGGACGGTCCAAAATAACGTTTTTGGGATTTGATATTGAAAATAACACGATCAAACCAAATGATGACAAAACAAAAGCCATCAGAAATTTCCCAGAACCGAAAAACGTCACTGAAGTCAAACAACTTCTGGGGATGACCAGTTATTTCCGCCGATTCATCCCAGGATACGCTCTAATTGTGAACCCAATAAATCAACTTAACAAAAATGGAGTTGAATTCAAATGGGGAAGTGAACAACAAAAAGCGTTTGAACGCATAAAACAGATTCTTACCTCTCCACCCATACTAACAACACCAGACATGACTGGAAGTTTCGAACTCCACACTGATGCTTCGAAAATTGGTATTTCTGCGATACTCATGCAGAAACAAGAAAACCAACTGAAAGTGATCGCATATGGAAGCAGACCAACAACTTCCGTTGAAAGTCGATATGCTCCAATAGAATTAGAAGCTCTTGCCATAACTTGGGGACTAATTCACTATAAACCATACATTTTCAATCGAAAAGTACTTGTGGTAACAGATCATCTTCCACTAAAATCTCTACTTCACAGAAAAGAGAAAACAATGAGTGGCAGACTGATGCGACATGAAGCCATCATACAACAATTTGATGTGGAAATAATATATCGCCCAGGTAGAGAAAACTATGTGGCCGACGCATTGTCGAGACAAAGAAAATCAGAAGAGAACATGGAATTGGTTACAAGTGTTGAAAACATTGAACAAAGTGATAAAAAGCAACAGTGGACTTTTGAAAATTGGAAGAAAATTCAGAGAGAAAGTCCATATCTGTCGAAAATTAGAGACATACTTCTGTCTAAAACGGAAAATAAAATCAAAAGAAAATATCTCTTGATAAAAGATGTCATACATCAATACCCAGTCAATGAGCTGGATACACCTCCAGTTCTACTGGAAGGAGAGTCAGAAACTACTGCCAAACTAATTATGGATATCCATCAAATGGAAAATCATGGGGGACCAGACAAAACCCGAGCAGCCATCAGCAAAATTGCAACATGGAGAAGAATGAAAGATGAAATCATTCAGATTGTGACAACGTGTCAAAAGTGCCAAAGACGAAAGCACATCCCACATTACCAGAACTCGGTACCGATGGGAAAATGGGAAAATCCTACGGGACCATTCCAACGAATTCATATGGATGTGATTGGACCATTCCCAGAAACCAAGGAAGGCAACAAATACATAATTGTAGCCATTGACTCATTTTCGAGATTTGCAGTTGCAAAAGCAACGGAAGATCAGAAAACTCCAACAACGTTGAAATTTCTGATCGAAAACATTGTTAGTGTCCACGGAATACCAAACCAGGTCGTAACAGATCAAGGTAGAAATTTTACATCGAAAATGTTTGCTGAAATTAGCAAATTGCTAGAGCTGGAACATATTCTCACACCAGCATATCACCATGAAACTAATGGAGTTGTCGAAAGACTCAACAGAACCCTGGAAGAATTGCTAACATGTTCTGCCAAACAACCGGAAAATTTTTCGGATTGGGACAAAAAGTTACCCATCGTGGTGCATTCATATAATGCACAACAACACAAATCTATCGGAATGCCACCAGAAAAAATGGTCTTTGGAAGATATACAAAGTCTCCAATGAATATCTATATTGAAACTCTTCAACCTCAATACCATGATGAGAAAGACTACGCGGATTCTCTCGCGGAAATCATAAAAAACTGTTACGAAACAGGAAACAGAAAAATGAAATCATCTCAAGAAGAGAACAAACAGTCTTATGATAAGAGACACAATGTGAAAACCTCACAATTCTCAAAGGGAGAAAAAGTGATGATTCGGAATCACACTGCTGGAAAATTACAATACCAATTTTCACCACCAGCTACAGTCATTGACTCAACAGAGACGACAGTCACAATCAGAAACCACAAGAATAAAGTGGAAACGGTTCACAAAAATCGTGTAAAACGATACTTTACACCAAAATCAACCAACAATGCGGGACGACAACATCGAGATTCAAGCCAAGCCGATTCAAGCCAAGCAGATTCAAGCCAAGCAGATTCAAGCCAAGCAGATTCAAGCCAAGCAGATTCAAGCCAAGCCGATTCAAGCCAAGCCAAACTGAGACAAGCTGAGCAAAGGCAGAAGAAAACAGACCAACAAACAGGATCATGCCAGGGCAAAACGAGAGAACGAGAGATGAAGTCAACCCTGGAGCAAGAAGATAGTGCCAGCCCAACTTCAAGGAGAAGCCGCAGACTACAAGGACTTCCACCGATGGCCACACAAAGTTAAGTCAATTCATTACTTTACCCATGAAGTATTCCTCATCATGTTCATACTTCATCAGTCTTCATTACTCTTCAACTCATCTTATTCTCTAGGAATGACCAAATCTCAAATTCTTTTCTTGATGTCCAAATTGAATCCTTTTCTGGAAAGCTCACGAAATATTGTCCAATTAGTTATTCTCACGTTATCTCCTGTAGTTGTGAAAATTGAATTTACTAAGAGACCTCAGAAATCCTTTTTTATTATGTAAACACCAGTTTGAACGCTTGAGGTCAAGCTTCCTTTAGGTGGGGGGAGCGTAGGGACAAAATCATTGAAATTTGTAGTTTTCTTTTAATTGTTTTCATTCTTACCTTTTATTGTCTTAAATCCTTTTTTTCAAATTGTCAAGTTGTATTGTATCGTTATATTTTTCAATTTACACATTATTATGTTTAGGACCATTTTCTATTGTATGTCTTTAATTTTGAATTCATATTTCGAGCTAATACGCTTGAGGACAAGCTCATCCCAATTCGGGGGATGTCGGGGGTCACTATGACGTAAATCAGAATGGTGGCGCCAGACAGCACAGTATAAATAAGGAGCATGTCCACTGATAAGGGGGTCGTCTCCCATAAGAGACGTACCTGATAACTTTAACTCGAAAGAAGAGTTTATTCGTATTGAATTAAATAAAGTTGTATTATAAGGATCATAGTTGTTAAGACGTTCGATGTCCTATGAGTTCCTTGTGTACAGAGGGAATCATATAGACATATACATACTAGATAAAGAGAGATAAATAACTGATAACCGCTACACAGACCATCATCATAAACGCCAACCGTGTTTTTATATTACAATATCAAAAAGTAATCAACTAACGAAATTTTGATCATAAAATTTTGCACACTATACCAGTTGACCACTTCTTCGTATCTTTTATTTCAACCGAGATATACAGATTTGAAAGAAAGTTCAGCGTGCCTTTCTTTCTGGCCAACCTAATATCTTTATTCGTTCGGTTCCGATAAAATCAGTACTACTGGAAAAATGATTAGTTGGGATATCAGAGTGATAAGAAAGGTCGATTGATTGTTCACTCTTCTCTATCTTTATATTTTTGTCGATACTATATCAAAGGTAATTTCTGCTTGTCAAAATACTTTTTGTCCTTCAAATACAGTTTTTACGGTATGCAAGAAATTAAAATTTTTACTTTTGCGGGCGGTGTGCTTTTTTTTAATCTGAAAGATGTTTTCCAACTCATACGGTTTTCAGTGTCTCGCACCAGTTCAACTCTAATTTTTAACTCGTACCAAGTAAATCCCATGATCTTTCCGTGGTTCTTCGAAAATGACGTTCCGAATGTTCCGCGTGATCTTTTGAGTATTTCCTCTTTTCTTCTTCTTCTCCTTCAATATACCAATACCAATCAGATAACATCTCTTCTCCCAAAACTCAAGACAAATGACACCCTTAGCCCTGTGTGTTGTCTTGTTGTTTTTTATTCGTATCTTTTCTCAATATCTTCTTCTTCTTCTTTCCGTTGTAAAGAAAAAAAAATAGTTCACCAAATGGCAGAGGGTTCATGACATCGGTGATGGCAGCCCAACATTTCTCTCATTTCGTCGGGAATTTTCGTCCAAAATCAAAATGTCGAAAATATTTTTTTCGTCGCTTTTACTCATTCTCGTTCTAGCTCAAGAAGTTTCCACTGAAAATGGATTGGATGTTAATTCCCTTAGCGGAAAAAGCAAGAAATTTTTCTTTGACGTAAGTTTTTTGGGGATTCAGAAGACGTTAAGCGGAGGGTTTCAGATGACAAAACAAGTGATGGGAGTTCCATCGTTGAAGCCGGAAAATCTTGCTGCCCAGGCCTTTTTCCGTAATTTCTTGGACAAATACACCAAATTGGATGACAAGATTAAGAGTGATATGACTCAACATGTGCCAAAGGCTACCAAGCTTTTTGATGCCGCTGGTAGGTTTTGGCGGGAATTTGAAATTTTGAGTTGGAGCTGGGGATTTTCACCAGAGTTTCCGCATCGAAATAACGATTTTCATAGGGATTTCGCTTGAAAATTGTTCTAAACCGGTTTAAAAATGATTCTAAATGCCAGTTTCCCTTCAATGACCGTGACCTCCTGGCCTAGTAATCCTAAGCATCCAAATTCCGTTTTCGTCTATTCGTTATTCATAAGCTCCTGGGAAAAGTTGCAAAAAGTTAAAATTAACAATTTTCGAAATCACACCAGTTCTAAGCGAGGAAAACGCGCCCTAATGCTAAATTAGTGATTTCGTTGCGTACCTCGATTTTGGCTGAATTTTTTCTACCGCATTTTTAAGGAGGCCAGCGGATTCTAGGCCATCGAATTCTAGGCCATCAAAGTGCATAGATTTGCCTTTCGATTTTTAAATTTTTCTTGGTAATTTTTATAAAATTTCTGACTTTTTTCTACAACAAACATCCAAAATTCAACGGAGAGAAAAGAAAAAAAAATTCAGTGCAAAAAACTATTTTTCAAAGGTCTGAAAAGATTTTTTTATCGTTAAAAACGAACAATTTTGTTAAAGGTGGGAAAGACTTTTTTATAGACTTTGTATGCATTTTGTCGTAAGATGTGGTGTATGCACTAATTTTTCAATTTTGAATGTTTTCAAGAAAAGCATAAACCATTACAATCCGAACGGTCAAACTAAGCTACCGTATCAGTTTGTGGTCCCGAGCATTACCGGCTGAGCCACAGGGACCAAAACGCGGTCGCTCTTTAGGAGCGCATTTGAGCCTGCTTTCTTATTTTTTCCAATAATTTTTGGTTCATTTTCAGCCAAAAAATTCAACATCGACCCCGCTAGCGCTTTCAAAATGCTCTCCACATTCTTCGAAACCTTCAAAAAGGGAGCATCAAGTGAAATGGCATCAAAAGGACTTCAAATGGCTGGAAAATTGCTCGGAGGAAAAGGAGGAGGCGGTGGTTCACTTCTCGGATTCTTGGGACATCGTCGTTAATTTTTGAAAAATTTGGAAAATTTTCAATTTATTATTTGTTCAGACTATCGTTTAGCATTGAAAAATAAAGTATCGATTTTGAAAATTTCAAAAAATACATTTTGAGTACTGAGAAAAAAATAATTTTTCAATTATTCCTCCTGGAATTGTTTCTCATCCAACACTGCTTTTCCAATGATGCCACGTGTCGGTGGAATATGTTTTTTACAGCTTGGCTTGCCATTTTCCATTTGACATTTCTGAGATGGTGGACAGACAACGGCGGCGCATGCTGGAATAATTTTGGAAATAGAAAAAAATGGCAGAAAAAAAACAAAATTTGTGAAATTTGATAGTTTTTTTCGGACTCAAAATTTTGAAATTACACAGAACCAGGCGGATTTCAACGCTTCGCGCTTCAACCGCATAGCTTCATAAAACTTTATCGGAAATGGAAAAATTGTGAAAAACTTTACTATTATTATGTTTTTCATGTGGCCACCCGTGCGTCTCTCTCATCGGTAGAATTTTTAAAATGACTTTAAAACACGTTATTTGAACCTGATGACCTCGATTTTGGAGCTATCGAAAATTCAAAAAAAAACCGGCGACACACAGATAGACAGACGGAATTTGTCCAGTAATAATAGTGAAGATAGGGATTTTTCAAAATTTCACCGAGGGTAATTGTCTTTCTTTTGGATTATCTGACCTTTTTAAAAAAAATCTATTTTTCCATGCTTTTGATGGCCTGGCCCGGGACGACTGAAAAATTTCGCCCTGGCCCAGCCCGGTTTAGCCTGCTCGGCCTAGTCTCTGAGTTGGGTCTAAACTTTTGCACTGAAAAATGTTTTTTCGATAACTGTGGGGATGGTTTTTTAGAGAAAATTTTGGATACTTCTAGCAGAAAAAAATCTAAAATTTCATCAAAATCCAAAAAAAAATGAGAAAATGACCCATGTTTTTCAAAAAAAAATTTCATAGCGAGTCAAAAGAAAGTTTTGAAAAAAATGAAAAAAACACGTACTGTTCGGTGTTTCACATGTGGCAATTTCCTTGCACGCTCTTCCAATACACGGGCGGACCCGTTCGACGCAAACTTGAGGGGCTTTGCACTCCATTCTGGCGCAACCTGAGAAAACTCGAATTTTTGCGAGGACTTTTTGAATTTAGCGCTCGAAAAAACCATTTTCACCTACCATTAGCCTCAATTGGGAGGCACGCTAGGATGGTTCTGCAAGGGGGTTTTACACATGGTCCGGGTCTCTCATCACAGAATGTTCCGGGTGGGCAAAACTTATCGATACAGTTGTCTGGAAATAAAAATTAGAGAAAAAAATATTTTTATGCTAATTTTCTGGAAAAAAAAAATCTTCAAAAAATCTTTCTGTTTTGATCAAAATCGGTTCGAAATGAGCCAAAATATTTGAAATTTTTTCCGTGGCCTAGAAATTCATGTCCGCGGACCAGAAAATTCCACTTACCTCCATGACAAAAAACTATGCAAAACACGAAGAAAACATATAGTGAAGCAATCATTTTTTGATACAAATGATATATGTAAACTTCTCCCCCTATAAGTACTTTCTTCTGAACAATAAAGTTCAAAGTTGAAAAAAAACCAGATTTCCACAAATAACATTATGTTAGTGATATGATGACAAATCACTATCACAATGGTTTTTTGTCGCTTTCATTATGCATAGTTTATAAACTAGAAGGTCATTATGCTATGATAATAATCGACACATTTTTCCTTTTGGTGGGTCATTCAACGCATAAAAGTTTGGAGAAATCATGTTTACTCCGTCTATACTGTATTGACGTTTTGAAATAATAAACAAACGTGCTCCACTGGGCGCAGTACTAAACCAATGAAAATTTTTCGGTCAATTGAAACCCAAAACGCCCATTTTAGAGTATTTTTCACCATAATTAGAAATATTAAAGTTTTTGAGTTCACAATTTTCATATTTTGTCTTATTGAGGCAAGGGCTGAAACTACTCATTTTTCTGTTTCTTTCTCGACAAGTGGGAGAAGGGTTTTCTAAAGAAGCTTTAAAGTAAAAAGACAAAAGTTTTCTTTAAATCACAAAGAAATTAAAAAAAAATAACCCCAATTTTTCAAATTTTTTAAATTCAATTTCAAAATTTTAAAGTTAGTTAATCATTTATCGACACGTTTCCGTACAGTTTTAGGTCAGAGAAGAAGGAAGTGATCTTTGAAACACTGTCATTTTTTGAAGTTTGTCTGTCCATATCTTCATTGATAGCCAATAAAAAGAAAAATAATGACCTTCACGTGATTCGGAGAACGATCGACGATCAAAAAAAAGTGACCGGAGTGGGCCTGATCTTGATGGAAAATATTTTTGAACTTTTGTTCAGATGATCAAAATTTGATATAGTAAGAAAAGTTTATTAAAGGAAGCTAGTCAGCAACAAAAATCACAAGAAGTTTTGGGTAGAGTATCGGACCGGATCTTGGCTAGGCCGGAAGAAAATTCAATGAGATTGCTGGTCTGCGTTATCCAATTAGTAAGACCGAAAACCTTTTTTTTTTCTCATCGCTTCGGGCCTTAACTGACTAGGTTCCCCAAACGCACTAGAAAAACAGCGGATGTAGACACATTTTTTTGTTGAGGGAAGCGAGAGAAGAACTTGAGCCTTTCAGAAAAAAACCTCGTGAAAAGTGATTGGAGCTTCAGTGAGCTCCGATCGAGAAACTAAAAAAAACAACAATAGTCGTGGTAAAGTTCTGTATCGCTCTTGTCTTACCTCTATGAAAATCAGATAAGAGAAAAAAGCTCAGGGAATACTGTCTCATAGACCGATTTCTCAGTTGAAACAATGATATAAATTGTCTTCAAGATGCTCCCTGAAACGTTCATATTTGTCCGAATTCCTTAATAAAAGCGCTTCCGCTGTCTTGCCTTCGTGCACAGACACAAGTCACGAAGAAGAAAAAGAAATGATCATTGATACAGTGTCAAATGTTCTTCTGCCTTTATGTTGATATGGACCGTCCAATTTTTAAAGTTCGTTTTCGTGATAAACGAAGCATTTGACAGTGATGAGAAGGAAAATGACCTTCGCGTGATTCGGAGTGAAAAATGGCTAACCAAGCTGGTCAACAACAACAGCAATCAGAGAATGTTTTGACAAAAGAAAGTAGGGTCCGATCTTTCGGCTTGGCCGGATGTGATTTTGAAGCGACAAAGATTTTCATCGATCTCAAAGCGATTCAGACAGTTCTAAATACAAACATTGAATGCGATGCTGTCCCGAAACGAACCTTTGGACAAATCAGAACTGCTGCCCGGATGAGAACTGACACTACTTTGCTGCGATGACCTGCAAGGTGTGAAAGGTGCCTGAATCCGAGCATTTGAAAAGTTCTCATCCGGGGGTAGTTGTCAAACGGTCGGTTCTTATAAGGGTTAGTTCTAATTTGTCCAGTTCTGATTAGGGGTAGCACCGTAAATGCTACAACAACAAAAGTCCAAAAATATCTTTAAAAATCCATTTTTCCGTGCTCCAATTTCATCGTTGTAATACTCTGCGACCGCGTAAAAAATTGTTTTTCTAAAGTTTCTGAAAACTGGATTCCAGAGCTTCAAATATTCGAGCTCTTTCAGGTTGCAGAGCAAATGATAGCTTACAACTTATCTCAGAAGCTTATTCAACAGAATTCGACTTCAAAATCAGAATCCTTATGGTCGAATATACATGTCATCCAATTTTCAGGCTCCCTGGATTCACAGTCTGAAAGGACCTCCCGTGTGAGATACTAACCATTTCTTGTTTTTGTTTTCGAAAAAAGTTCAAAAATGAAAAATCAGTGTATGGTCTGAATCTTACGGCAAAATGGATGCAAATTTGGTTTTTTTTGTTGAAAAACTTGAAAATTCACGAGACATGCACCACGTGTTACGCCAAAATGCAGAATGCAATAATTGCAAAAAATGTTTTTCTCCAAATTTTAGATCACTCTGGTTCTATAAATTATTCGATATCTCAAAACATCTTTCAAGTTTTCAGTTTTATTTTAAGAAATCTTTTCTGCGCGTGTGACCCATATTCATCGTAAACATCTTATATTGTTATTTTAAAGTCTTGTTCTATTCTTAGCCCCCCCCCCCCCCCCCTTTAAAAGAAAAGATCATATCGATAACAAAGAACTACTATCCCCCTCCCAACCTGAATCAATGCTATCAGATCACCAATGATCAATAAAAGAAGAAGAAGTTGATCTTTTATGATATCATTTTTATCAGACAGTCAGTCCGAGAAAAACGAAAAAAGACTTATTGTTTTCATGGGCGGGATGTGAGACCGTTTCCAAACTATATTTTTCCCTTTCCCCCCTGATGTCATCAATGTTTTTCGGGTACATCATGACTTCTATAAAATATCCCGCTGATTAGAAAAAATGAGAGACATATATAAATCGCAAAAAAACTGGCAGCGATTTGTCAGAGTACTATTTTCATTTTGAATCCTTGCATTCACCAAGTCACATGCAATCATGTTACTTTCCTCCTTGTTCTGTTTTTGTATTTTGGCAGGTGAGAAATTTGAATTTTTTTGGGATTACTGTAGTTTTTTGAGCATTTCAAAATTTTAAAATTTTTTTTAGAGTTTTTTGTGATAAATAAGCACTTTTTTACGTAGTTTTGAAAATTATTTTTTCTGGATTTTTTGAAGGTTAAGGTACTTTTTATAGGAAAAATTGAGCATTTTAAAATTAAAAAAATTTTTCATCGGCTTTATAATTGAACACTTCTTAAGCCTAATTTTGAGAATGTTTTTTTGAGTTTTTTGGGATTACGGTAACTTATTTGAACAAAAAATGGGCATTAAAAACTTGTTTGAAATTTTTCGTAGGTTTTTTTTGTAAATAAGTACCCTGGACCTTTTCATCTAGATTTTGGTAATCTTAAAAATTTTTCGAAAAAAATTGTTTTTTCATTCCCAATTTTTTTGAAACTTTTCCGAATTTACCAAACAATTTTTAGCATATTTTATTCCAATTTTTAACAAAATTTTCTCAAATTTACGAATTTTCAAATTTTTTTTTCAAATTTTCCATCAGTTTAAAAACTGATTTCTCAAATTCTCGCCCAATTTTCAGCTTTCAAAAATTTTGGCTGAAATTGATTTTTTACAGAAATTTTTCCGAAGTTTTAGATTTTTTAAAAAATTTGTGCAAAATTGAAATTAGAAAAACCGCTTCAGAAAAAATCTTGGGCAAAAAACATTTTCGTTAAATTTTTTGAATTTTATCAAAATAAAAAAATTTCCCCGAAAAAATTCTCAAGAAATTTATCTCTATTTCAAAATTTTCCAGGCCTCGTTGAATCCCGTGACATGCTAATCCGAAGAGCCTGCCAACTGGACCCAACTCTCTCCTTCTGTCGGCACCGTAAGCTTCACCCCTTTTTCCGTCTGAATTTCTTCATCTGAAAATTTTCAGACACAAAAACGGCTGAAATCCGTACAGAATCAGAAAAAAAACGCGACGTCTTCATCCAATGGGCTTACGTCGCCGCAAAAGATACTCAAGATATTGAAGACGTTGATGAGCTCGAGACCACGAGAAAACGTCCTGACAGTATCCCAAATTACTGTAGCAGTTATGCCACAAATTTTAAGACTTATTGTGAAAATGGAAATTTGACAAAGTTGGAAGGGCTTTTGACGACTTTTTGTGTCAAATATATGAAGAATTGTAATGTGGCTGGGAAGGTTGAGAAGTTGGAAGAAACTGGAAAAATTGAAGAGTGAGTTGGAATTTTATTTTTTGAAATTTTGGAAATTTTGCGCGGTCGAAAAAATTTAAAATTTCAAAAACAAAAATTTTCACTTATTTAGATGTTTTTTTGAAAAATTGTTTACCTTCTATCCTCTTGTTTCAAGCTTTGAAAGGCCGATGAATTTCATGCGGTCCAAAAAATTTCAAAAAATTTGAATATTTTTTCACCCAATTAAAAAAATTTTTTTTTTCAACTTTTTACCGCTATTTTTAACCTTTAGTCACTATTTTTCACTAAACTATCCCGAAAAGCTTGGCTGACTTTTTTGCGGTCGAAAAAATTTCAAATTTTTCATATTTTTTTCAACAAAAGGAATTTACCGAAATTAAAATTTTTGAATTTTCGAAAAAAAAAATTGGCAAAAAAAAGAAAATTTGGTACGGTCGAAAAATTTCAAATTCTCCAATTCTCAATGAAATGTTTTCAGAGTCTTCCCCACCCCAAAACCAGTGCTCACTGTGAAGCCAAGACAGAGTTATTGTGATGGAAATGCCATGCGATTCAAGATGGAATGTGAGAAAGAGGGCTTCACTCCAGAATACTTCTGCCGGACTTATAAAGAAAGATGTGGGAAGTTGGAGAAAGTGGATGCAGACACCACGAAAAGTGTTGTGGATGACACTGATTCACTGTAAGTGATAAGGGAAAAAAGTAAAAAGAAAAAATCGCCAAGGGGATTCGAACTCGCGACCTGGTGATCGGCAGCAAAACTGCTACCGGTTGCGCCATG
This sequence comes from Caenorhabditis doughertyi, assembly GCA_963572265.1. Taxonomy (NCBI): domain Eukaryota; kingdom Metazoa; phylum Nematoda; class Chromadorea; order Rhabditida; family Rhabditidae; genus Caenorhabditis; species Caenorhabditis doughertyi. The sequence goes on from OY751555.1 coordinate 17,494,857, forward strand.
AGGCCATGTGATGCATGAGCGCTGCTAGCCGTATATGAATGCGGTGGTCGGCGGCAGCTCCCGCACCATGAAGAAAAAAATTATTACTGATTTTTTAAAATTTTCAGTGAAACCCCAGACGAATTCGAGGAGCATCAAAAAGAAGAAGCCGGAGAAAAAGTGACACCAAAACCAGAAGACGTTGAATCAGCAGAAGGTCAAGGCGTCGGAACAGATGAAGTAACGGCGTACTGCACAAATTATATCGAAAACTACAACTTTTATTGTGTCGGTGACATGGCTCCGGAGCACGAAAAATTCTGTAATTCCTACAAGAAAAATTGTCCGGATCGCGTTTCGTAAGTCGGTCTCGTCTCGGTCCCGGTCTCGGAGCACCCCTGATTAGCATGCTAGCAAGATCTCTTTTTTTAGTTGGAAGATCTCGATTATTTATTTATTTTTGGCTTTATTTTATGATTTTTTGATTTGAAAATTTGTATATAAAAATAAATGTATTTTAATGATTCAAAATTTGTTTCATCTTGGTTTTTTGCCTGATTATCTGTTTGCATGGACTGATCCTTTATATTATTTTAAGTTTCAGAATGCGATTTTCTGTATTTCTGTGCTGTTTGGCATTGTGCCAGAGTTACAGAAGACGACAATATAGGTATTTAAGCATGCGTAAGACAAAATGTTAGAATTAGAAAAAAAAACCATCTGTAATTATGCTTGACCATATTCCATTCTAGACTAAAACAATCCGGATCTTTCCTCGGCAACGAAGGCGGCAGTGAACGCTCGGAATCTTCCGGTTCTGATGATGATAAGACCTATTTGTATAAAGGTTCCAAAAAAGAGTACTGTGAGAAGTTCAGTGTCAATTATGAATATTATTGCAAGTGAGTGACTAAATCGTATCATTCCAATGTTAGATTCCGTATGTTTGGAAGTATATTTTTGGGTTTCCGAGTCGTGAAACGGTATCCCATGAAGCACTGGCCTAGAACCTTAGTTAAGGACAGGACCTTACTAAAACATCAAAATTTCAGGGGACCAATTGAAAACGCGGAGATCTTCACCAAATTCTGCCCGTCGTACAAAAAAGCATGCGTCAGAGAGCAGTAAGTTCCATCCAAGCACTTAGTAAGGCCTAGTTTGTCTGGTCTGATGAAAGAAATGCTCAAAAATGTTATAATATAACTAATTTAAAGTCAAAAATACATTGATTTCAATGACTAAACGTCGATCGTTAAATGGCCTAGAAATTCGCGGCCGCGCACTAGAATTCCGCATTTGATTTTTTTATTGCGCGGAAATTTCTGGACACACATTTCTAAGCCATTTAAAGGACCGAAATTCGAAATTCGCTATACTCTAACTTGTTTTCAGACGATGCTATTTTGAACACCAAAAATCTCATCCGAATTTTTTAAATGTATTCTTAGCAGATTGAACGAGCCCCTAACTTTAATTCCTGAAATCATAAAACTGGGAAAAAATTTTTTCAGAAGACCCGAAAATCCATTCGCCGCTTCTAAAGGTCAAATAAAATCAAGTGCCTCCGGTGGTGGAGACACCGATTTTCCAGATATTGAGCACCCAGTGAGCATATTAAAAAAAGAAAAAAGCTCTCAAAATTCTGAAAACTTCCAGACCGAATCCAAAAGACCGTCCGGGCGTCGTCGGCAAAAGAAAATCAAAAAACGTCCTTGCTCTGCCGATTGTGACGAGCGAATCTTCCCTCATTGTACAAAAGAATGTAAATGTGATTATGATTACCCGGCAGTTCAAAAATTCTGTAACCCTCCGCCCCTTCCAATGTTCCTAAACACCTGCCGGTTATGGTATTATGGGTGTCCAAAGTACGAACAATATCATTATGCATCTCAATTTATTTATTCAAAAGCCGAGAAGGGGAAGGTGCTGGAAGGACCAAAGACTCAGACCCAGTTCCAATTGTTGGCTCCGTCTGGGGAAACATTGCCGTATAAGCCGGCGGCTAGGAGGAGGGTTCGGAGAGATGTGGATATGGTTTTTTGGCCGGAAGAATTATCGATTTTTGGAAATGATACTGTGGAATTTTCCACTGATAAGGATAGTGATAAAAATGATTTTGGAACAAAATCCCTTGAAAATCCCGAGTCAAAATCGGATGATTTTGGGAAGAAAGTCGGTGAAAATGGCAGAAAAATAATCAATCATGTATCACAGAATCATACAATCACTGATAATGAAAAAACCAATTTTGATGCCAAAAATCACAAAAATGAGGGAAATATGGCCGAATCGCAGAGAACTTCAACCATTGAAAAAGTGGATTTTGGCTCCCAAAATGATGAAAAATTCGGAAATTCAACGGCACCTTCGAGCTCTGGCGCCTCAGACATCACGAATACTACCGATAATCCTGAGAATACTGATAAAATAATCAAACTTAAAAATGGAACCACAGTACATCTGGTTGCAGCTCCGCCCCTTCCCAAGCAAGGATCTGCAAAGTAAGTGTTTTTTTTAATATTACTTATTTGCGAAAGTCTGACACCTCGGTTTAAAGGCGCAGCGGTAAATGTCCATTGGGTTCCCCTCCCACGATTACAGTAATTCTCAGTTGCAAATATTTGTAAACGTGACAGAAACTGGTGGAAGTTTGTCGCTGCGCCTTTAAACCAAGGATTCAAGCTTACGTAAATTGGCGTAAGATAAAGTCCATTTCCCAAATCTTTTTTTCTGTGCAGTTTGTCGTAAAATGAAGTGTTTCAGAAAAAATAGAATGGAAAATGGAAAAATGTGAATAACTTGTAGAGAAATTTCAATTTTCCTAGGATCTCTGAAAAATCTATTTGAAAAATCATTGGAATTTTTCTATTTTTTTTTTTCGAAAATTGCCGAAAATGAACGATTTTTTGTCTGAAAAGTAAAAGTGGTGCAAAACGGACAGGCGAAATTTTTTTCTGAAAAATTTTTAATTCGGATGTATTCTTTTTCTAAAATTCAACTGTTTTTGTATGAAAATGAATCATTTAGAAAAAAAGTTTAGTAGAACTTTTTTCTCAAAAATCCATAAAATATTGAATTCACAAAATTTGCTGAAAATCAATCTGTCTAAAAACGACAAAAAAAAGAAACTGAAATTTTTTCGGACTGCAGAATTTTCAGACAATTTTTTTAAAATCGAAATATTTTCTATTGAATACGCATAAAATACACAACATTCTGAAAAACTTCTGACAGAAAAAAAGTCATTTTTATGAAAATTTGAAATTTTTTCGAGAAAAAAAGTGTATTTTTAGCAATAATTTTGGTTTGAAAATTAAAAAAAAACGTCAATTTCAATTTCCAGAGACCAAGTCCTAAAAGACCCGATGTCTTCTCCGCCCCCTCCAAACCTCCCTCGAACCAAAAAAACCACTGGCGGGACTGCAGTTCCAGTCTATTCCGACAGTGTCTTCTCAAACGCATTAGCCCAATACAACTCGCTAACAGATTCCCGTGGAATTCTTCATCGCCCTCGGAGCAGGTCCCCTTTCACTAAACCAGGGCTTTGGGAGCCCAATCCAGATGACCCACATAATCGGGACCATGCTAATAAATATTATTATCGTCCGGAGTCTGTAAATGTGGATTGGCTTCAAGGACAATTGGCATGGGGAGCCCATTGGGCTGTTCCGGCTGCTGGAGTCGGAGGAACTGATGGATTTAGTGCTCTTCACTTCCCATCTATTGGAAGTTTCCTTAATATTCCTGATGATTATGATTAGATCTTAATATTATTTTGAATAAATTCTAATTTCTCTAATCTGAAACTCTTTTTCTTTCATAAACTTATGAAAAAATCCATCAAAATTCTAAAATAATTGTTAGCAACTCGAATTTTCGTGAAATTTCAGAAGTTAAAAAATTTCGGTATCCTGACGAACATTAAAGGGGGGGGGGGGACATAAAAGCTTTGTAGACTTTTTTGTAGACTTTTTTGTAGACTTTGTATGCATTTTGTCGTAAGATGTGGTGTATACACTAATTTTTCAATTTTGAATATTTTCAAGAAAAACAAAAACCATTGCCATCCAAATGATTGAACTAAACTACCGTACCGATTGGCGGTCGGGCGCGTTACCGACTGAACCACAGGGTCCAAAACGCGGCCGCTCTCTAAAAAATCAGTAGCGGAATCGCTCAGCACTCGCCCAGAAGTTGGCAGCAACACCCGAGCTGACTCAATTTTTTTTTAATTTCCGGCGACTCATTTTTGAAAATGATTCTAGTTTACCGATTTCGCTGCGTAGCGACTCAATTCATCATGCAAGTCAAGACTACGTATTGGTTCAAGCACACAAAGCTTAGTCGCTACTCAGCGAGCATGTTTCAAGTATGTGGTGTTTCAATCGGAAGGTGTGCTTCCATTTTTCAAACTCTTTTCAAAATCTGAATGCTCTATCTGATGATTAAAGACTAGCTTTTCCGGACCTCCGGTCCGTAAAAGCTTGTAAGTCCTGTTGCTCGATTCAGATAAAATAGCCTAATCACACTCTTAGTACCAAAAAGAATACCCATCTTTTGAAAAAAAGACGACCCAAAAATCTTCATTCTAAGCAGATATATGATCGGTAAAAGTTTCTCAAACATTTCGTGGGACACATTTTTGGGACATTTTCTCGGGACAAAATTTTCTACATTTCTTGGATTACGGTAATTTACACTCACGTCAAAATACCTATTGTATTTAAAGAGAAAGGAGGCAGATTGAGCGCTTCCGGAAGATTTGAAAAATTTGCCAGAAAATTACCGTGGAAACTTCGAAACATTTGAAAGAGGTATGCCGAATCAGAACTGTCCCGTATCAGAACTACTTCGCGTGAAATGATAGTTCTGAATCGGGGCGCGGCTCTAATTAGGGGCAGTTCTGATACGGGACAATTCTGATTCGGAATACCCCCAATTTGAAGGAACGATTTTTTTTTCTCAGAATTAGTCAAAAAATTTTTATAACTTTTTGTACAATTAATCAAATCGCAAAATACTCCTACCATTGAAAAATTGGCTTTTGGCTCCCAAAATGATATTTAGTCTTTCAGAATGCCCGAAATGAATTTTAGGCGTTTAAAAATTTTTCCAATTTATTTTTTTCTCAATTTTTCCGAAATTTTTCCAAATTGGAAAAAAATCGACTTGAATGCTGCTATTAAATCTGAAAATTTAGAGTTTTTCGGTAAAAAAAAATTTGCCGGCGAGAAGTTTTTCGGGTGGTTTTTGGAAATTTTCCGGTTTTACTTAAAAATTTTCCGTTTCGCCGGTTCTTTTCTGCGAATTATTAAATAAAAAACTCGAATAACCGTTTCTCGTACTTTTATTTTACGATAACCGGATTTTTTTCCAATTTTCGTCCTGAAATGCTATATCGATCCACCCAGGAAAGTGTCACACCTATCCATAAGGCACCACTATTACAGGTTCTAATCCGATCCTCCCGCAACAACCACCTGTCACCTAATTCCATTATACTATATTTCCACACCCAATCCCTCTGGTCCCTTTGTACTAAATACCTGCTCTTATTCACGTGAATCATCTCCCCTTTTTTTCCCAAAAGACATAGGGGGGACTCTTGTGAATGATGATGTAATACAGGTCAAATAGCAGCACACAATGTCTGCGTCTCCTTCTCAACAATACTATTTCTCTGCAGGAGGGTTGATTGACCGAGAAAAAGGACTGTGTGTTGAAGAGAAAGGGACCAGTAAACAAGATGATGTGGACCATCCCCTCCCCTGGTGGTGGAGAGGTAAGTGACGTCATGGTCTAAGAAAGTGTGTAGGGGGACCCTGTTGGTCCGAGATAGGAGGGTCCCTTATTGCCAACAAAAACTATCCTTTTATACCTAGAAAATGTTTTTTTTGGATCGGAAAATCCAAAGTCAGAATGTCTGAAGCACGGTGCACCATGTTGAAATCTAAAAATTGAAAATTTTCACAATTTGGAAAAAAATTTTGGATTTCCGCCTTCATAAAAACTGCCTATTTGAAAAGTTTTTTTGGTTGAAAATCCCATATCAGCGTGTCTGAAGCACAATGCACCATGTGAATTTCTGAAAATTTGAAAATATTTGTCTGGTCCCATTTTTGTGCTGAGGATCTTGTCACAAAAAGTGTCCTGATACCCTCTCCACACGAGTGAGTGACGTCATGGTCTAAGAAAGTGTGTAGGGGGACCTTTTTGGTCCGAGATAGGACCACCGGAGGATCTCTTATTGCCAGCAAAAACACTGTCCTTTAGTACCTGAAAAGAGTTTTTGCATAAAAAATTATATCCCTGAACATCTGAAGCACGATGCACCATTTTGAAGTTTTAAAAAATTTGAAAATGTTTGAAAATTTGTAATTTTTTCACATTTCTAACCCTTTTCCATCAAAATTTCCAATTTTCTGCCCGGCACAACAATTTTTTGAATCCGTGCTTGATGTCATGAACCGCAAAAAAAAGACAACATGACCCGGGAAATTCAAATTTTTTGTATTTTAGTTTTCTAATCAAGTGCAAATGTACAAAAAATATGCGTCGATTATTTGATTTTTCCATTTTTTTTTTCGCTGAGCGGTCAAAACAGAACCCAAATGTTATTTTTGAAAATTTTTTTGGAAATTTCGAAATCGTTTTTATTTGTGATTCTGAAAAATAAACAATCAGTTCATATGATAGGATGCTTTCCAGAATAATTCCACTTTTTTTACAGAAAAACCTCTAATTGAGTGGCATCAGTTTCAGAAACCTCTAATATAGGGTCACCTTGTGCTAGCACTTTTTGATGAATTTTTTTCTGTCAAATTCTGTGAAAATCTTTTCAAATTATGGCCACCAGGGGAAAGTTCAAAAATTTTTAGTTGAGCCTTTTTTGAATTGCCGCCAGAACCCATCCCAAATATATTTTTCGGTTTTTGGGGTTTCTTCCTAAAAATTTTTTCTAAAATTGCCACCAATCCAAAACTTTTATCGATTTGCCCAATCAATAAAAACCCAGCACCCCAACCACCCTAACTTCACAGTACCCTCCCAACAGTTTCCCGCCTTTTTTCTTGTTAATACCACCCGTCCACCGGCGGACCACCCACGTCACCCTGCGGACCACCACCAACGGTGCACCCCCCCCCCTCGCTCAAGATGACGTCATTGTCACTATGTTCCGCCCATCCATCTGCCACGAAAACGGTCCGTGGGCACAGGCAGGCGGACCAACGGGTGATGGTCTCCTCTCTCGCTCATTCCTACAGTGGGTCACAGTCATCTGTCCCCTCCCCTCCCTTTTTATGATGAGAAGACATGGGGAGGGGAGGGGGTAGAGTCAATCACCAGTCATCTGTCCCCCACTCACTGTTATTTTTGCCGCGTTTTTTTGCTTCTGGGAATATTCCTACTGAAATTGATTTTAGTACATCTTATTATCCTAATGTAGAATTCCGTCTGTCTGTCAGTATGTCTGTCCGTCGCCGAGACTGGGGCCTTTCCAAAAAGTCCGATTTTCATGAAACAAAGACAGGTCGATGCAGAATTTCCCCGCGATGATGCCCGTCTTTATTATTTTTTGATTGGAGCTCTGCGAAGCTCTGTGCTATCTTTGCACGAAGCCCCGCCCCCGTCATCTGTCGGCTGCAAGATTTACTCATTTTAGTGAACTTAGTGCCGTAGTTAGTGCCGTAGTTTAGTGGTGTAAAAAAATCTTCGCTAAATTCAGCATCCGAGTTCGATTCTTCAGCGGGCAAATATTTTTGGTTTCTCATTTTTTGTAAGAATTGATCTACATTTTCGGGAAATTCAGGCGGTTGAGGCGCAGAGTGCCGAAAACCGTCTGGTTTTTCCTACTATGAAAATCTGAAAAATTGAAGCTCTCGTTTAAAGGCGCATCGTCAAACTTTCTATTGGGTCCCGGCACGCTTCTAGTTGTTGCCAACTAAAAGTTACTGTACACGTGACAAACTTGGCACTTATCTCTGTGCCTTTAATCACCAGATTTTCGCATGAGCAATAAATATCAGGGATTATCGACCGCTAGTTTAAAAAAGTATTTTGTTGTAGAATTTTTTTATTCTCAAATTTTCAGAGCATTTTAAAGAGTTCTATAGTTTCTTAGATTTGAATAGAATTAGGGAAAAATCGATTTTCAAAAAAAAAAAATTTTTACTGAATTTTTTCTTTTAACTGTCTAAAAAGCGTTTTAAGTCTCCTTTTTCAACTATTCCAAGCTTGTTTCAAACGGACTTTCTAAGAAGTCAAATTTTGGCACTGTGCCAAATAATTATTTTCCGAAAACTTTGAATTTTTCAAAAATCTTCCAAATGTTTAACACAGAGAAAGTTGGCCTAGAAAATTTCGGCGACAGCCTTTCCCGCCTTTTTGAGCACGCTTTCAACGGCCCTTCTGATAATTTCCCGGTTTTTTTTTGAGAAAATGACCGACAATGATGTGAGAATTCACACAAAACTGAAAAATTCAATTACGAATCTGAAATTTTAAGACAAAAAATTCGAATTTTTGAAATTTTGAAAATTAAATTTGCTCTGTTCAAACGATTTGGGAGCTTATTACGTACTTTCAACCTTGTCTCTCGTCGTATTTGTTTTTTTTTTCCAATTTTTCAAATTTTCCCATTTCCAGAACCAAAAAAAAGATGGGTGAGCCATCCCCAAAACGTAAGCGCCCTTATGCCAAAACCCTCAAATCCAATCAAAACACTCCGACCTCATCTTCTCAAACCACGGATTTGGAGCCATTCGCCGGCTCACAACACATGACAGAGCCCACAATCGATGAGAATATCTATCCAGATGCCACATATCAGAGTTACGATGAATTTGAGCAAAAATTCAATACGTGGAAGAGCAAACATCTTCATCCATTCCGTGTTGCTTCATCCGAATCATTAAGGACCGAGGAAGGGACTGTCAGTGAGAAGTTCAAATATCGTTATGTCGTGTACCATTGCGCGCGGTATGGTGTGCCGAGAATGAGAGGTAAGAGAGAGGAAGAGAAAGGGGATATGATGTTTGTTTACTTCTAATAGTGCGGCGGCGAGTTGAGCCTGAAGCCGGGGACTTGACCTTGGGGGTTGGCTTAACTAGGTTTCTCCGAAAGCCAGAAATTCTAAGTTTCAAAAAAAACCGGTTTTTTTTTCATATTGAAATTCCGCTCTTTAGCTCAATATCAATGCAGTCTGATCCGGATTTTTCAGAAAAAATTTGAATCTGAGACACTCATAGTACCCAACTTTTCCTCCCAAGTTTTTTCACATCAAAATGCTCAAAATACCAAGTTTTGGCACTGTGCCAAGTGATTTTCGATTGCATTGAAACAAAAATTAATTTCTGCATTCAGCTTTTGATGTTGTTTTCTGATGGTGTCTGACATGTTTTACACGGAATACCCGATTTTTGATTTTTGTTTTGAGACCAAACTTTGTACGGTAGGCGGTAATTAACAGAATTTTTGTGAAAACTATGGCCCGCTTAGCTGGTCGCTGAGGGGAGTCAAAATTTTTTGTACTGAAAAAAAATTTTTTTTCGTCTTATTTTCCATGACTATAGGAGTGGTTTTGTAGAGAAAACTTTGGATATTTCCAATAGGAAAAAGCCAAAAATGTTATCAAAATCATAACAAACTTGAAAAAATGGCCTCAATTTTTCAAAATTTTTTGAAACCGGGGCGGCAGAATTTTTAAAATGACAAGTATGCTGGAAACTAGAACCTAGAAACACTCAAAAGGATTTTTTAGAACTTTTCTATGACTTTTTAGTTAAGAAGTTGTCTTGAATCTGAAATTCAACCTCTTGGAGGCGGAGCTTGGCACTATTCCAACTCGTTTCGTTGTCCTTTTTTCTCCAAAAATACCATCGTTCCTTCATTTTTTCAAAGCTTAATCGAGCACTTCAAAGCCCTGTTCGAAATAGAGCTCCGTTTCGATAATTCATACCATTCCTTCCCAAATTCTCCTCAAGGTCGTTTTCATCCCGTTAACCCTCCGCCTGTATGTCAATACGAAATGGTGACAAACAGGTGGACGCCCGATATATGAGATTTAACCATATAATTGAGTGATCACCCCCTTCTCCCTTTCTTAAACATCTGTTGAAAATGAGCGTGGCTCCCGAAACGCACCACACACCAAAAGAATTTATAATTTTTGGCGGGTGAAACAGATGGTTTAACGGAGAAGGAGGTTGTTGCGTATGTAGGGAACACAGCTGGTCGGTAATTTAGGTTTGAGGGAGTCGGATTCCAATGGGTAAATAGGCATGATTGAAGGGTGGGTGGGCAAGAAAGATTTATAGATAGGATGACCTAGATATAAGAATTAGGAAGCGGTTAATTGGAACTTGAAAAGTTGAAAGGTAAACCCTAGCGTCAGGTGAAACACAGTCAGACTTGTCGGGGTCTGGGCCGATGGAAGAATTTTCACAGACCCGGCCCGAAATGGGGAGGACCAAAACATGTTCTAGATCCCAAAATAATCTCTCTTTTGAACCACTTTTCGGTGAATGTTTCTAGCAGAGTTGCACGGAATTTCGACTTCCGTTTTCCAACTTGCGACTCCCGTTTTGAAACCAAATTTTAGACGAAAGTCGGAAGTTGGAGAATGAAAAAAAATTTCGAAAATCGAAGTAAATTCAGAGAAATTAGGTCAAAAAAACACGGGAAAAGCAGATGAAACAATCAAAAATTCGAAAATTTTTGCAAATTTCGATAATTTTGGGAAATTTCCCACCTTCAACTTCCGAATTCCGCCAGTTTTTTTTACTTCCGACTTCCGACTTCCCATTTCCGTCTAGGAAATTATTACTTCCGTGCAACTCTGGTTTCTAGAAGAAATTTTTGTCAACTTTTCGAGAAAAACACTGAAAAAGTTCTGAAATTGAGCGATTGGGAAAAATTTGCTCAAAAATTCAAAATTTTTAAACTCGGGCCGAGCGGGCCGGCAAAGTTGTTCACCGGTCCGGCTCGGCCTGCGTTTGTACATGTCTGCTGTTGATATTTAATAGTACCAAGTTTTTAGTCTCTTTCTGTCTAAACTTACTTTCTGGGACAGTGCCAGTACGTGTACTTCGTGCACTCTGACGTGCCGGTGTTTGCGTATCCAACTTACAAATCGCTAGAGTACTCTGGGGGAAAAACTCGCGAAAGACAAAATATTGACGAGAAAATCTAAAATTTCATCTTCAGGTGAAGGAAAACGCCCGAACCAACACTATCTTCCATGCTCATGCACCGCAATGATCCGTCTTAATTTCAACTTTCATGAGCAATGCCTTAAGCTGACCTCCCTCGAAACCCGTCATTCCAATCACACTCTCGACAAAGATCTCTATGATAAAATGGCAACAAAAGAGGAGAAACGAAAACATGCGACACCAAAAAGACGTGCTACGATTGGAGAGGTTCAGCCTGTCAAAGAAAAAAAAGTGCAAGTCAAAAAAGAGATTGCGGATGAGGGGGCGGAGTCGGAGCACACGGCGAGCTATAGTCAGAGCCCTGTGGATTTTCATAATCAGACGATGCCTTCGATTAAAACGGAGTATCCGGCTGTTGTGCCACGTCATGTCACGCCGACGATGCATCATGTTCCAATGCCAAATCATTTGCTCCATCAACAAGTCATGGCTCCGGCCGCGTCGACTTTCCAGGCTCTTCAGGATATTCAGAGACTTCAGAATCAAATTGTAAGCAAATTTGTGGGTTTTTAGAGTGAAAATGGGTTGAAAGTCTAGGCTGTCAGACCAGGAGGGGTAGATTATGAAAATTTTGAAAAATTGGGAAAAAAAACGTATTTTTTTGGAAATTTTTTTCCGGAAACTTTTCTTAATTTTCAAGTAGCTCAAATCAGACACTCCGACACCTGGAGCAGCGATAAGGTCTTGCCACGACTACAGTAATTCACCGATGAAAAAATAACTCTCTAAGCGTGGCAAGACCCGATGGACATTCAACGCTGCGCCTTTAAACCGAGGTGTTCGTGTTTGGCAAATAGTTTTCTAGATATCTTCAGTATGACACATTTTATCAGTTCGAAAAAATTTTTCTAAAATTTTTATTACAAAAAAATTTTAGAATCCCAGATTTTTAGCGAGAAAACACAAAGTCAAAAAAAATTCAATTAAAACAATTTTCAGTACGAAAATTTTCAGAAATTTTTTTTGCAGGTAATGAACCAAATGAACGCATTCACCAGTGCAGTCTACCCTCCACCACCACCATTCCCAGGCTCCGCCCCCTGGCCATCATCAAGTACAGTACCCTCTGCTCCATCTCAAACAGCATCTGAATCCTCTCCACAAATTTCACCAATCTCTTCGACCGTCGATGAAAATGAGGCACCAAAACGTTTTCATTCAATGGAAGCCGTCCGTCCAATTCCACTCCGTCCATCAGAAAACAGTGCTTTTCATCAGATGATTCAGACGTCGTCAGTTCGAGAATCACCAATTCCAAAAGCTGAAATTGATTCTCTTCTGGCGTCGGCTTCTCGTATGCTTCTTGACGTTAATTTGCCATTGGATGTGCTCCAGAATCGCATGAAGCAGTTGAACAATCTGATTTCTCAGTGGAGCCATTAGTCGTTTTTTTCTCGTGGAAAATTTTCAGCATTTTGAATTTTTTTTGCTCGAAAAATTGCCATCATTTTTTCGGGCATTTTTATCAGAGCAATCGCGCTCTATTTCCATGTGCATTAGAGCGCAATTGCTGTAAATTTTGAGAAAATTTAACAGAAATTTTTTTACCGCTTTTCGTTTTTTATCGGTAGAGCGCAATTGCAAAACGAAACTTTTAAAAAACGAAAATTAAAAAAAAAACCTTTCAAAAATTGCGCTCTACCGAACTCAAGCATATTTCGATGCAAAAATTTAAACTTCTGTGAAGTTTTGATAATCGGCAATCGCGCTCTATTGAAAAAAACTTTTTCCGTAGAGCGCGCTTGCATTGTGCGTTTTTCAATTTTTTCTGCAATCGCGCTCCACTGAACTTTCTTTCGTTTCTAAAAACATTTCGGTGGAGCGCGATTGCAAAAAATTAATATTTTTTTCGAACCTATCAAAATTGCTTTTTTTTTCTGTAATCTGTCCCCCTTCCCGATTCCTCTCTTTTGTTCGGGTCAATTCAATCTCGCTCATTTTTTTGTTCTTCTCTATTTTGTTTATTGAATTGTATCGTGGATGATAAATTATTATTTCATTAATTTTAATTTTAATTATTTAATTTTAATTATTGTTTCAGCAAATGCGCTCTACTGAACAATTCCAAAAATCTGAAATTTTCGAGTAAAACAAATTTATTCATATTGATAAGATCCAATGGGCGGGGTGCATACTGAAAAGATAAGAGGGGGGGCGGAGTCAAAGAAAAAAAACATATATATCACGAACCTCACAGATTAAAGTACAACGAAATTGAGAATAAATGGAGAAAATGGGGAGAATAAATACGAAAAAAAAGGGGAATTTGTTCAATTTTCTGAAAAAAATGCTCAAAAAATGGTCGAAAATGAAGGTTTCATGATGGGAGTCGGATCGGTTTACAACGAGTTTTGATCTACTAAATGGCCTAGGAGTGTGTGGTGCCGTGAACTAGAATTTGGAATCGTGAAAATGCTAGACCGCGGTCACGGATTTCTCGGCCATGGGTCAAAATTTGAGATTTTTTTGAGAAATTTTTTTTTTGAAAAATGTCGGCTATTTTTAGTCATTTTCAACTATTTTTCAGCGAATTTTAGCTTATTTCTCACCGATTTTTTTTGGATCACAAAGCAAATTTTTTGGGCAAAATCTTTTTTGAAAAAAATAGTATTTTAATTTAATTTTCGGTGTTTTTTCAGCCATTTTGAACTGATTTTCGTGATTTTTGACTATTTTGTAGCATTTTTTTCAGAAAATTGAGCAAAAGAAATTTTTAAAGCACATAATGGAATTATTGAGTCTGAAAAGTTTTTCCATGGAACGTCTTCTTCTCTCCTTTGACTTCAGGTCTCGCCCTGTTCAAAACCTTCAAGAAATCAGTGGTTTTTGCACGCATTCTAGTGTGCAAATAGACTTTTGAGCACTTGATATGATAGTGCAAATAGTCACGGAACGAATGAATCAAATCGATCGTGTTATCTCGGGTTTTTTTGTTCGTATGCCTTGGGAAAAGGACGAAAGTGATGTATCCGACGTTATCACCGACACGTGCGCCGGGAAGATCCTTTATTTCCATTGGAGGCTCTCCGAGTGAATAGAGCACGGCTGGCGCCGTTTGAGAGGCTTTTCGACCCTCACGGAACTCTTGAAGGAACACTTTTCCCAGAATGACGTCATCGGCATCTTTGAATACTGTACTGAAGATTACCGTCACTCGGTCGGCTTTTGCTTCGATGTACCTGCAAAAAAAGGGGGGATTGAAAGGTGTTTTTAGGTCTATAGGGGATAAGGACTGATTTTTTAACTGGTGGCCGTGGTGTGAAAGCTAGGCCATCCCTGGTTTCTCAAAACTCTCTGGTCATGATTTTTAGAGTGATTCTGCTTCAAGAGGAACTATCCCTAAGGTGCAGACTTCCACTGGCACAAAAACAAAAACTTATTCCGATTCAAATGATTGATTGATGGTATGTACCCATAGGTAAAGTATTTCCAAAAAAGATACCACCAAGTCCATGTGACGTCATCACCCTGAGATAAAGCTGAAATACGGATTTTCAGTCCGAAAAGTACATTTTTTTTCAACTTCGAGACAACTTTTCGAAATTTTTGGAAGGTCATTTAGCAAGTTAAGGGCACATGTACAACAATTTTCAGCCAGCTTTAACTACTGGAAACATGTTTTTTAAAAATATTTCAGCTTTATCTCAGGGTGATGACGTCACATGGACTTGGTGGTACCTTTTTTGGGAATACTTTACCTATGGGTACATACTATCAATCAATCATTTGAATCGAAAGAAGTTTTTGTTTTTGTGCCAAGGCCTAATGCAAAAAGTCTCGTTCTTAGAGATTGTTCCTCTTAATGGAATAAAAAACGGCCGTGGCCTAGGAAACAAACTCGGACCACACAGTGGGATTTCTAGGCCACGATTTCTTCCGCAATACGTCAATTTCGAGGGATCGAAACGTTTTTTTCAAGAAAAAAATGTCAAAGAAAAATCAAAATTTCCATTTCGGCTCCAAAAAAAAAAAGATTTCTTAAAGCTATTTTTAAAGTCGAAATCACAAAAACTTGGGTTGAAAATGGCCATTCCATTAATGGAAAAAAGTTGTTTAAATTTTTCCCAAAAAAAGAGAATTTTATAGCTTCAAATCGATAAAAAAAACTGAAAATTTAGGCTCAGAATGGATAAAAATTCCAATTTTTCACTTTTTTGGTGCAAATTTTGCAATTTTCTGCTCGAAATCTTCTTTTCATGTTTTTTTTTCACGTTTTTCCTTAATTTCACCCCACTTTTACCCTCAAATCCCCTGGAATTCCCTTACATAGTCTCATCCTCGCGATAATTTATAACCGCTCGTTTTTGTCCTTCCTGTCCGGCCTCTTGAAACTCGAAATATTTTTCGAAGACCGATGCGAAACAATTGCGCTTCAGTGCCGACGCCTTCTGAACTAATTCTGATGAATCTTGAGGAATTGAATTCAAATCATATTCAAGTGTCACATTGAATCCGGGCTCCGGTGTTGGACGCATATGACCACCGTATACTCGTCGGAGAAGCTGAAAGCATGGGATTTTTGAGACTGGAAATAGCTGGAATCTGGAATTTCGGATCGGAAAATTGGAAAATGATAGGGAAGTATGGAATCTTTAAAAATTTTAAAATTTCAGATTTCCGGTCCGAAAAATGCTGAAATTTGAAATTTTGGGTTGATAGAAAGTGGGAAAATGGACACAAAACCCAGAACTGGCCACTGAAAAATGTGTGGGAAAAAAACCTAAAATTACCCGAAAACTAGTTTCAAAAAACCGAAAATAGGCTTCGAAATGTTTGAAAATGACTAGAAATTATAAACTTTAGGGCTGAAAATATGAAAAATTTTGAAATTTTGGGTCGAAATAAGGGAAATTTTAGGCTGGAACATCAGTATTGGAGGCTCAAAAAAAGTAAGGAAAAAAATTTTTTTGCCTGTTTTCAAATTTTAAACACAGATTCTACACACCAGGGCGGGGAAATCGCAAATCGTATTCAAGTGTCACATTTCACTTTTTCGACCCAAAATTTTAAATTTCAACAATTTTCGGACCGGAAATTTGAAATTTTTAAACAATTTTTAGACAATTGTCAGTTTTAAGGTTCCATCTTCCCAATCATTTTTTAAATTTTGAACAACATTTTGAGCCGAAAAAATTGGGAAATTTAGGCTCTAATACCCGTTTTTAGGTCTAGAAACACTGGAAAAAAAATCAAATTTCGCAAAAAAAAATTCCCAAATTTTTGAATTTTAAATTCGTTTTTTGCCAAAAATGAAAGAGTTCAGGCTTTTTCAAAGTTTGGTATTACTTATTTGCCAAATCCTGACACCTCCATTTAAAGGCGCAGCGACAAATGTCTCTTGGGTCCCGCCACGATTACAGTAATTCTCAGTTGAAAATAACTGTAATCGTGGCGGGACCCAATAGACATTTGTCACTGCGTCTTTAAATCGAGGTGTCAGCGAATAAGTAATACGATTTTTACAAATTTTTTTTTCCAAATTAGCTTACAGCATCTGCTCCGTGTTGTTGAAGTTCGGCGTAGAATTTCAGTGCGATACTGAGCTGAAATTTTTAAATTTTCTTTAAAATTTTTTTAAAAATAACTCACAATAATCCTGGTTCGATCACCTTCCGGATTCGACACTTTGTAGAGGACACCATCGAAATCGGCGAACGTCACATTGACGGATTCGGGTTTTCCACTGAAAAATGTATGGATTTTTTGACCTAGAATTCCCTCTGAAATTCAAAAAAAAACCGCGGCAAAAAAAGGGCATACCCCTCCTTGGCATTGGCGAACTTTTGCTCCAAAAGTTCGATGATAATTCGATTGTTTTGCTCCAAAATGATCATTGTTGGAGAGGAGGGAACGGGCTGGAAAAGGGAAGGAATTTTGGGTGGGAAATTCGAATTTTCAGAGGAAAAAAATCAGAAATTGAGGAAAAAGGATATTTGGAAGAGGAATACGAAAATTCAAGTAAAAAGAAATGAAAAATTGTATGAATTAAGATTCCAAAATCACGATTAAATTCGACAAAAAACGACCAAAAATACGGCGGAAATTTGAAATTTAAGGTGAAATGAATAGGAAAAGGAGTGAAAAATGATGAAAAATAAGAAAAATAAAAGAGAATTTGGGTGAAAATGGGGAAAAATCCTAGAAAAGAAGGGATGAAAATGGAAAAATTGAGAAAAAAGGCAAGAATTTAAATTTTGAGAAAAAAAGAAATGGAAAAAAGAGAGAAAAATAAGAAGAAAATGCGGAAAAACCTCAGAAAAATCGGCAAAAATGAGTAGAAAAAAGTGAAAAAATTATAAACGTATTAGCACGATTTTGAGCCGATTTTCGATTAATTTGAATAAAAAAAAAAAGGGAGGAAAGTTCGAATTTTGAGGGAAAAAAAAGGAGAAAATCTTGTGAAAATGAAGAAAAATAGCCACATTTTAGTGAAAAATAAGAGAAGAAAAAAGTCAAAAATAAGAAGAAAATCGGCGGGGGTTTAAAAAGGTATTAGCACGATTTTACGGCAATTTTCAAACAACGGCGGGGAATTCAAAAAAAATCGATAATTTCTCAAAAATTTTATTTTATGTCGTAAAAGGAAAAAGAGGAAAAAGGTAACGAAACAGCACAAAGTCAACAAAGAGAAATGAGTCAAGGCATCGCTCCGCCATTATTTACTCGCAGAGAGTCCAATGGAGCGCGTTTGCATTATTTCCGTTCCTTCACACTATTAACGATGGCTTTGTGAAGGGTTGGGACAATTGCAATGGCTCTTTCCCGTGCAAATTCCAACAGTGACGTCACAGATTTCGCGGGGATCCGCCCATACAAATCGACGCACGTCGTTTGATCCAAATTCGGTACAAATTGGAAAGTGACTCCGCCCACAGTGGGCTCCGCCTCCTCAGAAGATGGATCAGTGATAAATCCGCCGCCAGGGAGCATTGCCACGTGTGCACTTGCTGCTAATCCCATATGCTCAATTCCAGAATGAGCCAAGGCGAGAGCCACTGCGTTAAGAGCCGCCGATAGGACCCCGCCGTCGTCGGAGAGTACGGTAACCTCGATGTCGATCACTTTTCCCGGATATTTGTTGATGAAGATCACTGATGAAACGGAAGACGTCAACTCGGCACGCCATTCCGCCAGTTTTGTGTCGTTTTCGACGCCTTTCAGAGTGACGGAAATCTTTGCGTACGGCTCCTCCCATTTTCCGTCGCCGTCTGGACCGGTTCTGGAAAATTTTGTTTGGCGCGAAAATTGAAATTAAATGGCTGGAAAACTAGATACTTTGGTGGAAATTCAGGATTTAAAACAGTTTTTTTTAGGGATAAATTGCTCGAAAATTAGCAAAACTAGTTTTTTTCAGGCACTGGCGAGATTTTTTGGCGGTTTTTCAAATTTTTTGTATTTTTTTGAGAATCACTAAGGGCCTTGATTTTTGGTGATTTTTCGAAATTTCTACAATTTTCAAAATTTTCGCAAAAAAAAATAACCAGAAAATGTTGAATTTGAGAAAATTGCGGAAAATAATTTTTTCAGATTTTCCGACTTTTTATCTCGTTTCAGCCAGTTTTTTTCCGCAAACTTTCTGTTTTTTCTATTTTTCTCAACCCATTTTTTTCATTTTCCCTCTTACATTTGCGCCAAAACGCGAGTATTTCCAAACTCGGCATATCCGGATCCATCCTGTGCTCCAAAGACTCCACACTTGACACAAAGTGGACGAAATGTTGTTGGATTTCTCTTTTCCATGTCTTCTTCTGTCTCCATTCGATTATCGTCGACTCGACTCAAATGAGCCAATGGAATACTGAGATTGGAACGAGTTGTCGGCATTTTTCTGGAAAATTGAGGGATTTTGAGGCTTAAAAAACCAGCTGGAAGTGTAAGAGGAGAAGAAATGGAAAAGAGTTTCCATAGCACTATCGGAGAATGGAAAAATGCGCTCTGGTGAGAAATTTAGCTGCCTAAGCTGAGTATTCAACTTTTTGCATTACCACTAGGCAGCAAATCGCGTTTCTCATTAGGGCGCGCTTCAGAGCTGATTTTTTTTTGAGTTAAAATAGAAAACGACCGAATCAAATATTTCCAAAAAAATTTTTTTTCGGAGCATTCTCATTTTTCTTTAAATTGGAAAAAAAAAACAGAAATTGTTCGGCGATTTCGTGTTTGCAAAAGTCGTGGTTGAATTCGCTAAAAACCCTTATCACTCATTTGCGAAAAAGTGGTGGTTTCCTTCAAAGGCGCAACGGCAAATGTCCGCGATATCTCGCAACGCTTACAGTAACATTCAGTGCAATATAACTGTAAGCGTTGCGAGATATCGTGGATATTTGCCGTTGCGCCTTTAAACGAAACCGCCACTTTATTGCAAATGAGTAATAAAACAAACAAGAAAGGTTCCTGTAACCCACAGTAACCCATCATTTTCCCGACGAGACCCTACCTTTATAAGATCTCATAGACCGCTTTCCAAGAAAAATCAAATTGTACAAATAAAAATCGGTTTCGAACCGGAAAAAATGGGTAAAAAACCGAAATTCAAAAATTAAAAAAAGCAATAATTTATTTTTTCTTAAAAAAATCAATTATTCAACACAACAACACCATCATCCTCTTCATCCGAACTCTCCACAACTTTCCTCTTTCTGCTGCTCTTTTTGACCTCTTCCTTCCCTCCAATCGGCATCAAAATTGCATCCTTCCCGTTATAAACTCTCCATTTAGCTCCCACAACAACATAACTGATAACAGAGTATACTGTATAATGGAAATCCTCTTGAAGATATGATTATATATCATTTTTGTAATGAACTTCAATATATCATTTTTGATATAATTTGATATCTTTACTATTATTACTGTACAGATTCTGTGTGTGTGTGTGTGTTTCGCCGGCTCTAGCGAGATTCCTACTGAACCGGTTTTGAT
Source organism: Caenorhabditis doughertyi (assembly GCA_963572265.1). Classification (NCBI taxonomy): domain Eukaryota; kingdom Metazoa; phylum Nematoda; class Chromadorea; order Rhabditida; family Rhabditidae; genus Caenorhabditis; species Caenorhabditis doughertyi. The sequence goes on from OY751555.1 coordinate 17,514,968, forward strand.
GGGACCTGGACAGATCGATCCCGAATTGCGACGCGATGATGCCCGTCTATTTAAAATTTTGAAATTGAAAGAAATGAGGTCACCAGGTTCAAAAAACCACGTTTTCAGGCATTTTTAAAACTTCCATTGGGGAGAGGGACGCACAGGTGGCCACGTGAATATAATAAACCCCCGTAAAACTTTTCACAGTTTTTTTCATTTCTAAAAAAAGTGAAGCCAGGCGGTAGGAGGCGCGGAGCGCCGATGACCGACTGGTTATATTATTACTGTACAGATTCTGTGTGTGTGTGTGTGTGTTTGTGTGTGTTTCGCCGGCCCTAGCGAAATTCCTACTGAGCCGATTTTAATAGGACCTGGACAGGTCGATCCAGAATTCTTCCGCGATGATGCCCGTCTACTTTAAATTTTGAAATTGAGAAAAATGAGGTCACCAGGTTCAAAAAACCACGTTTTCAGGCCTTTTTCAAAACTTCCATTGGGGAGAGAGACACACAGGTGGTCACGTGAATATATACACGCCCGTTCTTTTCTGTCATATTTTTCATTTCTTGAAAAAAACATTTTTGAGACGTAAAAGCATACTTGAATCGCGTTGCTGCTACAATGTAAACCTGATGTGAACCCACTGACTACTCTTTGGAAAAGAAATATTAGAAAGCAGTTAAATCGAAACTAATAGGAGAAGAAGATGAAGTGCATTTTTAATATAATTTTTAAAAGTTATTTCGTTTTTCTGTTGGAATGATTTTTATTGCTTTTGAAGGAAGTATATTGGACCTGATTTTTAAAATCCTAAATTATTTGTTTAACTATGAATTTTTTCTTGAACTCTATATTGTTTTGGAAGAGCGTGACCCCAGAAAAGGAGAAAGGGGGGGGGGAGTATTTAAGAAGACGGAATTCTTAAAAACTGTTCATAAACTCAAATAATGCAACCTTCGACTTCTGAAAAGCTGTCCAACGCCTATCTCGATGATCCGAGTGCCTTTCTTGGAATTGAAGCCACTCAGCTGATGACCGAGAATGATGCTCATGATGATGTTTCGTTGTTAGAAACTAATATACAAGACGGTATGTTGATGGATTCCCAAAATGAAGTAGAAACTGGGAGCATCGACGGCATCGAGTCGACTCAATTGATGTCTCAAACATCTGTGCGAAAACGCGACAAGAAAAAGGTGTGTTTTTTTTAAACTACTGAATATCCTGTAATAGGCAGACGTTTTTTCTTATTCTCAACTACTCTCTTTATTCTGTGTATATTCTCATCAGAAATGCGCGCTATATTGTTCACTTAGATTCCGTTTCCAGAACAAAAAAGTGGCTGACTCTGCTCGGAAATTATTTAAGAGGCAAATGGAAAGTCAAGAGGATACAAATGAAAGACAACACGCTAATGCCAAAAGAATGGCTCGCGCTCGATCATTGGAATCTGAACGGCAAAAGAGTAGCAGAAACACACGAAATGCCCTTAGCACCTATTCAAAAAGGACAGATGAAGCTGCCGATGTCAAGGAAGAAAAAAATCGTGAAAGTACTGATCGAATGAAAAGTCTGCGAACAAAAGAAACTCCTGACGATAAGAAGCGCAGAAACAAAGCAAATGCTGACCAAATGACTTCTAGAAGAGCAAATGAAACTTCGGAAGTGTCTAACCAGAGAAAAGAAGCTAATGCGAAACGAATGGCATCACAAAGATCCAAAGAGCCAGAAAATGTTAAAAAAAGCAGAAACAAATCAAATGCTTCTAGAACGGCAGTTGCAAGAGCTGATGAGACTGCAGAGCAAACTTTGGCAAGAAGAAAAGCTGACAAAGCTAGAAAATCAAAACCTAGCGCTCTCCTCGGTGTCGCTGGCGGAAATATTCTACCAGAAGTTCATTATATCATTTAATATATCATTTTTGTTGCGAGACCCACATGACCTTTACCTAAGCTAGTTTTTAGGTAATGAGATAATAAGATAGATAGAAATCGGTTTCAAACCAGACAAAAAGAGAGAAGAAAATGAAAATTGAAAAATCAAGCAAAAAAATAATTTATTTCTCCAAAAAGTCAATCATCCAGAACAACGACTCCATCATCTTCCTCATCCGAACTCTCCACAACTTTCCTCTTTCTGCTGCTCTTTTTGACCTCTTCCTTCCCTCCAATCGGCATCAAAATCGCATCTTTCCCGTTATAAACTCTCCATTTAGCTCCCACAACAACATAACTGATAACAGAGTATACTGTATAATGGAAATCCTCTTGAAGATATGATTCCAAAAGGAGAAACACCACAAGACGCTCACAAAACTCTCGGGTTTTCTCGTTTTTCAGCTTTTTTGAGAGCAAATCAACTAGTTTGTTTCCAGTGATTCGACCGGATCCGTCTTTTGCTGAGGCGAGATTTTCTTCGATTATTCCAACGATGACTTTGGCTTCTTTGCTGACATCAGTGGTTCGAGGCGGTTGGGAGGATCTGAAAATGATATTTTATTGTTAATTCTGCATTAAAATTCACGATTTTCATATTTATTTCGCTTGAAAACCGTTCTGAATTATAGAAAATTGTCCAATATGGCCGTGGCCTCCTGGCCTAAGAATCCCATCGTGCAGTCCGAGAGAACAAGAGGGACTAGGCTACCTTGTCCTCTCGAACTACATCATGGGATTCCTAGGCCAGGAGGCCACAGTAATTAAAGCAGTATCTGTATTTCAGATGCTTTTTTCTATGGTTCAGCACGATTTTGAAGCAGAATCACTACGAAAATAGTGATCATCGTGGAATTTTCTGGTTCGTTTAATGGCCCAGAAAGGTGGTGCCGAGGACTAAAATGAAATAAATTCCACGGCCGCAGAATTCCAGGCCGTTGAATAGACGAAAATTTAAATTTTACGTTGATCAAACGCGGTTTTGACGGATGCGGTTCAATTTTTTCAAAAATTTGAAATTTTAAAAACTTTTTTTTTTAATTTCGCGCCTAAATTTCACTCAAAAACATATTTTTGATTCGGCTCAAACAACTTCGGATATATATTTTTTGCTTCCTAATGTTACATATTTGCGAAAGCCTGATACCTCAATTTAAAGGCGCAGCGACAAATGTCCATTGGGTCCTGTCACGATTAAAGTAATTCTCAGTTGAAAATAACTGTAATCGTGGCGGGACCCAATAGACATTTGTCGCTGCGCCTTTAAACCGAGGTGTCAGGCCTTCGCAAAAAAAGCAAATCCAGATTCCGACTAACCCCTCTTTCTCACAAACATCACACTGTTTCTGACACCACGATGGTTCCCATGGCTCCTCGAAATGCTCCGCGAGCTTCACCCTTCGACACGTGTGAAAATCCGATGCGTATCTAACGATATTATACAAATTCGTGATGCCCGTTCGTTCCTGTTGTACCATACAACTCTGTTTAAAGACATCCGCCAGACGATAATACAAAATACACGTGGCATTTTTTCCGTCACGGCCGGCGCGTCCGGATTCTTGATAGTAATTTTCAATGGATTTTGGTAGGGAGTGATGGATAACAAAACGAACATCAGGCTTATCGATACCCATACCAAAGGCTACTGTAGCCACAATCACTTGAACTTTATTCTGAATCCATTGCTGATGGGTGTGGCTCCGATCGCCCGGCTCCATATAAGCATGATAATGTTTTGCCCAAATTTTTCGTTTTTTCAGCTCCTTTGCCACTTTTTCACAATCATTCCGACTCAGGCAATAGATTATTCCGGATTGCTCGCAGAATTCTGAAGTGATAATATGAGCAATTTCATCGATACACTCCTCCTCGTTGGACTTCTTTTGGAGAACCTTGTAATGCAAATTCGCTCGGTTGAAACCGGCGCGAAACGTTAGAGCGCATTGAATTCCGAGCATGTCTTTGACGTCGTCGAGAACGTTGGAGGTGGCCGTGGCGGTGAGACCGAGGAGTGGGACGCCTCTGGAAAAAATTGGGGTATAACGGCGGGAAGTTTCAAAAAAAAGTTTGAAATCACGAAAAACCCCAGATTTTTTATTCGAAAATCAGGAAAATTGAGAAAATTTTGTCCGATATTTTCTCTCGAAAAGTCTGGTTGTTGACGGTGAGAAAGTCTGGAAAATTACGGAAAAACTACGACGAAAAACGGATATTTCTTTCAAATTTTTCCCATTTTTACGATATTTTCAGTGGGTTTTCAGCTATTTTCAGCGAGTTTCAGCATGTTTTTTTAGGTCTTTGGAAATACTCAGAAAACAAGTTTTTTTTCAAATTTTTTTTTCGAAAAAAAAAAAGACTTTTTGGGAAAAAATTTTAGAATATACTCAAGTTTATGTGGATTTTTCAACGGTTGAACCGAATTTTTGGAAAAAAAAAACGGAAAAGGCTGAGTTAGAAGAACATTTAGAAGGAGCAAAAACTAGTTTTGTTTTCCAAAAAATTTGAATTTTCGATAAAATCTTTCAGATTCCCAGGTGCTTTTTTTCTCTTCCCAAACTCACTTAAATTGCCTCTTCAACACATTCAAAAAGGCGTAATCCGTTCGAAAATCGTGCCCCCACTGTGAGCAACAATGCACCTCATCGATAGCGATCAGCTTCAAATATCCAACTGATAGTGATTTTTCCAATTTATTCATCATTCGTTTACTTTTGGCCAACTTCTCGGGCGTCACATAGAGAAGGCGGAAATTTGAATTTTTATTAGTGATCGCCTCTTCGACCCGTTTGGCTTCCTCTTTTGACGTATTAGCATTGAGACTGGAAGCATCGATTCCCAATTTTCTCAACTGATGAATCTGGTCCTCAACCAGTGATACCAGTGGTGATACCACAAGTGTTAAGCCATTGGAAAGGAGAGCTGGCAACTGATAGCATAAGCTTTTACCCCCGCCTGTACTTAGAATCACTATAGCGTCTTCTTTGCTCATCACCGCGTTGATTGCGGCTCTCTGAAGGGGGCGGAACTTGTCCAGGCGAAAATCTTTTTTGAGGATTTCATTCGCTTTTTCTGACCACGGGAAGCCGTCTCGATCCCATCGTTCCAGGATGACGTCAGAATCCTCGCCGGTTTTTGATTCGATTTTTCGTTCTAGCTGAAAAATGGTCCGTTTTGCTTGGTTTTTTATGATTTTAGTGAATATTTCGACAAAAAATGCTTTCAAAAAATCGGTTCTAACAACGATTTTCGATGAAAAATTGTCGAAAAATCAAATTTTTCGAAGAGATTTTTTTTTTGAAATTTCGCAGCTTTTTTTTCGAGACTTTCTGGCTAATTTTTCGATTTCAAACCCGTTTTTCATGAAAAATTTGCGTGAAAATTGCTCTAAAACGCACATATCGCGTCCAAAATCGCAAATTTCAGACTGATGGCCGTGGCCTAGAATCTCACAGCGTGATCTTTTTGGTTTAAATCACAGGGTCGCCAGAGCGCCGGTTCGTTGAGCCCGCGAAAATGCATTTTTAAACGAGAAGCGTTGCGTGTCGCGTCGCGTCTACTGGACTCCAGTTGATTTTGAAGTTGGCACAGTGCCAATAATTAAAAATGCGATAGAGCGGGGTTGCATTAATTGGCTTTCGGCTACCCCGTGTTAAATTATCCGCCTTTTCCATGAGTTTCATACGTGGAACTCGTGAAAAATTGAAGATTTGGGTTAAAAACATGGAAAATTGACGAAGAAAAAAACGAAAAATATGGATGTGTCGGATTCTCGGCCACGGCCCCCAGCCTGTAACTTGCGTCTTTGGACACGATTTGTGTCTTTCAGGCCGATTTTTGAATAAATTTTTTTTATGAAAAACGAAATGAGCGTAGAAACTAAACCAGAAATGAGAATCGAAAATTTACGAAAAAATTTTATGAAAAATTTAAAAATTTCCCGCTGCTTACAGTCTGTTTTCTCTGCACTAGTTCCGCTTTTTGCCGCCTTAATTGCCCGATTTGTTTGTCGATATTGCCGATTTGCCCGTCTAGATCGGCGAGTTCTGATGACAATTTGGACAACAGAACATCGCCCATGAGATCTGAGAATTTTGATGAAACTTTGTTAAACTGAGCAAAAAATTGATAAATGTTGGTTTTTTTAATAGAAAAGCGAGAAAATTCGTTCGAAAACGGTCGATTTTGGTTGAAAAAGAACAGGAATCGGCTGAGAAATTTTGAAAACTTAAAGGCGCATGCCCAAAATCAAGTTTGGTTCCTGCGACGAATTTTTAGATTACTGTAGCCACTCGTTGAAAAATAGTTTTTTGGTCCGTTTTAAACCATTTTTCGCAGGAAAAAATACTGAAATGACATAAAAAATGACGAAATTTTTATTTTTATGAACAAAAATAACAAAAAGTCAACAAAAGACTATACAACAATTTCCTCCAACGCCCCCAACACGGCTTTCCTCGTTTCCCTCACCGATTTCGCCAATTTCCGTCCATCCCTGGCCTTGGACCTCTGAAACTTCGGCCACCAATCCATTCTAGTCCGCCATTCGGGTAGAACAAACGACGGATCTGATAATTCCAACACTTTTTCTATTAGAATCCACGCGCGTTCGTTGAAGCGATTCGAGTCGAAATCCAAAAATTCAAACATGATTTTCAGAGATTTTGTCATCGTTTTTTGAACTGATCCGTATCGTCCGACGACGTGGACGAGCTTTTCGACGTAATCCAGCCACGCGAATTCACTGGGGTGAAGAATTTCAGCTTCTGGGTCCTCTGGATCACAGATTTGATGAAGGAGCACCTCGTTCTCGTAGCCAACTCCACAGTGCTCGGCTAATTGTAGCATTCGGGGGCCTAGAGCTGGATGACGGGTTACGGTTTCTGTGATGGTTTTTAGGCTGAAATTTAGGGTAACTTTTGAAGGTTTTTAAGGGTGATGTAGAGCTGAAATTAGGCTAAAGATTGGAGCATTTTCAGGGGGAAGTGGGGTTTGTTTTGGAGATTCGTCCTAATTTCACCTTCAAAGAAAGTGTGCTAGATGGAGAGAAAACGCGCTTCGAAACTAGCAGAAAAGAAGCTTTTTATGACGAAAACCACCCAGAATTTTCAAATTTTTTTGGCAAATTGACCTTTTTTTCTCTAGTTCGCTAGTTTTGAGTGAAATTTTGAAATTTTCTTTTCGGCATCAAAAACTTAGAATATCTCAAAAAATAGGGGAAATAAAATTTCCCATTTTGGAATTTTATATGAATTTTCTTTATAATCGACGGATTCCGCTCGAAGAAAAAACGGGACAAAAAGTCGATTTTTGTCATGGTTTTACTGGAACGTCGACTGGATTTTCATGTTTTCTTGTTCTTTTTACGGGTTTTTTTTCAGGCACTTTATGGAGTTTTTCTGGATCGAAAAAATCATATTTTTTGGAATTTCGCGGTGTTCTCCTTCAGATTTGACCGATTCTGCATTAAAAAGACCAGTGGAAAAACCAAAAAAACCGTCAATTTTTCCTGCTTTTTCAGCCATTTTCGACCAATTTTTGTGCTTTTTTTCTTGTTTTCCTCTAAACCCACATCTCATCATTCTGTCCTCCACACTGTTTCCGAATCTGACACGCCGTCTCAATCATCACCGTAGCCGCTTCTCCTTCCAACTTTGACTCATCCTCCAACCTCATCGCAGTGAGCATAAACCCTTGGGGGTTTGCCTGCTCCCTCCTTCCCCGCTCATATCTTGAAATCATTCGCCAAAAATTGAACATTTGTTTGCCACGTGGCAGTGTGGCAGTCGGTGTGATAATCCGATCAAAATCGTCCATTTCTTCTTGAGCTTGGGGGTAATTCAGGGCCAAAGCACAAATTAAAGACTCGTTCAAGAAGTAGTAGGCGTCGCCTTTGACCAAAAGCGCGCGCATTTGAAGGGTGTTCCCGTGCGCGATCTGCAGAATTTTCTCGCTTTGAATCGGGCAATTCCAGTCTGAAAGGACCGCCTGTAGAGCCAGACTAGAGGCCTCCGGAGCCTGTGTGTAAATGTCACATTCCAGAAAAAGGGTCTCAATGCAGCGCGTCAGCTGATCCGCTCGTTTTTTCGCGCCATAACGGAAGTGGCGAAGAAGGCGGTGATTTGAAAGAATCGTTTCCAGGCCTTGCAAATAGCCTTTTTGATAGAGGTAAAGAGTGGAGAGCCTCTCCCGGCTGAGCAATTTCTGTGAGATTCTTCGTGTTTTAGACTGCCCGACGGTGTTTAGCGTTGTCGCCAGGTACTGTGCCAAATTCACGTCTCTTGTGATCCTTGAAATATTCGCCAGAAGGACCGGAAGACTTCCCTTATCACTGATTGCTCGTGGAGCCATTTTGGTCTTCATTTGAAGCCACCCTTTGGATCGGGTCACCTCGGCACCCAGGGATTGAAAGGTTTTTGCGTATTTCTCGATTACATGATGACGAAATCCGTGTTTGCCGGCCAACGACGAGACGAATTCGGTGAGGAGACGGTGCCATTTTGGTTCTGAAACAAAGGGGTTACTGTAAGTCTTGGCTCTTTGAATTTTCGTTTTTATCCGAGTTTTGTGGCTAAATTTAGAAAAAATTCAGTCCGGTCCGCAATTTCGCGTCACGATGTGGGAACAGATTTTTTCAAAATTTTGGGTCAAATCTGGAGTTTTAGAGATTTTTCAAAGTATTTTGAGAGCATAACGGTAAAATTTGAGACGCGGAATAGCAGATTCTGCATGTTTTTTTTCCAAAAAATTGGGAAAAATTTTGGATTTTTCTGCAAATCAGCGGGCGAGATTTGGAGGCTTGGGAATGTGCCTTCGCTGATTTTTTTTGTGTTTTGAATCAAATTTAAACCGGAAAATTGTGTTTTCTTTTCAGAGATTTTCAAATTTTCTAAACAGATTTTTTTGTGAGCCTCTGATTCAAAACGCACGATAAAAATCAAATAATTTTCAGGTCAAAAAAGTTTAAGCGCAAAAAGAAAATTTTTCAAAAATTTGGGTTTTGACGAGCCAAATTTTAGTCTTAAAAGAATAGAATTCATTAAAAATTTTTAGAGACCAGCGTCTTTTTCTGAAAAAGTTTTTTTCCTCTCCACTAACCATCAATTTCCAGCGAGTCTATCCAACGAAAAAAAAGTTCACCAAAATCCTCATCCTCAGTCCATCGTTGAAAATCGAGTGAATCAATATATTTAACTTCTGGCGCCTCTTCATCCTCATGAACTGATTCTGATAACATTTTTCCGCTTTGAAAATTCGAAAACTGAAAAAAAACAACGATGCTCCGAAATTCCGCCCCGTGCATTATTTAGCGCAATTGTTTCTGCCCGCGTCTCTTCGAAAATAATCCGTTTTTTCGTCATTTTCCAATGTTTTCTTGTGTTTTTTCTTGTAAAATCTTGGAAAAATTTGAGGAAACTCTCTCTTTTTGCCAATAAAACAAAAATTCCTTTGAAAAAATAATGAATCTTATTCAGAATGGCCGAAAAACCAGGAGACAAGAAGCGAGGACGTTCGTCGTCCAGCAGTTCGTCTAGTAGCTCAGGATCGTCTTCTTCTGGGTTAGTTTTTAATAAAACAGATATAAAAAGCTATGGAAATCAGGCAAAACTTGGGATTTATGCTGTTTTTTCGAAGTTTCGGAATATCAAATGAATTCGATTAAAAATCTAGCCGAAAAGTCGGGTTTAGAAGTGAAATATTGATTTTTTTAATGCAAAATGAAAGTTTGCGATGAAAATAGAGCTCTCGAGTAGCAGAAACTGCGAAATTTATCGCTGAAAATAGCCAAAGTTCTGAAAAATTCAGGAAGGAAAGGCTCTGAAAATGGAAAACGCTGAAAAAACAGCGTTTTCAGGCGTAAATAGTGAGATCTGGTGCCAGAAATGCTGAAAATCCGCTGAAAATCTAGCCCGGAAGCAAAAATGTCTTCCCGGTTTGCCGAAAATCTGTTCGAAACACCTAAACTCCCGCTCGAATCAGCAAAACACCATTTCAAATTGCGAAAAAGTCGCTCTAAATCACTGAGAAACTGCTCAAAACAGCCATAAAACCGCTCGAAAAACGCCTTAAACTCTTGATTTTTTTTCAGGAGCAGCTCCTCCGGCTCACGTTCATCGAGCTCTTCATCAAGTTCCCGCTCTCGTTCTCGTTCTCCACGTCGTCGCGAGACCCGTCCGGCACGCGGAGGCCGCTCCCGCTCCCCAATTCGTCGTGGCTCCCCACCACGTGGCGCCCGTGCAGACCGTGGCGGCGGCGGAAACCGCCCATCTCCATCGCCACCACGTCGTCGTCGCATCTCTCCGTCACCGCCACGTCGTGACCGTCGTGATCGCAGTGGAAGCCGTCAGCGAAGACGTTCGTCTCCGGCCGCTAGAAGAAGTCCGATTCCAGCGCGTTCTGCTAGTCCAGTCCGTCGAATTGTCATTAAGAACCTGAGCAAAAACGTTCTTCGCACTCATCTCGAGGAGATTTTCTCGATTTATGGATCGATCAAAAAAGTGGATTTGCCGTCGGATCGCTATCATCAACATCTTCATCGTGGCTATGGATATGTGGATTATGAGAATTTGGATGATGCGGAGAAGTCGATTAAACACATGGATGGCGGACAAATCGACGGATTGGTTGTTCAGGTTGAGATGACTGTTGGACGTCAGAATGATGGTGGAAGAGGAGGAGGAGGACCACCACCGCGTCGAATGGTGTCACCGTTCAGAAGACGTGCATCGCCACCGATGAGAGATAGAAAGTCGCCGATCAGACGTGGAGGGTAGGTTTTTTTCAGGATTTTTGTGGAATCTGTTCTCAAAATGAAGAATTTAGGCTGTTTTTGAAGCCGGAATCCCGTTAAAAACAAATTTGAATTCAAATTTCTTCTATTACTTATTTGCGAAAACCTGAAACCTCGGTTTAAAGGCGCAGCGGCAAATTTTCTGTAAATGTAACAGGACCCGATGAAAATTTGTCGCTGCGCCTTTAAACTGAGGTTTCAGGCTTTCGCAAATAAGTATCATAGAGCCACCAGAAAAAGGTTCTGAAGCCAAAATGTGTCGCGTTTCTGAAGCTTTTATGAATCTGATCTATCATTCTAGTCCAAAATTCTATAAAACTGTTGCTCAATTTCGAGCCAAAAAAAGACCTGGCTGAGTCTAAAGAGCCCAAATCCACTCATTGGAGACCTAAAAACCACAAAAATTCTAGATTTTTTCAAGCCTAGAACAAGCTTATCACGCTCGCCGTAGTAACAATTTCAGAGGAGGCAGAAGTCCACCACCGGCACGTCGTCGCTCTCCAATCGGCGGAACACGTGGATCCGGAGCCAACAACATGCCACTCGGTCCATCTCGATTCAGACGTGGCGGAAGTCGTTCTCGTTCGCCAATTGGAAGAAGATCACGCTCTTAAATTGCCTCAAAAGTGAAAATAATAAGAATAGTGTGTAAATCTATTGTTTTATCACACTATTTTTCAAAAAAAGTTCGATTAGAGCGCATTTTCACACTTTTCCCCCTCATGAATTGTTAAAACACTCCTTTTACCTTCCACACGAATTGGTATTATTCTAAATATTCTGACTTTTCTTCTTTTTTTGTTGTTTTATAAGGAAAGATCTCCTTTTATCCCTCCTGTTCCTCTTCTCTGAAATCAACACCCATCAAAATACCTTTTTTGGTATCTGTTTCTTATTTAATAAATTATTTTTTGGGCCTCAATTTTTGATCTCCTTTTTGTGATCAATGGTTTTTGAACCTATTTATTTGCTTATTTCCATTTTGAAGTTGGCTTAAAAGGACTACTTTTTAAGAAAAATTTATTTCGTTTCGTGTTTTTTTTTTAGCTTTTTAGCTTCACAGCTACAGTAGTACATGTATTTCGTGGCGAGACCCAGAAAGTCCCTTTTTATATCCCTTCAATCCAAATATGACTAAAGTAACGATTAAAAAGACAGAATTTGTGGCAAAATCGTTCATTTTGCATCATTTACAACCTATAACCTTCCGGTTTCAACTGAAACCTGCAGTAGTTCTTGATTTTCGCTTCGAGACCTAATTGGTTTTTTGTATGATCCTTTTCGGAAAACATTTTTGAATGAAAAGAGATTTTCAGCTTTTTTGTTTTGCTCCGAAATTACTTTAATTTTCGATTAGGACTGCCGTAGATGTTTTTTCGTTTCGAGACCCAGAAGGGCTTCTATAGGGCCCTTTGATCCATATTTTTGATTAAAAATTCAGAAGTTCTATTCTTAGTCATTTTTAAGCTCAGAAATTTGCTTCAGAATTTCCGTTGTTTTAGTTCCGCTCAAAAATACATCAACACTTTATTTTCGCTTCGAGACCCACCTAAGGGAAACGACGAAAAAGCTCAAATTTTAGCCGATTTTCACCGCAATTTGATTATTTCCCTTGCTGTACTCCGTTATCTCACAGCTCGAAAGCTTCAGTATTACTTTATTTTCGTTTCAAGACCCAACTTTTCGCAATTTTACAACATTCTTTTTTTGGCCACAATCACCCTCTCATCTTTCAGATGTCACAAGACAAACCAATCGTCGAGTCAATCTCCAACGCTGGCGATCAAGTAACAAACGCGTTGAGTCAATTTTGGCAATTAGTCACCTCAAAACAATCATCAAAAGGTCAGGGAGATTCGAAACCAGTGAAGATTGATCAACTTCCATTGTATGCCGAAGACAATGCACCGATCAGACTGAAATTCATTCCGGAAGAGCCTTTGCCTCTTCAACGTGAATTCGCCACTGTTCGCATTGCTTGCGAGGAGGAGTACGCTCGTGTTGCTGTGAGTTGTTTGGAGGTTCTTTGAAGTGACGATGCTTCAGAAAAACACCCTAAAAGAGCATTTTTGGGAAGCAAAGGCTCAAAAAAAACTGCTTAAAAAGGCTCGTTAGCGGGTTATTGAGCTTTTTAAAGATTTTAAACACCAGGACGTTTTAAGGCCGAGCCTTAAGCGATTCAGTACATTTAAAGTCAGAAACCGGTCGAGTACCTGTGAGAAATGCTTTGAAAAAATCTCAAAAATAAACGTTTTTCCAGAACTTTCCTATGCTGGCACTTTTTCCAAGCAATTTTTCAGAAGAAAGTTTGAAATTCTGTCTACTTTCGTTTCCACCTTCCAAAAACTTTCTCTGAAACATCGAAAATTCCAGACTTGTCACGGGCCGGGCCGGGCCGCGGTTTTTTTCTAGTTTTTTGGCCTATGTTTTCAGGGGAGGGAATTCTGAACAATTTTTGAGTAAAAAGACCCAGGAAAAGCTTCAAAAATGGGCTGAAAATCGAGAAAAACGTGCTGAAAAAATGAAAAATTTTTGAACCCGGGCCCGGCCGCATTTTGACAAGTCTGGAAAATTCAACAAGTAATTGGCAAAATTCATTTGTTTTAAGCTCACTTTTCGGCTCGAAACATGAAAAAATTGACCATTTTGGCAAAAATACAAGATATTATCATCCGTTTCTGGCGGTAGGACGTTCCAGAACCGTGCCCTCATCAAAACTGTCTCTAACCAGAATTGTCCCATATCAGAACTGAAAATTTCATTTTATTGTGAGAATTTCGCTGTTACCATACGGTACAGTTTTGAAACAAAAAAGTTCTGCTGCGGGACAGTGGTGGCAAGGGAAAGTTCTAAAACGGCATACCGCCCAAATTCTCGCTTTTTATTTGAAAATTTTTTCTTATATCGGACCAAAACCCTCCTATTCATCGTCTTTTAACCCCCTCAACTCCTCAATTTTTCTTCCAGGAACGCTTCAAAGTGGTCGATTGCGCAATGACTCAAACCAAAAAGGCGGCCACTCGTTGTAATGAATATCTGACCGAAGAGTGGACAGCTCTCCCAAAAGCCGCCGCGATCACCGTCGGTGGAATGGCTGGATTCGTTTTGGGGCTGAAGCGTGGACCCGTTGGACGTCTTCTCACCACCACTATTGGTTTGGCTACAATGGCCGCTTTCTGTTATCCGATTGAGGCTGTTGATGTGGCAAAGACTGGAAGAGCTCATGCTGAACAGACGTGGCATTCTTTCCAAGAATGTTAGTGGCTTGGGGAAAATTGATCAGTGACGGGAAATGGGAGTGTGCAAGCGCGCTCTATTGATACGAGCTATTTTAAAGTTTTTGTTAATGAAGCGCACTTGCACACCTGCTTTCTCTCCATTCTGAGTCGTTTGAAAACTGGACACTTGGAAACCGTAAAATTCGAATTCCTGCTTTTGGGATTCTAGGCCATCGCTGATTTTGTTGGCATTTTTTTGGAATTTTTGAATGGATTCAAATTTTTTAAAAAATATAAAATTCATGCCAATGTTTTTAGTCAAAAATTTACAAAAAAAAATAATTTTCCCAAATTTTTTCAATCGGAGCAATCTGTTTTTCAAAAATTTCGAGAAATAATTGTTAGATTTTCAAAAAATTATGAACACAAATTTTATCGAAAAATTTTCAAAAAATTCAAAATTTTCTTACCTTTTTGTTCAATTTTCGACACTTTTTTTCGAATAAATTGTAGAAGGAGTTTTTTTTCGAATTTCGTCTCAATTCGAAAATTTTCTCAATCCGCTTTTTTCCCGAATTTTTCTACAGTTCTCAAATGCCTGGTTCCGAACCGTTCCTAGCCTAAAAATTCCGATTTTCCACCTAAAGTCTTCCAATCTTTCAGCTCCAACTCCATCAACCATTGCCAAGACGAATTTGAGTCCACCAAAGTGAAAATCCTTCAGTGTATAATCCCAATTCCCAATTCGAAAGTGTGTGTCCTGCCTCTTTCTGTTCTTCTTCTAGCGGTTTCTATTGTATTATTATCAATCCCCATCCCCCGATTACTGTAGTAGAGAGTAAATGCGATTCTTTTTATTAATAATACACACGAAGAAATTTATGCAATTTTTAGAAAAAATATAGGAAAATGACTGAAAATAGGGGCTTAAAATATCAAAAAATCCAAAAATATAACAAAATTTTCAAAGCATAGAGGCACTTTTTGGTAGGGGAAAATATATATAAAAGGGGGAAATCACCCGCAAAATACAAAAATGAAAATTTCAAAAAATTTGAAATTTTCTGGGGCCATTTTAACGTGAAAATGGGGTGGGCGGGGCCAATACAGATAAGGGGGGAACTTGAAAAAAATACATTTTTTTGAGAAAAAAAGATAAGACTAGGGGATGAGCAATCGGGGTCTATAAAATAAAAATTCTCTGACTACTGTAGGTAGGGATACTGTAGACTACTGTAGGTCTAAAGTCTATTTAGTCGTCTCGAACCTTGGCAAGAACAATCCAAACTTGTGCTCAATACCGGAGAACGTGGCGGCGGCGAGTTTATATCCACCGACATGGTCCGGATTCGTTGACGATTCGTCTTGAATCGTCTTCGTCGTCGCCAATTCTGAACCAGTTGGGCGGGATCCGGCGAAATCAACGTAGAAGAGGCGTTGAAGGACTTCGTAGGTGAGAAGAGTGACGGCGAATTGAGGACTCGAACGACAGACACGGGCTGCGGTACCCTTCCAAAGGGACATTGGTCCTTCTTCTTTTAACAGTTTTCGAGCGCAATCTGGAAATTGTTTTTTTGGAGGTTAAGGGGTGGAGTTGGAAAGTGGGCGGTTTCTGATGATCCAGGATACACTACAGTAATCCTAACTGATCTAGGATGGACTACAGTAACCCTCAATGATCCTGTAAAAAATACAGTAATCCTCAATGGTCCAGGATACACTACAGTAACCCTAACTGTTCTAGGATGGACTACAGTAACCCTAACTGATCTAGGATGGACTACAGTAATCCTTAATGATCCAGGATACACTACAGTAACCCTAACTGATCTAGGATGGACTACAGTAACCCTAACTGATCTAGGATTAACTACAGTAGTCCTCAATGATCCAGTAAAAACTACAGTAATCCTCAATGATCCAGGATGCACTACAGTAACCCTAATTGATCCAGGATGAACTACAGTAATCCTTAAAGATCCAGGATACACTACAGTAACCTACAAACTGTTCTAAGGTTAGCTACAGTACTCCAGGCAGATCCGCTACAGTAATCCAGGATTCTCAGGATACAGTGTAATCCAGGATACCCGGGACGACCCAGGATAACCTACAGTAATCCGAATCGATTCTGGATAAGTCGTAGTAATCCCAGATGGTCTACAGTAATCTACTTTGATAACCCAGAGCGATCCAGGAAAAACAACAGTAATCCAGAGCGATCCAGGATGTGCTACAGAAACCTATGCTTCCCTACCCCCTCAAAAACTCACCAATAACACCATTATAAGTGGTCTGTCCAGCGCGGGCAGCGACTTGAAGTCTGGTCTTAATCACATCAGCCGGCGTGACCAAACCAGCGGCAGGGACACCAGCAATAAAAGCCGAGCAGAACAGAGACCCAGGCGAATTCATGCCATCCTCATCAGCCGTGGCAAGTTTCGCGTGAGCATAAGCCGGGAAATAGATAGCAGAGAATGGGATGTCACGTAGGAAGCAGGCACGGGATCCCTTGTAGAGCCCAAGGAAGCCGAGCTCTTTAAGGACTGTCATGACACCGATTTTCTTTCCAGCTTGCTGGACCTCCCCAGCGGTTTGCAGCCGAATTTTCACAATTTCCAACGGGTTTGTGAAGACCACTTGGCACATTCCACCAGTTCCTCCGGCGATAATTTCCCCATAAAGTGGAATTTTTCCATCCGTCGTGAACTTATCCCTCATGAAATCGTTCATCGTGAGTTTGATGGCTTTCTCGGGGGCCACGCCCACAATTTGTGGGAGGAGTCCACGATAGAGGCCGAGCAAACCCTCGAATTTCACCACTTTTTTGAAGCAGTCTAGCGAGTTTTTGTACATCACTTCGCCGACGAATGAGCCCGATGTTCGTTGGTTTTGCATTCGGGTCTTGACAAGATCAATGGGATAAACTGCGGTGGCTCCGCATGCTCCGGCAATTGAACCAAGCAGAAAACGATAGCCAGACTCTAAGAAAGCCGTTCCAACACCCCTTTCGTCTTTATGATGGACCGCTTTGATATTGATAAGACGGTCCATTTGGGAGACCCGCTTAAGCCGTTCCGGATCGATAGCCTGGATATCTTTCAGGCTTAATGTCTTCCGGCCCGGATGATTCAATTCGGATAAATGGAAGAGGATCTCCACTTCGTATGGGGTGACTTGGGTATAACTTTGAATTGCATGAAGGAATTCCTCTTTTGTCATTTCAATGTCGAGATTTCCACGGGCGTTTGAGACGTAGACACGTTTGATCAATTCCATTTTGGCTAGGAGACTGTTGAAGGCGGCGTAGTATGGGAAGGTGACCTGGAATAACGAGATTTGATGGTGAAAATAAGCATTCGGGTGCGAGCAGAATATAACATTTTGAGCCGGGAATTAAAAATTTTTTCGGACCGACTGCTTGTGAACATCAAAATTTGAATTCCAACAGTTTGGACATCATTCGGACAATATTTTATTGGAAGATGGGTGGGCTGGAGTTCTAGGGGCGTTCCCAATTTTTAGTAATTTAGTAAGCTTGCCGCACAGTTTTTTTCTCTAGACAGTTAAAATTTTCACAAAATGAAGAGAAAACTGTGCCGCGAACTTGCTTATGGCGATCTTTTTTCTTGAGGATTTTGAAGGAACGATGAAAATCTTTTTTTTTCAGAATTTGTGGAAGGTAATCATTTTAGCTTTCTGAAACTGGAAACGTTGGTTTCTCAAAAGGATTTTTCGGTTTTTTCCACATTTTGAGGTATTGAATCAATTTTTCTAAAGGTTTTCCAGATCAAAAAGAATCAAATTTCTGTCTGAATTTTGATCGAAAAGTTCGATATTGTGACGAGTTTTCGATTTTCTTCAAAGTTCATTCGAAAAAATTTTGTTCAAAATTCTCAAAAATTGCAATTTTTTAACAGTTTTCAGTTCAAAAAAGCACGTTTACTTTTTTGATTTTTTTTTTTGGAAATTTTCAAAATCGGAACTTTCAAGTTTTTGAGAAAGGGAGAAAGAAAGAGCTTAAATCTAGGAAAAGAGTTTCAGAAAACTAAAAACAGTCGATTTTAAGCCTATTCCAGCCCGCCCATCATTCAGCCACGGACATAAGGCAGAACATTCTTTCAGACAAAAACAACCAAGGCAACATAAAGACCATGCACACCAACCCCCCCTATTATAAGGGCACCAGAACACAAAAAAGGAACACAAGAAAAACTGAGTTAGAGAATGAGAAAACTTACAAGTCCATTTCGAGTATCGGAGAACTGAAAAAGAAGGAAAACTACTAAAAAATTTTTAGCGAAAATTCAAAAAAAAAATATCGAAAAAAACATGCATCTACGAACCACTAAAAACAACATCTGGATGACTTACTTCCAGCACTAGGGAACCCTATTAATCAGATCAAAATCAGTAAGGTAAAAAAAAAATCAAACAGAAAAATTTCTAAAAAAAAAACAGAAATTTCGAATCATTTTTTTGGTAAAACTGTTGAAAAATCGGTTGAAAGGTGGCCTAGAAACTTCGATGGCCGTGGAAGAGAAAAATCATGTTGTGTACTATCGTAAAAAGTGACTGTGATGGATTTGAAAATTTTTTTGCAAATTTTACAGCAAATTTTCTGAAAACTTTGAAAATCGCAAAATTTCTGAAAGAAAAAATCCAAAAAGTTTACAGGAGGACTAGAAAACCTCACCGTGGCCTAGAAAATCAAAAAATCAAAATTTGCTTTTTTTTGTCGATCGCATTTTCAGAGCTTTCAAGACGACCTTTTCGGGGCTAATTCCAAAAAATTGGATTTCTAGGCCATTGCGGATTTTTCTAGTCCTTCTTGTTGTGCTTTTTTGAAATTTCCGAAGGTTTTTTTAAAGTTTTTTTTTTCTTTTTTTTCAGAAATTTTCGAATTCTAGCCGATCGCTTGTCCGAGAGGAGTACAGAACCGAAATTTTTTCTTCCACGGCCATCCACACCATTTTTGGCAGTTTCTATCAAAAAATGATTCGGAAAAAATAATGAGCAAAGTATTTTTTTTTCTGAAAATTCTCACCTTATGTCCACTAGCCCCGCCTCCAGAAACGGCAATCAAATTGTGACGAACGAAATCAGTGAGTAAATGACCTTTGACAGTTGTCATAATTTGTTGAAAATCCAACGAAGAAATGGTTCCATTCCCATTTTTATCATACTTTTTGAATGCTTGAATACCCTGTTCCTCGTAGAAATCATGAAGAAGTTGACAGAATGAATGATAGTTCACGTTGCGCTTTTTGTCACTGAAAAATAGAGGGGTTTCAGTGGGGAATAGAGGAAATTATCGATGATTTTGTGGCGAAAATGTCTATTTTTATATCTGAAAAAGGGGTGTTAGAATGTCCAAAAAGGAATTTTAGGGCAAAAATTGGGAAAAACTGATTTTTTCGAACGAAATTTTCAATCGAGTTAAAATAGCGATTCTAGTTCTATTTTTGTAGTGGTCGCAAACTTTTAATTCGCTGAGTAGCGACTCAATTTATCATGCAAATCAAGGCTACGTATCCGCTTAAGCACGTAAAGCTGAGTCTCTACGCAGTAAGCTTGCGACCATCAAAAAATAAAAACGCGCGAAAAAAAAATTCAAATCACGTTTAAAATGAAATTGCCGTGAATGGGTTAGAGCAGCCCAAAATTTGAATTTTGGTATATCAAATGGCCTAGAAGTGCCTGACCGTGGACTAGAATTGTCAAGAGCATTTATATATTTTCTAAATTTTATGTCTTTTTGAACAAAATTTAGCGAATAAATTAACTTTTTTGGGAAGTTTGTGGTTCAAAAATTAGTTAAAACTGGTTTCCATTAAAAAAAAAAAACAAAAATTTCGGTTTTTTTTTCAAAAAGTTTATTTTTTTTTGGAGGAAAATACGCTTTTTAAAAAATTTCCAGCGTTTTTTTCCTTGAGGTTTTGTGATCGGAAAAAGTTAACTCAAATCTTAAAATTTTAACGAAATTTTGAATTTTTTGAGAAAAAATTGCAAGTTTTGATAATTACAGTCGAATGTACGACATATATTTTCTCTGATTCTCAAAAAATTTAGCAGCCTTAAACCCAAATTTTTGAATAGCCGCCACTCCAAATTTAAAGGTTCCAACAAAACTCACGCTCCAAAATATCTCTTAATAAACTCGGAGTTAAAATCAAAATCCTGATCATGAAGTGGTTGAGTGTGTCGAATAACAGCTTCAAATTCATCACAACTGATAGTATCAGAAGCATTTCGATCGAATAATTCAAAAGCAGTGAGATAAAGAGCATCAGGACTACACAAAAGAGCTTCGAATGCACAAAATTCTTCGAATGAAATATCGCCGTCTTTTGTGGTATCAGCGGCAGAAGCTAGAAGACGGACGGTCTCTTTATTGTAATTTTCTTCAGTATAGAGGCCAAGATATCCACGAATAAAGTCCTCTGACGTCATCAATTTCTTTCCTTTCACTTCTTTCGACGCGAAACGATCGAAAATTGGACGGAGATGATCCGGATTAGCACGGGGGATCGCTGGAAATTTCAGATTTTGTAAAATTATAATTTTTTTCGAATTTTTGAGATTTGAAACTGGTTTTTGTTGAATTTTTGCAAAAAAAATTATTTTTGGGAGTTTTGACCAAAAATTTAATTTGGAAATTTATTTGATTTTCGGCCTAGAAATTGATTTTTCATATAGTTTTTGATAATTTTTTGAATTTTTAGGCTTCACACTTTCATTTTCGAGGAAATTTACGTTAGAAACTATGAACTTTTTTGACTGGTACAAAATTTCGAAAAATATCGAAAAATGACAATTTTTGCAGATTTCTGGGCTTTTCGAAAGAGTTTTTTTTTTACAATTTTTCAGGAATTTTTTGGACATTTTTTGCACCAGAAAATTCTGAGAATTTCAGTTTTTTAAATTAAATTTTTTGGAAACAATTTTTAAACAAATCGTCTCGTAAAATAGTCTTGTCAAAAAACGTTTTGGAAATTTTAAAATTTAAAATTCCGATTTCTGGATGAAAATCAAAATTAAAAAAAAAATTTTTGGCGGAACATTTTAGGCTGAGTTTTATCAATTTTTAGCCAATTTTAACCAATTTTCAGTTTTCGAACCGTATCAACACCGTACGAACTTGAAAACACTGAAACTATTGTCGCTTTAAGAAAATTGCTACCTCGACGAACTGCGCCTCAGTTTCCCGAGACTCCTCCCACTGACAGAAATGTGGGCGTTACGCAACATTGCCGCACGGAAAAACTGCTATTTATTTTTCCCCGGTACAAAACATGATTCCCGAAAACTTTTTTATACTTCCATGATAATTTTTGCAATTTAAGGACCGAAAAGAATCTCTTATCATGTCTTTTGTACATAAAAACTTGCTGGGAATTCCATAATTTACGATTAGAAAAAGTGGAAACTTCGAGCCGCACTCTTGCAAAAAACCGTGCGGCGGGTTGCGAAAATGTGACTCGGCTGTCGAGATTTTCTGTGCGAACACCGAGGTAGCAATTTTATTGAAGCGACAATACTTGGAAAAAAAATATCAAAAAAATTTTTTTTTCAGTTTTTCAAAAACTTCTCAATTTCAAAACTCACATCTCTGGCTAATCGCCGTTTCCGCATTGCATTTCGCCGTGCGGAATGGCAAAACGCCATCGGAGAACACTCCACCATTTCCGACTCCCAAGTTCTGAAGAAGCTCTCGTCGTCGAGTGGACGTTAGCAAATGGTCGAACGACAGTGTCTTCCGCTCATTTTCGACTAGAGACATTCACGCGAAAACACTCTGAAATTGAAAAAATTGGGGGGTTTTTTGGTTTTCAAACGGAAAAAAAGCGTTAGAAATGAAGAAAAACTCCAAAAAAGGATATTTTGGAGCAAGTGCGCTCTAATGAGAAAATTGAAAAAGGAGCGAATTTTGAATAGAATTTTAGGGATTTCTGCGAAAAATTCGATTTTCCACAAAATCAGATGATGGGTTCAATGAAACAAAGCAAGATAAGAAAAAAAAGCGTGATAAGTGAGCGTTCTCTAGTGCAATAAATAAACAAATGATCGCTTTGGTCTCGAGTGGAAAACTTGACCTACAACGTGGTAGAAACCGTGCTAGTTGAAGGTTTTTTGCGGCTAAAATCTGTTGCGCAAGCCTTAAATGGAAATGCAATAAATTAATCAATTAAAATTTTAAGAATGGTCGATAGAGCGCACTTGCATAGCTTTTGAGAAGTGAACCCCGTATGAGAAGAGAAAGAAAATAGACAACACTGGAGCTAATAATAAATAAACTAAAATGATGTAGTTTGATATTCTAGTGTCTGATAAGACATCATTTTGAACCAGGAGTAATAGGGGGAAGAGGAAAGAAGGGGAGGAAGAGGGTGCAGGAAACGAAGCACGTGGAAGAAAGGAAATGGAAAATAGGGTTTGAAAATTTTGAGTGTGGTCGGATTAATAATGAAAGTGCGCAGATTTAATTATGGCAGAACTGGAGCTGAAAATTACAGCCGAAAATTGGAAGAAAAGTGTTTTTAAAAAACAATTTCTCGCCGTTTTTTGTTATTACATATTTGCAAAAGCTAGACACCTTGATTTGAAGGCGCAGAGACAAATGTCAATCGGCTCCTGTCACGTTTACAGTTTTTTTGAACTGAGGAGTACTGTAATCGTGGCGGGACCCAATAGACATTTGGCGATGCGCCTTTACACCGGGGTGTCAGGCGCTCACAAATCATAGAAACGAGTAAACTGAACCGAGTAAAACAGCAAGAAATGTTCAAAACGACGTCGACTTTCTTAGTCCGCGGCCACAGAATTCTAGGCCATGCGAAAATTGAGCGATTTATTTCTTGTTTTTGTTATTCCGCTCTTAAAAAAAAATCTTGAAACTTGAAACGACTCTGAGAGTGAGCACAACAAAAAAATGCTGAAAAACGTCTCGAATTTTTTGAATTTCAGCTGAACGGAAAAGCAAAAGTGCTCCATTGAACCTCACTTGGCGCAGTGCCAAAACGTGTATTTCGTGCATTCAGACGTGAAGAACATACACAGTGTTTGCGTATCAAAATTCAAATTAGCTGTGAATTGCTACATCGGGCAAAAACGCGCGGGAAACAAAAAAATCAAAAAGCGGAAAACCGTTCAAAAAGTAAGTAGCAAGTCGAGAAAATTTTCAAACGCGGGCCGGGCCGACACAGCCAAGTCGTTAAAAAAAAGCGGGAAAAATATTTTTCAAATTTCGTTTTTTGAAAAAAGTAACAAAAGTTACCTATTGGCACCCAAACACACACCGTTCTTCACATGTTTACTTCCCTCCCCTCCCCTCTTCTCGAGTTCTAATATTTACCATTGGAATGTAAGAAAAGAGAGAAGAAAAAAGTGGACAGAAAAAAACGGAGGAGCCATTTGGCTCCTCTTTTCTTCGCCTTGCCCGCCGTCAACTGCTGTGCCTTCTTCTTCTCCCCGCCCGTGAGAAGATATTTCTCTCTCTCTTTTTTTTAGAGACAAGACTCAAGCTCATCTTTTTGCTCCTATTTTTTTTGAGGAAGAAGGAGAGGCTGCTGGTGGAAAAGTTGGATGGGATCGAAAGGAAGAAGAAGCCAAGAAAAAAGGAGATAGATGAAAATAAAAATTTTGGTTTTTTGGCAAAAAAATATTGGAAAAAGAAAAGAGAAATCGAAGGCGGAGAGGCTCTAATAGAGGGGCACTGGCCGAAAAAATTTTTTTTTTCAAATTTTCATTTTCGACCGGAAAACGATGGGTTTTTTTTGGCATGAATTAGGCAGGTTAGAAGTGTCAAAAACAAAAAAATCCCTTTAATAAAAGGGCAATAAAAGAAAAAATTCGATTTTTTTTCCCATTCTTGGCTTGAAAATGCTGTTTTTCTAGATTTTTCGAAAAAATGCAGCCAATTTGTTCTAAGTCACGGTGTTCCAAACTTCCAATCGGATTTTTCCAAACTCTTACTGACGCATTTCTCGATACGCCCTAAATGACGCGTCAGTCACGAAAAACTCAAAATTTTGAAAATTCTTTAATAATTTCTCACGTAAACTTACAAAAAGCTACCATAGCCATAGACTAGAAGCCTATAGAGCACAAATCAGAGCCGAACATCAAAATTGATTGAGCTGTTTACTAGAAATACTATCTTAGCTGAAATGAAAATCGAATCATGCTCATTTTGAGACATTCAGAAGTATTCCACTCAGAATTCAAACTTCCAACTATTTTTCGAGTTGTAGCCAGGTAATGCAGGAGAATTGTAATTTTTTGAAGGGAGAAAATCATAATTTTAGAAGGAGAATCAATTTCTGAAACCTAACTGAGCTACAAACTGCCTCAGAGCAGCTCTAACGTTCGGAAAAATCAAGTTTGTCCATTCAGGCAAACTTTTTGCTCAGCTTCAGAGAGCTGTTTCTCATGACCCAGTTGACCAAAAACATTGCTTTATGGCTTAAAAGAATCGTATTTGGCTTGCCATTCAACTTTACGTTGCACTTTTCCAAAATTTCGTATGAGACGATCACAATTCTCCAACAACCCAATTTTCAGGCCAAATATAAAATGAGCTGTTTCTCATTTCGTACTTGATCAAAACATTTGTTTTGCGGCTCAAAAGGTAGCTCCTAGAATGCTTCAACAATATTACGTTTCGATTTTTTCAAAAAAAAGTTGCACAAGACACATTATCGTGCAAAAAGTGCATTTCCAGTACAAAAAAAGTAGTTATTAATGTATTAATTCCACGTTGCAGTGACGTAATCACTATTTTGACTTTTCCACGTTTAAGACTCGATTGGAATTGCGGAACACCGTGTAAGTTTAAACTGAAAATTTTCTGAAAACAATTTTGAAAAATTTTCGATGAATTCTCAATTTTCGGTCTCCTTGCAGAAAAATTTTTTTCGAAATTTTTAATTTTTGGTCCAATAAAAAATTTCAAATAGATTTTCAGTCGTGCTTACAATTGAATTTTGCATCAATTATTTGAAAAAAAAACATTTTGGAAGTTTTGAAAAAGTTCATTTCCAGCCTATAATATAATAGCTTTTAAGCTTTAAAAATTTTTTAAAAATTCAAATTCAGACCTATATCCCGCAAAATTCCCATCGTTTCATGCGGAAAAAAAAACATTTTACAAAAAAATCTCTACAAAATTTTCGGAATACTGAATTTAAGTCTATACCAACACAGATTCATCTATTAAAAAATCCGGTTTTTGCTCCAAAAAGATAAAAAATTAATAAGATAAAGAACACCCATCGAAACACAAGAAGAGAAAAACCATCGTAACGAAACACACGCAAGCAGTTTTGTGGAGATGAAATTTCCCCCTTCCCGGACTGCCCACACTTTGATGTCTAAGTCTCTTCAAAAAGTGTACCCTCTCTTTCTCTTTTTTTCGTCTCTTACCCAGTCCTTACTACCTCCTCTCCTCCCTTCACAACAGTGAACGAACAGAGTGCGCCGCGCGTGTTTTTAGCGTGATCAACACGAGGAAGAAGAGGAAGAGAATAGAGATGATTGAACAGTTTTTGAATTGGGTTCTTGGGGCAAATTGGAGAGGATTTTCAGAAATTTTTTACGAAGCTAAGAGGACTAAAAACATTTATAAACTTTTCATAGATGGGACACAGTGACGGGAATGGATCAGGGTCCCCACGGTATGCTGTTTGTGGAGGGGTGCAAACGCGCTCCATTGATTGGGGGCGTGGCCTAATTTAGGAAGCGAAATTTAATGCGTTTAGGATTTTTTTTAAAGAGAATCCAGATTTTCTGTCAGAGAATTAGCCAAGATTTGTCAGAAAAGTCGACAAAAACTGGAAAATGTATTACACTTCACCTCGAAATAATTATTTTAGGATTTCAAAACATGTTTTATCAACAAAGCGCATTTGCATTACTTCACAAACAGCACACCGTGGGTCCCTAGAGTTGCACGGAGTTGAACGGAAGTGAACATTTCCTAGACGGTAATCGTAAGTCGGAACTGGAATTCCTCTAGACGGAAATCGGAAGTGTAAAGATCGGCGGAAGTCGAAAGTTAGAGGTGAAAAGTCTCCCAAAATTGTCGAAATGGCAAAAATTTTTGAATTTCCGATTGTTTTTGGCTTAATTTCACTTAATTTACTTTGAATTCCAAAAACATTTCCCCAGTTGAGTACTTCTGACTTCCGTCTAAAATTTGGTCTCAAAACGGAAGTCGGAAGTCGGAAGTCGGAAGTCGGAAGTCGGCATCAGACAGTCGGAAACCGGAATGAAGTTAATCGATAAAATTCTGAATTTTGAAAATCCAGAATTGGTATTGTTGCTCTTTTCCTGATTTTATCTCAATGTAAACGTTGGGGCCTGAAAAATCAATGTAAGACATTTAGAAATTATTATATTCAAAAAAAACTGCATTCTGATGTGGGGTGCACCCCAATTTTCAGGTTTGATTATTTTTCAGAACAACAAAAACCATGATTATCCAAGGGGTCGAACTAAGCTACCGTACCAATTGATGGGCGAGCGCGTTACCGGTTGAGCCGGCTTTGATCTCCCACTAATTATGATTGTGCGGACTTCGAATATGAGTTCATAATGATCTATTCTTCATAGTAGACATGTGACTACAATTTTACTTTTTTTAATGTTTCGCCACCGTTGTTTAGATAGAATGCAATACTGAACAACTTTTCGAGGCGATTACCTGAAAACCAACCCGCAAAAAACTT
Source organism: Caenorhabditis doughertyi (assembly GCA_963572265.1). Taxonomy (NCBI): domain Eukaryota; kingdom Metazoa; phylum Nematoda; class Chromadorea; order Rhabditida; family Rhabditidae; genus Caenorhabditis; species Caenorhabditis doughertyi. The sequence goes on from OY751555.1 coordinate 17,541,621, forward strand.
TCGAATTTCAATCAAAACTGATTTATTTTTTGCACTATAAAAAATCGATTTTTAAAAAAAGGATTATCAATTATTGGTCAAAACATTATGCTTATCGAACAATTTGATAGTGTTGAACACCTGCTCACGGTCCTTTGTACAATCCAATGTCTTCAAATTATTGACGACGATAGCATAAGCATCGAATTCTTTGCTATTCAAGAAAGTAACAGCTTCTGGGAATGCTTCTCCAATCTTCTGGGATTCTGAATCATCAAGAAGAAGGGCTTTGGCTCCACTGACTGCTGCCTTGGCGTTGTTGAAGATGTGACAGGCCCAGACAACACGGTCTGGGGAGGCATCGGAATACATTTGAGCTTCGAGCTGAAAAAAAAAATTTGAATTTTTTTGAGAAATGTTTGAGATGCTGAAATTCACGGCAATTTCATTTGAACGTGATTTGAATTTTTTATCGCGCATTTTTTTTTGATGGTCGCAAGCTCACTGCGTAGCGACTCAGCTTTACGTGCTTAAGCGGATACGTAGTTGCACGATAAATTGAGTCGCTACTCAGCGAATTAAAAAATTTGCGTCCGCTACAAAAATAGAACGCGCGGAAAAGAATTTAAAATCACGTTCAAAAAAATTCACCATGGATATTCGTCGAAGGCTTCTGGAATTTTTATTTCGATTCAATTTTATTGGTGAAAAATTCGAATATCAAAAAAAATTTCAAAAAATTTTTTTGAGAATCAAGGTTCAATCCATTTCGAATGAAATGGCTTTCAATTTTTTTCGAGATTTTTTTTTTCGAAACTTTTCAAATTTGTCTTGAAACTACGGTATATTTCTAATATTTTCTGAAAAATCCGAAAATTGCGAGAAGTCTCTTTTTGAATTATCAGCATTTCCCCTATTTCTCAACTTAATTTGGCCTAGAAATTTCAAATTTTCCAACATTATTTTTTTGAAATTTCCCAGTTTTTGACCCAAATCAATTTCCATTTTTAAAAACTCTCCCCAAGTTTTCAAATTTCCCGCCTTACATTATTACAGTATTCCTGTCCCTTTGGTCCAAGCATGGCGACCTTCTCCTTATAAATATTGTACATTTTCTCATAAACTGGAGCCAATGCTGGATAGCTCTTCTTAAGAATTGCAATCATTTCATCATAATTCTTTGGTTCAAATTGTCCTGCATGATAGTCATTGACCATTTTCACTGCTTGTTGTTTCTGCTCGTCAGTGATGTTCTCAATTGGTTCCCAGACATAGGATGGCATGAATTCTGGAAAAATGTCAAAAATTTTTTAGAAAATTAGGAAAATATGAGTAAAATCTCGTTGAGAGTTGCTTACAAAATTTCACAAAAATTGGAATTCACAGGGTCGCCGATGCGCATGTACCTTTAAACTCTCGTAAATCTACATAAAGAGGGACGCGTTGCGTGCACCGCGACGCGGTTTTCACTTCGTAGCGACTCGGACACGCATTTAATGATACGCAGCTATTTCTCATTGCCTTGGCCCGGTGCCAACTGCCGCGACGCGGCGCACGCAACGCGTCCCCCTTCATGCAGATTTACGAGAATATCAAGGTACATGTGCATCGGGGGCACTGTGTGAGTTTTTGATGCTTCTATGTAGGAGGTTTAAAAAATATTTCAAGAAACCACCGGCGTTTCAGACACGAAGAAGCAGTTTCTGATAGTTTGGGCATTCGAAATTAAAAAGAATAACTCTTGAAAAATGAGTCCCGCGACCCTTTTTCAGTGGGTTTGAAATTCGAAAACTTTTTAAGTCTATCAGAATTTTCTGAAAATTTTGGAGCGTTATCAATGCTTGGATTCATATCTCGACAAATTTTCGAAAAACAGTCCATTGCGATTAAAAAAAAGTGTTTTACAAAGTGTTCGGTAGAGCGCGGTTTGATCAAAATCAGAAAAGATTTTTGAAAATACTTTCAAAAATTAAAAAAATATTTTTTAAAATTTTCAAACACGCACTTTTCGCGCCAAATAAGTTAGCAAGTGCGCTCTAGCTCATATGGACTGTTTTTCACTCTGTGTTCCGGAAAATCCACTAAACAATGTGCACTAGCGTAATTTCGGAGCATCGTAAACGAACTCACGTTTATAAGCCGAATAAGCCTTCAAAATCTGATCCAGCTTCTCAACAGTGAACACCAAATTAGTGAAATCAGCCTCGGTCATTTCGTTAGCCGGACGGCCAAAAACGACGATGGCGACGGAGGCCAAAAGGATAGTGGTTACTTTTAATGAGAACATTTTTGTCTGGAGAATTATTACCCTGGAAAAAGTATGAATTTAAAAAAACCGAATAACTGGAATAATTAATTTTTTTCAAATTTTTTGTCTTGAAATAAATCAAAAAATACATTTAAAAAAGTTTTGATATTTTTTTTAAAACTTTTTCGTTTTGAAAAAATGAGAAAATGAAACGATATGGGTTTAAAATTTGGCCCAGCGGCTTAGGTTTAAATACATTTTGAACGGGGTGGAGATTGATTGAAAAAATGGGGGATTTAATTCAAAAAAAAGAGGAGTTTGTGATGGGGCGCGATAACCACCAATGAGCAGATTAATTTGGTCAAACATTATACGGAAAAAAAAAGAATCAGAATGAGAACAGAAAAAAGATTGAAATATCAAGCAGAGAAGAGTGTAGCCTGGTTTTTTTCAGCGAAACTCTGGCTGACGTTTGAAGAATTGAAGGAAAAAAAAAGAAAATCAAAAGTGTTTTGACTCATTCAAAAAAACAAAAAAAATTGGGAAAAAGGACTGTAGTCCCATTTTTTTATTTACGTTTCTTGTTTATTTTCCATGCAGATTCCATTTTTCATGAAAAAAACAGGTTGGTGCCCGTGGCCGTCTGGCCGAGTATCCGACGCGCGGGGCCCGTTTCTCCAGACTTGTCAAAATCCGCGCCGGGCCGGGTTAAAAATTTTTTGTTTTTTTCAGCATGTTTTTCCTGATTTTCAGCCCAATTTTGATACTTTTCCTGGGTCTTTTTACTCAAAAATTGTTCAGAATTTCCTCCCTGAAAACGCACGGCCAGAAAAGCAGCAAAAAAACGGCAAAAAAAGTTTTTTAGAAATTTTACATGAAAAAACATGTTTTGTCCTAAGCCCCCGAGCCGACCGGGCCGGGCCGGTAGAAATTTCTCCAGCGGTCCGGCCCGGCCTGTGACAAGTCTGCTTTTCTCCATATTTGTCATTTTTATATGAATTTAAAAATCTGAAAATCTGAAAAATTTTAATTTTCGACTCAAAAATTGCTCTGCCATTTCAAATGCATTCGCGCCTCTTTCACACTTCTTTCCGGTAATTGTTTTTAGTTTATTTTCACCCGATTTAATTGTTGATTGAAGTTTAACGTGACCTGAAAGATTGATAGTTTAAAAAGAATGAAAGCACCATCAAAATGTTCAATTAGAGTCGGATAATCCCTCTTTTTGATCGCCCAATTCTTTTCGAATGGATCATTGAAATAAAGAACGGTTGGGGTTTACATTGAGAACACGGAAGGAACTTTAGGGGGAAAATAATGATTCTAGGCCAGGTGAAAACTTTTGAGTGGAAAATTTCTCTATTTCTCTGTTTTCAAACAGATTCAAGACGAAAAGTGAGCCGAAATTGTCATTTCCACATTAAAAATGTATTTTTCAGATAATTAGTCAAAAAATGACGCAAACAAGCTTTTTTTGTGGAAATCGGGAACACCTCCAGAAAATGACCAGTGGGGCGCGGTTGCTTATCATCTACAGGACTTTTTGAAATTTTCTACTAAACTTCTTCATTAAAAAAATCGGAATGAACAAACGAACCGAAAATATCTTTTCAATAATTCAAACAAGGGGTTCAGACCTCCTGCATTTTTCACGTTATCATCACAAGAATCTAATAAAACTTGAAAAAATAAACCGTTCAAAAAGATAAAGATTTGTTATCAATAGTGTTTCATCAATAGTTCAAATTTGATCAATTGGAAAAGTTTGTAGAAGCTCGGGAAAATTATCTGGAGTGTCTTCCCTCGACTCGTGGAGCACTTCTGGAGTTGGAGCCGTTGCTGGAGACGGCTGAAAGAGGGAGATCCAAAAAAAAAGTCTGTCACTAAACAGAACTGTCCCGAATCAGAACTGGTCGGTTAAGAACTGACCAAATCAGAACTGACCTTTTTAAGGACCGACCGTTTAAAAACTGCCCCGGATAAGAAATTTGAAAATGCTCGTATTTGGGCTTTTTTCACTGCTTGCAGGCCATTGCAGCAAAGTAGTATCAGTTCCCATCCGGGCAGTTCTGACAAGGTACAGTTCGGAATTGTCCGGTTCTGATCAGGGGTAGCTCCGAAAAAAAAACCGGCGACTTACCTTTGTCTTTGATTCCAAAATCACAAAATTCGGATTCACCGGCAAAAAGACCAGCTCCGTCGGATAAAATTTCAATTTCCCGCCGATTTTCTCCTGTCCAACTACCATATTGGCCTTTGGATATTTCAAAAAAATCCCATGCTTTTCCTTCATTCTCTCATTTAAACAAGAATTTTGGCCATTTCGAGTTGCCGATTCTGGACTTTTCTCGCCGATTTCTTTGATTTTCAAAAATCGGAGCTGGCCGAGAAAAATGAGGTAGGCAAGACGGCCTTCGAGTTGAAGGGAGGCTTCTTTTCTTTTTGAATCGTCTAGCCCGTTGATGGCTTCAGGTCCGACGATGCTTATGATTGTTTCCAGGATGGACTGGTCCCTTTTGGAGTTGCTTGGAAGAACCATTGTTGGATCTTGAACTGGTGGTGGTGGGGTTGAATCTGTGGACATTTCTGGAAAAATTTTCATATTTTTATCGAAAAAAAAAATCTCCAAAGGATAAAATTATGACAGAAAAAAGGCGCGGTTGCTAAAGGTCTCGAAAAGCTGATTCTTACAAAATGATGTTTTTGCAGAAAATTTTTTTTTCAAAATACTCAAAACAATTTTTTGACTAAATTCTTTCAGAATATTCGAAACGTTCTTCAGTTTTTCGATAGAAAATATAATATCGTTTTTACAGTAAATCAAGATGGTAAGCTGTTAAAAAACGTCACAAAGCAATACATTTTGAAGGTGAAAAAGAGGAGAAAAAATTGGAAGATTCGAACGTTGTGTGTGTGTGCGAAGCTTTACAACGCGTACGCGAAGTTTTATTGTTGCGATTCGAAGACGCAGAACAAAATAAAAATGACCTGCAAAATGATTTTGATTGGCTAGAGAAAAAAAAAGCAAGATGGTTTTAAATCTCAAATTACAGAATTTGCCAAAAACGAACAAGTGGAGGAACATGCCCTTCTATTCAAAACCAGAGTTTTACGCAAATATTGAATAACCGAAAAGTATTTTTTAATGAAAAATTTCTAAAAAATTTGTATATTGTTTTGGTTTCGTACTGACGAAATCGCATAAGTGATATAGGTACTTCGCATTTTCATGGTCAATTACTTAATCCAAAAAAAAAACTGTCGTTTGATTTTTATTTTGAAAAAAAATCTGAAAAAAAATTTTTCAAGTGTTTTATTATACTGTCAAAATAACAAAGTTTGTGCAAGAAATTCAAATTTCTATTTTCGCGAACGCCCGCCTATTTTCACAAAAAACTGTAGAAATTAAAATTCTGCTTGCTGACGAAAATGGGCGGTCCACCCGCGGAAAAAAAGTTTCAATTTCTTGCACAACTTTATTATTTTGACGTTAATTCATAGTTTTTTAAAATTACAAACGAAATTATTATTGTGCAGGTGGCTTTCCTCTCATAGACTCAATTTAAAAATCTGGTTTTAGTTTTCAAGTTGTGAATCATACTCATTTTTCGGTAAAGTCAATATTTTTTCAGAAAACTTGCAATTTTTTATTTTCAGAGCAAGAAAAAAGTGTAACATCTTCTATCTCCAACACTGCTTTAATGTTAACAATCAGACGGCGTCCGTCCGTCGCCCCTCTTAAATTTCGCTCGAATGAACTTTCTTTTAATTTTTGTGACACGCCACCCGTATCAAAATTTTTTTTTGATTTTGGAAAAATGTTCACTTTTTTTTTCTTACTTTCTTCGCCTGAAAATTTTTTTTTCTGGTCGAAAAAATTATTGAAGTTTCAGCCGAAATTTTTTGCGCATATTATATAATTTTACAGTGAATTAACTCAAAAAATGTTCACTTTTTTTCTTACTTCTTTTTGCCTAAAAATTTCTTTGATGTCAAAAGTGATTAGTTTCCCAAAAATACCACTTCGGGCGTATTTTTTCATGCTGATTCTGTTTTTCACTAAAAATCAATTAAAAAATAACTGCGAATAGTAAAAATCGTATTTGAAAGCAGCCAGGTTGTTGGCCTCAAATCCGACGAATTGGCGGTTGATGCTTTTTTTCCTTTATTAGCATAGAAGCGCATTAACATAAGCTACGTCGACTAACACATAAAAATTATCACACAATTATCATAAAGCCACAATGTATCTGTTACCTATTTGGTTATAAGCTAACTTTAATTGATAGATCAAAATATGAAAAACTAATCTGTTGAACTAGATCTTGGGGAGAATATAAAACTGAAAGAAAAGAAAAATATAATTTTTTCTATAAAAATTTTTTGCAAACAGTGAAATCAGTAACTGTTTCGGAAAAAGGGAGCGAGCCAAAAGTCTAATTCTGCTCCTTTAAAAAAAATTTATTATTTAGCCCCAAAATTACAGGAGGACTGAACTCGGATTTTTTAAATTTCAAATTCTAATGCAGTTTTTTATTCTGATCATTTTCTTTCACTACGACTACACTCGAAAATCATTCTAAAAGGGTGAAAAAGGCGTTTGAAGGCATGGCCGCGTACAGGTTCACGGCCTAGGAATTTGAAAAAAAGCGCACGCAAGGCGTATTTTTGTCGGATGCTAGGCCATCAACCTGTATTGCATGCTTCTTTCAAACGCAGAGTGATTTTTAGAGTGATTTTTGAGTGTAGTCGTAGTGAAATAAAGTATTCAGAATAAAAAACTGCAACAAAGTTTGAAATTTAAAAAATTTGAGTTCGGTCCTCCTTTATTACCTAAAAAAGTTTTGAATTTGCTAAAAAACTATTTTTCCCCAGAACTATATTGAAACCTCCCGAAATAACAAAAATTGTCTATGCAAACATTCTTTTTTCTAATATTTAACTTTCAAAAATTAATGAAAACTCATTTCTTATGAACTTACTGTTTGATGCATCATAATTACTTTTTGTCTTCAAATTTGTTAAAATTCGAAAAAAATCCCCTCCCCAAAACTAAAATAAAATTTCCCCGAAATATCAAAAGTTGCCCTCCAAACCTCCCAAAGAAGCAAAAAGGAAATTGATGGGGAGTGCTTGGGGTTTCCTGGATGATATTATGTTGCCATTTTTCATTTTTCCTCCCTCCATATTTTCTATTTCAATCTATTCCTATTCATCTATATTTTATATATCTTCAGCAGATATCTGAAAAGGATAATCCCCTCTTCGTGCCAACGTCTTCTTCTTCAGCTTCATCTCCTTTTCGGAATAATAATAATAATAATGGTAATCAAGAGAGGAGGGGATTAGGAATCTATTGGGGATAAGATTGGAATGTTATTCAGTGCCATCTTTTTTAGTCTTTTTTAGTCGGCATTGATTTTAGTTTGGCACAATTTTTTGACAATTTTTTGCCATTTTTTGTAAAAAAAATTTTCGAAGAAAAGTATGTTTGAAAATTTTTAACAAAAAACGTTTTAGTTGGTCCAGTCCGCAATCTTGCGTCACCGTGAACCTGCATAGTTGACAATCCAATTTACGACGTTTGACGAACTTTTGTTGAAATGACTTTTCTTGAATTTTCAGTTCCCTTCAAGAAAATCGAGCTTTTTTTCGATGCCATCCGGTCCGCAATTTTGCGTCACGGTAAACTGAAATGCTAATTTTATGATTATCGAGCAACTTATTGAAAGATAACTTTTGTTTGATGTCGTCAATTAAAATGTTGACTGTGCAGGTTCACCGTGACGCAAAATTGCGGATTGGATTAAAACCGTTTGAAAAAAGATTGCATTTCGAAAGAAAAAGGAAACATTTTCCAAAAAAGGTTTTTTTTTCAAATTCAATTTCATTCAAACTTTATTACACTAATTTTAAAAGAATTTTTGAATGTTTGGAATAAAATCAAGTTTTGGATATTAGAAAAAGGTTACTGTAAACTGCGGCCGTCAGTTTTTAAAATCTCATTTTGACATGAATTTCACAAAAAAAAGTTAGGTATTTTCTATACATTTTCATAGAAAGTTCCTGAAAAAACCGCACGTTTAGACAGCAAATTGTCCGGTCCGCAATTTAGTGTCACGGCGAACGTGCACGTTCATCGTTTTAATTGACACCTTTAGTTAATCAACTACTTTTGAGATTTTCTTTTTGATTTTTTTTACGAATTATCTCGTTAAGCATCGTCAATTAAAATGGCGACTATGCAAATTCACCGTGACAAAAAATTGCGGACGAATCTGATTTTCAAATTTTTAAAACAATAAATTGATTCAAATTTTCAGGAGTTTTCCGATTTTCCAATGGCAAATGAAATGAAGGTGTTTCTGATGACGAAACAGGGTCAAGCGATACAAGAGAGACAAGCGGAGAAAAAAGAGATACCTTATGATCCAAAAGCTATTTATCAAGATTTATTTGTGTCGGTCAGTTATTATTTTTTGCTTTATTTTGTGCTTTAATAGAAGGAATATTTGAAAAATACCGCAAAATTTTTTTTGAAATCAGCAAAACATTTTGGAAACAAAAATCTTTTTTTTTTGTTCAAATTCCGCAAATTTTCTTAGGCAATTAAATAGAATTTTTTAGGATTCCGAACTGTTTTCAAGAGAAAAGTTTGAGAATTTTTTCAAATTAGTTTTTCTTTAAGTTTTGTTAGACTCGGTACCTGCTTTTAGCGTAATTATGAACCTTTTTTTTAAACCCGGGAAAATTTTTGTAAATCTTTTCAAAATTTTTTTCATCCAGACCTGCTATTTTAAGTCCTTCAAAAATTCTCTATATAATTTTTTTTTATAAAAAAAAAATGTTTTTAGGTCCGTCCCGAGTGTCTCGTCGTCAACAAGTACTTTATCCCCTCAATGCTTCCTTTGGAGTTCCCATGGGATAAAATTGAGACAGTATGATTTTTTTCCAAAAAAATTTCTTTAATAAATTTTTTTATTTTCAGTTAACATATTACCCCCAAAACCACCATGAAACTCCAGAAAAAGCTCCCGGAAAGGGGCTGGATAGCGACGGGAGATGGTGGGCAACTGATGTTTTGAGGTAGGCCACGCCCCCTTTTTTTCGCCTATTTTTTTTCAAAAAATCCAAATTTTGTCCTTAAATCTGGCACAATTTTTTAAATTTAAAGTTTTTTCAAAAAATTTTTATTAGGTAGGCCACGCCCCTTATTTGCAGTTTTTTTAAAGTTGAATTTTGGCTCACAAATTTAGCCCGTTTTAAAAATTTGTTTTCAATAAATTTTTTCAGCACTTTAAAGTAGGCCACGCCCCCTTTTTTACGCCGTATTTTTTTCAAAAATTTTTTTTTAAACTTTATATTTTCCCGCAAACCTTGCACATTTTTTTCAACTTAAAATCTTCTTTAAATTGTTTTTAAACAAACTTTTTAGTTAGGCCACGCCCCTTTTTTTTTCGAAAAATTCAAATTTTTTGTAGATCAAAAGACCGTGAACTACAAGATCTTCACAACGTGCGGATTGATGTTCATGACGTGGAACCACCAAAATCCGGATTTACCGTAATCCATATTGATCAATTCTTGAAAGCTTGTCGACATTTGTTACCGTACTCTTGCAAATTATATGGAACTATTATGTAGAGATCAATTAATTTTTTTTGTTATCTAAAAATGAATTATGTCAAAAAACTGGAAAAAAACGCTCAAATTTTTAAAAGGTGTCGTCAAATAAAATGCATTGTACGCAATGCGCCGTCTGATCACAATTCGATTTTTTTTCGTCCAAAAGTGACATTTTTGAAAATTTTTGAAAGAATCAAAACCAAAATTTTGAAAATATGTCGTCATTGAGTGCCGGTTTACCGTGACGCAATATTGCAGACCGGACCAAAATTTTTGGAAAATTGCGGTATTCGAACAAATTGAACCGTGTATGAAATGAATTTTCAAAAGAATGTCGTCAATTAAAATGCCCACTGTGCATGTTCACCATCACTCGAAATTGCGAATCGGACAAACAGAACATTTTTTTCGATATAATTTCAGCTGGATTTTCGAAAAAAAATTTTTCCGGAACAAAAAAAATTTCTTGAAAACTCGAAAAACTGAAAATTTTAAAGAAAATGTTAAAAATTTTTTGACATTAAGACAGCCTCTTCGAGCGTCGCGATCACCAGTGTTCACAAAAAAGTCAAACTGGTCGGAAATGTCTGTTGGTCCAAAGTATGATTATATGGGGTACCCTGATTCCAAAGAAACACTTTTGGTTAGGCTCCGCCCCCTTCATCTGGAGAAAATTCCAGAAGACGTCAAAATCTTAAAATTTTTCCTGAATAAGATAGGATCAAAATCTTAACGTAGGTCAATTACTGGTACATATTAAAGGTTTTTCATGCTAAATACTAAACTTTGAGGTTACGTCTTCATAGTACAAAAGTCAAATTTTATCAAAAATTTTGACTTTTTTCTGAAAAATCGAAAATTGCGGAGTCGCCATCAGAGATAACACAAAATTTTATTTCACAAAAATGTTTCCCATTTAATTTGGCTTTGGGAAGTCTACCTCTTGAACAGAATTAGTTTCCCCATAGAACCTTTCTGAGCTCTTGAACATAGGATGTTCCTATACCTCAAATATGACTTTTCGTTATATCTACTTTTTTTGAGGCCCAATCATTTTGTTTTTCTTGTTTATATTAATATATGACTTTTTTCCGCATTTTGAAGTTTATTAATCGATATCCGGACGACATTATCATCTATAATAGGCATGTACCAGAGTTGCACGGAAATGACATTTTTCTTTTCGTGTTTCGGAAATCGTGTTACGGAACAGTGTGATAAATTTCGTATTTCGTGTAACGTAGTTCGGAAACAACATACTTTTTCGGATTTCGGGAACCGTGTTTCGGAAGAGGAAAAATCGCGGAAAACGTGTTTCGTGTTCCGTGCTCCGGAAAAAAGTTATCGCATTGCGATGGTGTTCGGATGAAAATGGGGTTTTGCTCGATTTTTGAAGCAAATATGTGAAATTTACTATGAATTCAGTCATTTTTCGAAGTTTCAGAGTCAAAAAGCGTGACCCGAATTTTTACGAATTTTACGGAAGACTTTTCGATTTTTCGTGTTTCGGAAGCCGTGTTTCGGAAATTCCCGAAAATTTTCGGATTTCGGAAAACGTGTTTCGGAACGGAAAAAAACGCGGAAAAAGTGTTTCGGAAACCGTGTTTCGGAATTCCGGGCAACTCTGGCATGTACCCTATATTGGGAGCATGGGTGAGGGTCGTTCAGTATTTTGTTAATAGCTTACCTTAAAGGAGTCTAATCACCCTGAAAATTTTTTTGGACACTTTTGATGTTCTTAGAAGTTGTTTCTAATAATTTTTGAAAAAATATCAATTTTTGAATTTTGAAGATTTTCAATGAATTCTGAACCCCAAAACCTAGTATCAAAATTTTTTTGTGTTATCAGAATTTTGTTCCGTTGACACCAAAACACTGCCAGGAACTCAAATAAACATTTTTTGGCATCAACACAATAATTTATGACCAAATTCTGGCATAAATCCAGAATCCCAGAACTTCAGATAATCAAATATAGATCCTCACTTGAGGCCTCAACACTTGACTGGAAGTGATCAACAGATCTATTGAACATGTTTCCAATTCATGGAAGGATGCTATCAATCCCGGAACTTTCCATAACTTTTGTTTTTTTGACTGTTTCCAAATTTTAGTGAAATGATAAAATTGAAGGAAAAAATTCGGGAAACAGTTTGGTCCAAAAATCTTCAAAACTGACTGCAACATGATTTTCAACTCCCAACTTGTATAAAAACTAATATTCGTCTGTATCTGATCACTTCCAGTCAAGTGTTGAGGCCTCAAGTGAGGATCTATATTTGATTATCTGAAGTTCTGGGATTCTGGATTTATGCCAGAATCTGGTCATAAATTATTGTGTTGATGCCAAAAAATGTTTATTTGAGTTCCTGGCAGTGTTTTGGTGTCAACGGAACAAAATTCTGATAACACAAAAAAATTTTGATACTAGGTTTTGGGGTTCAGAATTCATTGAAAATCTTCAAAATTCAAAAATTGATATTTTTTCAAAAATTATTAGAAACAACTTCTAAGAACATCAAAAGTGTCCAAAAAAATTTTCAGGGTGATTAGACTCCTTTAAGGTAAGCTATTAACAAAATACTGAACGACCCTCACCCATGCTCCCAATATAGGGTACATGCCAGAGTTGCCCGGAATTCCGAAACACGGTTTCCGAAACACTTTTTCCGCGTTTTTTTCCGTTCCGAAACACGTTTTCCGAAATCCGAAAATTTTCGGGAATTTCCGAAACACGGCTTCCGAAACACGAAAAATCGAAAAGTCTTCCGTAAAATTCGTAAAAATTCGGGTCACGCTTTTTGACTCTGAAACTTCGAAAAATGACTGAATTCATAGTAAATTTCACATATTTGCTTCAAAAATCGAGCAAAACCCCATTTTCATCCGAACACCATCGCAATGCGATAACTTTTTTCCGGAGCACGGAACACGAAACACGTTTTCCGCGATTTTTCCTCTTCCGAAACACGGTTCCCGAAATCCGAAAAAGTATGTTGTTTCCGAACTACGTTACACGAAATACGAAATTTATCACACTGTTCCGTAACACGATTTCCGAAACACGAAAAGAAAAATGTCATTTCCGTGCAACTCTGGTACATGCCTATTATAGATGATAATGTCGTCCGGATATCGATTAATAAACTTCAAAATGCGGAAAAAAGTCATATATTAATATAAACAAGAAAAACAAAATGATTGGGCCTCAAAAAAAGTAGATATAACGAAAAGTCATATTTGAGGTATAGGAACATCCTATGTTCAAGAGCTCAGAAAGGTTCTATGGGGAAACTAATTCTGTTCAAGAGGTAGACTTCCCAAAGCCAAATTAAATGGGAAACATTTTTGTGAAATAAAATTTTGTGTTATCTCTGATGGCGACTCCGCAATTTTCGATTTTTCAGAAAAAAGTCAAAATTTTTGATAAAATTTGACTTTTGTACTATGAAGACGTAACCTCAAAGTTTAGTATTTAGCATGAAAAACCTTTAATATGTACCAGTAATTGACCTACGTTAAGATTTTGATCCTATCTTATTCAGGAAAAATTTTAAGATTTTGACGTCTTCTGGAATTTTCTCCAGATGAAGGGGGCGGAGCCTAACCAAAAGTGTTTCTTTGGAATCAGGGTACCCCATATAATTATAGTTTGGACCAACAGACACATCCAACAAGTCTGACTTTTTTGTGAACACCCCCAATAGGCCTGTGATCGAAAATCTCGAAAACCTTGTCTTAAAAGGCAAAATTCTGTCAAAGTTCGCGAAAAATTTACCAGGAAATTATCAATTTAGAAAAATTCAGAAATTAATTTCTTGATTCATTGAAAAAGACCGAAAAATCAGTAAAGTGACGCATATTTGTGTCTTCGAATGTGTCTTTAGAACCTGTCTCTCGGTATAAAAACTGATAACAAAATGGATAAAACTATGAATCTGGGGTACGTCATTTATTCTTTTTCGTACTTCATTTCAGGAAAAAAAGACGTTTTTTTTCAATTATTTTTTTTTCAAAAAAAAATGCCCAATATCGGAGCCATCGGATTCCTTATTTTCGTCGCTTTTATTTTGTGTGCTGCTGCCATTTTCACCGACAATTGGGTCGTTTATTCGAGCAGTTATCCTACTCATCTCAAAAATATTGGAATTTTATCATATTCTACAGTAAGATTTTTTTTTGGAAATTATAATATTAGGAGCAATCGCGCTCCACTGGACTCGGTTGATTTTTTGAAAATTTCTTTTTCATTTTCGAATTTTATGAAGATTTTCCCGATTTTCACAGACAAAACGCCTATTCCAGCCATTTTTTGACTAAAATTATCTGGAAAAAAAAAAGAAAATTTTGACTGAGAAAATAAAATATTTTAGGCCAACCCAACATGGTTCAACGCTGCCAGTTGGATGATGTTCATTTCATTCGGATTGTTTTTACCACTTTTCGTAGTTTATTTGCATGCTTTGTGAGTTTTTTTAAAAAGAATTTGCAAAAAAAAAAAAACTGAGAGACTTCAGCTTTTTGTCCGGTCCGCAATCTTGCGTCACGAAGAACACACAGAAAAATTAATGGAACTCGCAAATTTTTGGAATTTCAACAAAAAATGCTGTTTTTGAGACGGAAATTTCATAAAATGTCGTCAATTGAAATGCATGTTCACCATGACGCGAAAGTGCGGACCGGGACAAATGAAAAATTTTTTTGAAAAACAAAGAACAAGAATTGTATTATTTGTGTTTCCTAGTCATGATGCGTCAAAAGTTTTACAATACTGCAAAAAAAATGAAATGACCTAGAAATCCACGGTGGTCTAGGATTCCAAGCCATTTTAATCTTCACAAGATCAAGCAATTTTTGATGCATCTCTACCAAAAAATGTGCCTGCAAATTCAAAAAAAAATTTTTTTTCAATTTTTCATTTTCCAGATACAAAGTGCACCTTCATGGATGCTGCCATGAAATCCGTCACAATTTAAATGAAATTTTAATTTTATGTTCATTAATTCTCATCTTAGAAGCATCCGCTTTTATTCTATTTGCCTCCCATGTCTCTTATAATACGCCCTATCTGAGTGAAAAAGTGAGTTTTTTTTTTTTTGAAATTTGAAATTTCTTAAAATTACTTATTTGCGAAAGCCTGACACCTCGGTTTAAAGGCGCAGCGACGAGTGTCGCTTGGGTCGCACCACGATAACAGTCATTTTCAACTGAGAATTACTGTAATCGTGGCGGGACCCAATTGACATTTGTCGCTGCGCCTTTAAACCGAGGTGACAGGCGCTCGCAAATAAGTAATATTATTTTCAGATCGGAAGCTCTGCCTACATGGCATTAGCCTCCACCATTATTGTCGTTATTGTAATGCAAATCACACCGGATGGGAGAAGCGGAAAAAGATGTAGATCAATCAGTGCAATGGAGCGCGTTTACTATTAACTAGTTTTTTTTTGAATAAAATATTTAAAAAATTTGTTTTTGCTCCGCCTTTTTTTGTATTTTTTTGAGAATTGCAATTGTGCAGTTGCAATTGTCAATGGAGCGCGTTTGCATCCTTTGGACTAGGAAAACACTGTTTTCCACAGAAAATTTTCAAATTTTTGAGAGTTGAAAAATCAATTGGTAAGGTGATTTAGGAGGGAAATTCTAGAAACTTTCAGATTCTTTATTTTACAATTAACACTTTAAAATTGAAATTTTAGGCGGCAAATATTTTAGGAAACGGCATTTTAAAAAAAAAATAGTTTCATATTTCAAAGATTTCAATAAGATGGTTTAATACAGGTCCTGAAAATTCTTTCAAAAAAAACGGTCCCAAAACTTTCAGAAAAAAAAATTGAATTTTTTTATTATTTGCGCTTTTTTTTCGCGAGTTTTGGCCCGTGCCAAGTTCAATGGAGCACTCTTGCATTCCGGAAAATTTTTTTAATCGTTTATTTTTCAAAACAATCGGGGGAATGTGACACGTAACCAAAATAAAATGTTATTTACAAAAAATTCAAAATTTTCAAAAAAAAATATGAGGATGAGGAAAAATCAGTAGAAATGCAATGCAATGAATATGACTAGTCGGGATTCGTCTAAAACTTTCTCAAGATATGACCTTATAATTGATTATTATTATCAGTTATTATCACCGAAAAACCTTTAATACACAGGCACCTCTAATAGAGAGGCATGCCGGTGTAATAGAGTATTTACGGTATTTTTTTGAAATTTAATCATCATCCTTCTTCTTCTCCTTTTCCATTCGTTCTTGAAGGGTGTGCCATTGAACCACTGGCCGTCGTGACGTCATCATTTCTGCCCATTGTTCACTGCAAGCGTGGGTGATCTGAAAATAAGTGAAAAATTAGGAAAAGTAAAAATAATTTCGAAAGATTTTTCGAAAATTCTTAACTTAAGCCTTGTATCAGAAAATGAAAATACGTATTAAAACTGGAAAGTTCGCATGCTTCCCCGAAAAAATAGAGATTCTGATTATTCAATATTAGAAGGGAACATAGTTTTTGATTAGTTTTAACACCATTTTCAAAAAATTTGTGTATGGAATTGGTTTTTTCGAAAAATTTGGCCAAAATTATGTGATTTGGTAATTTTATTTAAAAAAATAAGGGTTTTGAAGAATCATTGAATTACGAAAACTCCGAGAATACTTCAAATACTTTTAAATACTGACCCAAAAAATACAATTCTTAAACTTTTTGACAAAAGAATCTTTAGTTTAAACTCCGTTTTCTAGTTCCGATTGTTAGGAAGTGAGGCTTCTATTACTTATTCGCAAAAGCCTAACACCTCGGTTTGAAGGCGCAGCAACAAATGTATATTGGGTCCCGTCACGAATACAGTTATTTTCAACAGAGAGTTACTGTAAAGGTGACATGGCCCGATGGGCATTTAAAGCTGCGCCTTTAAACCGAGTTGCCAAGTTTGTTTTTTTTTTCGTTTAAAATTTCCTGTTTACCTGCGGCAAATTCAAATGTTTTGATCCAAGAGTGACCTCTCCAATAAAATCGTTTTTGCTCATCTTATCGTAATCCCACACGGACACTATCAGATGAACTTTCTGGAAAAAGTTATTTTGATCTACAAAAAAAGAAAATTTTTGTCTCACCTCAATCATATGTGGCTCAATTTTGAATTGAAAACTTTCATTGTAGTACGGATTGAGCGTTTTGTATTTCCGCGACGTCTTCTTTTTGCTCAGAAGCTTCCGTCCGTGATGTAGGTAAATTTTCACGTATGGATCTGGAAAAAAAAATTTTTAAGCTGAAATTTTTTTCCGACAGAATTTTTGTCGGAAATCAACTTTTCTGAAAAAAAAACTCGTTCAAAAATGGTTTTGGCTGGAATTTTTTTACTATAAAAACTTTGTCACTATTTTTTGTCTTGAAATGTTTTTTCAAAAAAAAATTTCGGCTGAAAACTTTATCTGAAACTCTTCCTTCTGAAATATATCATGTCTGTAATTTTTTTTTGAAAATTTATTTCTTGCCTGAAGGTTTTTCCTGAAAAATGTCTCCCTAAAACTTTTCCCCGTTAAAAAGTTTTTTTTTCCGAAGTAATTTTAACTGAGATTGATTATTAGATTATTACTGAAAAATGTTTATCTGAAATATTTTTCTAAGACAATTTCGTCTCAAAACTTAATCCTAGAAAAAATTTCCTACAAAACTTTTCCCGATTAATTTTTTTTGTTCAAAATTAATTTTTTTCAAAAAAAAACACTGTCTGAAATCTCTTTTTCTGAAAGATTTTTGTCTGGAATTTATGCTTGAAGTTTTTACTGGATTTTTTTTGGAAAATTTTTGCCTTTTGTTTTTTTTTCAAAAGTTCTTTTTCGAAAACTATTTTTTTTTGAAGAAATTTGGTCTGAACTTTTTTTTTCTAAAATAAAACTTTGTCAGTAATTCATGCTTGAATTTTTTTTATTGAAAATTTATTTTCTGGATTTCAAGCTTGAATTTTTTTTCTAGAAAAGTTCTTACTGAAAAAATTTTTGCCTCAGTTATTTTTTTTTTCAAAATTTTTGTCTGAAATTTTTTTTTTCTGAAAAAAATTCCCCCCCCCCCTTTTTCTCGCGAATTTTAAGAGGAAGTTTGGTCAACTTTTTAATGCAAAATTCTATGAAATTCGAGTCCCTTCTCCCCTTATTTTATGTGTGCAGCGGACCTCTTATTTGCTCTTAACCCAACTTTTTTTCGTCTTTTTTTTTTGTCCTTTCTGGTCCCCTCCTCCCGAAAAAGATGTGTCACATGTGATGGTCCCTTTAGGTCCCCCCCAAAGTGCTCCCTAATTGTTTTTTGTTTGTATCGAGTTGTAGTAGTAAAAATGATGATGATGATGGGGAGAAAATTGACGAAAAAAAGGGAGGGGGAAGAAGAAGTCAAGAAACAGGAAGATAAAGAAATGAATTGGATTTGAGTAAAGGGAAGAAAAAAGACAAAAAACTCAATTTGGAAAAAAAAGGAAAATTTTGGATAGGAAATTTTTTTGAAAAAGTTCAAAACTTCCTGTTTTGAGTGTAAAATTGAACAGCAAAAAAAATTTAAAAAAAAAATTGTTTCAGAAAAATTTTAATTTGAATTTCTGTAAATTCCTTGTGGATATTCAGTTTTCAGATCTCAAAACGTTAAATCCAGGCCAGTTGAAGAAGATTCAAAGTTTTGTGGCCGAGAAAAATAACTTTTGGATGTCTAGGCCACCAACATTAAAATCGCTATCTAGGCGATTAGAGGAAGTTTTCGGTTTCCTCGGTTACTTGAAAAAACTTTTCTTCTAATTTTTTGAATTTTTCATTTTTCACCTGATGGCCTAGAAACCCCTGGCCTAGGGCCCGACAAGGTTGAAATGTATGAATATCTTTTTTTCCTTCTCCTAATCGATGAAAATCATTAAAAATTGCAAAAAATAACCAATAAAAGTTTGATAGCCGAGAAAAATAATTTTTGAATTTCTAGGCCATTAACTATTTCTAGGCCACCAATTTTTAAATTGCTACCTGGGATTTAAAAGAAGGTTCTAGAAAAAGGTGTTCTCGGTCATTTGAAGAAAACTTTTTCCAAATTAAAACTTTTTTTATTTTTCTCCTGATGGCCTAGCAACCCTTGGCCTAGAATCCGACAAGGTTAAAATAAGTGTAATCTTTTTTTTCTCCTTCTATGAAACCAGTAAAAAAAACCAATAAATTTGTCGGATTCTAGGCCATGGCTGCTTTCAAACGCGTTTTTCTACCAATTTGAGTAAGAAAACCACCGTACCTGATGAACCACCAACATCCATTTTCTTCAAATTCCTCGCTTCCATTATTGTCAGGGTTACTGTACCCGTCGCCGGACGGTATCGTGTGGAGAAGCAAATGTCACCAAGGCGACATTCTTTCTGAAATTTCGCTGTTTTTTTTTTTGGGTCACTGTCGCGATGAACTTGGTACGCAAACACTGTGCACGTCAGGATGCACTAAAATACACATTCTCAATGGAGCGCTTTTGCATTGCGGAAAATTTTGAATTTGTTTTGCTATTTTGATAGTTTTCATTATTTTTAGAGTTTTAACTTTTTTTATAAAATTTGTTAAAAATAATTGTTTTTCACTTTTTTTGTTTTAATTTTTCGATGGAGCGCATTTGCATTTTGGTTCAATTTTTTGAATTTTTTTCAAATCTTTTTGCATTTTCCATGTTTTGTTTCAGACTTACCTGGAAAAATCATGACAAAAAAAAATTTGAAAAATAAATTTTTGCAAATTCCCCTTCAAACTCATTTTTTTTTCATCTTCCATTTTTTTTCTCTATCATCATTTTTTAAATATTTTTTCCGCCAAAAAATGTTCGCCTCAAAATCCTAAAAACACCCCCTTTTTATATCTTCACTTTCCCTTTTTCATCTTTTTTTTTTGCATTCCGTTTTATTTTTTCTTAGAGCCTTCTACCCTGTCAAAGCGGATATTTGAAAACGCGATAAAAAAAACGAGGAAAAGATGGATTTTGGCATCGGGATGGATACAAATTAAAAGGCTCTCTCTAACATGTCTGTCACATGCATCTTAACGTTTTTTTTTTCATTTTTTCGTTTTTTTATTTTTTTTAGTTTTTTCTTGTTGGCCGTTAGATCAGAAGAAGAGCGGTTTATGAGGAGGGGGGGGGGGGGGGGGGGGGGGGGGGGGGAAATGAAGAATTTAAGAAAAAACGACGATGTTTTTTGAATTTGACATGATCGAATCAGAGAATGTGTCTGGCTGGGATTGCCTATTTTGAACTAAAAATATGAAAATAGAAAAGAGCAATGAAACAGATAAACAAGAAGTGCCCTTCTATTAGAGGAAAGGACAAATATGGAGGAACTTGTTGAAAAACACACTCAGGTTTTTTGCGAGGGCAGGAAAGCGCGCCCTAATGCCAAAAAGTTTGATTCGCCTCATTTCCCTGATAATTCGGTCCGAAAAACTGCGCCAAAATACAGGTGAGCAGCGAAATCAACAATTTAGCATTAGAGCGCGCTTTCCTAGCCTCCGTAGGCAACCCGTGTCTTCCGAAATGATGAGCACCCGCGCCCCACTGACCTCAGTTCATTTTTTCGAAATTTTTATTAGTTTTGGCGAACAATTTTTTGGGAATATTTCTGATTTTCACAAAAAAACGCAAACTTGCGTCATTTTTTGAA
Organism: Caenorhabditis doughertyi; assembly: GCA_963572265.1. Lineage (NCBI taxonomy): Eukaryota > Metazoa > Nematoda > Chromadorea > Rhabditida > Rhabditidae > Caenorhabditis > Caenorhabditis doughertyi. Next base: position 17,562,133 of record OY751555.1, read on the forward strand.
TCTTGTTACCGTAAAAACTGTATTGCCCCTTCAACAGAAGCGCCCCTCTAATAGTGGTGCCCCCCAGAACAAGAGGTTGAAAAATAGTGTTGCGTGCACTACTAATTCAGTTTTTACGGTTTCTTAAAAATAATTTTTTTTGTTCGAAAATGACAGTTTCAGCCTTTTTTTCGATCTAGATTTTACTGAAAACCCAGAAAAATCCAGAAATGTTAGATAAACAAGGAAGGATGTAAAACTTTGCTATTTTCTTCCAACTTTGGGTCGAAAAATACTGTAAAATAGGCGTTTTTGGCGCGAAAACCGCGGTCGCTCATCATTATGATAGGTTTATATTCAGAAAATAAATTTTCCGATGAAAATTTTCAGAATTTTCCTAAAAACTTAATAAACTAAGCTCGGAGTTTAATTTTTGGTCTATGGCCTAGAAATTTTCTGCCGTGGACTAGAATTCCGGCGGCCATTCAAACCCAATTTTTCAAAATTTTTTTCAAGTATAATCAATTTTGATCTACCTTTTTTTCGTGGTAAAAAACCCCACCTCATCATCCTTCTCTGGTTTTTGAAGCGGCCTCTCAATATCAGTCGTAATTCCAAAATCAATAGATTCCAATGGTACTGATAATTGACCCATCTTATCATCTTTTGATAATCGATCATAATCATACACCACAAGCATCAGAGTTTTTGAATGAAGCTCATTGAATGGGATCTGAATTTTTTTTTTCAAAAATTTGAAATTGTTGGAACGTAAAAAAAATTTTTTCAAAAAAAAAACTCACAGAAAACTGAAAAGTTTCATTGTATGTCGGATTCAGTGTATTTCGAATTATCCTTGTCTCGAATTTTTGTTTTCTTTCTGGTAATACGTACACTTTCACGTATGGATCTGACATTCCATTTCGATCCATTGCTGGGAGGTCGGATGCACTTACTATTGTGACGGATAGCTGGAAAATATGGAAGTTTGAGGGGTTTCAGGGCCTCTAATAGAAGGGCACAATCCTGCTTGGCTCCAGAGTTATTCAAAAGTTTTCGATTGAGGTTAAAATTTGGAATTTCTTGACTGGTCTTTTTTTTGAGTTTTAACTGGACTTATAGCAATTTTTGATATTTTGTCAGATTTTCAGGAATGATTTAAAAATCTGGTGAGTTTCAGACTTTTCTGAAAACATATGAGAAGAGCTGAAAACGAAGAAAAAAGTATCCCGTCAAAACTGTATTAGTAGTGCATAAAACACTAATTTTCAACCACTTATACAGTTTTTGCGGTATATTTTTGCAGTAAGAGTCTTATTGTTTTCAGTCAAAAAAAAAGTTTTTTCTGAAAGTTTCAAAAAAAATTCCCAAGTTTTCTGGAAATAAACTCAATTGCTATGAAAACTGAATTGTGGCGTTTTCTGACAGGGGTATGCTGCTCCAGAACTGTGTGCCGAATCAGAATTATCAGAACTATTGTGTATCCAAAATTCTTTGCGCGGTCGCGGGCATTTTCCTCATGGCCGAGTTTTGAAAAAGGGTCGGTCACCTTCGAATTTCTCAAATTGAGGCCCGTTGAGGGAGACATCGTTTATCACTGATTTGTTTCGATATTATTAAAGCAAAAAATGATGAAAAAGGGTCGAAAAACGAAAGAAATCAGTGATAAACGATGTCTCCCTCAACGGGCCTCAATTTGAGAAATTCGGAGGTGGCCGACCCTTTTTCAAACTCTGCCATGAGGGAAATGCCCGCGACCGCGCAAAGAATTATGGATACACAATACTTTACGTGAAATAATGGACACGGTTTTGATTAGGTCTTATTCTGACTTGAAAAAGTTCTAATTCGACATACTCCTTTCCCACAGAACTTTCTACTTTTTCATAAGAAAATTCGAATTTTAATTAGTTTCTCAAAAGTCGCCTTTTGTGAAAAATTGACTTGTAAAAAATTTTGAACTAAAAAATTTTTTTATGAAAAAATTTTCCAAACCAGTCGGAAATGATAGAGAATAGTCAGAGCATGGGCTCAGCTTTGTTTTTAGGCCCTATCAGTGCAAAACGACTCTTAAATACGGTTTTGGAGTCATAAGTAGCTGGCAGGTGTTTAGCAAAGTGTGCTTCAAAATGCCGATCGGACCAAACTGACTTCAGAAATAGATTCAGGAGGGTCAATATACCCTGCAAACAAATTTTCAACCCATTCTTGACTAACGCCCTCAAACACTTCCCTAGTTACGGGATATGTTTCAAAAATAGAAGGGGCATGTCCCTCTATTACAGAATTTACAATATTTTTTTTCAAATCATCTGAAAATATTGCTCAAAACATTTTTTCAACCTAAAAATGTCGAAAACAAGTTCACAATCCCTTTTTTTTTTCGAATTCTAGATTTTGAGACTATATCTAGCTGAACAGGCTACAGAACGATATTGTATGTATACACTATATTAGTCGCAAACTATAAAACATTTTTTAGTCCAGATCCCTCGAAAAAAAAATCATCTATACTTCCTTGTTCCACCTATTCAACCATCCAATTTGCCAAATTCAAAAAACCCCATAAAAAAAAAGAGATTTGATCGCATGATCCCAACACGAAATGAGCTTTGGTGGTTATTATAATACGCTCTCTCCTTTTTCACGCTTCTCCAATTTTCTTAGAAAAAGATAAGACCCCGCGAGTGCAAAGACTTTGAAGATTAGAGAAAAAAAATTTGGTGTTAGTCACCATCCTAGAGCCCGTCATAAACCCGATGGACGCCACGGTTCAGAGCTATTATGAAGAAAAATTTCTTGAAAAACGAGATTCTGAGATAAGTTTTCTAGAATACGGACATCAGAATTCAGAAAATTCAAAAAAGACAAAAATTCACCCGGTCCGCAATTTTGCGTCACGGTGAACCTACACTGTCGGCAACTCAATTGACGATAGTTTATGAAATGTAAAAACGCTTAAAAAAATTTTTCGAAAATTTTCAAAAAAAAATTCAAAGATTGGATTTTTCAGCAGAAACGGGATTTAGGGGCTCATTGCAAAATTCGAAAAATTTCGAAATTTCAGAAAAATCGTACAGTACTTACTTATAACACAACTTACTTATAACAAAAATTTTTCAGCCAATTCTGAAATTTTTTTGAAAAAATTTTTTCAGGCTCAGTCCGCAATTTTATGTCACCGTGAACCTGCACACTCGGCATTCTAATTGACGACAATTTATGAAAATTTTGTCTTGAAAAAAAATATTTCTTACTTAATAAGATCCCCATAATACGCGAAAATTTTTTGCCAGTTCTGAAAGTAGCAAAGCTTTGAAAAAAATTTCGGTGAAAAAATTTTTGAGCGAAATTTTGTTCTGGACTCAAATTCTCTGAATTTCAGAAAAAAACATAGTTTTCGGTCCTTTCCAATATGATTTTTGTTCCGACCGGGGCCAAATTCATCTATTCTCGACTTTTCAGTTAATTCATATCCAGTCCGCAATTTTGCGTCACGGTGAACCTGCACACTTGGCAGTTTATTTGACGACCATTTTCAAAAACAGTTATTCCGGCTCACCTTAGACTGCTCAAAATCATATTCGACTCGAAAATGAATGTTTCCATAGTGTTTCATCGGCGCTCCACTGGCCGAAAGGGGGATTTGAGCTCCGTTAACTGGCTCATAATAATCACCATTTGACGGTTGAACTGTGACAGGTTTTGATGTTAAAATGGGCACGGCACCACCGCCAATGTCAACTGTTTTTGGACGGGATACGTACTGGAATAATTTTAGGATTTTCAAATTTTTTTTGAGCTGAAAATTTTTTTTTCTGAAAAAGTGAGCGTATTTATTCCGCGTGATTTTTTTTTCTCCAGGATTACTGTAGCAATTCTCAGCTTGTTTGAATTCGATACGCGAACTTCTTTACGTCAGAATGCACAGAATACATATTTTGGTACTGGGAAGTTCAATAGAGCGCATTTGCATTCAGGATTAATTTCGTGTGAAGACAGAGATTATTCCAGCTTTCGGTTCGGAATAAACTGAAATCAGGCTGACTCAAAATTTTCAGCCAAGAAAAAATTTCTGACTGGAAGATTATTTGACTGAAAATGTCTTAGAATCCTAGATGAATTTGAAGCATGTTCCAAGTTGAATTTTCGATTTGTGAGTACTTTTTTTTCGAAAAAAAATTCAAAATATTAATTTTGAAAATTTTGAAAACTTTCCGACCAGTTTTTGTACCAGGTTCTGTTCAATAGAGCCTTTTTGCACCCTGAAAACACTTGAATTCGGTGTGAAAATGGACTGAATTTTCTAGTCAAAAAATTAGAAAAAAAATAATTTGTTTGAAAATTTTTTTCCTTTTTCGAGAATTAGAACAAAAACTTCAGATTTTCCAAAATGAAAAAATTTTCATTTTTTTTTCATTTTTCTGTAAATTCACACGCATTTCCAGCGAGGGTAGGAAAGCGCGCTCTAATGATAAATTGATAATTTCGCTGCGTACCTCAATTTCATGCGAACTTTTTCTACAGAATTTTTAGGGAAATGGGGCGAAACTGAGTATTCAACGTTTTTATCATTAGAGCGCGTTTTCCTACCCTCGATGGGAACGCGTGTGTAAATTCCAAACACTTCCACTACTCACACCTCCCCAAAAAATGCGTGTTTTTTGACAATTTATCTCCTTCTCCACTCCCTGGCTATCATTTTTCTTCAAGATTATCTTCATCTTCTTGATATTCTGCCCGAGCCGAAGAAGAAAAAAAAGCGGATTATCATATTCCAATCATAATGTCCATATAGAAAAGAGGGGGGATTAGTAAGGATTTGTCGTTGGTTTTGGCCAAAAAAGCACACATATTTTGTGTTATAGAGAATTCTTATATATATTCAACTAGGAAAAGGTTATGGCTTTAGAGCCCCCTAGTGATGACGTCATCGGATTGGAATTTTTTGGGGGAAAAATGAAAAATGGCAGGTGGAATTTTGGGGTTTTCTCACACATGAAATTGGTTGCGGAGAACAAAAAAATGAAATAAAAATATTTTTTCTCTGTTTTTGTTTTTTTCAGGCACCCACGAAGTTAATGAGAAGTGACTTTTTTTTCTGGAATTTCAGATAATTAAGACAAATAAAAAATTTTTTGAAAGCGGAAAATTGCCAAAATCAGAGAAAATTTTGAAAATATTCGGCCACCGGAGGTTTCTAGGCCAGCAATATCTGGATCCTGATTTTTGGCACGTTTTTTTACGGGAAACATTGCGTCGAAAAATTTCAAAATTTGGCTGAACTTGTAGAAAGTTTTCAAATCTTCTATTCGATACCCAATTTATCAAAATTTTTGTATGCTCTATTACCAAGTTTTTTAAAAATTTGAGTTTTGTTTAAATGCACAGCAGCCACGTTGCATTGGGTCCCAAGACGATTACAGTAACCCACAGTTCAAAACGACCATTCGCTGTGTTTTAAAACAAAAATCGAACGATTTTTCAAAATCGGTAGGCTTCTACTGTGAATTCTTGAAAACCAAACTCCTTCGCAAAAAATTTTTTTTTCCCAGATTTTTAAAAATTTTTGATTTTTGTTTTTTCCGTTTTCCCATTTTCCACATGTGACCATTCCGCGCCGATTCCCGCGCTTTACTGTCTTATTTTTTTTCCTTTTCGCCGAAAATTTATTCCGAAAAAAAATTTGCAAAAAGGAAAAAAACGCGGGCGCCGTCATTTTTCTCTTCTTTCGGAATACGTTTTTCGAAAAGGGAGCCTCTTCGTTGTGCTCATTCTCCAATAAAAACGACATATACACATCTCATCATCGAATGTGGCGTGTCATGTTCTTTTTTAGAGGAAAAAAAGGCAGAAAAAAGACGAAGAAGAAGGCCAAAACGATGTCGACGACAACGACAACGACTACATATGTTGTATTTTATGAATTGTTTCCGACGATGTCATGAGAAGCGTTTTGGTCAGAGGAGCCCCCAACGTCTTCTTCTTCTTCTTCTTCCCCGACGACGTTGTTTTCCACAGCAATTCCAGACAAATCTTCTGGATCGCGAGGCGGACGTCGAAAGAGGGAAGAGGATGAAGGATTTCAGCTTATTTTTGTGTCCAAAAAACGACTTCTGGAAGCTTAGCCACGTCATCTGCCCCTCAACGTCTTCATCGTCATTTTCCATCGAATAGAGAGATGACAACAAATGAATTTTTGATGAGCCCCCCCAGCCACAGCCCTCTATTGCAACACTCGAATGTTTAACGACCCGGCAGTAAAAAAAAGAGAAGTTAATTCGCGCTCTTTTTTTCCAATTTTTTCTCTTTTTTTTTTCGAAAAAAAATTTTCGAACCCAACTCACCCCATTCGACGACGTCGGCACCCGTCGAATCGGACAGCACGTCGTCAAAATGCGAAAAACCGGCGAACAAACTATCGCACCGGTCGCCCACATGGTTAGAAGGAGGAATCGATTATAGAAATGATAAGTGTTATCAGTTGGAATATTTAAAATTTTTTAGTGTCGCAAAAAGAAAAAAATTATTTTTCTCGGCCAAATTACGACATAATACAGCGTTTATCAGACGATTTTCAGCCAGAATATTTCAGAAATTCAGAAGAAAATTCAGATGACGTTGTGCTGGAAACAATTCTGAAGCTCCAAATGCCTTCTCTTCCTTCGTTTCCCCATTCAAAAGCGCGGCTCCTCCCTCCTAAACGACACGGAAAGGGGGCGGAGTCGCCGGCGGCGGGTCTCGCCGCGCCAATAGCGACACACGTGAAACGAGTGTGACCGTACCCGTCGCCGCCGTCGATGCGGAGATTTCTCTATTTTTTCTTTTGGCCTATTTTTCGACGGATTTTGCGCGTTTTTCAGGGAATTTTTGCACGAAAAAATTTAAAAAGTGGCGTAAATTCATTCTGAAATGAGAATCTTATCGATTTTCCATGAAATGAATGAAAAAATCGGGGTTAAAAGTGGAAAATCCTCAAATTTCGAATTTTTGCGAAAAAATCTGATTTTTCTGCTATTTTTTCAGTTTCCGATGCTTTCAATCGCCAGCAGATACCTTTTTCGGATTTATTTGGCAAAAAATGCAAGTAAAACTCGTTGAAGTACCGCGAAACGAGCTTTTGGCGAAAAAATCGATTTTTCCGGAATACTTCGGTTTTTCTGCGCTAATTTTTGTTTTCAATGCTTCGAATCGCAGATGGACACCTTTGTCTGTCTTTTTACAGCGAAGAATTCATAAAAATTCTCTCAGAAACCCCGAGGAAACTACTCGTGGGAAGTTATCGATTTTCGCGCTTTTTCCGCCCGTTCGCTCGCTTTTCTCCGTTTCTACTGTTTATTTTTCTTTCTCCACGTTTCTCCCACTAATTTTACTGTTTTACAGCTCTCGACATGGGTTTCCAAAATTTGTGGTTCTCTCACCCACGCAAGTTCGGACCAGGATCCCGCTCTTGGTAAGCATTTTTACCCCACTGCCGATCTGCAGATGTCCATTACGCGAAGATCGGTGTCTTTCGACGTTTAGTTTAGTCTGCGAAAGCAAATTGACATCTCGAAGACAGAGGCGTACTCTTTCGATGTTTCTGTTCAAGATTGGCAAACAATTACCTTTAAAAAAGTATTGTTTCATCGAACTCACTCTTTATTTTCCAGCCGCGTCTGCGCTGGACACCACGGACTCATCCGCAAGTACGGCCTCGACCTCTGCCGTAGATGCTTCCGCGAGCAGGCCAAGGACATCGGATTCAAGAAGGTAAAATTCGAATTCGTTGAAAACTTGGGTGTAGCAGGTGTCCATTACGCTGAGACGGCTGGCTCATGACGTTTAGTTTAACCTTGCAAGATTAAATCGACATCTCGAAGACAAGAGTATCGTTCTTTTGGAGCTCTTGTTCAAGATTGGCAAACAGTTCTCACGTTCTTTTCCCATATAAACTGTTACTTTTCAGCTTGATTGAGCAGTCAACGTCCTCGTCGGCAGTCGCCTCATCATCAAATCTTGTTATTGTTAAATTCGTGTCTTCAATAAATATTTTGTTGGCATAATGTACATGTTACGAATTTGTATGGATAATAAAACAAATAGTTTCAATCTAGAGGGAGACTACTTAAGAGAAAGCGAGTCTTGCAAAAAAAATACACGGTTTATCATCAAACAGACATGGATCCGATTGAAGCTGGCGACTGGATCGCCGGTCGGCCACTTCAACTTGTCTTCTTGTCGGGGTTGGACCCAGCAAACAAGTCTCATCACAATAGCATCGTCGGTGTCTTCAAACATCGGACGACAGATAAGCCACCGCTTCAGATTCGCGTCGTTTCCGGAGAGTTGGATATTCCGCCGAAAAGAGAAGAAAAGGGGTCGGATAAAGGTTAGGAAGCTGTCAAAATGTGAAAAAAAGCCGATCCGTTGGAGTCGGGAAAATCCTAACAAAAACTGGTGGAAAATCAGATAGAAGCTGAGTTTTCACTCCAAAAACTGCCTAAATATGAGAAAACCTCACACTGCCCCACTGAAAAAAGATCGAAAAGGGGCCTAAAAGGCCAATTTTTCCACTTGAAGACTGAAATTTTACACAAAAGCATCACGTAGAGCCGCGGAATGCGCGGAAAACAAATATTCCTTCTAAAAAACCATTGAGAAAATCATTTTCGATTCACAAATTGCTAGAAAAACGACATTTTTATGATGAAATTCGGGGAATTCGATGGAAAAACCTCGTACAAACCTCAGAAATCCTCACAAAAACCGAATTTTCCACTTAAAAAATGGAAGAGAAATGCCACTTTTTGCTGAAAAAATGGAGAAAATTCGCTGAAAATTCATCAAGAATGTCTATTTTCCAGCAAATCCACTGGAGTTTCTCACGAAAAAACCACTTTTCAGCTTAAAAACCCCACTAAAACCCTCATATTTTTCTTCCAAAAATCCCTCAAAAGTTGCAGGAATTCTACGTCGTGAATGGCCGTTAAAATATTTAAATAAAGTGCCGGCTCTCATCGTCGTTTTCATCGATTTAGACTGGAATCATCCATCATGGGAAGAGAAGAAAACGGAAGCGGAGAGTAAAGTGGCTAGTATTAGAGCCTCACTCAGACATGGAACCAAGGTGGCATTGGTTTTGATTCAGCAAAAGTTAGTGGAAGAGACAGGGGAAAATGTTTTGAAAATGTTCGAGTTTTTTGAAAATTGGAGTTAGAAAGCGGAAACTTTGAATTTATTTTACAGTGCGATCATTTAATGTCATAATTTTCAAAAAAAAAATTTTTTTTCCAAAAAATATTGAAAAAAATCTATCAAACTAGGTCCAAAACGGTAGAAACTAAGCCTCTTTTGCAATGTGATCTTTTCTTTTTCTAAAAATTTCAATTTGTTCCAAAGTTAGATATCTGAAAAATTCGCTTCAAAAATTTTGCTCTTTATAAAATTGCTCGAAATCACGTCATTTTCTCGAAATTTTTTTTCGATTTCCTTTTTTTTTTCTTGTCTTTTTTCTAATTTCCGTTGTAGATACGGAACTTTTTTTCGCGACTCTTTTCCTCTTAAAATTTTACCAAAAACAATCAAAAGAAAGCACGTCATGGTTCTGAGAGAATGCTTTTGAGTAATGTGTTTCGGGCTTTTGAACTCGGATGTTTGAGCAGAAAAATCACAGAGTTGGTGGGCTCAAAAATTGTCAAGAGCGGCAGTTATTGTCAGAGAAAGAGTCTAAAAATGCGCTCCAATCTCACTTTTTAAATGAAATAATAAAAGAAATCGAGGTTCTAGACTTCACAGGCTGTTTTCGAAGTCCGATTAATGCGCATTTTCAGGCTTTGGCCATTTTTACCCCCGAGAATTTGGCGCCCTTTTTTTAAGAAGCACAGAGGCAAATGTCAAGAAACTCAACATCAAATCTCAACATTTTTTTCAAAATTCCAGAAACTTTCAAAAAAAAAGTCCTAAAAACTGCTTATTTACGCTTATTTAAAGCCAAACAACTGGGTTTAAAGGCGCAGCGATGAATGTCTATTGGGTCTCACCACGATTACAGTAATTCTCAGTTGAAAATAGCTGTAATCGTGTTGAGACCCAATAGACAGGCTTACGCAAATAAGTAATAACAAAGCGAAAAATGGAAATTTGCTCCAATCTGGCCACGCCCACTTTTAACAGTTTTCAGAGCCAAGATAGCAACTTGTCTGCGTTTTGTCATTTCTCACGCTATTTCTGTGAAAGTGGGCGTGGCCAAATTTGGACGAGTTCGCAAACCCTATAAAATGATGATCGCCATCAATACTAAACTTCAAAACTCCCTCCATATTTTTTTCCAGATCAACAAGTGTGAGTGACAACATGGCAGCAGACAGAGCCCATGAACTGTGTCAGGCGTGTGCTCTCTCCTCCAAACAATTATTCATACTTCCCGCCGACACTCTCCTTCCAAATGCCCAATCCACTTCGAATCTTCAAAACACCGCATTGAAAATGGAGTTGGCTTTTCATGAACTCTGTCAATCGTTCTATCAACAAAGGCTGAAAACGATTCGTTCCCGAAGTATTCCGAATAATTCGCCCGCTCTTGTGGTCCGGCAACAATTCAAATTGGCGTTTTTATCCGAATTAAGACAGGATACCCATACTGCTTTAAGGAATTATCGATTGGCTTATGATCAGTGTCGGGATACGGTCGAGCAGTGGGATGGTGTTGATGTTTTCGAGTGGAGAAGTGTTGTTGGGCTGCTTAATTATAAAGTGAGGAAATCGAAAAGAAATGGAAAATAAGGAAGGAAGAGGAAAAATGTCTTAAAATCTGAAAAAATCTGGAAAAAAACAAGACAATTGGCTTAGGGCTCAGAGTAAAAGCTGCGAAAAATGGGAAAAATGACCTGAAACCTAAAAAAAAGAAAAGTGGCCTGGAACCTTATAAAAAATGGACCTGAAATATTTTTTTAAGTCTGAAAAGGCGAAACGAAACGACTTGAAAAAGTCGAAAATAGAAATCTCGAATTTCGAAAAAATGGGATTATGCCGTTCCAGAACCGTGTGCCGAATCAGAACTGTCCCGTATTAGAACTACTTCACATGAAATAATAGTTCTGATTCGGGACACAGTTCTGATTCGACATACTCCCGAAAATATGCCTTGAAAAGTGAGAAAATCATGAATTTTCAGGAAAAAGTCTGAAAATTTAAAAAAATTTTGTGTGAAAAAATGAATAAGCTAGAAAAAAATTCATCAGGGTTCCAGATTTTGGCTCGAAACCTTTTTTCAAACTTTTATTTCGAAATTCGAAAAATTCTTGATAGCTTTCTTGAAAAAATCATTTATTTCCTGTGAAATTGGATTGCCTCCAGCATAAAAAAAAAAGGAAAAATGGCCGAAAATACAGAATAAGGGCGGTGACGTTCCAGAACCACGCTCCTCACAGCACTGTCCCGTATCAAAACTGTGCCGCATCAGAACTGAACATTTATTTTCACTTGGGAATCTTGCTGGGACAGTTCTGATACGAAAAAATTCGTATACGGTCACAGTTCGGAAACGGATCCAGTTTTGGCGAGGAAAAACTTTACTAACGGCATACCGCTAGAATAATTGAAGGAAACAAATTCCATCAACGGCCAATTTTTCAATATCGAAAACCTACGAAAAGCATTCCTGAAAGCCCAAAATTTTCCCTAAAAAGTCAAATTTTTCCAGATGTGTGAGCTCTGTTTCCTTCACAGCACCGCTCTGGAAGCCATCAATCAAATGCGTCGTCACACCTCAATCTTCTTCTCATCCGCCCCGGGAATCTATCCAACACCCCACTTGGCTTCAATTGAGCTTCTCCTCTGGCAATCCAAACAATGCTATCAATTTGCACACCTTTTTGAGAGGTCCGTAGCCAGTGGCCTTTCGGCTTTGGCCACTCTGAATCCAGGGACTCATTTGGATCAGGCAGCGAGTATCTACGCCGCGGCTAACACTGAAATTTCCGCTCTGAAACGGAATGCTCCACAGAATATCGCCTATCCGAATCCGGATCCATTGGCTAACGCCAGCTCTACTGTATTTTTTGGGCAACGCCCGTGGCGGATTAATTTCGAAGGATTGGCCAGTGCTGAGGTCGAAGCGGCCGCTGTCAATGCTATCACTCAGAGACTTGTTGTTAATCATGAGGGAGTTATTTCGTTGTTATCAGCTGCATTGAATCAATATCAAAAGTATGGATGTTTGAGGATGAAGAAGAAGGTTATGATGGAGGTAAGATCGGAGTCATTTTTTAGGCTTCAGGATATTTCAGACATTTCGAAACGTTCGGTTTCGAAACGTCCCCGAGCCAGTTTTAGAATTTTGAAAAAGGAAAATTTCACAATTTTTTTTAAAGGGGTAGTAAACCTTTTTTCGAAAAAGTCAGAATGGGTAGTAAAACATCCCAATAATATGAATTTCACACTAAAAAATTTTGAAAACCGCTCAAAAATTCAAAAAATGCAAGTGAAAATAAGGCTGGTCAGCAGGAGGGACTAGAAAAATCTGTTATGGCCTAGAAATCCAATGGCGGGAATTCAAAAAAAATTTTCGTTTTTTGTTTCATTTTTATGCAGAGTCATGGTTAAACTATTTGCACCAAAAACAAGCCGGAAATCTGTTCGAAAATATAAAATTTATTGAACTTTCTTGAAAAAAATGAATATTCTTTCGGAATAACCGTATTTTTTTGTAGATCTCATGCTCTTGAGCAGATTTTTGGCTTGTTTCGAACTCAATTAAAACATTTTTTCGGATTATGCTTAAAATTTTTTACACATTCAGAAATGGAATTTTGAAATTTGAAGACATTTTTCAACCGAAAAATGAAAACAAGAAGAGAAAAATTTTTCGATCAAACTACATATTTTTTTGAAAAAAAAATTTTGGGAATTTTAAAAAATTATTGGAAATTGGTCCTTTGGTACCGGTGATTACAGTAACCGATAAATTTTGCATTTAATACTCAGTCTGATTCAGCTGCTGCTTTTGTGTCGAACTCGTAGTAGTCGAGATTAGCACCGGTGGTCAAATGAAAATTGAGAGCTTCCAAAATTGAGTATTTAATTTTTTACCAAAAAAAAATGTTTTTTGGACGATTCAGAACTGGACGAATCAAAACTGTGCCTTATGAGAATTGTCCGGATGAGAACTGAAACTACTTTTCTGCAAGCCCTCAAGAATTTGAAATGTTTTTTACCCGGGGCAGTTATTAAACTGTCGATTCTTATAAGAGTCAGTTCTAATTCGTCTAGTTCTTAACCGACCAGTTCTGATTAGGGCTAGCACCTTTTTTCAAATTCCTCCCCATTTCTAGATGGCCAACACGTGCTACGCGAACAACGAAATACAACGAGCCCTTCGTTTCTGGGGAATGGTCATCAAAGACACGGCACTCCCATACTCTATACGTAAAGATATGATGCATCGAGCCACGTGGGCCGCCTACGCAATCACCAGTGTCCAAGACTTTGCAGCATGCTGCATGCAGTTAATGTGTCCAGCGTATTCTGAAGTCCTTCCGTCGGATTGTGCCACGTGTTTCCAGAATATTTTGGCTGGAATCGCCCCGGGATCCCCATTTCCGAACGATGATATTTCTCAAGAACAACTAAATGCTTACCGTAATCAATGGCAACAAATCATTCAGGAACGGCCTAGTTTTGTCGTACAAGTCTCTAAAATTGCTGAGCTTTTTCTCGAGACGAGAGTCTCGTTTTTGGATGAGCAGACTGTTGAGCAGAACTCGAAAGTGGCTGTGAGAATTGAGATTCTGTCCAAGATTGATACTATTATCAGGTTAGTTTGAAATTTTCAGAAATCTGAAAAAAATCGCGAATTTTTGAACCCTAAAACTTCAAAATTGAGAGAAATGGGTCTATCGGAAAACCTGTATTAGAAGGGCATCTCTAACAAAAGGGCACCCCTAGATTAAAATTTAGAAATAAAAGAAAATGCCCCTCTATTACAGGGGTCACATAATCGCGAATTTTCGAACACAAACCTTCAAAATTTAAAAAACTTGGCCTATCCAAAAAAACCTGTAATAGAAGGGCTCCTTAAACAAATAAGCCACTCTATTAGAGAAAATAGAAAAAAGTGCCTCTCTATTAGAAGTTTAATGGTGGCTGGCCCTAGAAGTTTTCTCCATTTGAAAAAATACTTTTTGAACTCAATTTTTGTAGTTTAAAAGGTTATTTTTAAACGAAACTTTTCGAGCCAAAGAAATGGAAAACGCGAAAAAACTACATTTTTATAAATTCCTGCTCTGGAAAAGGCATTTCTAGCTCGTTTTTGCTGAAAAACCAAGTTTCAGTATTTCCTCGAAATCACGCGGAATTTCAAAATTTCTCAAGATCTCAAAATCTTAGGTTCTTATAAAAATTTCCCGAAAAAAACCTCTTTTTTCCAGAATAAATGACGTCATCGTTCATCTGAAATCCAAAAAATTCCCAGTCGAACCCAATCAAACCCCCACCGACCAAGACTCCCTTATCTACGATCCAATCCGTCTGGGAAGTGCCGAAGTGAGCAAAGGGAAACCAATGCAACGTGTCGTTATGCTCGATTTGAAACAAGCCAAACAAAATTGGATTGTTACCGTAACCAAAGTGATTCTGGAAGTGGGTGACGTCATCAGTGGACAAATTGAGTTTGATGAGAATGCGTTGAATCGAAATTGTCATGTCGAGAATATTGTTGGATTGGAGTTTTTGAAGTGAGTCATGGAAAAAATAATCATGAAAATTTTTAAAAAAACTAGTGAAAAAAGTCTTTGTTGAAGAAAATTGAAAGTTCTAGATATTATTCATTCCCGAAAGCCTGACACTCCAGTTTAAAGGCGCAGTGACAAACGTTCATCGGGTCCTGTCACGTTTACAGTTATTTTCAAAAAAGAGTTACTAAAATCGTGGCAAGTCCCAATAGACATTTGTCGCTGCGCTTTTAAACCGAGGTGGCAAGCTTTCGCAAAACAGTGGTAATTCATTTTAAAAAAGTAGAATTTTAATTTACTGAATTTTGAATAAATTTTTAGATTATTAATGAGCTAAGAAGTGAACAAAAAAATTGAAGACGTTTTTGGAAAATTTTTACACTATAAATTCAATCAGAAAAAATTGCAATGTAATTTTTTTTCAGACATTTATCAAGCTTACATGTAAAAAACAATTTTTTTTGTAAAAAAAATAGTTTTTTGTAGCAAAATTTGCCAAATAGATTCACTCAAAAATAGCTCTAAATGGTACAAAATTGCGTTCAAAAGCAGGGAAAGGGAAAAAAGTTCAGGAAAAATTCAGGGAAAAAACTTCGTATTTTTGATAATTTTCTAATTCATTTTGAGTAAAGTTTTAGGCACGGTAGGGGGAACTACGGGCTATGCAAACGCGCTTCTTTGATTACGTAAACAACCGTTGCCTGAGTATTCAACGTTTGTAGCATTTCCGTGGAAGAGACGCAGAGACAATGCGTGGGAACGTTGAATACTCAGGCAATGGTTGTTTACGCTTTCAAAGGAGCGCGTTTGCATAGCCCATATTACCTCCCACCGTGTTTAGGTAGATAAAAAACAAATAAAAACAAAGAAAACCCCGAAAAAAAAGTTTTTCGAGAGAAAATTTGAAATTATCTGTAGTTATAAACAGTTCAAAAATAGTGAAAAATCAAAATTTTCGTTTAAAATTGCTAAAATTGCCAGGTCGAAACAGTAGTTGGACTAGAGTTTTTAAAGTGTGTCATGAAAAAGAAAACTAAATTTAGTGAAAAAAAAACAATTTTTGAAGATAAAATTTCTAGATAAATGATTCATAAAAAAGTTAAGTTTTTGGTTTTTTTTCGATTTTAAATGAATTTTTATGTAATCAATAAGCTTAGATGAAAATTTTGGTAAAAAAGAGTTTTTATAGCAAAATTTTCCAAATGGATACACTCAAAATTACATCTAAATAGTGCAAAATCGTGTTTAAAAGCAGCCATAACCTAGAAACTACTGGCCTAGAACCCCCTAGTCTGAATTCTCTGATTCTAGGCTAACGGCCCAACTGCTTTCAAATGCGATATTAAAACCGAAAATGAAACTTTCAACCAAAATTTTTTCCAGAATCGGCACCGAAAAGCCAGGAGCAAAACTGGAGAATGGTGTCAACGTTGATTGTCTCATTGGCGAAGTGACCTCCACTGAGCTTTTGCTCAAAAATACTAGCAAATCACCCATCCAAAATCTCCAATTGAATTTCAAACGACAAGAGCAGAAGCATGTCGAGGCGGCTGCCGTGTTGTTTGTGGAAAAAGAGGGAAATGAGTTGAAGTCAGAGTTCTCGTTGAACGTTTGTGAGCAGTTGGCAGCTGGCCAAGTGGTGAGTAGAGTGAAGGATTAAGGATTAAAGAGAGGAAATTGTACCTTTGAAAAGCGCGGGAGTTTTGAAATTGGTAAAAGGTGCTACAAAGCAGAAGCAGAAGCGTTTCATTTGTTATAAATTTGAAGACTCGCTTTGTAATTGTTGTCAAAGCCTAACGTGTTTTTCGAACGTAGCTTTTTTCTTCCGGATCTCGTTAGCTTACCGTAGCAGTTCACTTAAATTTGATACACAAACACCGTGCATCTTTTTTATGTCAGAGGGCACAAAATACACGTTCTGGCACTGTGCCAAGTGATGTTCAATGAATCACTTTTCATTTTGAATGAGTTTTTTTGAGTTCAGCTGTGCTTTCTGGCAGTTTCGTCACTAATTTCCGCAGTATGTGTGGCTGTAACGAAAATGTTGAGCTTTCGTGGCAAACTTTCCGCAATCATAGAGGCGTTACCATAAGGCTCTATGACACTATTTCGTCCTTGTCGGAAAAAGAAACAAAAATTTCGGGCTAAACCTTTCCCATAAGAAAAGCTTTCATACGTTTAAGATACTCATTTCAACTGCATAACATAAAATTGATATCAAGGTTTCAGGAAAACGAATAAGTTCGCTGCTGACCCGGCCCGCATTTTGATAAGTCTGTTAAAATGCCATTGATGTATTTTCCTGAGTATTTCCATTGTGCTTTAGAAAAGGTTTAGAGTATGGTAATGCCTATTCCAGAAGGCCTTTAAAAGTAGTTTTGGACAGTTCTCATCAACTAGATTTTTGCGATTTATCCTTCAACTCATTCACTATTCTTATGTTCTTTCATTGATACAAATCCACTGAGTTAGTGAAAATGTACACTATCCCTCTTTTGTTTCATAGTATACATTTCCTCTCAATCACATAATCCTGCGAGACACCAATCAGTTCCGTTTTCCTGCTTTGTCGTGTATGCATTCTTGGCACATAGCCAAGCCCTATAATGAGCTTCGTATCCTTTTCGTAAACGGAATTGCACTTGTGTCGCTATGGGACGCAATGCTATTTGACGCTAGAAAGTTCATTGGTTTTTATTTTTAGGTGAAACAAAAGCACTTCGAATCGTTTTGAATGTTTTCGAAAAAAGTTTTGAAATGACCTTCTTGAATAGATCTATTTGTAAATCAGAACAATATGAAGTAACCTTCACCGCAAATCTATGATGCGAGTCACTTATATTTAGAACTTCGAATACACACTTGCGGTCCCTAGCGACACAAGTGCATTGCATTCGAAGGTTATGAAAAGATACGGAGTTTATTAGTGTGTGCTGGCTCTGTGCCAAGACAAAGCAATGGAGAGAAGCTGACTCATGTCGCTTTGCATTTTAGAAGCAACGTACGTTGTGAAGAGAAGTGTTAGTATGTACATCTTTACTGATATAGAGAGCATATTAACGGAGAAAACATTGAAATTGTAGTAAAGCCAAAGGAAGAAATTTCTGTACAGAGAAAACAAAAACTTATTTTTTTTTTGAGTGTTTTGGCATACTGAATACCGGTAGTCAAGACATTCCGAAACGTTCCTGATTGCGTAGCTTAAGAAAATAACTCCATTGATCCTTAATCGAAATTGACCGATTTTTAGAACTTCAGGAACATAATCTAGTGATTCTCTCAAGCCCTTTTCTTCACAGTCTGATTTTTCCAAGTGTTTAAAGAAAAAACTACCTTTTTTCGATGTTCCGTTTATCCAGAAGTTTACTTCTCATTCCAATGCGTTGGCTTTGGACCAAGATAAAGCAGTAAAGAGAACCTGACTCATGTCGCTATGCATTTTACAAGCAACGCACGTTGTAAAGTCAGATGTTAGATCATATTTTTTTCAACAAGTGTATCGATAAGAAAAAGTTTCCGATGAGAAAACAAACGATTTTCAAAAATTTCTTCATAGAATCAGTGTATTTTTTGCATATGAAGATAGCCGACAGCAATATTACAGTTATTTCAAAGCGCTTGTTGATCGCCTAACTATGAGCATCTCGGTTTCTCTCATTGTTTTAGAACCATACTTCAACGTCTTTTTGTATCCAAAGTTTATCAAGTCCCTCAATTTTTCTACTATTTCCAAAAACAACTCTTTTGGCTCATATCCTTGTTTCGTTTCTCCAGAACTTTGCTTGACATTTCGCACCATCTCATTATGACGCCTATATGTAATACATCGATTACATCGTCATTGCTCTAAAAGTTTGCTCAGAAGTTGAGCTGGTTTTCTGAGAAATTTGTGCAAAAATAGTAATGAAAACTGTTCCAGGAGATTTTTGATTCGAAAAATGGTTTCAATGCTTGCATGGTTAACATAGGTTTTCAACTTAATTGGAGCTCTCATAGCGTAATCTATTATAGTGTAGAGAGTATCGTTCAATTTTTCAAATCTAACAGCCTTGTTATCAGTTTCTTTCTGATAATTCATGGTATCTTTCAAAATCTGCTGAATCAGCGTACTCGATATAGTGTGGACCAGGATTTTCTCCAGATTCTCGATCGGAGGTTATAGGGTTATTAATGTTGTGAAAAAAACGATTTTTTATCATTTTTTTCCTTATTCAATTATGTCGAAAAATGACAAAAAATGACAATTAATTGACCATTTTTTTGCATTTTTTGTCATTTTTCCCCCATTGAAACTGATTTTCCACTGCGAGACCTTGTCGCTAAACTTGAAGATCCTTTGAAGTTGTGTCGATTTACAGCCAATCATTAAAGGATCTTCAAGTTTAGCGACAATGTCTCGCAGTGGAAAATCAGTTTCAATGGGGGAAAAATGCAAAAAAATGGTCAATTAATTGTCATTTTTTGTCATTTTTCGACATAATTGAATAAGGAAAAAAATGATAAAAAATCGTTTTTTTCACAACATGAATAACCCTATTACGCAAAAGTGTCCATCAATGTCTGGCGAATCAGTTACTGGAAGTTCTGTAACAATTCATCGCATCTAGCGGATGTTCCACAGAGAATGTGAAACGGTTCTTATATTGTACTTGCTCATCTCCAGTTTCTGATAAAAACCCTTCCGATTCCCTTTGAATTTTTTTTCTCAAAGCTTTTCCATCAGTTTCTGGTTCACTGTGATAACCTATCGCACTCGTAGAATTCTGGAAGCTTATTATCGAAGAATCTGTATTCGCTTCTTCCCAATTTAAAACTAGTTCAGTCCCTTCTCTTTCGCAACTCGTATTCTAATGAATTACGTGAGTTAGCTCCTTCCTCGAAGGCCCCTCGGGATGATTACGTTGGATGTTATTGTCAACTCTTTCTTCTGATAACACGCGATATCACGTCCCCTCCATCCACTGATAGATACTTGTCGTCGTATCCATCGGTAAACAAGTGAAGAAGGTGTCAGGCTCTGTGTGTACGTACGTCAGGTGCGCGGCTCTAGGGAATATAATTGCTCATATTTCGCGAGCGTCGTTTGCGTCAATGAAGGTGATGACATTTGGTAGTACTAATGATTTGCGCTTTTTGTCAAAAATAGAATTTTTTTTTGAAAATCAAAAGGAAAAGTTTAAGAAATCAAATGTAAAAGATGATTTTTCTATAGAAGGAATAGGTCATTTTCGTAATGAAATGTGACGTTGGGAGTGTGAACTAATGAACTATGAGCAATGTACATATCAGGACCAATCAGGTTTGATCAGTAGAGTTTTTATACGGAAAATTGAAAAAAAATCACAAAGCAATCTAAAAAATCAACATTTTTTCTGATATTAAGCATCCACCCAAAATTGAAGATTCCGTTTAAAGGCGCAACAGCAATTGTACACCATATCTCGCTACGTTTACAGTAACAATGCACTTAAAACTACTGTAAGTGTGGCGAAATATCGTGTACATTTGCCGTTGCGCCTTTAAACGGAACCTTCACCTTTTTGTGGCTTTGTAATATGATAAATAAAACAAATAACACAAATAAAAAAAATAAAACAAACTAAAAATTTCCAGATCCCCATTCCACTGATGTTCTCGGCTCAACTGACCGGCGACTACGTTCTCCAACTGGAATTATCCTATCAAACTCCTGAAAACGGCTCATCACAACTCGTTGAAAAACTTGTTCTTCTTGAAGTTGGCGTCACTGCCAAAGATCCGTTCTCGGTCACTAGCACCGTGCTAAACATGAATGGAATTCCGATGACGTCGATTCTGAATAACTGTGAGCACATTCTCAATGTGAGCATTCAATCGGCCGCCTCGATTGTGATCAGTTCGGTGGAGTTTTTGATGGCCGACGTGGTGACCCTTTGTGATACGGCGAACGGTGGATCTGGAAAGGACCTCAATGGTTCGAACCATTAAATTTTTTCAAATTAAAAAAATCTGAAATTTTCAGACAAAGTGGCCGCCGAAGAAGTCATCTGCTACTCGGCCGCCATTCGAGTGCTGGTGAAGGAGGATGAGTCGGAGACGCCGTTGGGAAGGATGTCTGTGGAGTGGAGAAGGTAATTTTCAGGCTTCGGGACGTTTCGAAACAGCGAAATCTCGAAACCCGACGCTTTAAAACCAGACATTTCTGAAATAGACATTTCGAAACCGGTCGTTTCAAAACCGAAATTTTTCTCTCCCGAAATTTATTCTCAAATCTGGGAAAAATTGTTATTTTCATGCTAAAAACTTTAACTTTTACTAAACAAACTTTAAAAAATCTCCAAGCTTTTTTTTCACGATTTTCTCAGCGATTAAGAAATGTCTAGTTTCGAAACGTCCGTTTTCTAAATGGTTGGTTTCGAAATTTCCCGAAGCCAATTTTGAAACCCCTTTTTTCTGGATTCTGATATGATATTCTGAATCATTGAGACCAGCACGACCTGACACTCAATGGTAATTTAGAGATTAAAAGCCGGTGGTCAGAAGTCAAAATGGTTGTTTTGTTGGGGCCAAAAACGAGAAAAAATAAAATGGTTTTCAAATGTAGTTTTGATCGCGGATAAAAGTAATTACTTTTTTCTTCTTGGAGTAAGGAAGAAATGGATACAATTTTTTTGGCAAAAGGCGTGCGTATGGGGGCAGAAGACTTCTTGGAACCAACGAAATCTTCGTGAACTTGGTCAAACAAGGAAGTGGAAGAAGAGAAGGAGATCAGAAGGAAATAGTCAGGACTATAATTGAGGTTACTGTAGGAGTACGGTACTGACTCAGACTGTATACGATGGATTCTGATTCTGATAATGAAGCCAAGCTATCAGAATCACAAGCGTCGTTGGTTTACAGCATAATTCATTTTAGAAGTCATTTTGAAATTCTGCGAACAAAAACGATTCTGCAATAACTCATTTGCCAGAATCACATCGAGGCGATCACTCGCCAAAATTTGGAATTTAGAACTCAAAATGAAGGTCGATTTTACAGTAAACGTAGTACCTTCGTATTTGCACAAATGTCTTACCTATCCTAATCATCTTTCCATATTTATTATAATTTTGAGGCATGTACAACACTTCTTTGTGATCCTTGTGAATTCATCAAAACTCATCTGATACGTAGTAAACATTAAACACCGAACATGTCTCTGCAAGTACTCAGAATCATAGCGAACCGGTGTTTGTTTACACGATTAAGCTTGATCAGTTGTTTTCTGATCACTTGTCTCGAAAACCGATGAAATTTTGAAAATTTTCATCGAAATTGGAAGTCAAAATCTTGTAAGGAAGCGAAATTGTCGATTGTCGATTAACAGAAAGTCTTCAGCAATTGTCAATGCAGTCCTATTAGGATCGCTTTTTAGAGGTTTCAGTCCCATTAGTCTCATCTACTCTATTACACTTTGTGGAAATCATTGAGATGCATCAAAACTACTATAGGACGATACTTAAGTATAGTGAGCTTCGAATTCAGTTTTTGTTTTCTAATAAAGAGATTCTACGCGTTCCTTTGAACCGCAAGTTCCTTTCTGCTGATGGCTTCTTCTGAACCTTTGAACCATCCCACATGATCTTCTGTTCCTTTATACATCTTTTCAAAAAACCAAAATTCCAAAAATTTCTATCATCCTTCTGGAATTCTTCTGAAATTCCCGAATCTCCACTTCGATTTCCGTTAGTGTTTCCGCTCTACACACCTTTTCGAAAGAATCCAGAACCTGTTTATCCCCTCTCCCCTCGTTAACAGTGAGCATACCACAACGGAAATTACTTTTTCTTTTTGCCAAATAAGACTACGGTAGCTCTCTCAAATATAACTTAGTAGTTGTTTCGCTTGACATCACCTTGCACACATATATAGTCACTCAGAATAGAACTTTTCCATCATCAACTCATCATGAGATTGGATTTTTTATCATCAAAATGATGTGAGATTGTTAAACGAATGATGTGAATGCATCACAAGTTTATCCAAGAATAGAAAAGGAATGGAGTTGTTGTTCGAAATGCAGTTTTGAAATTACAAACTGAGTCAGTGTGCGTCACAGATCGCAATACTTTGAGTCGCATGAAAAATGCATAGATAACAATGACTTTAAAAAAGGTTATTCAGTTCTGAAATGGCTAACATCGTGTTTGTGAGTCACAGATCGCAACACTCATAACCTCCTAGAAATATGCGTGAATGTGTGATATTATGGAAGAACTATGTGAATGTATCAAAAGTTTAACCGAGAAAAGTCTTCCTAAGGCCAACTTTAAACTTGAGAACTGCGTAAAAAAGCAGATTGCAGCACGTTGTTTTTCTTCAACTCGTTAGGATTCTAAGAATTTTCTAATGTTCAGATTGCGTTCGTCTAGTCAGTTCGACTAATAGTCTGGCCACCTGCAAGCTATATAAGCGCACAGGACTGTGGACCTCGAGTTCCTTTTTTCAAGTTTTGTGAAAATAGCTTTGTCAAAGTTGGCTGAAATTTGAAAGTTCGTTTTCGTATAATAATTCCAAAAATTTATTACTGTCAGTCGTATCAAGGCTTAGGTTGCGGTTTTCATTTTGCTCAGGCTTGAGCCACAACAGCACTACTCAGAGAGATAAAATGAAGACGAATTCAATAGATCTCAACGTTATGGAACCCTTCAAAAGTTCGGAGTTTTCGTCCACAGGTTACAAAATTCGCCCATCATCTTATCATTTAGCGGAGGACAGAAAGTTCCACTACCAACGTAACATCACTACGATGACTATCAGAATGCCAGTACAACGAAAGTTGTAGAATACATTGTGTGGCTCACTAAATGACCATAGATTTGTCCACTTGAGTTTTCCTCCGTGAAGGGATCATTTTTGTATTTGGTATAAAAGCTCCGAATTAATTCAACTTGTTTGCCATTAATTCAACTTGTTAACCATAGTCGTTCCAAACTCAAGCTTTCGCGATGAACCAAAAATCGCGAAGAACCAAATCCAACCCTGCGTTTTCCACTCCTCAGAAGCCACAATTTCTTATGAAAAATTATTCGGAGCTTTCTATTCCCTTTCATAGATTCATGAGTAATCTTCTTCTAGAAAGTTCACTTCTCTCCTTCTCTCCTTCACATAACGACCAACGCTACCGTATCCCTCTCCTCATCTGGTCACACATCAACCATTTGCAAATATTATCTTCTGACTTCCACAGCCTTTTTGAACCCTTAGCCTCTGATTCACCGCTTATATTGCTATATTTGACACACCATTTCTTGAGAAAAGAGAAGAGATCTCATGATTTCCTGTTTGGCACGAAGAAGAGGATTGTTATTTGTTAACAAGTTACCACTTTTTTGTAGTTTTGCGCGCACAAATTTCTCTTTTTTCCGCTGGTTAACTAACAGTGGCTCTCTGAGATTAGGCACATACAAATCGTTTTGATCATACTCGAGAAAATATATGAGTAAGACATTCTCTTTTTGATCAACAACGAGCGCTGCGGTCAGAGTAAAGACCAGGAGTACGGTAGAAAAATAGAATGATCACGAAGAAAGATCCAGAAGATAAAATTTGGGGAAAAATTGATAGGATTAATTCATTTGTTCTTCTCCTACAAATGAGAAGAAGAAGAAGCAGATTATAGCCAAAGACACAAAAAAAGTTTTGAGGACCAAACAACTACTTTTTTTCAGAGACGCACCCAACGCGTGCGCGGTCCGATCTGTGGTCCCACTGTGCCGGATTCCGGTCCTACCGTGCCCAATCTCCATCTTGTCCCACATCAAATCGAATCCGGCGATTGTGAGACAACCCATTGAGATTTGCTTCGAGCTGGCGAACCACTCGGCAGAGGTATGGTTGGCTTCAGGAAAAAGCGGCAATGTGAAAAAAACGGCGATTGCCGAGTTGAAAAACCGACAATTTTGAGCAATTTTGGGCAGTATTGCGAAAAGGTGGCTCCAGGACATTTCGGTACCGGACATTTCGAAACCGCTGCAAAAATCGTGAAAAAAGCTCGAAAAATGTGGAGATTTTTTTAAATGTTGGAGTAAAAACGTAATTTTGCTATGAAAATATCAGGTACATTGGAATTGAGAAAAAAACGCAATTTAGTGAAAAAAAATTCATTAAAAAATTTTTCTCAGTTTAGTGAACAAGTTGCATTCTCATGGCGAACTTTTTTCAAAATTTTCCCATTTTTCAAGCTTTTTTTAAACGATTCTCTACAGCGGTTTCGAAATGTCTGGTTGCGAGATGTCCCAGTTCCCAATAGTTTCGAAGTTTTTTGGTTTTGAAACGGCTGGTTTAAAAATGTCCCGAAGCCAACTGATCAAAACTTTTTTTCTCAAAAAATTAATAGAAAAACGTGGGCAACACAACCCACGTATTCTTACATTTACATTTTCGCCATTTCCTTCAGTATCAATTATTATTTTTCATATGTATATATCTACGTAAAACCTTCTACGTAGTCATCTCTAGAGGAAATGGGTTCTTGGTAAACAGAATAGGTTCAGAACGATGATCACACAACGGATGTTTTATTATTTTATTTTCAGGTAATCGAAATCTCGACCAACTTCGATCTCAACGATGTCTTCATGTTTAGTGGAGAGAGAAAGGTAATTAAAAATTCTCACAAAACATTTTCGAAATGCGTGGGAGCTATTCAAAGGACATGAGAATGTTTTCGAAGGTCTTGACCGAACTTTAGAACTTTGAATTTGTTTTTTTTTCTCAAATTTCCCCCTATTTTCGGTGTTTCGTTGGGGACAGACACTTCCCATTAGAGCCCGAAGAGAAACATTAATTGTTATTGTGTTGTTTGGATACACACACACACCTATCTACCGCCACCGAAGAGAGGACAGGTGCAAACAGGGGTTACATAACACCGCAGGATTATGGTGTCTGGGCTGGCTTTGGTAGGAAAAGAAAGGAAAGAGATGACAGTCGGCTGGAAATAAAAAAGATTCTATAAGATTTGAGTTTAGAAAGTGTCGAAAAAATTTGAATTTTTTTGAAAAAAAAAAGCGGCAAATACCGTAGTCCATTTGGCCAGATGCGAGCCGCTGGAC
Source organism: Caenorhabditis doughertyi (assembly GCA_963572265.1). NCBI lineage: Eukaryota > Metazoa > Nematoda > Chromadorea > Rhabditida > Rhabditidae > Caenorhabditis > Caenorhabditis doughertyi. The sequence goes on from OY751555.1 coordinate 17,587,898, forward strand.
GGTTTTAACGAATATTTTTTTGAAAACAAATTTCTAGTTTTTTGGACTTTTTCAGCCTAAAAACTTTCTATTCTAGGCCTAAATATCAGAAATTAGGACGAACTCGAAAATTCCAAAACCAACCCAAAACCCTCAAATTTATGAAGGTGGCTCCAGACTTTTTAATTATTTTCCACCTAGTTGGTAGTGGTAGCGCGGAAGCCCACACCTAAGCGGATTAGGTTGTCTGGGATGCTGCGGAGAAGGAATGAGGTAAAGGCGTCGTTGAAGGACCAGAGAGGACCATACTAAACACTGCTCATAACAACAAATATAAGAGCTCAAAGATTAAATGGGAGATCTATGAATGATGAAGTATATCAGAAGGGCTACGGTACCCAGAAAAACTGGTTTTGAAAAATATTAAAATGTTGAGGACTACGGTACTCAACCCAAGAAAAAACGAAATTTTTCAAAAAAAAAATTTTTTTTATTTATATCAGGATGTTGAGGACTACGGTATCCAAAACAAGTAGAAAAATAAAAATTTTCTTGAACTCATTGAAATCACTATTATGCATTCCAAAGACGTCGAGGGTTACTGTACTCAAAACAAATTTCCAAAAAAAAATTTTTCCAGATCACACTGACAGTCCTTCCCGCAGCCACTCGTCGAATCACTGTGGTCGTGATGGCACTGAGCGCCGGACGTCTGAATTTCCCGAAAATTTCGCTGAAATCGCCTCAAGTCACCGATCAAATTCTTCAACAATCACTTCGCACCCTACCTGCCACCATTTTTGTTTTGGTAGGTTTGATACATGACTTTTGGGAGATCAAATTCACTATAATCCATTGAAACATCCGGTTTTTAATCGAATTTTTTTGAGGTTTCAAAAAAAAATTTTGTTGTTGAAAAACAATTTCAAAAAAGGTTTTTGATTCGGAAACCCAGGCGGAAGTTGTAGAGTTGTAGCGAGGGTGTGATTCATTGTGGATTTTCTCTAGTTTCAATTTCACAGAAAAAAAGGAATGTTCTAGTCCACCCTCACACCGGAAGCATGGCCTTTTGAGTAGAAAAAAATGTTTTAAAAAATCTTGACCTACACGAAGCGTCAAAGGCTAGAGGCTAAAGCTTCCGGTGTAAACAAGGAAGTTTTTTTCCGATTTTTTGAAAAATTAAAAAAATTTTTTTCAGCCCAAGTCAAAGGATCTGGTCCAGAATTGAAGAAGCGCCTCCGATGTATAATTTTTGTATAATTCTTATTTCCTTTTTCTTGCTTCTTCAACGAATTTTTCCATTCCAAGAAAATAAATCTTGTGATATTCATGTCAAACTCGAAACGCTAATGACGAACTTAATGACGAAAAGCATGATTATTACTGGATGACACGTAATCATAATTCTAGGTAAAACGGGGTGTAAACAGAAAAATACATACGTACGCGCACAAGCTTAAACCCCTCTAATTAGACGGTGTACGTCAATGAGAAGTGTCTCCAGAGGAATCAAATCACGAGTCGATTTGACGACGTCGTACCAGGAAATAGATTGGTGTAGTTTGAAGTTGGAAGATTCTAGAAGATTTTCAGATGGAAAGGGTTTTCAGAATTTCAGATGGATAGAATTTTCAGGAAAAATGCGTAGGAGGACCAAGAAGCTCAAAAAACAACGGATAGCTAAGGAGCGCGAAATGTCGCAGAAAAAATTCAGATTTTTTTCGTTCAGAGAAACAAGCGACACTGGAAAATCTAACTGGCTTTTCAGATTTTTCAGACGAAGGGAAAGTTAGCAATGTGGAGTTGAATTGCGACGGGAATCGTCGTTTCTAACAGAGAAACGACGATTCTAAAGGATTCTCAAATCGTCATTGACAACTTTTTTCGAGTTTGTTTTTTGTAAATTAGCTCAACTGGAGCAGTAAGAAGAGTGAACCAATCTGAACTGTTTGATATTTCAGATGCATCAAAAATAAAATCTAAAATTTAAGATTTTTTTTTCAAAAGATAAAACAACGTTGCTCATCTGGAGCCTCGCTAACAAATCTTGATTTTCAGACGTTTCTCAAATAAAAATTTTTTGTTTAAAAACTTGCCAAAAACTGATACGACGAACCGTCGATACAAGAAAAAATTCACGAAAACGCAAAAAAATTTTTTAGGATCCATAGGAAATGCTGCTGGTCAATTTTGAATATCGCTAAAATCTTGAAATTGTCGAAAAACAAAAAAAAAGTTTAGGCAAATTTTTCGATTGAAAAAATCGAGGACTAACTTTTATCTTATGAATGCTCACAGACTCTTTGAAGATCTCACAAAACATGCTTTACTCAAATCTCAAGCTTCAAAGATTGTTCAGGAAAAATTTCGGCAAAAATCCTAACAGACGAAATTTTAAATGTCACGACAAACTTATTACTAGGCAAAATTTTCAAAAATTTTATTTACTTGCTATATAAACATTTTTGGGTTTCGAAAACCAGAATAAAAAAAAAAAGGTCCAAATATTTTCAAAATCTCTTGAAAATTGCCAAAGTTCTGAAACAAAACCTCCAAAAACCCCCAAGATTATGAGAAAAAAAACTCTCTACGGCCAAAAAGTCAAAAAATCAGTCTATTTTAGAAACACAGATTTAACGTTTTTTTGATCTCCATGTTCTTGAAATTCTTCAAAAAGCTCATCTTCATATAGTTTCAGAAAAGATTATCCTTAATCCCAAAACTTCCTTCTTCTTCCCATTCCAGAATGTTCCTCTTTGGACTACGGTAGCCCCTGACTCATCAATTTCAGCATCAAAATCTCTGAAAGCCACGCCCCTCGCTCTTCTTGAATTCGTTGGCTCCACGACTCCACCCCTTCATCTTCTTGAGGAGCAAGAGGGATACTGAGAAACGAAGAGGCAGAAGCTGTCGAGCAGAAAAATGGGCGTGGCGATGTGCATGCTTTAAAAAGCCGGGGCTTGAATGGAGAAGCTCATTCGAGACATTTTTTCTGAGCATCTCGATATTCGTTATCAATATGCAACCGATCACTCTTGCTCTTCTTCTTTCGTTGGTCCTTTTTCAAGCCAGCTCCGTCTTCGGATGCGGAGTTGATGATAAAGCTTGCCTCCAGAAAGTCGCCAAGGCTCGATCTGAATACCTTCAGGTTGGTTTTTTTTCAATTTTTTTTTTAATTTTTGAAACTTTTTTGAAATGTTTCAAAAAAATTTTTCAAATTTTAGGCAATTCTTTTCTTATACCTCTCTCAATGCCTTTTTTGATTTTCAGAAAGAGATCCTAAACCAAATCCCGGACGCTGACTACAACGGCGCTGTGCTCAAGAAGTTCGACAATGCCTCTCGTCAGCTCTACATCGACTGGCTCGCCGAGTACGAGGAGGCCAACCCAAACATCGCCAAGGATCCAGACGTCCAAATCAGCTTCATCCCAGCCGTCGACCCATCTGCCGGAGAGGATCGCTCGGAGCTCATTGGCCAATTTGAGTTGAAGGATGAGTTGGAGGAGACCGTTTTGGTGGATGCCAACTTGCTTTTTGCCACTGATGTCCCTGCAAATCTTCGTCATGCCACCCAAGAAGTCAGTGTTCAGGTCTATGAGAAGAATGAAAACAATCAATTGGGAGAGTTGGTTGCCACCAAGACTTTCATGATGAAAGGAAGTCAAAGTGTTCGTATGGAGCTGCCAATTGAAGCTGTCAATAGGTAAGGGAGCTTCAGCTTAAGCTAGTCATAACCCAATTTCAAATTCCAGATGGTTCTCCAACAACAAAAAGTCTGCCGGAATCTTCGTCTCCGCCATCATGAAGGGACACAACATCGCTGTCCACCCCCAACAAAACAACAAGGACTCTGACATGATGGTCCTTCAACTCGCCACCAAGGCCAACGGACCAGTCGCCATCCCATCTCAATCTCGTCAACGCCGCTCACTTGCCACCCCGGTCTGCACCAAGCAGAACCCTTCAAAAGGATGCTGCCTCTATGATATGGTCGTCTCGTTCGACGAGATTGGATGGGACTGGATCATTGCACCACCACGCTACAACGCCTACATGTGCAAGGGAAATTGCAAGCTCAATTCGCACCACGTAAGTTTCTAGCTTATAAGGTTTGGCGGCAAATCCTAAATTTCAAAATTTTTCAGTTCATGAATGACTTCGCCCACAGCAAGGTGATGCGCTCGGCTCGCGAGAATCTCGACGAGGTTCGCGACGTCGAAATCGGATACTGCTGCCATCCGGTCGAGTACGATTTCGTCCGAATGATCTACGTCAACCGCAATGGTCGTGTCTCCGTCGCCAACGTCAACGGAATGATTGCTCGCCGCTGCGGATGCTCTTAAGAGCTCCGCGAGCTTCTGACACTCACAGGAGCTTCTTTTTCCACAACTGTCTTGATCTCTTTTCTTATCTAGTCTGATCTCTCTGATTCCGATGTTATGCACTTTAATCCCCCTGAAATATATTTATACCTCTATATATCTACCTTCCATGTACTCCCCCAAATCAAAATGATCCAAAATCTTTTGCTCTTCAATCGAACCCATTCAATTGTTCTTCCCCTCCATCCGACTACCTCATCTTGCTCTCAGACCTCTCGCCTTTCCCCGAATTTGACTCGTTTTCCCTCATACCAATGTGATAGAAGTGTCCTGAGATATTGATGATTATGTCGTTTTTTGAATTTTTTCCTGAACAATATGTAATGCTTTCGATGGCGAGATAAAGTTTATTTATTTTGAAAAATCTTTTTTTGTGTTTTTTTTTCCAGGATAGGTGAAATTTAGCATTGGAGCGTTTGGCGCAAGAATCTTGAACTCCGGATAGAAAGAGAACCAGAGAAGGGCTTGCTTCGCCACCAATAACCTGTGGGCTCATCCTGTAGCTTCCTTAGCATCTGCTTGAAGCTTGGCGCTTGGCTCTAGTGCCTGACTGACGCCTAGCAACGACCGGCGCAATGCCGGCACACGCCTGTCGCCTCCTGCGTGTCTGTTGCCTGCCTGGCGCAGTTGGTTAGGCTCTTGGCTATGGTGCACAAGGTCCTGGTTCGACTTTCCTTGGGCTCAAAAATTTTTATTTGTTTTCTCTTATGATTTTTTGGCAGATGAGGATTTTCCCGAAATTTGCAGAATTATACTTGATTTTTTAACCGATTCACGGCAATTTTATTTGAATGTAATTTGCGCGTTTTTTTTTGATGTTCGAAAGCTCACTGCGTAGCGACTCAGCTTTGCGTGCTTACACCGACACGTAGCCTTGGTTTGCATGATAAATTGAGCCGCTACGCAGCTAATTGAAAAGTTTGTGTTCACTACGGAAATAGAACGCATGAAAAGTAATATAAAATCGCGTTCAAGAAAATTAACCGTGTCGATTTCGGATCTGAAACTTTTTTTTTTGTTTTTTCAGAAATTTTTTGTTTTTTCAATGACTAACATGGATGTTTTCTGGAGTAAGGTTTCAATGTGTTTATTTTTGAAACAAATTTTGCTTTTCACAAAGTCAGAAGTCTAACTTGAAGTGTTTCTTCTGAATTCACTTAAAGATAATAAGGGTTGTGGGGTTTCTATGTGAATTTTTTGAAACAAATTTGTCATTTTCAAAAACGTTTGCTTTCAAATGACTAATAAATAGTAACAGAGATGTTTCCTATAATGAAAGGCTTCGAAAAAAAAATTAGAAATCTATCTAGGTGTTTCCAGGAATTTAGTCAGAACTAATTTGCTAAGGTTTCACTGAATTTTTTTTTTGAATTCTTATTTTCGAGAAAAAAAGTTTCAGGATTAGTACGAGTAACTTGAACAAGCCCAAATATAAATGTTTCTGAAAATTTATTCCTCCGAAAAAAAAAAATTTTCTCTAAAAAAAATTTTCAGAACTCGCCTCCTGCGTGTCTTTTGTTCAAATGGCGCAGTTGGGTATGCTCTCGGCTATGGTGCACAACATCTTGGTTCGACATTTTGTCGTGATAATTTTCGTTCATTTTCTTTTGCTATTTACTTATTTGCGAAAGCCAGACCCCTCGGCTTGAAGGCACAGCAATAAATGTTCATTTGGTCCTGCCCCGATAACAGTAATTCTCAGTTGAAAATAACTGTAAACATGACAGGGCTCAATGAATATTTATCGCTGCGCCTTTAAAATACCAAAAAATTTTTTTTTAATACCTAATGAGTCATTTAAAAAAGCGTTATTTCCGAAAAATCTAAGGCTTCACTATACATTTTTTCTGAAACAAATTTGTTTTTTTTCCGAAAAGTCAAGAAATCTAAACGTTCGCTAATTAGCAGAGGTGCTTCCATGAAACTATGGTTTCAATAAAAAAAAACAAATTCATCATTTTCAGCTTTAAATTCAAAATTTTTTCCTAGAATCTATCATAAGGTTTCCTCCATTTGCAACACAATGTTTGTTGATTCCTTTCTCAAAGAAGTTCTGATGATGAAAAAAGAACGAAAAGGAATTAAAACGGAATGTAAGAAAAGGGGTAAAGATAAGGATCTTTAGTAGTTCTCCAAGTTCGGTTTCCTGTCAATTCGTTTTACCTCCTGATGCAATTAAGAAGAGGGAATCGTAATGAGACAGACATGAAAAAGAAAGAAGGGATTACTGTAAGGTATTCAGGTTTTGCTGGGAGGAAAAAGTTGGAAAAAATCCGAAAATGTTTCGCTTCATTCTTAACTATGCGTTCACTCAAAAATCTCTAAAACTCTAAATGATAAAAAAGCTCGCAACGCTGATAGCCTGAAATCCGATGGCCTAGAATCCGACAAGTGGTCAATGTTTGTTTTTTTTTTTGCAATAGAACCTGTTGGAGAAGTGTGCTCATAGTTTTCCATTTATAGAATTCTAGGCCAGCGGATTCGAGGGCATAAACTTGGCTGCTTTCCAACGTGATTTCATTTAATTAAAAGTTGTTTTCAAATAAATTGATAGTGCAAACTCAATCTGCTAAAAAATTTGAGCTCCTGAAAAAAATAATTTTAACACAAAGCAAAATGAATGAAACTGGGCGATGCTCTGAGTTTAAAAAAGGCTCCGCGACATTTCGAAATCAGACATTTCGAAACCGCTGAGAAAACAGTGAAAAAAGCTTGGGGAATGAGGAGTTTTTTTGAAATTTTTGAAGTAAAAATGTAAGTTTCCTATGAAAACACCGAATATTAACTGAATTGATGATAAATTTCAAGAAAAAGCAAATTATGAGAAAAAAAAATTTTTTCTCAAATTAATTTTTTTTTAAATTTATTATTATTATTTTTTTTTTTTAAATTTGCTTTTTTCACTGTTTTCTCAGCGGTTTCGAAACGTCTGGTTTCGAAATGTCGCGGAGCCTTAAAAAATACTTTAATACGGCAAATATTCTCAAAAACTCGAGGAAAAAGGTGACGCTTTCATATATTCAGAATGTTTAGAAAAAGGACACATGTGACAACAACAAGACAACAACATCAACCCCTTGCCGCCTTCTGAATCCATGACAACCGCCTGAAGGATTAACCTCTGGAAAACTTTGGAAATTTTCCTACAAATCAATAATTGTGTACTTTTGCTCAACCCCTACTAACCTACAAATTTCTCGTTAGTTGTGCTTGTATCGGTTTTGTTGAAAAAGTTTTTTGTGTGAAAATTTTAGGTCCTAGTCTTCAAAATTTGAAAAAAAGAAACAAAACTGAAAAATCTTATTTGTTGAAAAATCCATCAATCTTTTTTTTTGTCTCAAGTACCTCATGTCTGAGGAGGATTTATGACTTCCTGGCAATGGGCGGAGTCAGTGACTTCAAAAAACAAAAAAACTGAGAATGGTACCCAACGGTTATACAGAACTATGCAAACACAAAAGTTTGAAATTTTTAAAATTTTTCGATTTTCAATTTTTGTTTCGGAATTTTCAAAGTATAATTCTACAAACACTAAAAAATGCTGGTTGAAAAATTCAAAAACTGGTTTCGCCCGTGGAAAACGGCGTTTGAGATTCGACATGGCCGATATGTAATGACCTAGGATCTCCGACGGTGGTTAAGTCCTCGAGGATAAAAATTTTTGATCTCACATTTTGGCCAATTTTTATTTCTGTTCCTATAACGTCACTATGTCACTGCGACTTGAATTGTATCAAAGCTTTTTTTCAATTTAGCACTTATTCTACAGAACTTTCTCTTTAGTTCCCTCACTTTCTCATACCAAATGTTCCCTTCTTCGATTTCCATTTTCCTTTTTTCTCCGTTTTTTCATCAACTTGACATTAAAACTGTGTTTCAAAAAGGAAGGGAATGAATGTCCTCTTAATGTAATGAACTCCTATTCCCTCTCTTCGTCGTATTCACCTGCCAAAAAGATTCTTATCGCCAATGATGGCAACAACCACATTTCTTTCATTCAGTTTATTCGAATTTCTCTTCTTTCACGTCAAGTTTTGTTAAATTTGTCACTATTCGAAATCGGAATACTGTTTGAAAAACCAAGATGAATGCGTTGGCAGCAATGCAGGAGTTGAGCCAATTTGGCGGGTATTTGAATGGATTTAAAGGTGAGTGGAATGATGTGCTGTAGCCCATATGAGCCTTGGGATTTTTTTTTAAAGTTTAATAAAAAAGTAGTATAAGGACTAATGCCACTGAACAATAAGAAGAATTAGCTCGTTAAGCCAATAATTTTCCTGGGATTTTAAAAAGAAAAGCTCAAGCTCTAGTTCTCATGGAAAAAATTGGAAAAATCGACGTTTTCTGAAAGAGGTTCCGTAATCTTTCTTCTTCATTCGCCTCTCTGGGGCTCTGATAGTGAAAAAATCTGGGGGTATGCCGTTCCAAAACCGTATCCCTAATCAGAACTGTCCCTCATCAAAGGATTCTGAATGAGAACCGTGTCCCGTATCAGAACTGCCCCGAATCAGAACGGTCTCGTAATTTAGCTTGAACATCAGCTCACTAAAAGTTAAAATACTTTTTGTACTCCACGTGGACAAAATTTTTTTTTGGAAGTCGTTTTTTTCTGGTTTTTCTTGAATTTTTCGGTCAGAAACTTTGTGAACAACACAAAAGTAGGTTTTCGACCCGAAAAATTCAAGGGAACCTGAAAAAAACGGGTGTATTTTCCCACCTCTAAAGAGTATTTTAAAGGAGGACTAAACTCACTTAAATTAAACATTGTTTCTGCTTTAAAATTCTACGGAATCACAGATGAAATCTCTAGGCCTTTCTGTCAGAACTATTTTGCGGTTTAGAGTGATTTTCAAGCAAAATCACTGCAAAAATCGTGATCAGCGTAGAATTTTTAAGCACAAATAATGTTTTATTTAAGTGAGTTTAGTCCTCCTTTAAGCAAAAGTTGATTTTAGCTTGGACCCCTCCTTTAAGTTCCTGTTGGCCAGTCAGTATTTTTTTGCTTCATGTGCTTTGAACTTGTTCCCGACATTCGAAAACATAGACGTATTGAACAATAGTACTTCAATGAGCAAAATGGGCGGAGCCAAGTTGGAACGAACGTTTCGCATGAAGCATGAATAATATCAAATTCTTTCAATAGAAATTGAGGAGTGTGCGATGCGAACAAAATCATGTCATTTGTTCGATCTCAAAGCTACGAATGTTCAGCTCTTTTTAGACAAAAGTACAGATTTCGTGTAAATTTCGCAACTTCCCCTTTCTTCCAACTTTTCTCCGCAATGTACCTTTCTGTCTTCTTTACTTTCTCCAAGCCAACTTCTAGAACATTCCCTTCAAAAATCCCTCGAAAATGTTCTGGATAATCCTCCACAAACAAGTTATTTCGAATATACTTCTGTGGGTGTGAGAAGACACATTTTGATGATTGACATGCCCCCTTTCTCCCCACTCGTCATCATATGTTTATACCTTTCGAAATCCATAATCGGGTAATTCCTCCCATCGAGGGGTGAAAATAAGGAAAAGCACTTAGCAATATTAGAAATATTACCTGTGTCAGGATTTTCGGCCCGTTGTGGTAATCCTCGCGGGGAATTAAGGGGGGATCTTTGGGGATAACGGGGCCTTGGCCTCTTCCCTTCTTGTGTTGCCCATTTTCTCATTTTGTTCCCCCACAACCGAAAAACTCAAATTTATTCTAACTATTCCTATTCGAAAACCTAAACTCTGAATCTTTGAAAAGATTCCTTTTGCTTCTGAATCTTGGCTAACTCTCAATGGAAGACCGCCGATATGGATATCGATGAAACAGGTACATGTAGAATTAGTCTAATAATGAGGGGCTTCAGATAATTATTCAGTAAGAAAATTGGCAAAAAAAGGGGATAAGGGGGAATTTTAGGATCCTACAACTGTATTTTTGCTAGATGTTTGTACTTATTCAAATTTTTTCTCATTTTTTTGGGTTTATTTCGTTAAGTAGCTCAGATGTGACATTCAGTTGTGTTAATTAATTGAATTTTTCTGGTAAATTTGGTCAAAAATGTGGTATCAGGGCTATTTTTTCTTGCGACTTAAGTTTTTTTTAATTTTCAAAAAAAAGTTTATGTACACTGGCCTCGAAACGTACTATTTTAACCAATTTAGGTCCAAATTTTCCAATTTATTTTCCCTCTTTCTGAAAATTTCCTCCGAAAAATCATATATGTACAACATTTTTTCTGAAGTTTTATATTGGAAGTTACTAATATTCGGTCCGAGTGTAGTCAAATTTCAGACTGGCCCAGTAAAACAAAGCACTTTTTCCGTATGAAAATCGTTTTTTTTTACATATTAGACATATGTTTTATGAATTAATTCTTATGATATTAAGCTTTCCCGGTAAAAATCGGCTAAAAAAGGACGATTTTTGGTGGTGGTTTTTTGGTGGTGGAAACTGATGTTTTCATCCAATTTCTTGGCTTTTTCATCCAGCCTAAGCCTCAGATTATCCAAAAACTCTTTTCAAAAAATAACGTTTTTGAATTTTTATTTCTGAAAATCTCTTATATTTATTTAAAAGATTGAGCCCATTTTGTTTTTCACAAAAAATTGTTTTTCTTTAGATATTCACTGATCTTAGGTTCAAGGTATTGGGAAGACGAATGAATGAGCAAGCGCGCCCCACTAGACTCAGTACTTTGGGTTTTCTCACTTTCGGCGAATTTAGTTTTTTCGGAGAATTTTCGCGTTTTAGGCATCAAGACGCCTATTCTGAAGTCTTCTTGCAACAAAAATCGAAAAAAAAAACAAAACTTTCGAGTGAGAAAATTTTCTATTTTTTCAGGCTTTCAACCAGAGGGCTGAAACAGTCGTTTTCGTTCGAAAAATGCATTTTTCAGATGATTAAAGCCAAAAAATGACACAAATAGGCGTTTTTTTTCCGGTGAAAAACAAAAATATCTCCAAAAAACTCATTCGCCGAAAATGAAAAAAACAAATTGGAAAAAATCAACTGAGTCTAGTGGGGGCGCTTGCTCAAGCCTTTGTCTTCCCAATATCACTGATAGTACCCCCGAAAATAGAAAAAAATAAATTTCCCAGAACCCATTTCAGGTGGATTCGTGACCCATTCTTCTTCGTCATCATCCTCATCCTCATCGTCCTCGAACACTTCAACAAGAAACAATTTTCTGACCCCTCGAGAATTTCAAGGATATAACTCAACGTCACCTCAAAATGGATCAGGAGAATCGTCTGGAGAATCATCATTGTCATCGTCAACGTCATCATCTTCTCTTAATGCGTCTTCGCCTACTGTAGCTGTCAAGCTGGTCCCTTTTCGAGGGCATAGTGTTGCCGCTTTTGATATTGATGGCAAGGAAATGATATGCTTGCCACAGGTGAGAAAAAATTTTTCGGGGGCGTGGTTTGAAAAAAAAATTTGGGTAGTTTTCCTCGGATTTTAGGTCTTTTGAAGCTGAAAATGAGCTTATTTTCAGCCTGAAATACTTAAAAATCGAGAAAAACCACCAATTTCCCCCTACAAACCAGAAAACTTTCACAATTTAGGTTTACGAGATTTTTCTCAAAAATATGGTAGGAGGACTTCATACGGTATACACTAAACTCAAACGATTGTATATCAATCCGGTCGTGTGCAATGTAGAACAGGTAAACACAGGCAATACTAACAAAATTAAGAGGGTTTTTTAAAGGAGAATAAGGGGCTAACTACAGTGAGTGCAAGTGTATTAGAGGTGCAGGCGGAAATAGAAAAAAAGAGATTGAAAAAAAGAGATTGCGGGAATTTTTTCCAATTTTTTATGCATAAAAGATTTTGAAAGGGATAAAGGAATTTATTTGGAAAAGCCGATTATAGGAAGTTTTTATCAAATAATTCTTTTTTTCAAAAATGCTTTTTTTCTTTGTAAACCTATTTTAGAGACGAATTTAGTATTGTCCCAGTAAGTAAGAAAAATCCAATAAATTTTTGGTCACATTTTTTTCTTTCAATTTTTCGAAAAAATTGTCAAAACCGTTCGAAAAATTGAATCCAAACAGTAAAAAAATATACTGAAAAGTTATTTCTGGTTACGAGAAGTTTCTCTGAAAACGGCACATTTCCTTGAAAATTTTTTGAAAGAAAAAAATTTTCGAATTCTCGCAGCGTCCGAAACTGCTCTTCTAAATTTATCGCCAAAAACAGATCATTTTATCAGAAATTTGAAACTTTCGAAAGTCCAAAACTTTTCTTTATTTTCAGAATTAAGAGTGATGTTTGATTTTCTGAAAAAAAAACAAAAAAAAAATCTTTCGCTCCTTATAAATCATTTGCCTCATTGTCAAAAAATTCGAAACTTAAAGTTTATAATTATTTCTTTTGTTTCATTGCTCAGACCTCCTGCACCTCTTGGTCCTTCCACCCACCCACCAAACAATTAAGCTGCAGACTACATATTCATATTTTAATTATTATAACACTTTACTCTATGCATGGTCCTAATCTCCCCTTGCATCTAACCTCCAATTTCTCTCAAATTTCCGGTCCGCGCCTTGCGTTCACTCGGAGCCATTCAGCCCGGCGTCAATCGTTGTAAATTGTTGGAGACAACCGATTTCGAGAAGCTTTATGACGATTGCACAAGCACCTGGTGAGTCGAAAAGGACCAACGTCATGCAAAATAAAAAATATAAAAAATAAATTATTATTTATGATTATAAGGTCACTTCACACAGCCAAACATTCCAATGATTAATTATGCGCGATGAGCGGCGCAAAAATTATTTTTAGAAAATTTTTTTGTGACGACACCAAAAAAATAAATAGGAAAAAAAGAGTAATCTTCTTTTCTCCAGCACGCGGCCGGGACGTCCGTCAAAACGAAGTTTTGAGGATTGGAATTCCGTTGGTGGTGGTACGGTAATCTTGAAAAAATCGGATTCAGGTAATCCTTCAGATGACGTTAACGTCTTCTATAGAAGGCTTTTTTCAGATGGCGTCAACAACGGGGGACCGGTTTTTAATCAATTGATGCAGCCACAAATGACACCTCAGCAAATACTTATGCAACATTTTGTCGCACTGACGCAGAAGGGAAATTTTGATAGGTTGGTTTTGGGGGAAAAGCGCGCGAAAATGAAATTCGAATTTTTTTCTGAAAGTTGAGTCTTGTCGAATGGAAAATTGATGTCGGAAATTAAACATTTTTTTCGAAAAGTTAGATTTTTCGCAGCTTTAACTGAACTTCTTGCCAAAACTTCGCGAAAATTAAAAAATTGATACAGAACTTTCAATGTTTAGGCCTCTTTCTGCGTTGGAAATAGCTCTACCGTGAAAGTTGCTCGTCAAAAGCGTGCTATTTACCGATATTCCTTTGTTGGCCGTGGCCTGCTGGCCTAGGGATCCCACAGTGTAGTTCGAGAGGACAAGCTGGCCTAGAGAATCCTGTGATTTCTAGGCCTTCTTTTTTGTTCAACGCATAATTTTAAAACAGAAACCTAGTTTAATTTAGATGAGTTATGCTTAAAAATTTTTTTAAAAATTGAAAATTTTTAAAATTAAAAATTTTTTTTCGTGATTTTGCACTTTGAAACTTGATCCAAAATTGAACTTGATCTAAAACCATAACTTTTCCTGTTTTTATTTTCTAATTTTCAGTTCAAAAACTAATATTTGTTTGTTTTGAATTTTATAATCCCGTTGTTTGTTTCCCATGAATTAAATCTGTTTTCATTAGCTCATTTTGATTCTGATCAGCTCATTTTTGAGCTGCTTAACATCTGATTAATAGTAAGCTGCCCTTTGATTTCTAGTCATGGGTTACCTTGATATTCAGCTCTAGCGACCTTAAGCTTGATAAAACCTTAAAATAACTTCTTTTTCTTATCGAAATCACATAGAATTTGCTTCGAAATCACCCACATGGACGTAGGGGCGGGGTACACATTTTGTCGTAAAATGTGGTGTTAACACTGATTGGTAAATTTTGAAATTTCTGGAAAAATCAGAAAAAATTAGTCCGGTCCGCAATTTTGCGTCACGGTGATTATGCACAGTCGGCATTCAAATTGACGACATTTTTTGGAATTTTTGTCAGAATATTCGTTTTTTTCAGAAGCGACGACGACGAGCAAAATCAGCGTGCCTCCGACGATGGGACTCCGTTAAATCTGAGCAAAAGTGGAGGAAATTCTGAAAATGACTCGGATTCCTTGGAGAATATGCGGAAAGAAGATGTAATTTATATTAATTTTTTAAACATTTTCCCAAAGTTTTATTTCCAGTCCTCGCCAAATAATTCCGTAAGCGATCGTGGCGGTTCGAATTCGAATTCTCTGTCTATGTCAATGGAAGGAGGGAGTAGTAGTAGTGGAAAGAATGATGAAGGATCAATGATGAATAAAGTGATGTCACTTATAGAAATAGCCAGTCAACAGTTCAAACATGAGAGGGAGGAATTGTGGAAGGAGAGGAGTAAGTAGATTGAAAAAAAAAGAGGCAAAAATTTGAATTTTTGTAGAAAATTTTTGAAAAGTTTTCATTTTCGGCGTGTTTTTCATTGTGATTCTAGTTCTCATTATGAATTTCCTTAAAAAATAACTCTAAAATAATACAAAATCGCAATTGAAAGCAGCTGGCCTAGAGATCGCTAACCCAAAATCCGAGAAGTTGACTTTTTATTGGCGCAGTGTTCCATTTTTTTTGCATTTTGTGAAGCCGAGGTGAAAGCCCTTTTCAGTGAATAAGGTACCTCGTTATTCTGATCGGCATAACAAGTTCTTAATAAAATACAAAAAAAAAGAGTTTTCTGACCGGATCTGACCGGATCTGACCGGAAGACACCAATTCTGATGAATAAAAAACACCAGCGCTATTTTGAATTGTTTTTTTTTGAATTTTTTGGACCTGCTCGCTAATAGCTTAAAAAAACGACAGGTAAAATGAGGAAAAAATGAGGAAAAAAAAATGAAATTTTTTTTGGAAATTCTAAAAATTCGAATGCTTTCTGACCCTTAAAGTTATTTTTTATTTTTCCATTTTAGAAATTTTTCTATCATAAATTTAGGAAGCTTCTGAAATTTCTCATCAGAAGTTCAAATTTTCTTTAAATTTTCTCTCACAATATAAATTATTTATCAACTTTTTTCATGATTTTCCTAGGCCACGAAAACTAGTCCTTCGAAATCCATTTGTGTTCTTCATTCTATATTTTGCGATTCTCTGTCTTTTGATTTCTGATTGGTGGCCTAGAATCCGACGAACCGTTGTGTTTTTCTTGCCAATTTTTTTCAGTAAAACTTGTGAAAACAGCAGAAATTTTTTGAAATCTAGGCCAGCGAGTTCTAGGCCATCAGTCTAGCTGCTTTCAAACGCGATTTTGTACCACTTAATGTTATTTTCGAGTAAACTCATAGTGAAAGCGGGAAATAGCAAAATTTTTTATTACTTTTTTTTGTTAATTTTCTAGGTCATGAAAATTAGTCTTACAACTCAAAAAACCATGAAGCAAAATCTAATTTTTAGACGAGATTCAAATCCTTCGTGAAAGTTTCCACAAAATAGTCCAAGAAGAGCGGGATTTACGAAAGAAATTGGATTCTCAAACAAGGAGAAGTGCTGCATTTGAGAAAAGATATAAATATGTCAATCGTCAATTACTTTTAGTTAATGCAGAATTAAGAAGATATAAAGAGAAAGAAGGTGTAAAAAAAGAAAAAGAAGGAAATGGGACGGATAATAATCAAATTGAAAATGATGGAAATGGAAATTCTGCTGTATACTTTAACTGAAAGATGTATTATTAATTTTTTGCAATTTCGGAAAGCAACGAATAAAGTTTTACACAAGCTATTTTTTTGTTGCGGTAATTTAGAAAAAAGTTATAAAAATTTTTTTGTCGAGAAAAATTTCTCAAAAAAAAATGTTTTTTTGTGTATTTCACGAACGAAATGTCTCAATTTATGAAAGTTCTCAAAATATTTTTGAAAAGCATGAACATTTTTTTTGCAATGACCATTTTTAATTGCAAAACTTTCGTTCCTTTCAGAAATTTTTAGGTCTTTTCTTCAAAACTAAAACCTACGGACTTCAAATTTTCGTTTCAAATTATTCCAATTTTTTCAAAATAAAAAATGCACTTTTTATTTGTTTTCGATGGATAATCCCAAAATAAAATATAAATTTTCTGAAATGTCCACGTTATTGGTCCATATCGTCCTATTTTCAGCTTCAAACTACCCTTCATGACCACTGATTTTTAATTTTTTTTATCACAAATTGTTTTGTTTTTTATTAATCCACGATATTAAGTTTGTATTTTTCTGCAAAATAAAAAAAAGTCTCAAAAATAGTAAATGAGTTCGTCCGGTCCGCAATTTCGCGTCACGGTGAACCTGCACAGTCAACATTAAAAATGACGCGGACCGGACGATTTTTTGTTCGAATTCGCTCTTACCGATCCGTGATTGCTTTCAAAGTTGGAAAAAGCAATTTTTGTTTTTTTTTACTTTTCAAACAATTTTCGATCAAGATCCGCCGGAACCGGAAGCTCAAAGTTCACTGAAAAAAAGTTATCTTTCGGCTCATTCATCAAATTTTTTGACATAACTCGAAACCAAAAATCGGTTCCTTCCCGTCCGTGTGATCCATCTTTTCTCGGGAACAAACTCAGATGATAAATTCCTCTCTTCTCATAACTTTTTCCGTTTTTTTCCGATTTTTTCGAAGGATCAGTTGGATATCTCTTCCACTCTCTCTTTTATAATCCATCATTCATCTGTCTCTGTGAGAGAAAAAAAGCTTTCTTTTTGATCAAAAGAAGATACCCCACAAAACCTCAAGTTTTTTCGAGAATTTATGTGTCTGATTTTCATGGATTTTTTTTTGCATCTGTAAGGATTATCGGTTTGTTGGATTGACTTTTTGAGTTTTTATTCAAAGTTTTTGCATGGGAATAAAAAAGGGATGCATTGGGGATTGATAAATAGAAAATTACGAATATCGAGACTACTGTAAAACTTTGAATTCGAACTGAAATTTTTTGGAAAAAAATTTTTTAATTTAAAAAAATGTTTGAAAAACGGAGAAAGTTTCTTATGCGTATCACGAAAGATTTATAGAGTTTTCAATTAAATTTCATGCCAGTTCCGATTTTTGGCAAAAATTAAAAGTTTTGCAGTATTTCTACCTTTTGAGGCGTTTTTTGGCTTTCCAAGTAAATAACATCTGGAAATTGAAAAAAAGATTCTGATATGTTTTAGAAAAAAAAAACTTTTTTTGCGAAAAATTTTGAAAAATGAATATATGTACCCTTCTGGTGGGTTCCAGCATGCAAACTTTGGAAAGTTTTCAGAGTCGTTTGAAAAGTTTTGTTGTTTTTAGAAAGCTCAGGATTGTATTCTCACGAATTCTCGTTCCACAACGCATTTTTAAAGCAGATATTATGATTTTTCTGGAAATCCGAAACTTTTCGGCAATTGCGAATTTCGAAAAATAGCTTTTTTTCTGAAATTTTCCAAATGAAAAAAGAAAAAAGACTTTCAACGAATTCGAGGCGGTTCTCATTTTTCGGTTTCAGGATATTACGAAGACACGAAAAAGTGAAGGTTCTGTTTAAAGGCGCAGAGGCAAATGTACGCGATATCTCGCCACGCTTACAGTAATTTTATTGAGTTATAGTCAACGGAAGCGTATGCAGACCAGCTCTAATGTCAACACCACCCACCTTTGTCATAATAGTACTCACTTTGAAGAGAGCGGTCAGACCTAAAGACAGTAAGCAATAAAATTACTGTAAGCGTGGCGAGATATCGTGGACATATGCCTCTGCGCCTTTAAACGGAACCTTCACTTTTTCGTGTCTTCGTAATATCAGAAGTAGTCTCTCTGCCAATCTTTAGAAAATGGCCCAAGTCTATCTGAAATGACGTTCCTTGTCAGAACCATACTTGTGATTCGGCGGGTCGATGGAAAATTTTGCCGGCCCAGCCAGGATTCAAAAAATTTGAAAAATTAGGACCATTTTTTCATTTCTTTTCTTGGTTTTGATGAATTTTCTGACTTTTACCTACTAGAATTATCCAAAAATTTTTCTTGAAAACGATTTCCCCCAATTATAGAAAAAAAAAAGACGAAAAAATTTTTTTAAGTACAAAAGTCTTCGACTCCACTGAAAGACCAGCCGACCGGGCCGAACCGGTAGGCATTTCTCAGCCCCATCACAAGTATGATCAGAACAACTACAATTTTTTAATTTATTTAATTTAGCAACGTGATCTGGTAGATAGCGCTCGAATCTTTCTAAATCCCTTGGTTTTTTGCAAGAACGTTGTTGCAAAAACATCAGAGCCCTTCTCCCCAATATTTTTTGATCTTTCTCTTTCTTATCACAATTGATATCAAAAAGAGATTCAGTGAGATATCAAGATTCCTCCCGATTCAAACCAACTGACTTTTTTCTTTCGATTCCACTTTTTTCTCTTTTCATTCCCCGTCATTTGGCTCCCAGAGTGGTGTCCATCCCTTTTCTCTCCCCCTCTTTAAATCGTCCCATTGACCTGATTTATTGAAAGGAAGCAGAAGCAAAGTGCTGCTCTGGCACTTTCTTTATCACCCCAATAAACTTCCAGAGAGCCCGTGTACTTTTTTTTTTGGTTGGTTGGTCCGCCATGCGAGAAATAGAGACAGCTGACTTTTATATATGTTATTTTAAACGTTTTTTATGGGTTTATCTGGAGAAGTGTTTTTAAAGGGATAAAGAATTTCTTTATTGTAACTCATACATTTTTTCAAACTTTTCAAATCCGGCTAAAATCGCGTCCGGTCCGCAATTTTGCGTCACTGTGTAAGTGCACAGTCGGCATTTTAATTGACGACACTTTATGGAATTTTGCTTAAAAATGGCGTTTTTTTGGCCTTCGAGAATGAATCGAAGTTTTAGATTAATTTTTAGAGAATTTTCTGCAGTTTGGGGTAACTACTCTTATTCTGTTGGTCTGCAATCGTAACACACACTAAATGCCTCTTTTTTTGCAGAAAACCAACAATTTTTTTCTGACTGTAAAAATAAGCAGAATACGCTGAGGTTTCCATCGAATCAAAAAATTTGTTCGATCCGCAATTTCGCGTCATGGTGAACTTGCACGGTTTGCATTTTAATTGACGACATTTCAAAAAACGTTTACCGAAAGAGATACATTTGAATAGCTGATTTGAAAAAAGCACCGAATTCCATCGAATTTTTACAGCCTCACTGTGACGCAAAACTGCGGACCGGATAATAAAAAACGGAAATTACAGCCATAAAATTCAAGCTTATCGGTTTTTAGCAAAATTTTCCCAACAAATACGATTCCGTGTATTTGTGTTCCAAATGTCATTTTTTCTCAAAGTTTTCGAAAAAAAATTTTTTTTCTTCCCAGAATATTGGTAAATTCCAGATGCTGCCCCACATCTCTCCATCAGTAGCGCTTAATTTATTCTACCTAATCCCCTATGTGATATCATCCCTACCAACACTGCCTCCAGAAAGTAAACATATTTGTGAAGGATTTGGGTGAGTTCATTCAAAGCTCGTTAGCATTTTAAATACCGTAAAACCTGAAATAGTGGTGCCCCTTTAGTAGTAGTGCCCCTCTGATAGTGGTGCCCTCAGAAGAAGTAGTTGAACAATAGTGGTGCATGCACCACTATTTCAGGTTTTACGGTAAGTTATCATGAATTAATTAGTCTTCCAAAATGAGGGCAAACCGCGCTCCATTGAACTCATTTTTTAAATTTTTTTGTTTTTCAGAAAAAAGAATTTTTTCGGAGAATTGTCCGGGCGCCCCTAAAACGCTTATTCTAAAGTATTTTTTTCACCAAAAATCGAAAATAAAAATAAAAATTCTGAGTTTTTATTTTTTGAGATTTTCAGCCTGCTTTTGGTCGAAACGATAGCTGAAACTGTCATTTTCAGCCCGTATGAGAACAGCAAAATTCGTACGTGAAATTATAATATTCAGTTACAGTTCTGATACGGAACAGTTCTGGTTAGGGACAGTTCCGATGAGGGGCACGCTTCTAGAACATAGCACCCATTTTCAGGTTCATTTCCTGTAAATGAGAAAAATGGTTTCAAAAAATCAACCGAGTCCAATGGGGCGCAGTCGCTCATCATTTCGGAAAAAAACTTTTTAAAAAACGAAAAAAGTATTTCAAGATTCAACTGGGCCGCAGAAATCCGTTGCTTACGAGAAGTGATCAACAATTGTGAGGATGGCGAGGAGAAAAGCCGCGGGTTGCGATCTTTAAACCCATCTCTAACCAATAATTACCCAGAATCCCCTACTCCAACTCCAGAATTTGGAAACCCTTATTCCTATCCTCGCCCCTACAGTAGGACTTACTATCGGCACTCGATTAGTCCTATTCGGCCACCAATTCCTCCCTCGGAAGGTTGTAATTGCAATCAGGAAATCAATAAAATGGAAACGAAATTTGAGAAAAAATTATATGAAGTGAAGATGAAGGCACAGCATGATACGGAAAAAGAAGTTGGAAAACTAAGAGATCAATTTGATATGGACTTGAGAAGTTATGAAAGGATTACCACGAAGGATATTGTTGAGATTAAGGTGGGAAAATTTTTTTTCAAAAAGTATTTAGAGAAAATTTGAAGAAAAACTAAACTCACATTTTTTTCTACCAGTTTGGGGGAGCATTTCACATCAGAACCGTGTCTCGCATCAGAACTTACATTTCACGTGAAGTAGATTTGATTAGGGACAGTTCTGACAGTTTCCGTTTCTCTCAATAATGAATCACTTTAAACCGTACAAGCGTTCAAGACATGGCCGAGTACAGGTGGATGGCCTAGAAAATAGAAAAAAAAAAGCGAGGCCATTTTGCATACTTGTCGGGTTCTAAGCCAGCAATCTGTACTCGGCCATTCCGTATTGTACCGTTCAGAGCATACTTGCACCTTTCCATTTTTTTTTCAATTTTCAATTTTCTTGGCCCGTTGCAAGTATGGTTCAGAGTGATTTTTGAGTGAATTCATAATTGAAAATGGGAAAAAGTGCGACTTTGATTATAATGAGTCTGAGTTCAGGTTTAAACGAGGTAGAATCAAGTATAATTTGAAAAAAAAAACTCAAAACTTTACAAATATTTGAAAAACCTCAAAATCAAAATTTGCTTTTTTTCTGAAATTCAAATAGATAGTTTTTCATTTTTATGCGACTTCGATTATTATTTCTATGCAATCTAAAAAAAAATTTCGATTTTTCCAAAATTCAGACTTAATTTTTTTTGGACTTCAAAAAAATTGATGAAATATTGCTTCGTTTTTGAAAGGAATTCAAAAGTAAGAACAAAATTTTCTGAAATCTTCCAAAAATGGGAGATACTGAAAATAATTACTGCTTTGAGAACATTTCTGAAAGTAAAAGTGCTCCATTGAACTTCACAGTGACAAATTGCGTATTTTTGTATTCTGAAGTGACAGTGTTTGCGTATGATACTTATATTTTGGCTACAGTACAAGAAAAACCTGTGATCATTACCTGTTTATTGCGAAATTCCATGACCAAAACTTGACCTCTGACAACCGGAAATGCCACCCTCGCGGTGGTTTCCGCTTATACCCCCCTTTTCAAAGAATGTTTTCTCCGTCAACAACACACGGAAATCATTCATGCGTGACGGGGGCAAAGATTTTGAGCACAAACATTTTGGAAAGTTTTTTTTGAATTTTAAGGGACCAACTTTTTTTCAGCGAACCTTGGATTATATGCAAGCACCACGGATAACTAATAATGATATGGAGTATTTCTTGATTCAGGTAAGTCAATAAGGTTAAAAAATCAGTGAAAATCAATGAAAATCGGGGAAATTCGGCCTAAAAATAAGCGGAATCTGAAAATAACAAAAAAGAAAAAGAAAAAAAGCTAGGTGGTATCGAACCCGGGACTCAAAAATGGTAGGCAAGCGCACTACCACTGCGCCACGTGAGAACCTTCTAAGTAAGGCACAAAGGGCGTCTTAAAGGCGGCGGATAACGTCTAATTACAGAAGCGAAATTTCAGAGTGAAAATAAAAATTCATTTGTCAGGTCCGCAATTTTGCGTCACGGTGAACCTACACAGACGGCATTATAATTTACGGCATTTTTTGAAATTTTGTTTCCAATTCGCCACAAATTACCATTTTCGAGGGAAAATAATTCAATTGTGATGTGACGGTGCATTGCGTACAATGCATTTTATTTTACGACAGTTCAATTTTTTTTTTGAAAAAAAGTTTGGATTCCCGCGCTTTTTATTCTCAACTACAGTATCCCATGAATTCCAGCGCGAAGAAAGTTGGTACACTGCATCGGAAAAATGCATTGGCTATGGAGCCCACTTGGCTTCCATCCACTCCCGACTGGAAAATGGTTTTGTGCAGAGACTTATTCCGGCGAATCAGACAGTTTGGATTGGTGTAAATGATATTCAGAAGGAGAACATTTTCAAACATTCAGATGGAACGCCGGTTGACTTTTTCAGATGGGATAAGAGTGAGTTTTTTATCTTTTAAAAAATTATTCGGAAATACAGTTTTTTTTTCGTAATCCCTACATAATTTTTCATGCTGAATCTGGTTTTGAACATGAATTTGCATCAAATCCACTAAAATTGGTACAAAATCCCGTTCGAAAACCGACAAAACGGTGGCCTAGAACAAACATCGGTTTGTCAAACTTCAGGTCAACAAATGCCGAATTTTTCAGAAGATGTTTCGAAAAATTTTAATTTTGTCGAATAATTTTTGATACCGCTCAAAAAATTCAATTTTCGGTAGCCGCGGCAAAGTAATTTTCTGAAGCGTTTCGAAAATTTTTGGGTCGAAAGTAGATTTTTCAAAACTTTTCGAATTTGCTTTCCGAAAACTATCCGGATTCTAGGCCACCGGTTTCTAGGTCATCTCAAATGAGATTTTGTGTTAGAGGTCGTCTGTTGAATAATTAGTTGTTCACTGAACTGAGAATACACTTCGAGAAAACACAATTTAGAGAAAAACTTTTTTTTCGGAATAATTTTTTTTTCAAAATTTATTCGTAATTCAGTAAATATTCGGTATCTTTATAGCAAGCTTTCATTTAGTTCAAAATTTTCAAAAGTCTCCACATTTTTTATACTTTTTTCACGATTCTCTCAGCGGTTTCGAATTGTCTGGTTTCTTAATGTCCTAGAGCCAATAACTACCGTAAATGCTGTAATTGAATTTACGGTTTACAGGATTTACAGTAAATCAATTAAAAGTATTTTTTCTCAGAACAACCAAACAACGAAGAACACAACGAGAATTGTGTTGAAGTCGATCATAATGGTTATTGGAATGATAAATTGTGCATTATTACTCGACCATTTGTTTGTAAGAAAAAGTTGTCATGATTGTCACTTTGTGATTTTTGAATTTCAAAATATTTTTTTGATTTTTGGAAAAAAATTTTCTTTATTTAATAATAAATATTTGTCCTGCCAAAAATAGCATATCAGTGATCACCGAGTATATGCTTTTTGATGCAGTTTTTCCGAAAAAAAATTGAAAAGTGATGAAAATACAAACAAATAATCTTATTTTTGACCCGTTTATTTCTGAAAGAAACAAAAAACATTTTTAATTAAAAAAAGTTGAAAAATTTAATGACAATGATGACGGGAGACGTGGCCTGATAGAGCCATTGCAATAGTGGCGATGATAGCGGAGGACAGAGCCAAGTAGGGTGAGCTTCCCATCTGGAATTAAAGAAATTATTTTCGATTTTTTTTTTGAATTTTTTTGAAACTTGATCAAAATCAAATTTTTTCCCAAAAATTCAAAAAAAAATTTTACTTACTCCACTACGGAAAAGCAAATTGTAACCGGAAGAGTTGACGGCGAACAAGATGAAAGCCACTGCTTCCATTATAACAATTAATGAGCATAGAAGTGAAATTCCATTGAAATTGTGACGAATCTCATGGCAGCATCCATGATGATGTACTTTGAAACTGGAAAATTTAAAAAAAAATGAATAAAAATGAATAAAACATTTTTTGGTGCTCAAATTTTTTCGGGTGTTTACAAGGAGGTGAAAGGCGCATCGAATTTTTTCAAAAAAAATTAAAATGAAAAAACTTGGTCTTTCAGTTCTAAGCTTCTATTTTTTTAAGTTAGTAGTCAAGTAGATAATTTTAATTCTTAAAAATTGAAAATAATTAACCTTCAACCAATTCGTTCAGTCCGCAATTTTGCGTCACGGTGAACTTACACGCTCGTCACTTTAATTGACGAAACTTACTGAAATTTTTGTGTCAAAAATGCGATTTTGATTTGATTTCAAAAAATTTTGAAATTCCATTTTTAAAGAATTCAAATTTTTGTGCAGGCTCACCAACACGCAAACTTGCGGACCGGACGGGACTCGTGCCTCACAGAAGTTGAATTTCAAAATTTTCCAAAAAAATTAATGTTGAAAAAAAAATCTTTTTCAACACAATTTTTGTTTTTCAAATTCAAATTTCGCATATCTGACAACAGTTCATAGCAAATTTATTTCTTGAGAATATTTTGAAAATTTTGAAAATTTTGAAAATATTTTGAAATATTCTATTTTTGAAAACTTCTTCAAAGAAATAAAAAATTCGAAAAAAAAAACTCACGCGGCGTGCAAGTAGATCAACATGAGTGGGAAAAACAATCCGAACGAAATGAACATCATCCAACTGGCCGCCGCAAACCATGTTGCCTCATTCTGAGAAAAAAATTTTTTTTTGAAAAATTTTTTTTTTACCAACCGAAGAATAGGGAACAATTCCAGTACTTGCAAAACTACCGTAACCTTTGACCGAATAAACAATCCAATTATCGGTAAAAGTGGCAACGGCGCATAAGACAAAGGCAATGAGAATAAGGATTCCGATTCCTCCGACTTTTGGTTGCGACATTTTCTTGAAAAAAAATTTTATTTTATTTTTTGAAATCAATAAAAAAATGAGAAAAGGTGTGAAAAAAGAATGATCATTTTGAGGCGTAAACTTCTATTTTTATTTATTCTGTTATCAATTTTTGCCGAGACTTATTTGCTCAATGACATATACTTACGTCAGTTTTTTCGTCTTTTACCCTCCAATGAATCACAATTTTGTGAAACATTTTGACATTTTGAGAAATAGAGAGAGTTAATACTCTGTCATCTTTGTCATTCAAGTGTATTTAGTTTGGTGATAAGAAAATGGGAAGTTTAAGGTCATGAATGAATGTTTTAGGGAGATGTTTCGTTGGTTTTAGGTGATGGTTTGGAAATGTCAAAGGGTTGGGAAAATGATAAAGATGCAAAACTGGTCTTTAAGATTATTCATTTAGGCAATAAGAAGACAAATTTTCTTATTTTGTATATTTAGAATCATACTTGCAAATTCTCCGGCCAGAATTCAAAAATTTTTGAAATTTTGAGGTCAATTTTCCGCATTTTTATACAAGTTCGATAAAATTCTTGACTTTTCCCAACTAATTATAGTCAAAACTGTTATTCAAAATGAAATATCACCAATTACTGAAAAAAAAACAGAAAAAAACATTTTTCTCGGTGCAAAAAATTTTGACCCCTTGCGGACCAGGCTCCGTTGCAAGTATTCTTTACGATACAAGATTGTAATTGAATGTAGTTAGATTGATGGCATAAATTTCTCCTATAACCCGGCAAATTAATCATTTTTATACTCTTTTTTTTTGTTTTTTTTCCATTGCGGCGCTTTAATAAAGGATTTTTTTGTTTTTATTCATTTGTTTTGTTTTCAGAAACGAAAATAATAAGAAAACGATCACAATAAGAAAAAACCAGACGGTTTCCGACGCTTCGCGCCTCAACCGCCTGGCTTCAGCTGGGGAACGCAATTTTGACTATGTGCATAGATAGCACAGAGCTTATCAGTGATCTTATCGGAAAACGAAAAAGACGGGCATCATCACGTCAGCATTCTCTATCGATCAGTGAAAACTTTATGAAAATCGGTTCAGTAGAAGCTTAGCTATGGCTCTGGATACACAGACAAACAGACACACGGAATCTTTATAGTAATAATAGTAAAGATATGAAAAAATTCTAAACCTTTTGAAATTTTTTTATATAATTAGTTGCTTTGAGTTTAGGTCGTATTCTTTTTTTTCGTTTATTACGAATCATTTTTTTCTTGTTCAATTTTCATACATGTGAACTTTCAATAAACTTTGATAACTGTTAAATTGTGATACCAGAAGATTGCGTTCATGTTTTCGGATCAAGTCTGACTAGGGAAGTGTTTGACGACACCGCTTACGAATTTGCTGAAAATTTGTGAACAGACTATATAAACCCTCCTGAATCCATTTCTGAAGCCAGTTTTGAAATTTTTATCTGAAAAAGTCTCCAAACTTACCGTGAGTGATAAAGGTTGATCAAAGAAGTGTTTTGAATTGGTTTGTAGGCTCTCTGGGTGCATAACAACACTCTGAATCGGATTTGAAGTCGTAGGCAGCTGATAGGTGTCTAGTAAAGGGCACTTCAAAAGGCCGAACGCGTCAAACTAAATTTAGAAAAGGATTCAGGAGGGTCAATAAACCCTACTAACAAAATTTCAGCAAATTCTTCCCTAGTGATAAAAAACCATTTATTGAGGGATAAAAAAAAACGAAAAGTACATCATAGTTCTGAATAAGTTGCTGTCGATTCCTGATTTGTGATTTCTCGGCCCGGCCCGTGGGTGCGTGTCTGAAAAAAATTTGAAAATTTCAGTCCTTTTTCGACATTTTCGTCGCTTTTTTTGAGCAGGGTCTGCCTAATTTGTGCATGAAAACAATTAAAATTTTCCAAAGAGCCCTGAAAAACGGAAAAATCTGTATCAAACATTTCCAAAAAATATGTGTTTTTTTTCAAAATCAGCGACTCTGTAGAAACTCTGGCCGGGACGCGGGAAACTGCTCGACCCCGCCCGGCCCGCGAAAAGTACGGTCGATTTTGTTACAATTTTTTTCGGGTTCTACGGATTTCAATTGGCTTTTTGTAGAAATTACAACATCTGTTGTTTAGTTTTGCAGAAAAAATTTCAAAATTGCAGAAAATCTCTCCTTACATTGCTTTTAGGTTTTCATAAATAAAGTGGAGTTCTTGTTCTTTTTCTGTCAAAAAATTAAGTAAATTGATTCCCAGGAAAACCAAATTGAAAGCACGAAGAAAGTGACGTCTGTATGTGTCATAACCCGTCTTCAACCGATAACAAAACGAATAAAAGAACCCATCGCATTTTCTTTTTGCACTCAATTTTTCCGTTTCCATTTCAAAAAATTCGAAAAAAAAATTCGAAACAATGTCGCGACCAACAGTCGGAGCCCTCGGAGTCCTTATTCTCGTTTCCCTTGTTTTATGTGCCGTTGCCACGTTTACCGATAATTGGATTGTTTATTCAAGCGATTGGTTTACCAATTTGAAAAATGTTGGAATTGTTCCGTATTATTCGGTAAGACTTTTTTTTTTGAAAATCATTTTCGATAAATGAAAAATTTTAGGCCAACCCAGGATGGTTCAACGCTGCCAGTTGGCTAATGTTCATTTCATTTGGATTGTTCTTCCCACTCATTTTGGTTTATTTGCATGCCTCGTAAGTTTTTCTTGTTGAATTTTCAGACAAAACCTTTGCTCCGAAAATCGGAAAAAATTTCTATGAAAATTCAAATTTTGATTTTATTTTTTCGTACACGGTTCAATTTTTTCTTTCGCACGCTTTCTTCCAACTTTTGAAAAAAATTCACTGAGTAGCGACTCACACTTGACTTTTTAATTGGAATTCTATCACAAGTGATGTTTTTGAAACGGCAATTTCATAAAATCTCGTCAGTTGGAGCGCCGACTGTGAATGTTCACCGTGACACAATATTGCGGACTGGATGAACAAAATTTTTTTCTGAAATTCCACGCGCATTGCTTGTGCGCCCGATTTCCATTTTTCACTTCCCTAGTTTGATTCCGCACGGCGCTCAATTTTTTTCGGTTTTTCATTTTTAGACTATCTAATTACTTTTGGACACTCCTAGCAGTAAGAGAGCTCACTTGAGCTCCAAAAAAGCCAATTTGAAAAATTCTTCAAGAAATTTATTCCAGATACAAAGTACACCATCATGGATGCTGCCATGATATCCGCCACAATTTCAATGGAATTTCACTTCTATGCTCATTAATTGTCATAATGGAAGCCGTCGCTTTTATTCTGTTCGCCTTCAACGCTAACTATTATACCCCGGTTTTGAGTGAAAATGTAAGTTTGCTAATTTTTTATTTTTTGACCTAATTTTTTTCGAAAATATAATCCTTTCGAAACCAAAATTTCAAAAATTATCTCACGACTTCAGATCGGAAGCTCCGCCTACTTGGCCCTTTCCTCCGCCATCGTCCTAACTATTGCAAGTGCTCTTTCAGGCCACGTGTCACGTCATCATTGTCATTAAAGTTGATTTTTATTATTATTTTTCATCGAAAATAAACGGGTTTTAAAAATATTATCTGTTTTTTTTTACTTCGAAATTCTGAAAATTCCACGTAAATTTTTTTTCAGAGGAAATTCAAAAATAATTCAAAAAAATTCAAAAAAAATTCATTTCGAAAGTTTTCATTTTTGACACGACGTTTTGTGTTGTTCAAAACAAAATGGCTTCGGTGTATGAGGTAAGCAATTTTTTGTGTATTTCGGTGAACCTGTAATAGAAGGGCACTGCCGTTTTGATTTTCATAACCTTCCTTGAATACTTGAACTGTTTTGAAGTGTTTGAAAAATTTTGAGGTTTTGTGCCGCTCATTGAAAATTTATAATACTAAATTTTGGATTTTTCAGGAGTTTTTCGATGTTTTAGAATTTTTCTTTTTTGAGCTTCCAAAAAATTCGACGAATTTTTGAAATTTTATGAAAAAGTTAATAATTTACCTCTAATAGAACTGCCTGTTCGGAAGATATCTCTCTAATAGAAGGGCATTTACAGAAAAGAAATTTCAGAAAGGGTGTTTTTATTTTTGAGAAATTTTTTTTGAAAACGTCTAAATTTTTGAAAATTCCTTTCAAAACCTTTAATACAAGAGCACTTCAAAATAAATTGTAGAAAATGAAAATTTTTGTTCTGAAAAATTTCTAAATGTCAAAAAAATTTTCAAGAAAAAATTCCAAAAATTATCGAGATCGTCGATAATTTCAACAGGAAAAGGGCCAAAAATTTTCAAAAAAAAATCGTTTTTAGTGATTTTTTTAAATACATTTTTCGAAAGTTTGGACCGTTTTGGTTTTGCAAGAATTAAAAAAAAATTTCAAGGAAAAATCCCAAAAATTTTCAAAAAAAAAATACCCAAATTTTTTTTTCCAGAAACTTCCAAATATCAACCACGACGACGAGGTGTTCGGTCTCCTCTACAAAATCATGACGTCACCAGTTCAAACGTTAATCAACGATGAAAATGAGCAATTCTACGAGTTGAGCACCGAAATTTCGCCTCAAGACGTGGCAATGCTCACCGGGAAAATGAAAAAGGCGTTTTTGGAGCAACCGGTGCTCCTGACAATCAATAATGAGCCGATCAATGTGGTCGCTGATATGCACGGACAATCGATTCATTTGCTTCGAATTCTGTTGTCGTGTGAAGCTCCGCCCACACAAAAATATTTGTTTTTGGGCGATTATGTTGACAGGGGAACTCAGAGTATTGTCGTCATTTGTCTTTTGTTCTGTTTGAGACATCGATATCCGAGTCATGTTTTTTTGTTGAGAGGCAATCATGAGGATGTGAATACCACTTTGAATTATGGGTGAGGATTTATGGTATAGTGCCGTTGTATTAGAGGGAAATTTTGCTAGGTTTAAAACGAGTTATTGCAAAATAAACATTGGATTTTGGCTTATTATATGGCCTAGAAGTGTGTGGCCGTGAACTAGAAACCTGACGAGGATTCAAAAAAAATTTCAAATTTTTAGGTTTTTTTCCATATTTTTTTTCACATTTTCTTTATGATTCTGATGAAATTTCCAATTTTTCAAAGTAAAAATGAGCAATTTTTTTTTGAAATTAGCACTCTCCATCACCTCGAAAAACAGTTAAAGCCCAAATATCTGGACAATTATTTAATTAACACTAAAGTTCTAGTCCACGGCCACACATTACTAGGCCATTCTAGACCATAATTCAAATTATACTTTTTATTTCGTTTTGAACCGATTTGATCATAAAAAGTCAAATTTAAATTATTGAGCTTTTGTTTTTGAAAAATAAAAACAACTTTCTTTTTTTTTGAAAAATTTTGATGTTAGTCAGATCTGATTTTTGTTTGTAATTAAAATGCAAGGTCCAAGACTAAACAATTAGATGAAAAAGTTATTTTATTTTTTTTTTGAAAAACTATTTCTATTCTGAGATTTTCATCTTCAGTTTTTCCCCAGTAAGCCCCTCCCACTCGAAAATGAAAACCCAAAACTTTTTTCTATAAAAGAAAAAAAAATACGCAAAAGTTGAGGATTCAGTTCACAACCTGTAGAGAAATAATAGGAAGTTTTGGGAAAATGATTCAAAGTCTTGTAAAAAATTTCAAAATTAAAAAAAAAACTTCAAATCTGATGAAATCTTTTTGAACGGTCAGTCTGGAAAGTTGTAAAACCCTCAAATCCCTTGAAATTCCAATTTCCAGATTCTACGATGAATGTGTTGAACAATGGAAAGAAGGAGATCTCGGGGAAAGTGTGTGGAGAATGTTTTTGGATGCATTCAATTGTATGCCATTGGCAGCTGTTGTCGGAGGAAAAGTGTTCTGTGCTCATGGTGGAATTTCGCCATGGATCGAGACGTTGGAGGATATTAATACGGTAATTTTTGTTTTTTCCGGCCTAAAAAACCCATAGCCGTCAAGTCCGCAATTCGGCATCACGGTGGTCTTGCACTTTAGTTGACGACACATTTTCAAGCCTTTATTTTGACAAAAATTTCAAAAATTGTTGTCAATTAAAATACCAACTATGCAGGTTCACCGTGACGAAATATTGCGCACCGGACTAATGTCTTTTTTCAAAAATTTTTTTCAAAAAATCGCCTCTCGTGGCCTAGAAAAAAAATACATCAGTCGAGCGCTATATCGGGCAGCTTTGGATGAAGTCCGCAACTTCGCGTGGTGATGAACTGATACCATAATTGACGACACTTTTTGAAACTAAATCAAAAAAACCAGTTTTGACTAAAATTTCATAAAACGTCGTCAACTCTAATGCCGACTGTGCATGTTCACCATGACGCCAAATTGCGGATCGGACAAATTTCAATTTTTTTTTTCGAATTTTTCCAAAAACTTGATTCAGATTGAACGTCCATTAATAGTCCCTGCGTATGGTTTGGCTTGTGACTTGCTCTGGTCTGACCCCGCCCAACCGGAAAGAAATGGTTGGGGCCTAAGCCATCGGGGAATCTCTTTTACCTATGGAAAAAGTGTTGTCGACGAGTTTTGTGCCAAAAATGATATCTCACTGGTTATCAGAGGACATCAGTTGTTCAAAGAGGTTTGGTTTTTCAAAGGGTTTTTTTGAAGTTTGGTGGCCGTGACCTAGAACTTTGGCCAGCAAAACTTTCTTTCAATTTTTTTTCCTTAAATTTTTTCCTATCTTTGAGTTCAAATAAATTGTAGAAAAAATATGAATTATAAGTTTATGAAGACTAGTATTTTGGTGGGCGTGGCCTAGAAAAAATTTTTCCGAGAATTTCTAGGCCACCAAAAATATTTTAGTCGAATTTGCTTATTCTGTACTTTGACTCATTTAAAAACCGAAAATTTCAAAGCTCAGAAGAAATACCATTTCAGGGAAATTCTAGGCCACAGCCACCAAAAACTAGTGCCTAGCAGGAGTTTTTTAGCAAACTTTTTGAACAAAACAATTTTGAAAATTATTCATTGATGGCCGTAGCCTAGGATTTTCAAAAAGGTTTTTCCGCCCGAAAAATTCAAAATTCTTCATCAATGACCATGGCCTAGAAATTTCAAAAACATTTTTCGTCCAAGAAAATTCAAAATCCTTGATTGATGGCCGTGGTCTAAAATTAAAAAAAAACTTGATTTCTTCCCAAAATTCGATGTTTCAAATCTCTTCCCCACCTAAGTTTTGGTGGTCGTGGCCTAGAATTTTCAAAAAAAAAATTTTTTCTTCCAATAATAACCATTTTCAGATGTACCCATATGGTTGTGTTCTCCGTTTCGGTGGCCGCCTCATCTCCCTATTCTCGGCTCTCAACTATGAAGGTCACAAGAATAACGGTTCAGTGCTCAAATTGGAATTTGTTCAAGCCAACAGTAGTGGAGTGGGCGGAGTCAATGGGGGCGGAGCCTCTGGAATGGGCGGAGTCTCTGGTGGAGGGGGCGGAGTCAAGGTGAAAGTGAAGCAAGTCCTGTTCCGATGCCGTCATTATGCCCCTCTGAAACCACACGAGATTTTGGCTTGCCGTGATTTTAAACAAATTCAGAAGCAGGAGAAAAAAAGAGGATCCAGATTAGAGAGTCTCATGAGTAAACTTTGAAAATTGGTAATGATGATAAAGATTTTTGTCTGGAAGTTTAGGTTTTTTTTCTGAAATTTTGTCTGAAAGTTTTATTCAGAGAAAACATTTTTTTCGAACCAATTTTCAATTTTTTCTAGAACTGTCTGGAAATTTTTCAGTTTATATACAGCACTTTTGAGAATAGGGTGTGAAAGTGCGCCCTAATGAGAAACGCATTTCGCTGCCTGGCCTAATGCAAAAAGTTGAATACTCAGTCAACGTTGTTGTAGAAACGTTGGATACTCAGCTCAGGCAGCTAAATTTCTCATTATGCAGGAAAAATTCCAGAAATGTCTGAAATTTTTCCTGCAATACCGGCTCCAGATTTTCGAGTTTACCTAGCTGAAGGTCCTGGAATTTGAATTTTTCGGTCGAAAATTTCGAAATTTTTGTGTCTGAAAATTTTCCTTTTTCTTTGAATTTTTTTTCTCAGAACAGGTCAAGTATTTCAGCTTTTGGTGGCCGTGGAATTTCTGAGAAATTTCTAGGCCATGGCTATCAAAAACTACACCAGCTCATTTCTCATCGGGCTTTTTTTCAGTGAGAATTTTTTCTCGGGATTCCAGTCAATTTTCAAAGAAAACTTACATTTTTTTTGCGAAAAAAATAATTTCAGTTACAATTTCAGTTTTTTTCAGAACTGTCTGAAATTTTGCTTTTCAAAATTTTCAGAATATTTTGCAAAATCGGCAGCAAATTTTCATTTTTGAAAACCCTTTTTTTTAACCTATTCAAGAAATTTTTGAGTTTTTAGAAAAAATTTTGTAATTTTCGAGTTTCAGATTTTTTTTTACAAAAGTCTGAAAAAATTTTTTTTGCAGTAAAAACTGAACTGTTTGAAATTCATGGTTCGTTATGCTAATTTTCTGACCATGGCCTTGGATTATTTGATAAAAATTATTTGTCCGGAATTTTTAAATTTTTCACAACACTATCGTGGGTAGGGTGGGAAAGTGCGACCTAATGAGAAACGAATTTCGCTGCCTGATCTAATACAAAAAGTTGAATACTCAGTCAATGTTGGTGTAGAAACGTTGGATACTTAGCTCAAGCAGCCAAATTTCTCATTAGAGCGCACCCAAATTTCCCGACAGTGCTGTGGTTTTTTTTTTGGATTTTTTTTTCAGAGTTCGCAGGCAATTCTCTTTCCGGAAAATTTCAAATTTACATTTTTTTCAGCCCTTTCGTTGGTTTTAGGTGATGGTTTGGAAATGTCAAAGGGTTGGGAAAATGATAAAGATGCAAAACTGGTCTTTGAGATTATTCATTTGGGCAATAAGGAGACAAATTTTCTTATTTTGTTTATTTAGAATCATACTTGCAAATTTTCCGGCCCGAATTCAAAAATGTTTGAAATTTTAAGGTCAATTTTCCGAATTTTTTAATACGAGTTCGACAAAATTCTTGACTTTTCCCAACTAATGATAGTCAAAACTGTTATTCAAAATGAAATATCACCAATTACTGAAAAAATAACAGAAAAAAACATTTTTCTCGGTGCAAAAAATTTTGATCCCTTTAGGACCAGGCCCCGTTGCGAGTATTCTTTACGATACAAGATTTTATTTGAATGTAGTTAGATTGATGGCATTAATTTCTCCTACAACCCGGCAAATTGATCATTTTTATACTCTTTTTTTTTGTTTTTTTTTTCCATTGCGGCGCTTTAATGAAGGGTGTTTTTGTTTTTCTTTATTTGTTTTGTTTTCAGAAACGAAAATAATAAGAAAACGATCACAATAAGAAAAAATGGGGAAAAATTCCAAAGCATTTTTATATACTTGTTGCTATAATTGCTGAATTTAGGTCGTATTCGTTTTTTTTTGCTTATTACGAATCATTTTTTCCTTGTTCCATTTTCATACTGAAAAACTTTCAATAAACTTTGAAAACTGTAAAATTGTGATTTCAGAAAATTTCGTTCAGGTTTGAGGAATAAAAAAAAATGGAATGTTCGATTTCAGACCTGTGAAATTTCGGGCCGTGGGCGCGCGTCTAAAAAAATTTGTAAATTTCAGTACTTTTTCGGCATTTTCCTGGCTTTTTTTGGCTGCATGATGTATTATGGCTGCATCTTGAAGACTTGGATTATGGCTGCATTGTGTATTATGGCTGCATGGCGTATTTTGGCTTCATTTTCAAAATATAGATTTCGGCTTCATTGTGTGTTATGTCTTCATAATGCATTTTGGCTTTACGGCACAATTAGGCTTTATTTCAAGAAATAGATTAATGAAAATATTCTTCTTGGTTTCAAACGAGAAACCAATTTCATGGCAGAAAATTGAAGATTTTAGTGTTAATACTCTCAAGAAAGAGACGGAAAAATGGAATAGCTCATGAAAAGAAATTAGGAATGTTTTCGTTTTTCTTGGAATTGATGTTGGAATGAATTCGAAAATAACAGAAACTTTGATAATGAGAACAATACATCGTTGACATTCAAACCAGGTGTTATTTTGAACACAAATAAAGCTATTTAGAAGTAAAAACGTTTAAAAAATCAAGAAATGATACTCATAAAACTCAATTTACAAAAGTTTGTGCCATGAAATTGGTTTCTCGTTTGAAACCAAGAAGAGTATTTTCAGTAATCTATTTCTTGAAATAAAGCCTAATTGTGCCGTAAAGCCAAAATGCATTATGAAGACATAACACACAATGAAGCCGAAATCTATATTTTGAAAATGAAGCCAAAATACCTCATGCAGCCATAATACACAATGCAGCCATAATCCATGTCTTCCAAATGCAGCCATAATACATCATGCAGCCAAAATACATGATGCAGCCATTCTTAATGCAGCCAAAATTCCTGCAGCCATTCTTTATTGGCCAAACTTCATAGATTGCTCCAAAGAGCTCTGAAAAACGGAAAAAAAAATCTGTATCAAGCATTTCCGAAAATTTTTTTTTTCAAAATCAGCGACTCTGTAGAAACTCTGGCCGGGACGCGGGAAACTGCTCGACCCCGCCCGGCCCGCGAAAAGTATGGTCGATTTTCTTACAATTTTCAAAAACTAATTTGAAAATAATAATCGTATTTCCAAGTTTCGATGGTTCTACATCATGGATGTCAATTGGCTTTTTGTAGAAATTACAACATCTGTTCTTTAGTTTTGCAGAAAAAAATTCAAAATTGCGGAAAATCTCTCCTTACATTGCTTTTAGATTTTCATAAATAAAGTGGAGTTCTTGTTCTTTTTCTGTCAAAAAATTAATTAAAATGATTCCCAGAAAAACCATATTGAAAGCACGAAAAAAATGACGTACATATGTGTCATACCTCGTTTTCAACTGATAACAAAACGAATAAAAGAACCCATCGCATTTTCTTTTTGCACTCAATTTTTCCGTTTCCATTTCAAGAAATTTAAAAAAAAATCGAAACAATGTCGCGACCAACAGTCGGAGCCCTCGGAGTCCTTATTCTTGTTTCCTTAGTTTTGTGTTCGGTTGCCACATTCACCGATAATTGGATTGTTTATTCAAGCGATTGGTTTACCAATTTGAAAAATGTTGGAATTGTTCCGTATTATTCGGTAAGATTTTTTTTGTTGAAAATTATTTTCGATAAAAGAAAAATTTTAGGCCAACCCAGGATGGTTCAACGCTGCCAGTTGGCTAATGTTCATTTCATTTGGATTGTTCTTCCCACTCATTTTGGTTTATTTGCATGCCTCGTAAGTTTTTCTTGTTGAACTTTCAGACAAAACCTTT
This sequence comes from Caenorhabditis doughertyi, assembly GCA_963572265.1. Taxonomy (NCBI): domain Eukaryota; kingdom Metazoa; phylum Nematoda; class Chromadorea; order Rhabditida; family Rhabditidae; genus Caenorhabditis; species Caenorhabditis doughertyi. The sequence continues at coordinate 17,624,554 of OY751555.1, forward strand.
GCTCCGAAAATCGGGAAAAATTCCTATAAGAACTTGAATTTTGATTTTTTTCCAAACACGGTTTTCTTTTTCAAATTTTTTCTTTTGAGCGCTTTTTTTCCAACCTTTGAAAAAAGTTCATTGAGTAGCGACTCACAAGGATGAATACGAGACTTTAGTCCAAATACCGAGTGATTTTTCACGCCAGAATGCACACGGTACAAGCCTTGGCCAAGGTGCAGTTCATTTGAGCACTTTTGCATTTACGTACGGAGTACTTTCATTTGAAGTTTTGGAATAAAACTCGTTGGTAAGGCTCCAATAAAGACAAAAAACCCCAGTCATCCCGTCCGGTCCGCAATTTTGCGTCACTGTAATCCAACGCAAAATTCACTGGAACTTGAGTTTTTTTTAAATTGAAATCCTATCACAAATGATGTTTTTGAAGCGAAATTTCATAAAATCTCGTCAGTTGGAGCGCCGATTGTGCAGGCTCATCGTGACGCAAGAATGCGGATCGGACAAGTAAACTTTTTTCTGGCATTTTACTTCTTCCGCGTTTATTAACATCTTCCGCGCTCAATTCAACTCGAGCGCGCGTGGCGCAGTGGCAGTGCGCTTTATTTTGATTTTCATATCCCCGGGTTCGGTTCCACCTGGTGGCTAACTTTTTTAGTTTTCTATTTTCGGAGTGACTAGCTTCTTTTTGACACTCCTAGCAGTAAGAGAGCTCACTTGAGCTCCAAAAAAGCCAATTTGAAAAATTCTTCAAGAAATTTATTCCAGATACAAAGTACACCATCATGGATGCTGCCATGATATCCGCCACAATTTCAATGGAATTTCACTTTTATGCTCATTAATTGTTATAATGGAAGCTGTCGCTTTTATTCTGTTCGCCTTCAACGCTAACTATTATACCCCGGTTTTGAGTGAAAATGTAAGTTTGCTAATTTTTTATTTTTTGACCTAATTTTTTTCGAAAATATAATCCTTTCGAAACCAAAATTTCAAAAATTATCTCACGACTTCAGATCGGAAGCTCCGCCTACTTGGCCCTTTCCTCCGCCATCGTTCTAACTATTGCAAGTGCTCTTTCAGGCCACGTGTCACGTCATCATTGTCATTAAGTTTTTTAATTTTTTTTTTGGTTTTTTATTAGAAATAAACGGGTTTATTCTTTGTTTTTTTTTATTCAAAATTTTGAAATTACACGTGAAATTTTTCAAAAGAAAATTCAAAAGTAATTCAGAAAAGTTTATTTCGAAACTTTTCATTTTCTGACACGACGTTTTGTGTTGTTCAAAACAAAATGGCTTCGATGTATGAGGTATGTACTCAGTTAGGTTTTTTGCAGAGCCTGTAATAGAAGGGCATGAGGTTTTTGATTTTATTTGTTTTTTTGCAAATTTGATAGTTTTTTTTTCGAACTTTTTGAAAAGTTTCGAACTATTCTGAAATTTTTTGAAAATACCTTACAAAACCTCTAATAGAAGAGCACTTCAAAAAAATTGACGAAAATAAATAATTTTGTTCTGAAAATTTCGAAATTCCGCAAAATTTTCAAAAAAAAAATTCTCATTTTGGTGCATCATCCAAATTTTTCACTGAAAATGGACCAGAAAAAATGATGCTACCCCTAATCAGAACCGGACAAACCAGAACTTCCTGAATCAGAACTGTACCTTATTAGAACTACCCGGATGGAAACTGACACTATTTTGCTGCAATGGCCTACAAGATGTGAGAAATGTCCTAATACGAGCATCTGAAAATTTCTTATCCGGGCGGTTCTTAAACGGGCGGTTCTAGTAAGTGTCAGTTCTGATTCGTCCAGTTCTGATTAGGGCTAGAACCCAAAAAAAAAGATGGGACGATATTTTTTTTGTTGGTTTTTTGAACATTCTCTGACAGCTTGGAAAATTTTGATTTGAATTTGGAAAAAAAATTTCAGGAGAAAAAACCGAAAAAATTCCAAAAATTTTCAAAAAAAAATCCCAATTTCTTTCCAGAAACTTCCAAATATCAACCACGACGACGAGGTGTTTGGTCTCCTCTACAAAATCATGACGTCACCAGTTCAAACGTTAATCAACGATGAAAATGAGCAATTTTACGAGTTGAGCACTGAAATTTCGCCTCAAGACGTGGCAATGCTCACCGGGAAAATGAAAAAGGCGTTTTTGGAGCAACCGGTGCTCCTAACAATCAATAATGAGCCGATCAATGTGGTCGCTGATATGCATGGACAATCGATTCATTTGCTTCGAATTCTGTTGTCGTGTGAAGCTCCGCCCACTCAAAAATATTTGTTTTTGGGCGATTATGTTGACAGGGGAACTCAGAGTATTGTCGTCATTTGCCTTCTGTTCTGTTTGAGACATCGATATCCGAGTCATGTTTTTTTGTTGAGAGGCAATCATGAGGATGTGAATACCACTTTGAATTATGGGTGAGAGTTTGGGATTTAGTGCCGTTGTGTTAGAGGAAAGTTTCGAAAATGTTCAAGATTTTCTACTTTATTATCAAAACCAGATCGGTTTAAAACGAGTTAGAGCAAAGTAAAATTTGGATTTTGGTCTATTGAAATGCCTAGAAATGTGTGGCCGCGGACTAGAATTGTGGATTTTAAAAGTTTTAAATGGTTCAGTCGGGGGTAGGAAAGCGCGCTCTAAAGCTAAGTTGATGATTTCGCTGCGTACCTAAATTTCGGGCGCATTTTTTCAACCGAATTCTTAGGTAAATGAAGGGAAACTCCTATCAAACTTTTTTTTAGAATTAGGGCGCGCTTAACTATCCTCGCTGGGTACCGGTGTGATGATTGTTTATTTACTAGTCCACGGCCACACATTTCTAGGCCATTTAGTAAACAATAATTCGACTTTTACTTCACTCAAGTCAAAATTGAAACTTGTTTTGAACCAATCAGATTATAACATAGTCTTTGAAAAAATTTTGAAAAATTTTTTTCTTTAATTCAATTTTTTTTTTTGAAATTTTGAACTTTTCTGTACTTGAAAAAAATTTCTCGAGATGGAATTCTCAAAATTTGAGGTTCCCGGGTATAACCAGTAGAAAAATCAATGGAAATTTCTGAACCAAGCCCAAAATAACTCGATCTCCCTAAATCCCCGACAGCAAGATTTTCCAGATTCTACGACGAATGTGTTGAACAATGGAAAGAAGGAGATCTTGGTGAAAGTGTGTGGAGAATGTTTTTGGATGCATTCAATTGTATGCCCTTAGCGGCTGTCGTCGGCGGAAAAGTGTTCTGTGCTCATGGTGGAATTTCGCCATGGATCGAGACTTTGGAGGATATTAATACGGTACTTTTTGTTTTTGCTGGCCTAGAAACCCCATTAGCCGTCCAGTCCGCAATTTGGCGTCACGGTGAACAAGAACTTTAATTGAGGAAACTTTTTCAAAACGCATCCAAAAATTATATTTTTAAACGAAAATTTCATAAAACGTCGTCAATTCTAATGCCGACTGTGCATGTTCACCGTGACGCAAAACTGCGGACCGGACAAATTCTTGTCGAATTTTTCCAAAAACTTGATTCAGATTGAACGTCCATTGATTGTCCCTGCTTATGGTTTGGCTTGTGACTTGCTCTGGTCCGACCCCGCCCAACCGGAAAGAAATGGTTGGGGCCTAAGCCATCGGGGAATCTCTTTTACCTATGGAAAGAGTGTTGTCGATGAGTTTTGTGCCAAAAATGATATCTCGCTGGTTATCAGAGGACATCAGTTGTTCAAAGAGGTTTGATTTTTGAAAGGGTTTTTTTGAAGTTTGGTGGCCGTGGCCTAGAATTTCGGCCAGCAAACTTTTTTTTTCAGTTTGGTTTTTTTTCATCAAATTTTTTGATTTCAAAAGAAAAAGTTTTAAAAAAATCAAGCTGAAAGCACAATAGACCACGCTCATAAAAAGAGAATAGCATTTTGGTGGTCGTGGCCTAGAAAATTTTTTCTAGCAAATTTCTAGGCCATCAATAAATATTTTTTGCGAATTCGCTTATTTTTCACTTTGACTCATTTCAAACCAGAAAATTTTGAAGTCAGGAAGAAAAATTCTTTTCAGAGAAATTCTAGTCCACGGCCACCAAAAACTAGTCCCTAGTTGTTTTTTTTGCAATTTTTGCATTTTTCGACCGTAAAAATTCAAATTTTGAAAAATTCTTGTTTGGTGCCCGTGGCCTAGAATTTTCAAAGAAAAATTTTTTTGACCATAAAATGCAAAATTTCAATTTTCTTCATAGGTGGCCGTGGCCTAAAATTTCAAAAAATATTTTATTAAATCCCAAAATTCAAAGTTTCAAATCTTTGCTCGACTTAATTTCTGGTGGCCGTGGCCTAGAACTTTCAAAAAAAAAAGTTTTCTTCTTCCAAATTTACACATTTTTAGATGTACCCATATGGTTGTGTTCTCCGTTTCGGTGGCCGCCTAATCTCCCTATTCTCGGCCCTAAATTATGAGGGTCACAAGAATAACGGTTCGGTGCTCAAATTGGAATTTGTTCAAGCCAGCAACAGTGGAGTGGGCGGAGTCAATGGGGGCGGAGCCTCTGGAATGGGCGGAGTCTCTGGTGGAGGGGGCGGAGTCAAGGTGAAAGTGAAGCAAGTCCTGTTCCGATGCCGTCATTATGCCCCTCTGAAACCACACGAGATTTTGGCTTGCCGTGATTTTAAACAAATTCAGAAGCAGGAGAAAAAAAGAGGATCCAGACTTGAGAGTCTCATGAGTAAACTTTGAAAATTGGTGATAGTGATAAAGAAATTTGTCTGGAATTTTTCGTTTTTTTTTTCTAAAATTTTGTCTGAAAGTTTTATTCACTAGGGACTTCTTTGAACTCGCCGATCTAGAATGAGCTGCAAGTTGGCGTACAAACTATATCGACTATGCTGATTCCATTTTTGAAGTCAAAATCTGCTAATGGCGTTTCTAGGTCATGGTTTACTAGACCATGGGACACTTGTAAAATTTTTGAGCTCAAATTTTTTTTTCAAAAACATTCCAAAAGTATCAGAAAACAGTCGGGAGTGTTTCAGTTAATGTTTTGACACAATTTTACGACTTTTAAAGCACTGGAAGTGGAAAAAATGTAAAATTTCTGGAAATGAGGTCTAGTAAACCATGACCTAGAAACGCCATTAGCAGATTTTGCCTTCAGAAATGGATTCAGCATGGTCAATATAGTTTACACACCAATTCTGAGCGCAATCTTGATTGGAGTGTTCACAGAAGTCCCTATTCAGAGAAAACATTTTTTTTGAACACAATTTTCAGTTTTTTTCCAGAACTGTCTGAAAATTTGATTTCGTCTGAAATTTTTTTTTTTAGTTTTTTACAGTACTTTCGGGAATAGGATGTGAAAGTGCGCTCTAATGAGAAACGCTGCCTGGCTTAATGCAAAAAGTTGAGTACTGTTAAAGTTGAGTACAGTCAATTTTTGTGTAGAAACGTTGAATACTCAGCTCAGGCAGCCGAATTTCTCAACAGGGCGCATTTTCCTATCCCATCCCCGATAGTGCTGTTTTTTTTTGAATTTTTTTTTCAGAGTTGCCAAACAATTCTTTTTCCGGAAACTTTCAAGTTTACAGGTTATTCAGTCTTACAAATTTCACGATTTTTTCCAGAAATGTCTGTAATTTTTTTTGCAATACCGGCTCCAGATTCTCAAGCCTGAGAGCCCTGGAATTTGAATTTTCCGGTCAAAAGTTCTGAAATTTTTGTGTCTGAAAATTTTTATAAGATTTTTGGATTTTCTAAACTCTTTGGCTATTCTTTTCAGATAAGTTCAAATTTTCAGACAATCAATTTGAGCTTCTGGTGGCGGTGTTCACAATTTTTTTTTCAATTGCTCAGTTTTTTCCTAGAGTTCGGAGAGAAAATCCAAGCAGAAAACGTTTTAAAGACCTGGGCCACGGCTACTCGGGACTAGTTTTGATGGCCGTGGAACTTCTGGAAAATTTCTAGGCCACGCATTCCGAGAAGCGCTCAGTCCGTTTCTGATCGTGTATTTGAGCCTTTTTTAGCCCAGGTGTTTCGTTTTTCCGGCTTTCGGTCAATTTTTCAAACTTTTTCAAAATAGAAACTAAAAATTTTGCGAGAAAATAAGTCATTTACCGGTTTATTTTAAGTAGGGGGGCAAAACCGTGAGAGAGAAATCAAGAGAGAGCAAAAAGTTATTTCAATGGTATAAGGCAAAGGAGTGATGGTTTAAAAAGTTAAAAAAGACAAGAAAATATATAAAAATAAAAATAAGGGGCAAAAACTCGGGAATTAAGGATGAGGATCAAGTGATGCGCAAGTGTGGTGTGAAGAAAAAACGGGGATTTTTTTTGATGATGATGAAAAATAGTAAAAAATGAAATAAATGGGCCTAAAACAGGTGAGAAGAAGGGATGGAAAGATAGAGGTAGGCAAGTGCGCTCTATTGAGAATTCCCGCGAATTTTCAAGCGTTTTTTCAAGAAAATAAGGCCGACAAAACGAAAATTTTCACATTTTTGGATTTTTCATGTTTTTCAATAGAGCGTGCTTGCATCCCACAATCTTCCCTACACTATAAAAAGGGTGTCTAGCGCTTGAAAATAGTACAAATAACGGTCATATTATCGCATCCGGTGCCGTCGCCCTCTGTCGAATCGGCCAAACACGCGTCGCACAGAGCGTCACACACGTCGCCACCCGTCTTCCCTTCGGCCAGCATTTTCCGAGCGAAATCGACGACTTGTTGAGATTCCATCGAGTTCCAAATGCCGTCACATGCCACGATTAGGAACTCGTCTTCTGGGGTCAGAGTCTCGATTTTGATGTCCGGGTGAGCGCTGGAAATTGGGGAAGGATTAGGGGGATTGAAAGGGTACTGAGGGCTGGAACTCGAGGTTCCAGGGCTGAAAACCAAGGTTCTAGAGCTGAAAACTAAGGTCCCAGGGCTGAAAATTGAGATTTTTTGAGTTGCTGTTCATGGGCTCGAAATAGAGGATCTAGGAGACAAACTAGGACTAGATCGTGGTGCTCGAAAACGAAATCCCAGGACTAGAAAGCAGAACTCTACGACGAAAACCGGGGTTTCGACTGCTGAAAATCCAGATTTTGAAGCTGAAATTCGAGATTTTAGGGTAGAAAGTCGAATTTTAGAACTGAAACCCAGGGCTTTATAACTGAAAATTGAAATTTTATCACTGGAAATTGTGAATATAGAGCTGTAATTTGGCTTGAATCCGCCAGAAATTGAGCATGGAAAGGGCTAAAAATCAGAGTTCTAGGGCCAAAAATCGTGGTTTTTAGGCTGAAAATCGTGATTCCAATACTGGAAATTACTATTGTGAAGTTCAAAATAGGATCTCAATGGCTGAAAATCAGAGTTCTGAGTTCTAAAATGGGGATTTTAACGCTGAGAATCGTTATTCAATGGGTTGTGCGCAGGACTCGAAATGATCAAAATTTCGCATAAAATCGCTGAAAAAGTCTTCTAACACTTACGTGATCATCTGATCCTTAAGCTCCAAATTCTGATTCTTCTTATACGAGTGATCGCCAAGAGCACGCGACAAATTCAACCCTCCATTGACACGTCCATCCTCAATAGCGCCACCAGCAGCATGAATTCGATTCGTCTCCACTTCGTCCTCTGGCTTATGATCCACCGACAAGTCCACCGCTTTTCCAGCACGACACAGAATGGCGCGAGAGTCTCCGGCATTGGCAACGATCACCTGGTTATTACCCATAAGGACCACACAGGCGGTGGTTCCCGAGTCTTCGCCTGGCACTTCGCCAGCTTTTCCGAGCATCATTTGTTCGAATTCCGCCTCTTCCAATTCTTCGTCGGATTGCTCCTCGTCTTCGGCGCCTTCCTCTTCCTCGTCGGCAACGAATTCCTGGTCAGAATCGTCTTCGTCTTCTTCTTCAGCGGGGGCGGGATTTTCTTGGACGGTAGCGCTGCAAAATAGGGTATTTGTTATGTAAAATAGCGATTTAGACAATGAAAATAGGCTTAGAAGGGTGCTTAGGGCTCTGGAACAGGTCTGAGACCGCGCTCGGCCTGATCTATGTTCTAACATTTGCAGGACCGAATGTGGTACATTTTTCAGACGACACGGATGGTCAAGATCTGACTAGGATCTCCATGGCCTTCCAATGCGTGGTGTGAGTCATTTGAAAGCTAAATCCACGCTGGTAACGAATCTGGAGTCAGTTTACCTACTGATTTCGGTCAAAACCACTAGTTTGGAAAGAGGGGAATTTGACGGAAAATTGATCGGAATTGAAGTCAGAACTCGCTTTTGAACGGCAATCAACCAAAAAAGACTTCAAACCCGTTATCAGCGTAGTTTCAGCTTCCAGATAAGCGAAAACACGTCTTGAAAGCCCCCCTGACAGTCATTCTCTAGCCAAATAGCGCTTTAGGCTCTCAAAATAGGCCCAACTTGCAGATTCTCACTGTCTGAATTCATGGATTTCTACGTCAGAAAATGACGCTGATGTAGCGTTTAGGCCCTGAAATCAACCTCAAATAGCAGGTTTTTCGCAAAAATTCAGCTCCAAAATGTCAAATTCCACGGTTTCCTCACCTAGAAGAGCTGCCAGCGGCCTCAGACTCGCTAGATTTAGACTTTTTCGCTTCGGATTGTATGGGCGACTTGCTGCATCGCTTTTGGACCTTTTTCTTCTTTTCGGCGGTCTCCTCTGGAGCTTTTTCCTCTGGCAAAGCGGCCTCCTGCTCCGGGACAGCAGCGTCCTCTCCTTCTGGTTCCGGGGCCTTTTCAGCGGCGGCTTCGACAGCTTTCTCGGCTTCTCCTTCTGGTTTTTCAGCGGCTCCTTCCTCCTTGGCTTCAGCGCCCTCTTCCTTGGCTTCAGCTCCATCAGCTCCTTCCCCCTCCTCCTCTTCTTCGTCCTCATCAGAAGAATCCGAGTCGTCATCTCCACGTTCCATAAAAGCCGAAAGAAGCGCCTTGCCAGCAAGAGCCCCACCGTATCGCTTCAACAAATCAGCCAACGGAATGCCCGACTCCTCAATAGTCCCAATTCGATCCGCCTCGTCTTCAGAATCATCCTCTCCTTGTTTAGCCTTTTTCCCAGCTTCATCTCCACCGGACAACACCTTCAACTCTTTCATAGAATCTTCGGATCGAATATGATCGTCAAAATCGACGAACGCCGTCTGAAGACACGCCCCGATGTCGTCGTGCTCCCAGAACTTGCGCTCCTTCAGAAAATCGGGGAATTTCGTGGAGGTGAATTTGGCCACTTCGGTGCCACCGTGACCGTCGTAAACGGCGAACATGTGCCATCCGGTGTGAAGGTCGACGACGCAATTGTGCGCGTCTTCTTGAGATGCTCGCCATCCTTGCATTGTTGTGCACGCGTAGGTGAACCCATCGCCAGCGCCCTCCTCCTTCTCCTTCTCGACAATCGGCCTGTTCAAGTAGGCTCCCATTATTTCATAACCTGTAAAAACTGGTAACTTTAGGATTGAACAAGGGTGGGAAACGGAGGTTTCTAAAAAAAAAAGTGGACAAAATAGGATTTTTGGTTGAGAAAGGGTTAAAAGCGGCGTATTTTTCGAAGTAACAAGATTTTGGGCTCAAACCTCGCTAAAAAGCTGCCTAGATTTCGACGTCTGAGAAGGCGTATTCACACCTAAAAACGCCTTAGTTCGGCAGATAATGGGAAGAAAAATTGCAAGATTTGGACCTAAAATCGGTTCGAAAAGCGGCGGTTCAGTATAAAAATGCGACACAATCTAAATTTAGGCTTGAAATCGCCTTTTCAGCCCAATTATACAAAAATTTGAGTTTTTTTTTATCGCGCTTTTTTCGATTTTTCGGACTCCTATTTTTCTAGAAATCAAAGTTTTGATAAAAAATCGATGCCATTCTCACTCAACAATGACGCTAATCCATGTTTTGGGCTGAAATTTTTGAAAAATATCCGGAAATAGCAGGAAATTAGAATATTTTTCCGCCGGAAATTGCGTTGCGGCAGAGATTTTGCTATGGAAAATTTTCGTTGATAATTTTGGTCTTTTTCGTATAGCTGAACGCTTGAAATTCTGATTTTGAGCTCTCGGGACGAAAAAATAACGAAGAAAGCAGCTGGCCGATTCCCGCAAAAATTGCATTTTTCCCCAATTTTTTCGTCGGAAACCGGGAAATTATAAAACACTGAGTGTAAAAAGGGCTTTTTCAAAGAATTTCGACGGTTTTGACACCGAAAACCACTTTGAAAAGCGAATTTCAAACCAAAAACCGTTTCGTTGGGTTTCTCGATGAAGGAATGCATTTTACGCCATAAAACATTTAAAACCCCTAATTTTCGACGTTTCTTTCACTGTAAACCACACTAAAATTTCAATTTTCAGCTCGAAAAACGAGAAAAATCGAAATAAAAGAGCACCTGGCCTATTTTCATTGAAAAACGCCTCACCACTCAATTTTTTCACATAAAAACTGCAAAACAATAACATTTTATTAATTTTTTAATTTTCAAAGCAAGAAAATTCAGAAAAAATGAGAAGAAATCCAGAAAATTTGCCGGGAACAAATTTCAAATTTCAAAACGCGGTTTTTTCATTTCTAGGCCATGGCCTCGAAGTTCCTCGGAGGCCGCGGCCATGCGTTGCAAGCGCGCTCCATCGCTCTGAAGGAATTTTTTTCAAAGAAATTTTCTTGCGAAATTTCTGAATGACTCACCCCTTGATCAACTAGTTTAGAAAATTAATTCGAATTAGAAAAATAAAAAATTTTAATTAAAAGAAAAATAAATTCAGACAATGCGATGCCCTCGCTAGTCGCATTCAATCGGCAATGGAATATCGGAAGCGACGATTTTGTGTTTCCCGAAATAACGGAGGCGTTGGTTAGAATATCATGGTAATTTTTATATATTTTTTTGCATTTTTATAATAGAAAAAATTGATTTTTAACGATTTGTTGAAAAAAAATTCATTTTTTTTTCCAGGGTCGCTTTCGGAGTTTCCGTCTTTGTTTTTCACTTCCCACTAGCGTGTTCCACTCACAATTTGACTCTTCAATTTCTAGGACTTCTTGTCATTAATGTGATTACTATATTTTTAGGTGAGTTTTTGAAAAAAAAAACTTTTAAAATGTGAATTTTTATGATCGAAATCACAGAGATTTAAAGCGAGTTCGAGCAAAGTCGAATGTGAAATTTGGCACAGAATTAATAATTTTCAAATTTTTCATTCAGTTTTTGTTGGATTTTTACTACGGTTTGCTGATTTAAAAAAATTAAAAAAAAATAAAATCGAAAATTTTTCTCTAAATTCCTGAAGTCTTTTTTTCAGGAAAATTGTATTTTCAGCTGTTTCAAACTGCGCATTCCAACCAGTTTTGCTCGAATTTGAACATTTTTTTACCCATCTTAAATTAGCTTCCAAATAAAGAAAATTTTTTACGATAAAAAAACGATTTTTAAAGTTGATTTCAAGAACATTTTTTCTCGTTTCGAGCGTTTTGAAAACTAAAAGAGTATATTCCAGCCATTTGTGACAAAAATTACGTAAAATGCATTATTTGAATTAAATTTCCCACAATTTTGAGCCCCCGCCGTAATTCTAGTCCACGGTCACACATTTCTAGGCCTTTTAATAGACCAACGTTTGAATTTTACTTTGCTCTGTCCCGTCTTAAACCGATTCCGATCATAAAATAGTCATTTTCCTTCAAAATTTTCACCAAAAATTCACTTTTTTCAGCAATTCTAACCGCTGTCATATCGGGCCGAGGTACAATAATGGATTCGGCGCCGCGGAGATTGGTTCCACGATTACTGTATATAAGACTTCCGATTTTTATCACTGAAATAGCACTAACAATATTAGCAACAATTCATGCATTTAGTGAGTTTTTTAAAAGAAAATTTTAAATCTTTTAAGCATAAAGGTCTATTCTGAAGACTTTTCTGGTAAGTTTGGCCTGAAAACTTCAAAAAATGACTTCAAATCAACACTTTTTTCTCAACAACCCGTTTATTTTGCACCAAAAATTGTCTGTTTTGACCGAAAAACGAGCAAGAAAATAGTCTTTAAAAATTTTTTTTGTAAAGTTTCTGTTTGTTTCGGGAAAAAACGGTCTATTTCAACCAACTTTTGTCAAATCTGGCCGAAAATTTTTTTTTCTCACTCAAAGTTCAAAATTCCCATTTCAGAATCCACTGCCGGCGGTGAGGGTTGCGATTTTGCCACAATTGCGCGTGTCACAATAGTTCTCGAATGGATTCTTATCGTTACTGCTTTCGTCGGCTTAATTATAGTCTTTCATTTGACTGAAAATGAGGTTGAGGATGGGGCGACAATGGCGCAAAGATCGTGGAGTCGGAGGATGAGAATAGTAAGTCGGACATTTGAGAATTGGAAGAAAAAAAAAGAAAAACTGAAAAAGATTGTGCCGTATCGTGAAAACTGTGTTAGAAGGCTCCTCTAATAAAATAGTCTCCAAAAGCGTGCTTGGAACAAAAGAAGAGCCCCTTCAATAGAAGAGCCCTCCAGCCTGTGTATTTCCTCTGAAAAATAGTCAATTTTGTCAAGTTTTGTACAGTGAGGAAATTTTTCCCGAACAGGAAAGCTCTTCCAATATGAGAACCATTAAAAAAAACACAGCTTGAAACAACAAAAGAACATGCTCTTATAATAGAGTTTTTTACAGTATTTTCTGCGTTGGCGGTTCTGGAACTATGAGTTGTGAAAACCGTTTTAAAACCGAGCTGAAAAATTTCTCCGACAATTTTTCATTTTGAATTTTGAAAAAAAATTTAATTCTCTATTTTCACTGTTTTCCAAAAAAAAAGTTAATTTTGGCCAAAATTCGTAAGAAAAAAGACAATAATTTGACAGTTCTACCCCTAATCAGAACTGGACGAATTAGAACTTTTCAGTTAAGAACTGACCCTTAAGAGAACCGACCGTTTAAGAAATGCCCCGGATAAGAACTATTCAAATGCTCGTATTTGGCCACTTCCACTGCTTGCAGGCCATTGCAACAAAGTTGATTCAGTTCTTATCCGGGCAGTTCTGATTCTGGACAGTTCTGATTAGGGATAGCACCCTCAAATCGACTTTTCGATGTCAAAATCTTGTTCCCCGATTGTTCATTGTCTTATCCCAAAACTCCTGAAAAAACTTTTTTTGCCAAAATAACCTCTTTTTTCCAGTTCAAAATCACGATTTTCCCAGCAACTCCTGGGAAAATTACCAAAAACCTATAAAAAATCCCATTTTTCAGTTCAAAATCGGCCAAGACCAATCAATGCGACAAGCCCTCGATGACCTGGCAATCCTCGTTTCCTCCTTCTTCGTAGACTCTGATATAGTCCCGAGTGATGTGCTCGCCGGCCTCCTTCTGACTTATCACTCCCCAAATAATCAATATCCGCCGGTAAAAGAAAAAGAGGCGGGGCCTCGGCCTGAATGGATGAATCTGAAAGATGCCGAATATTTTCTCCATCATGCCACGTGTGTCTACGGATGGCCAACGTATATTTTGTATAATTGTGGCCTAAAATCCGTGTATCGACTATTTCGAAAACTTCAATGCTGCGGCCGAATGCGGTGTGCTCAGGTAAACAAAAATTTGAATTTTTCCGAAAAATTTTAAAGGGTGACGTGCTTTAATTTAATCCTAAACTAGGATTTTCTAACGCCTTCTTTTAACTTTTTATTTGCGTGTAGAATTCGGGAGGTGGTGGTGGAGGCCGTCAAGCACAGCGACAGCAGCGAATCGAATTGCAGGAAGAGAGTCATAACAAGAGAACACTGAAGAAGGTACGGGCGCACTGGGTGAAGGGAGGAGGTGTTTTTTCTGGATTGGAACTGTCTTATTTTTTGGAAAAAAAAATCGGAAAAGAAAGATTTTAGAAAGGAAACTTCTAAAAAATTGCTTAATAAATCTCAAAAAAAAACTGAAAAACTGGGCCAAAATCAACAATGGCCTAGAAATCCAAACCGAGGATTTCTACGCCATCTCTGTTTCCTCTAGTTCCTGCTCCCGATCAGTCTTTCTTTAATAACTTTTAGATTTTCTGAGCAAGACAGAATGTTTTTGCAATTTTGAATGGTTCTTCCATTCTGAAAACCATGATTTGGCAACTTGTCGGATTCTAGGCCAGCGAACTTTAGGCCGTTAGTCTAATAGCTTTCAAACACGATTTTTTTCTTTTTTGAGTCATTCTTAAAAAAATCCAAAAAGAAAAAAACTTTATTAAAAAAAATGAAGAAGCTGAGGAATGAATACATACAAAATAAAACTTTTTAAAAACTTGAATTTTCCGAATTTTCGTGTTTGGATTTCTAGGCCATTGCTGGCTTTCTTAGAACCAGCCTCTTTTCCTTCAACTTTCAATGCGAACTTTATCAGACCGAAAATCTTCTTAATCAAATATTTTCTATATTTTTTTTTTTAATTTGTACAGTTATAATCCAGGAAACCTCTCCCTATGCCACAATGGTTGGTGTGAAGTTTTCTCTCGAGTATTTGTCCTTCTTTCCTTCTTTACTAATAGACTATTTGATAGTAATAATGCACGTCACTATTTACAAAAATTAGCACGTTCATATTTGCTTTTTTTTATCAGAACAATTTGGGAAAAAGGGGCGTGGTAAAAGGAGTTTTGGGGTGAGAAAATGATTTTAAATGCCGATTTTGACATGAAAAATAAGGTGAAGCGGCGGAAATTGCTGGAATTTTGGTCAAACAACTCTGTATTTTCAGCCGATTCTCAGCTATTTTAGGTCATTTTCGGCTATTTTTTCTCCACTAAAACCCCCTTTTACCGCTCCTTCGTTTCCTCTAAAGCGGACCAAAACGGACCAAAAACCCTCTTTTTTTCCAGGGCCAATCAATGGTGGTCGAGGACAATTGTTGCTACTGCAACACGGCAGCGGTAATCCTCGCAAACGAGTCGCGTAACATTGACCTCCAATTCATGTCATTCCGCAATCGAGTCTACGAGGTCCCCTTTGCAGTGATAGCCGATCACGATAAGAAATCGATAGTGATAACGATCCGCGGCTCGTGTTCCCTTATCGATTTGGTCACTGATCTAAGCCTAGAGGACGAGCTAATGACAGTGGACGTAGATCAAGACGCCACTCTAAGCCAAGACACTGAAATCGATAAACGAGGCGATGTCCGAGTCCATCGGGGAATGCTCCGAAGCGCCCGTTATGTGTTTGACACCCTCAACAAGAACACGGTGCTCACTGATCTCTTTATCAGTAATCCCGGCTATCAGTTGGTTGTGTGTGGGCACTCCCTTGGCGCCGGGGTTGGATCCCTATTAACGATGCTTCTGAAGCAAGAACACCCGGGAGTGAGGTGCTATGCCTTCGCCCCTCCAGGCTGTGTTATCAGTGAATATGGGCAGGACGAGATGGAGAAGTATGTGATGAGTGTGGTCTCTGGGGATGATATCGTCTCTCGGATGTCATTTCAATCATTGCACAGGCTCCGTGAGAGGGTTTTCCAGGAGCTTATCAACTGTAAACGAGCCAAACATGAGATACTGATAAGAGGGGTTTATCAGTTGTTTTTCAAATACCCGTGGCCGGATAGCCCTTTGTCCGGGGATCCGGCTGTCGGAGACCCGGCCCCCACGGACCTTGAATCGGCTCTTCTAACCACCCGACGTGACTCCTATGGAACTTCGGATGCCGTTGAAGAATCCCCCGCCCACAATCCTGATCGAAATGAGAGACTTCAGTTGTATGTACCCGGCAAAACGTTGTACTTGTCGACGCAGAATGGAGCGACTAAAGAGCAGTGGATTGATCCGAAGTAAGGTTTTGAGCTAGTTTAAAGCTATTTGGGGAGTCAAAATGAGAAAAAATCCCGGATTTTTTTGCATTATTTTTTTGTAGAAATTCCAAAACCGACAAAAATAAAAAAAGGCAAATTTTTGGAGCCATTTTGAGCTTCAGAATTTGAGAAAAAGAGCGAAATTATGAGTATTATTTGCCGATTTTAAATTAGCGAAAACAAAATTTTTCTTCGTTTTTCGGACAGGCAGCACTTTTAATTAATCAAGTAGATTAACTGAACATACTCCACAGAACTGTTTTGGACGATGAAAGTAGATATTGTGATGAGCTCAAATGTTAGTAACGTATAGATTATGAGTTGTACAACTCCCAAAAACAGTATTATCAAATTTCCTGACCTTCATTTTTTTCACCATGTATAGGTATACGTGGATTTTCGAGGAACTGATTTCAAACATTGCGCTTTTTCGATATGGAGACCACGGATATGGGGAAAGATATTTTTAGGGTAAAACACCATATAGTAGGGCTATCAAAATTTGAAATCGATAGCCTGGGGTTAGTGAAAAAATTTTCCAGGATACAAGTTCAAACTTTGAAAATCGGCACTTTTGACAAAAAATCAATTTTTTCCCTATGAAGAAGAAGATTTAGAATTTTTTTCTTTTAGTAAAAAATGTTCAAACTGGTACCTTAAATTGATCCCCGTTGAGTTTGAGTCATTATCTCTTTCGGCAAAAATTTTCATTTTTCGATTCAGGATATGTGAGCTACAGTAGGAAAGGGGCGGAGCCTATCCATATTATATGTAATGTACTTAGGGTACCCAGGGTAATTATAAAATAGAACAATGGCCGAAAAAAAAACCAACTTGAAAAGATTGTGCCAACGGTTGTGAAGGCCTGCTCCGCTTTCTCGCAGAAAGCCAGTTAAAACTTTTTTTTACTTATTGGCGAATGCCTGACACCTCATTTTAAAGGCGCAGCGGCAAATTTCTATTGGGTCTCGCCACGATTACCGCAGATCTCAGTTGAAAATAACTATAACCGTGACAGGACCCGATAAATTTTGGTGGCCTAGGTTTTTCTATGACCGTGGAAGAGAAAAAACAGATGAGCAGTGCACATGCTTTCTCTTTCACGATTGTCAAAACACCTAGGCCGTCAGGTTGAAAACCATAAGCCAGCAAAAGTTAGGCCTTATTTTCGAAAAAGTCAGATTATGGTTTTGGAAAAAGTTAGGCCATGCCTTGCCAAAGTAAAACTTGCCCTGTAACCCCACGAAAAAACCTTTCAAAATTCAAAAAAAATCCGATTTTCAGATGCCTAAGCGACGTGAAACTCTCCGTATCAGTACTCTCGGATCACCTTCCGGCGGCTGTTCAAAAATTCCTTGGAAGTGCTGCCTCAGCTTTGGAGTCTTCAGAAGAGGAGATCATTGTGACCAGTCAGCCAGTATAATCATTTTTATTGCATTTTTCAGCCCCGCCACCTTTTTCAGCTTTTTAAGCCACGCCCTCTAACTAACCCCGCCCCTTTGAACAAAATACCGGTTATCATTGATTGTGAGCATTTTTCAAAAAAGATTACTAGTCATATTATTTTCGGATTCTGGGAGATTTTGACACTGAAAATTTAGAATTTTGAAAAAAAAAATTCAAGAAAATTTTTTTTTGAATTTTTCTTTTTTTTCTAAATAAATTTTTTAAAAACCAACAGAAAAGATGCAATTTTGCTCTCAAAATATTTTCAAAATTTTCCAAAAAAATTTTGAAAAATCGATTTTTTTTGTTGAAATTTTTTGAACAGAAAATTTCACTCTGAAAATTTGTGTTTTTCAAGAATTTCAAAAAAAATTTTTTTTTTCATAATTTTCTAGCGAAAATAGAATATCAAACAGCTTCATCTTTTGTAAAATTGAAAGAAAATTTCCAAAAAAAAATTTTATCTGAAAAAATTTCAGTTCCAAAATGTCCCAGTAACCCAATTTTTCCCCTAAACTATAGGGCCTAAAGTGATGTGTATAATTTATTGCATAATCTTCTTTTTTTTCTCTTTTTTTGCCCCTTTTTTTCTGTTATCATAAAAAATCGTCCTTGAACCGAACCACCCCCCCCCCCCCCCCCCCTCCCCCTCTCCTCAATCGATCACTGATAAAGATTTCTTGTTATTACCACTTTTTTCAAAAAAAAAATTTTTCCATTTTTTTTGAATTTTTTTTCTGCAAAACTAACCCTGGTCCTAATTCCACACTAATATCTTTCAGAATGCTTCTTGAACCTGGTGACGTGGTTTTCTATTCGCGTGGCACTTCTGAATTTTGTTCGGCCGTCGAAAAAGTTGTGGAAAATAACACGTGTTTCCACGTGGCAATCGCATCTGATAGGCCACTATCAGTGATAGAAGCCTCCACAGAAGGCGTTCGGGAGCTTACTCTTCAGGAGAGCATTCTGGAAAATGAGCCAGGTCAAGTCGAGATTTTCGGCCTGGCGGGAATTCAAAAATCCGAGAAAATTTTTGCCGCCAATTTTTGTAGATCAAAAATTGGGCTACCGTATAATGACCTTTTTTCGGCGGATTTGTTGAATTCAGAAGGCCAGGAGTCGTATTACTGTAGCCAATTGATAACGGAAGCCTTCAAAAATTTTGAGGTATCAGAATTTTTTTTGGCTGAAAATTCTGAAAAAAAATTCAGATAAAATGGCCGGAGCACACTCTGAATTTCAATGATTCTCAAGGAAATTCCATCAAATTTTGGGTGGATTATTACGAAAAACGGGGAAAACGTCGAGTGCCGCAAGGTGAAGAGGGCTCTCATCCGGCACAATTGAGAAAATGTCCCCGGCTTGTGGTTCGTTTTTTTAAAAGATTTTTTGAAATTTGCGGGCTTTTTTTGACAAAAATTTTGGATTTTTTAAGAAAAAAAATTCGTGGCCAACCATTTTTCGGGCTGTAGCTTATTTGAATTCTATACGCAAACACCATATGTGTTCTTCACGTCAGAATGCACAAAATAAACATTTGGCATTGCGAACCTCAATGGAGCACTTTTTCACTTCGAAAATTTTGAAAATTTCGAGAGATTTTTTTTTTCAAATCAAATTTTCAAGTTATCATTCTAAAATTAAAATATCAAAAAAGCTGAAATTTTAATTCAGCTGAATAATTTCAATTTTCCCGAAAAAATGTAGTCAAATTCTATAAAATGTACTTTCTTATCTGGAAATAGTTATAATTTTTTTTCGATTTCGCGAGGAATTCGGCTGATAACCGCTAAAATCTAAATTGTTTTGTTGGTTGATTAAAAAGAACTGACTCATAAGAGGACCGACCGTTTAAGAACTGCCCCGGATTAGAACTATTCAAATGCACGTATTTGGGCACTTTTCACTGCTTGCAGGCCATTGCAACAAAGTAGTGTCAGTTCTTATCCGGGAAGTTCTGATATGGTACAGTTTTAATTCAGGCAGTTCTAAAGTTCTGAAATTTCTGAATCAGATTTTCTGATCCGCCCAGAGTGCTGAATAGGGCTAGTACCAACCTATCTAATCTATCTAACTATGTAAAGTAGAAACCCGAAATATTATCCCCGTGTACTCGAAATTCCACGTCACCAGTACCCCTCTCCTCTTCCCTTTACTTCTCCAAATCCCCTCAAATTTTCCAAACATTTTCCAGCTAAAAATGCGAATTTTTCCAAACATGATGAATCTGAATAGTCTGAAAGACTCAAAAATACTCGAATTATCATCACATTTTGTCGGCGGAAATCACTTGGAATTCCCATCAGATCGTCACTTTGAAGTTATTGAGCCAAGGAGTGGTAAGTTTGATAAAGTCCGCAATTTCGCGTGGCGGTGAACATTTAAAAAATTAGTAAAAAAATATGGTTTTTGAAACGAAAATGTCATAGAAATTCAAATTTGCGGATCGTAGCAAACTTGGAGTTTTTTTCGTCCGGTCCGCAATTTTGCGTGGCGGTGAACCTTTAAAAACATTTTTTTCAATAACATAGTTCAAAAATGCTGTTTCATGACAAAAATTTTGAAATTTTTGTCAATTTGAATGCCGACATCATGTTCACCGTGGCGCAAAATTGCGGACCAGACAAATTTGTCATGAATTTCATAGAAAATTCAATTTTTTTTCGTTCAGGAAAAACCCTAACCACGTGGCGATTTGCGAACAAAGATCAAGTGGACACCACTGTCAAAACAGCAAAAGAAGCACAAAAGAAATGGGCGGCCTCATCGTGGATGGAGAGAAGTGACGTGTTGAAAAAGACGGCGGATCTATTAAAAATGCATTGCAATGATATTGCATATTGGGAGTGTGTTAGTAATGGAAAACCGATATCCGAAACGAAGGCGGATGTACTTTCTTGTGTGGATACGTTCAATTTTTATTCGGGAGTTGGTAAGGGGATGGGGTTTGGAAAAGCTTGAAATTTAGATTAAAATTTCTAGACAGTCCTTCCGGCAATGAGATTGAGTAGACAACTTCATAGATCACTAATTAAACAATAAATGTTTCATCATTTTTGAAAAAAAAATGTTATCATCACTATTACTTAACTTGACCAAAACCAACTTCTTCTTCAGAAAGCTTCATAGATCACTAATAAAACAGTGATTCAAAATCAAAATTTTTGAAACAATGAAATCAAATTTGTAATGATATCACCACTGTCAACGTATTACGCTAACAGAAAGTACAGTAGACAGAAAAACCATTATGGATAGTAGGATACTAGTATATTGGACATTACCTTATAGTTATGAACGATTTGGACTCACCTGAAAAATTAGTTTGAAGGCACAGCGACAAATTTCTATTGGATATCGCCACTATTACAGTTATTTTCAACTGGGAATTACTGTACTCGTGACAGGACCCGATGAATATTTGTTGCTGTGCCTTTAAACCGAGGTGTCAGGGTTTCAATGAGATAACCAGCATGGTTGTCGCGCCTGCGGCCCACAGTTCGTCGCTGCGCTCCTCACAACCTCTGAAAGTTGTAGGCAAAAAGGACATTGGTCCGGTGGCGCAGTCGGGTGTGCGGCCGGCGTTCGTTCGAAAGGTCGCGGGTTCGATCCCTTTTGGGGCCAAGTCTTTCTTTCCTCTTTCCCAAAAAGTGCGAACATCCGGACATACGCCTCTGGCTTTTTATATATAAGAATGATACTTTCACTGAATCGTGTTTCATAGCCGCTACAAAGTAGAAATTTGCCGGAAATTATCCAGCATTGAGGTCACTAGGGTTTGTAGAAGAACTGATTTTAGATTTGTAATCAGCGTACATTCGTACTTTTTTGAATGACTCGCAACACGTCCCGAAAGCTTACCGCCAGTTTTGACTATTCCCTAGTTAGAAAAAGCCACTATGAGCGTTGTGATAAGCGTTGAGTTCTACATAAGACCTCTTTTAAACTCTCCGATCCAACACAATCCCTTTCTTAATACCCTATTTTTCCAGCCCACGATCTGCTCGGCCGTCACGTGCCCCTTGACTCCACTCGTTACGCCTACACTCGTCGCCTTCCCGTCGGTGTGGTGGCCGCAATCGGCGCATGGAACTACCCAATTCAAACGTGCTCCTGGAAAACCGCCCCGGCTCTGGCGTGCGGAAATTCAGTGATCTACAAGCCAAGCCCCCTGTCGCCAGTGACAGCGTTGATTCTGGCGGAAATTTTAAAAATTGCCGGCCTACCAGACGGCGTTTTTAACGTGATTCAAGGCGACGCCGAGACGTCTCAAGACCTAATTTTGCATGGTGACGTCACAAAAGTGTCGTTTACGGGGAGCATCGAAACGGGCAAGAAGATTATGAAGGCGTGCGCCGAGCGGAGCATTAAGCCTGTCACTCTGGAGCTCGGCGGCAAATCCGCTCTGATTGTCTTCGATGACGCTGACCTCGATTCGGCCGTCTCTTGTGCTATGATGGCCAATTTCTATAGCCAAGGACAAGTTTGCTCGAATGCTTCGAAGGTTTTGGTCCAGAAAAGTCTCTTGGAAGAGTTTACTCAGAAATTGGCGGAAAAAACGCGAGCGATGAGGGTGGGAGACCCGCTGAAAGAGGGCACTCAGGTTGGAGCACATATCTCGGCTGAGCATCGAAATAAGGTCGAGGGATTTATTAGTTGTGAGTTTTTTTTCTCATTTTATACTCGCATTTTGGCTCCGCCCTCTTTTTCAGTTGGGCCACGCCCACATGACATGTTTTGAAATAAGAAAAGAATGAGTGGAAGGTCTAAAAATTCCGAATAAACTTGGATATACACAATGACACAAAAATTGTATTTCAAGTTTTTTTTTCGAGGATTCCAGAAAGTTTTAGCACAGCTATAGTGCACGCAAGCGTCTGAATATTCGCTCCACTGCAACCCCGCCCACCTCGTAAAAATAGTTCTCCTTTTGGAGAGAGCGGCAGACATGCAGACAGTAACGTGTCTGCCGCTCTCTCCAAGAGGAGAACTATTTTTACGAGGTGGGCGGGGTTGCAGTGGAGCGAAAATTCAGACGCTTGCGTGCACTATATAGGAAATTCTGATATTTTTAAAAATTTACGCAAAAAGTTTTTTTTCAAAAGTTCCCGAAAGCTGAATTCTTGGTTTTCCTTGAAAAAACACAAAAAATCAAACACGCTACAGTTCATACGGTGCCCGCCCCATATGCGCTCCACCGCACTCAGTACTTCGGGATTTTCCACTTTCGTCGCCAAATTGCATTTTTCAAAATAGTTAAAATGATGTTTTGCGAAGTGATAAGCATTGTTATGACATTTTCAGCAAAAATTGAAAAAAAGTTTTGGTGACCAAAATCAGAATTTCAGAGAGCCATTTTTCAACTGAGTACAGTAGAGCGCGTATGGAGCGGCACCCGTATGAACAATATCAATTAATTCAGAACCTGATTTTTTTCCCATCGCATCCTTTTTTGAAAAAAAAGTGTTGAGTTAGAAAAAAAATCTGACTGACCGGGTGCCTCCCCTAATCGGAACTGAACGGATCCGAACTGAGCCTCATAAGAACCGACCGTTTAAGAACTGCCTCGGATTAGAACTTTACACTTTTCACTGCTTGCAGGCCATTGCAGCAAAGTAGTGTCAGTTTTCATTCGGGCAGTTCTGATTAGGGGTATCACCATATTCCGGTGTTTTTTTTTGAAATTTTCGGCTTGAAAATTTTTCAGAACAGCTTTTTTGGATTTTCAGCATTTTTACCTTTTATTTTTGTCCTAACTAGGTCAAAGTCAACCTACCCTATATTCTCAAAAAGTCCCAAAATCCACCCAAAACATCAAAAAAGTTAATTTTTTGAATATTTCAGCCGCTATCTCGGAAGGAGCCACGAAGCTCTGTGGTGGGGATCGTGTTCGCGTGGAAGGACTAGAAGATGGATTCTACTTGTCTCCGTGTATTCTCACAGATATCACTCCAAAAATGAAAGTATATCGAGAGGAGATATTTGGATCTGTTCTTCTACTGATTCCATTTGAAACAGAAGAGGAGGCGATTCGAATTGCAAATGATACGGATATGGGCCTGGCTGCTGGTTTAGTCACAAAGTTCGTAAAACTACAAACTACAAAAAACAAAACAATTGAAAAAATCGAGTTTTTAAAAAAAAATTTCCGTCTAGCTGAAATTGGAAAAAATCAGAAAATTCAAAAACTCAAGTCGAGCAAAAAAGTTCTGAGAAAATTTGAAAATTCAAAAGTTTTTGATCTACCTGGAAATTTTTGAAAACCTGAATACTTGAAAAAAAAAACAGAAATTCCTAAATTTCGATTTTAGCCAGAAACTGTTACTTTCTATAAAATATAGCTTCAATTCTAGTCAAAATCAGAAAAATGACTACAAAAACAATACAAATTTTGGAATTTGGTCTATTAAACGACCTAGAAATGTGTGGCCGTGGTCCAGAATTATGGCGCGAAATCAAAAAATTTTTGAAACTTTTTCTTTGTTAATCTTTCAAACATTTCAGTGGGAAAAAAACAAAAAACTAAAAAAAACTTCAAAAAAATTGGAATTCGCGCCACAATTCTAGTCCGCGGCCACAAATTTCTAGGCCATTTAATAGATATTTTCCCAAGACTACAAAAACTACAATTTTCAAATCTTCAGAGATCTCGCCAGATCGTACCGTGTCTCTGAGCAACTCAACGCTGGAAATGTGTATGTGAACACTTATAATGATGTTTGTAAGTTTTTTTTTTCTCTTGGATTACTGTAGCAACTTGCTCTGTACGCAACACCATCACGTCAAAATGCACAGAACACCAAGTGCCTAGTTCAAAAGAGCACATATGCATACCGAAGAAATGTTCTCTTTTTCAGCCCCACTAGTCCCATTCGGAGGTGTCGGAGAATCGGGATTTGGTCGTGAGAATGGAATTGCCGTGTTGGAACACTACACTCATTTGAAATCAGTATTCGTTAACACTGGAGATTGTCCGAATCCGTTTTAATTTATCAATTTATTTTTCCGATTTTTATAGAAAACATTACAATAAAATTGTAAATAATAAACTTTCGATTTTACTTAGAAAAGTTACTGAAAATGTGCTCCAATTGCATATTTGTCCGAGAGGAGTACAAGAAGAGATTTTCTTCCAGACCACGAAGGTTGAAAAAGCGTAATTTCGAAGCGATTTTACAGTTTCTTCAACTGAAAATTATTCGGATGAATTTTTTTCAAAATCTTGAAAATTTTCCAAAGTGAAAAATTTTCTGAATAAAAGAATCTCAAGTATTCTGCTCAAGAGATTCACAATAGTTTTGACTTTAAAAAAGGGCGAAGTTAAAATTTTGGTGGCCTAGGAACCTCTGGCCTAGACACATTTCTACTATGACCTTTTTTCGAAGCTCAATATTTCAAAAGTTGCCTTCCGCATCCTTATTCGACGTCCTTACATATTTATTCGACGTCCTTACATATTCCTTAATTATTCGACGAAATGAGCAATTTTGAAATTGGAAAAAAAACCACAGTTTATCAACTTGTTGGATTCTGAGCCAGCGGTTTCTAGGTCATCAATCTGCCAGCTTTCAAATGCAATTTTATGTCATTCAAAGCTTTTTTCTATTAAAAGTATAGTGAAAACTGAAAATAGCATGAAAACTTTAAGACGGAAAAAATCTGAAAATAGTATGGAAAAGTTCAGAGAATTTTGGGCGGCAAAAAAAGTAAAACAGTATAACACATTTTGTTTTGGAAATATTTAAAATTTTTGAAAATTTGGAGAAAAAAAATGTGGTTCACTTATTTAGGTTTTTCTCCGAATGCCACGGAACAACACATTCTCTGAATCCTTAGCAACCGACCAAATCACATGGTCGCCAGAGCTCCGGTTCTTTGGGCCCGCGAAAATTCTTTTTTGAACGAAAGCGTTGCGTGTCGCGTCGCGTCTACTGGAATCCAGTTGATTTTTAGTTTGGTACAGTGCCAATAATTAAAAATGCGATGGAGCGGGGTAGCATTGATTGGCTCTCGGCTACCCCGTGTTGAATAAGCTCGGTTTATTTTCAACGACGGTGTTCCCAGAGAAAAAAACTTTGATCCTAAAAACCCTGCGTTACACTCATGACAGACATGTCTTAGAACGCTCTATTTCATAATTGTCCTCCTTTTTGTTTTGATCTCGAAAACAGAACATCAGATCCACTCTAAGACCAAAAAGGGGGCTGAAAACTCGTTCGCGCCTTGATCCTCCCCCCTTTCCATCCCTCAATCTTTTCGATCTGCCACATTATGTTTCTCAACAGTATTACGCAATTAGGAGGAAGGATACGCGCCGTGCGGAAAAAAGAAATGCGCCGCCCGTCCTTCTCTCCTTCGTCGTTGTCCCTGAAAAAGAGGGGATGTTTCTTTAAGTACTTTTACGTCGCCCACCAACTATCTAACTGACCATTTTATTCCAGTTTTTCCCCATTCCAAAAGGCGGCTAAAGCCCCTGTTGTGATATTATTTTCTTGCCACGCTTTTTTGTTTCAATGCTTCCAATTTTCGCGGTCTTTTTAGTGCCAATTTTTGTATTTGAAGTGGGCCTTAGGCCTCATTTTATGGTCTTTGCTTGTTTTAACGAACTTTAGATTCGACTGAATTCACACTTTTTTATTATCAATTTCGAGACATTTTGTTATTCAAGTTCTTAATTTTTCTTATGAATCCGCTCAATAAACACTTTAAACGGTATAAAACGGCGTTAGGTACAGTTTGGTGGCCCCGCACCCGGCAGCTGGACGAAATTAGGGTTTTTTTTTGGTTTCAAGTTTTTAGAAACTCGCCTCCTTGTCGGATTCTAGGCCAGCAATCTGTACTCGGCGAAGCTTTCAGACGGCGTTTTGTATTGTTCTGAATGAAAATTCGAGTTAGAATTTAATTTAATTGCGAAGAATGCGAGTTTAGTCCAGTTTTAACACCCTTTAACTAGCATTGGCTATCCATAAAATAGTCTTAAGAAATAGTGGATTTGTCTTAAACGATAAGCACAATTTTAGTCATCTAATCAATAAATAGCTTGTTCGATTAATTATGAAATTTAAGAATCGTTCATTTAAGAATAGTTTCGAACGTCATTTGAAGGTGGGCTTATTTTACAGGTGTGCTTCAATTAGAGGGTGTTTTATTTTTCAACCATTTCTTTCAATTTGTATTTGCGCTTTTCCACGCACTTCGAAGTGAATACTCAACAAATTCTGGAGCAATTTTACATATTTTTGATGAAAAGCGGTTCTGAACTCCGTTATTTTTTAGATGTTCCGGCTATTGAATTTTCGATTTTCAGCGGTTTTTTCTTGAAATTTGATGGACGTGAGTTTATTAGAAAGAGGGCGTCTAAGAAAGGGTGGTATTCTATTACAGGATTTACGGTAACTCACTTTTAAATGGCAATTTTTCTAATCCGTATAAAAAAGTTTCAATAATCAATGATTTCATTAAAAAATTACAATCTGTAAAACCTGTAGTAGAGCGGCTCGACGATCTATTTTTTTCTACCTCCTCGCGGAGGCCGCTCTGATACAGAGGCCGTTCAATTAAAGGAGCCTCTCTATTACAGGTTTTACGGTATCTGCTTATTTCTGAAATTTTCTACCTCCTTCTAGTTCTCTCGGTTTTTGACGAAAATAGTTTTAAAAAATCTAGAAAAAAAAACACACGAAATCCCAAAAGTTCAAATTCCAACCCCCTCACCATTGCGCCAGCATTACGCAATCATCCGTCAATCGCTTACATCTCTATATATTTTTCGTTTTTTTTCGTCTTCTCTAAGATTTCTCCTTCTTTTCTCTTGTAATGAATCGTCGTCAGCTGGTCACATCTTCTCTCTGCTTATTCTCACATTTTCATAAGACCAACCAGTTCTCCTCTTTCCCCTTTTTATCTCAGCTTCTCCTCCTTTTTCTGAGAATCATCAGAGAGGGCATGGTTTTTCGAATATAACCGTATATCATTTCGTTTTTTATTTGTAGTTTTTGCCTTTTTTTTTGTCATCTCATCTTTTTTGATTTTAATAGTTTCGCTCTTAATGTTGACGTAATTTTTAATAACGATTCTAGTTTTTCAATCGAACTCGCTTAAAAATAGCTGCTCGGTAGATGGCATAGAACTCCGATCAGCTGACGGTTTTTACACTTTTTCATTATTTTTTAGCTTTATGTATTCGTAAGTTGTGAACTGAACGGGTTCTGAGTCGGAGGATTCTAGGCCATGGAAACTCATTTGAGTCTGCTGTCTGAAATATTTTTGTACCTTTAGAGCCATTGTTGAATGACTCATAGCTTCTCGGAAATGTTTTGAATTCTATCACAAATGAAAAAAAAACTTTTCGAAGCAAAATTATTCAAAGCTCCAACCTCTGGAGCCTTAATTTTCTCCATTTTCGGACAAAACATTGTTTTTTTTTTCGATATTTTTGTTGAAAAAATGGGTATATCTTTTAGCAAAAAACTCACTGGTCTCGCCACGTATACAGTGATTTTCAACTGACAATGAGATTTGTCATTTGTCGCTGTGCCTTTAAACCGAGATGTAAGGCTTTTGCAAATAAATAATAAGTTTTTCTTTGCTAAGCTTGGCTTGAACCTTGTCGAACCCATTTTTTTTTGAGATCGTAGTCCATGCGGAAATTCCTGTCGTGATGACATCTCGGAAAATTTTTTGAATGGTGAAGTTTTCCCTTTCTTATGCTGCTCACTTTGATACCCGATAAACTAGCTTATTGTAAAAATTTAAAGCATTTTTTGAGATTTTCTTGTTCGAGAGAAGTACACGAGTCGGTTCTTGTGGACCAAAAGCCTGAGCTATCGGACTTAGTTGAACGTGTGTGACTTCTGATTGAAAAATTCTCTTTTTTCAAGTTTCTGTCTTCAGCCAAGCTTCTCAAACACCCTAAACAAACACTGTAGTAATTCTCAAAAAACGTGCCAAATCTTAAAAAACCAAAAAAATTATTACAAAATGCCCTTTGATCATCATCATCATCACTATTACACACCCAAACTTTTTCCCTCTATCCAAAAAGAGAGGGAGGCTTTCTAATCGGGCTAAAGTACCTCATTTACCATCTCTTACATGGTCTTTCATTTCTTTCATTTCCATTCGGTCACGCCAGAAAACTCACTTTCTGGAGAGATTGAAATTATAGATGTTTTATCCCTAACTAGATTCTTGTCTCTCACTCTGAAACTGTTCTGGGAAAAGGGCGGCGGAGGACGGGGGTCTAACGGTAATTTGAACTAATTCGTAGGGATTAGGGTTTTGTCAGGTATGTTCCTCATAATTTACCATAAAACCTGTAATAGAGCGGCCCCTTTAACTAATCGGCCCCTATATTAGAGCGGCCCCTACAGAAGCCTAGTGAACAATAGAGTGGCCACCTTCATCAGAACGGCCTCCCTCAAATTAGGGCGGTCCATTTTCGGCAGTGAAGTTTATGAAACGTTTTGTTTTCACGCGAAAATCGGAATTTCAAAACTTTTTTTTCGAATTTTTGGCTGATATAGCATAGCTTTGAGGTAAAAAAAGTTTTTAAAATAAAAATCTTGTCAAAATTTTTTTTTATCGACTTGACAAAAATTGGTAGAGCTTATTTTGAGCTCGTTCTGTCTATTTTCCTCTATTTTGTGAAAATGAAAAAAAAAGTTGTATTTTCCGAAAATTCATAAATTTCACTAAAAACATCTTACGGAAGCTCTGAACGTTATAGATTAAGCCATATTCGGAAAAAAAAATCGAAAATTAAAAGATCGTAAAGGCGACGCACGACCGCGACGAATTCAAGACAGAAATTTCATAATAAGGCTTATTCATACTTGAAATTGTTCTAAAATCCCCTAAATTATCAGAAATACTTTCTTATTCTTCAATTTATTGCATTCCTTTTACTTTTTTCTACTCTCAATCACATTTTTTCAGCTCAATATAAATTCAAAGTTGTAAATTCTTCCTAAATCTCAAAAAATGCAAGGAAAATTGTTTATGATCCCCTGGCTCATTGGCCTCGTCGCCACTCAAAGGGTGGCGCAAGCACCTCCCAATTCTCCAGCAGGAGCACAAGTTTTGGTGAGTTCTTTTTCGAATCCAGAAATTTCAAAAAGTTCGAGAAACGCAATGCTAGTTTTTTTTTTCGAATTTTATACATTTTTCTTACACTTATCAGAAAAATCTCGAAAAATGCTATGACATCATCAGAGATGACGTCATCATTATGAATTCTGGTTCAATAAAATCATCGAAAGGTCACGCCGCGCCGACGCGCAGTGAGAAGATTGAGATTAGAGAAGATTTGTCATAATAATTACGAAACTTTTGTATTCATCTCTCATGTGATATGAAAATCCGGTTCACAAGATATGTATGTAGTCTGTAATGGTTGAGAAAGGTCTAGAAATTATGTTTTTTTTTTTGATTTGGCGGGGATTCGAAAAAATAATCATTAGAGAAAGCTTCGGAAATCTGAAAAAATTTGAAAAAAACCACAAATTTTCAGAAAAAAATCATCGTTTTTTCCAGACCAACGAGCTCCTCGTCGATGCTCATCGTCGTCATTTCCTTGAAATGCTCCGTCGACAACAACAGATAAACGATGCTCTTCTTTTGAATAATGCTCTCCTCCATCCACATCCACTTCCACAACTTCATATTCCAACAAATCCAGCCGAACCACTTCTCCCACCTCCTTTGTTTAATCCATTTGCACCAGCGCAAACTGCTAATCGTGAGTTTTTTTTTGAAATTTTGAAAAATCTTGGGTTTCATTTCTGAAGTTTGAAATTCTGAATGTCTTGTCTCAAATATGAGCTCCAAATTGCTTCAAAAAATCGTTTCATCATATTTGGGTTGGCTCAGAAACATTTTTGTGTTTTTTTTCGATTTTTTTCTATTTTAACAGCAATTTTTCTATTCAACACCCAAAAATTTGAAAATCTGAGTCATTTAGCTTCAATATGAACCTCATAATGTCAATATTCCGTTTTTTTCGAGTTTCGGACACGACCGCGACGCGTCCGAAATAGTATGGACCGACTTTAGATAAAACGGGCACTGGGAGCGAAATTTTAGCAATTCTTTCAGCTATTAGCTTGGAAGTAGTTTGAATTTTGTTTGGCTAGTTTTGAGATAAAAATTCAAGGATTAGGAGTACTTTTTTTCGATAATTGAGCCTAAAAAGAATATAATATTATAAAACAATTCGTAATTGGAAATCTTGAGTTTTTTTAGTTTTGAAATTGGCTTCTTAATGCCTATAATCTATCAGCGTTAATTTTTGGGCACGCGCCGCACGACGCGACGCGCGCCAAAGTTTGTTAAAATTTCAAAAAAAAAACTTCGTTTTTTTCCAGAAGGCTCCACAAGCAAGCTAGGAACCTATGGAAAAGACGATGACGTCGTGGACAAGAAAACAGAAGACGTAACAACTACAGAATCTCCAAAACCTTCATCAGAAGAAAAAGATGGAACAGTTGAAGCTCCTCAAAAAACAGACATCGTCAAAAAGACGTTAGCCGGTGTGAAAACTGTATCGA
Source organism: Caenorhabditis doughertyi (assembly GCA_963572265.1). Classification (NCBI taxonomy): domain Eukaryota; kingdom Metazoa; phylum Nematoda; class Chromadorea; order Rhabditida; family Rhabditidae; genus Caenorhabditis; species Caenorhabditis doughertyi. The sequence continues at coordinate 17,655,346 of OY751555.1, forward strand.
TTCAGAAAAAAGAGAACATCGAAGCTCTAAAAATGATCGAAAGTGAAATTCAGACGACGACGACAATATCTCCAGAAGATTTAGAAGTTGTTCAATTATTCAAAAAATTGAATTTGAGTAAAGAAGAGACAAAAAGTATTGTGGAGAGAGTGGAGCAGGTGGTTAGAGAAAAATTGATGAGCAAGAAATTGGAAGAAGAGGTGACAACGACGACTACAGAAGCCACTGAAGCACCGACGACTACTGTTTTGGTGACGACAACAACCCCGACTACCACCACGTCTACTACAGAACCGCCCACGACTACAGAAGAATTTGTGGAAGAAGAGACGGTGGAAGAAGATTATTCTCTGCCAGCGACCACTTCGGCACCGTGGGTTTTTTGAATTCGATTTTTTTGGAAAAAAAAACATCGATTTTTTGTCTGAAAATCGATTTTAGAAGCTTTTCTCGGACAGAATTTCAGGTCGAGCTAATTTTTTGATATATTTTTTATATTCTAAACGTTTAAAAAATTCTGAATATTTCGGAAAAAATGTATTTTAGGAATTCGATTTTCATATGAAAAATTGATTTTCACGTTTTTCAAGGTAGTTTCCATTTAAAAAAACAAGATTTCACCGGAAAAAATTCCGAATTTTTTTTTGTCTGAAAATAGAATTTCAAACGAACCCCGATTTTAGGTTGAAAAAAGTGATGAAGATTAAAAAAAAATCTGAAACTGATAAATTTTTAGCACTATCGATGCTGGGGTAGGAAAATGCGCCCCAATGAGAAATTTGGCTGCCTGAGCTCAGTATTTTTTACACAAACTGACTGAGTATTCAACTTTTTACATTAGGCCAGGCAGCGAAATGCGTCTCTTATTAGGGCGCATTTGATTTTCAAAGTTAAAGAAAATTTCCAGAAAAAATGTTCAAAAATCAATTTTCAGACCCCAAATGCACATCCGAAACGAGGAAAATCTAGTGCTCCTTCAACGTAACAACCTGAAACATCATCCAATAAAAATTCAAGAGAAAAAGATAGAAGAAGTTCTAGAATCCGATGAAATTTCTCAAGGATCCATAAAAACTTCTCTGACACATCTTCCAATTTTTGTTGCCAATGAAGAAGAAGACGTCAGAGATCAGAATCCAAAGTCATCTCTACACAAGAGAATTTTGATAGCATCACAAGACAGGGAGAAGGAAAATGATAGGGATTTGTTGGTGGATTTTGCAACGGGTGCTCCATTGGATCTGACGGAATCTGAAGTGATGAGGGTTAAGCAGGAGTTGGTTCCAATTTCAACGTCACCGGCTTATTCTGCACTGCCATCGGTGCAGGTTACAAGTAGACCAGTGGCGCCGCCAAGGCTGAATTATGTGAGTTTTTTTTTGGTTTTTGGAAATTTTTCGCTGCAGTTTTTTTCCAGTAAGTTCCCTGCGCAGCGGCGTTATCATTAGGTTCGATACGTAGTTTAATCGAAAATCGCTGGTCCTCCGGGAAGCGGCGACAATTTTTTTTGCATCAAAATCAAATTGATCAGAATCGGAAAAAAATTTTGAAAAAAATTCAAAATTTATTCGGAAATATCTCTCAAAAATGTTCAAACGCTTCAATACTGTAAAAACTATAGGCTAGCGGATTCTAGGCCATCTGGCCCGATTGCTTTCAAACTGGATTTCAAGTTCATACATTTATTAAGCTAGGAAGATACAAACTAAGATCAGAAAATCGTCCAAAAAAGCCCACAAAAATATATTGGTTTTCTTTTCAGCACGAGCGAACCGATTTCGAACGCTTGGCTTCGGACTACAGACGTCGCCTGGAGAACACCGGAGACATTAACAAAATCCTTCAGAAAATTTCTGAAAACGCTTATATTTCTTTGGGTAAGTCATTCTTTCTTATTTTTATTTTATTATTCTCTTTGGAAATCAGTTTTTTTACTAAACATTTTGCGAAATTTTTTATTTTCAGTAGAGCGAGGTGGCCGACGAAAGCTGTTTGGAAACTAATTTTGTCCCCAAATCTTCAATTAATTTATTATTTTTTTTCGCTTAGTATTCCAATGGGTATGACCCATTATTGTGTGTGTATATATCTCAACAATGCAATCTCTCTTTTTACTAATTGATGTATTTTTTAAATTATTTATTTTCTCTCGAATAAAGATTTATTATAGTTTCCGTGATCTTTTTTTGGACTAAACTAAGTCGAAAGCATCTATCTTTTTGGAATCTGAAAATTTTTCGTAAAACATCGAAAATGCTCAAAATTGCCAGAAGTTAGCTGAAATTTTGTTTTTGTCCCTGTCAAGTACGCAAAATTCACGCTCACGCAAAATTGCGGACATGACGAATCCACCGCAAATTTTCGAAAAACTTTCGAAAGTTTCGAATTTTTTGATTTTGAGTTTAAAAAAAACAAAAAATAATTTTTTTTTCAACATTCAAAAATATTTCTCCTCCAAGACCCCTCGTGTCACCTTTTCATCTTTTGAGCAAAAAAAACCGTCTCCGAGTGGAAAAATTCCATGCTCATTGCTCATGCTTCTTCCCTCCTCTACCTTCCATTTTGACTATGTTTGCCGTTCTTCTCAACGGTCCGGTTGCGTCGTCGGGAATGCACATGTGTGGCAGAGCAGGAGCAGGAGGAGAAGCAGAAGCAAATGCCACACGGCTTTTTTTGTGTTGGTTGAAACTTTGAGGGGGAAAAAGAGAAGCTCTTCCGCATTTTTTGATTTTTCTGGGGGAAGTTTAGGTCGGAAGTACTGGAATTTTTTTTCGAAATGTTCTACTTTTTTCTAAAATTACAGAAAATTCGATTTATAAAAAGACTTTAGAGCGATTTGTTAGGCCCAAATGTTCCGAAACATTGTTTTCAGAAAGTTAGTCATTGTTGGATCCAGATGGTACTTCTCTAAAATCGTAATTTCAAAAAAATTGTTTAATTTTTCCAAAATTTATGAAATTTCATATAATAACTGATTCATTTGGGTTTTTGGTACTAGCTGTAAGTCGATGTTGGAAAATAGACTATACCGTTGTTCGTACGTTAATATATCTATGAACTTTTTATTTTGTTTTCAAATATGTTTTTAAATATAAATAATAATACAATTCTCCAAGAAATTACAAAATTTTGAATTTTAGCAATTTTTGCAAAATTTGAGAAGGGAAACAAGGTAATATCGGTGAATTCCTCAAAACTTGTAAAATTGATTTTTGAACTTTCTTGGAGCAAACACCACCACGGAAAAATACAGACAACTGAAGAACGTAGGGAAGTGCCGTGGTTCACGAAAAACTGAAAAAATTTCAGATTCTTGAAAAAAAAATGTTTCAGAATACATCATTACTCCAGTAGATTTCATCTTAACCGCATCGGGCTAGTAGAACAAAGAACCCTTTTTTCCAAAATTTTTCTTACTGGCTCGGTGTTATGTTTTTTTTTAAATTTCTTTTCGCGCTTTTTTTTAGTTTTTTTGGCCTATGTTTTCCAGAAGGAAATTGTTTTTAAGTAAAAAGACCCAGAAAAAGTTTTGAAATTGGGCTGAAAATCGAGAAAAACATTTGAAATTTGAAAAAAAGGAAAAAATTTTGGAACCCGGCCCGCATTGTGACAAATGTGCTCACTTGAACTTCAAATGATACCTATAGAAATTCTGAACAATGCAGACATTTTTTTTTACAAAAAATAATAGAAAATGACTCATCTAAACACAATAACTTCCCCATTTCAAAATAAGTTCCCCCCCCCCCCCTTTCAAAAGTGCCAAAAATCAGCACAAAAAGTGTTGTGTACTGAATAGTAATTCGAGAGTGTGTCGTTTCCTCCCTCCCTCCCCCCATCCATTCTATGAGGTGAGCATATATACAAGAAGTGCAAATAAAACGAAAAAAACGGGGCACTTTGTTTGGTATTTCATTCTGTGCCGCATTGCCCATGCCGCCCAGAAAGAACTGTGTCGTCGCATCGTCATAGCAGGAGAAGGAGAGAGACGACACACACACGGATTTTTTTCCGCGTGCCTTTTTTTTCCACCACCCTTCATCTTCTTCTTAGTTCTTCTACTTCCCATCCAACTTGTTTTCCGAATAATTTTCCATTTCAAATAGTTGAGAAGGTGACATACCCTCTTTTCTTAGCCCTTTGGGCGGCTGAGGAAGAAGGCGGATGACACCTCAATTTAGCCGTCCGTCTTTTTCCTTTGGAAGTTCGCTCGCAATGTTTCAATTTGTTCCACCGAAAAGTGACCGGCGAAGAATGGTCTCTCTCCGACACTTTTGGGAAGTACAAAAGCGATTTTTAGCTGTTTTTCTCACCGTTTTCCCCCAGAAAACGCGGTTTTTTGAGTTTTTTAGTCGACCATGGTTCACTTCTTATTTCAGCAAAACAAACAAAGCCATACTTGGAATGGCCCGCGCCGGGCCGACTCAGGAATTTCTACCGGCCCGGGTCAAAATGTTTTCGTTGTTTTTTTTCAATAACTGGGGGAGTTGTTTTTTAGAGAAAATTTTGAATATTTCCTGTAGGAAAAAGCCAGGAATTTCATCAAAATCACAAAAAAAATTTTAAAAAATGACCTCAATTTTTCACATTTTTTTCTGAATCCGGGCCGGCAGAATTTTCAATCGGCCTTTTTCTATCGACCCGGCCCGGACGAGATCTGTATTGGTGTTTTTTTGAAAGTTTTCAACATAACTTTTCGGACCGTTTGTTTGAAAAACTCTTTTGAACAAATGTGTCGTTTTTGACAAAAGAACAAATTTGTCGCAAGTTCAGCACAGCTCAAAAACAGTACGGATTTCCGTTTTCCACCATTTCGGGCATTTATCCTAATATTCGATTTTGAGCTAACAGTTTTGAAAGATGCTTTTTGAGTTTCTATTGCAGCACGAAGTTTGCGAATCAAAAAAGGTTCAAATATTACTGAAAAGTTTAATTTTTCTTGAAATAATTTTTGAAACTCCAGGAAAACGAAGTCCAAACCGTTCTGAATTTTGCTTACCATCAGAAAATTTGCTTCTTTTGGGGATCCCAAAATCTAAAATTGTTATTACAGTACTCTTAAATATCTCAAGATGTAAGTGACTACCCGATCAACACAATTTTGTAGAATACTAAAATTTTAAAATCGGGCTTTTTTTTTGTTTAAGACCCTTTTTCTTTCTTTTAAACTAATACTGCTTTTTTTCGTTCTTTGAGTTGTAGCTTTTTTCATTTTCAGAAGCGACCTCTCTGTAACTACCTCGACCCATATGGAAAAAGAGAAAGACGATAAGGATAGTAAAGCGAACAAAGAAGCGAAGGAAAATGTAGAAGGTGAGTATGTTTTCCTAATTTCAATCCGTGTGCTTTATGTCTGATTCAACTATTTTGCCTTCATAAAGAGGAGAAGGCTCGGTTAAAGGCGCATCGAACTTTTTCAATGTGTTCCTCGCAACGATTACAGTCTAAAATCGTAGTGAAACCGTAGTTCCTTTACCGTTGTTTTTGGAGTCGTGGCGAAAGGCTCATTGAAAAAATTTGATGCGCCTTTAACCGAACCTTCACCTATTTGTGAACGCATACTTCCACTGAATACTTTGTATTTCCACAATTTATTTCATATCTTAATAGATTCTTCCGCTTCCTATTTTCTCCAAAGTTTTGAATTTCGTAATTTCACTAACTAGGTAAATACTCCTGACCCTTCCAAAAAAAAAAAAAAAGAATTTCTCAGAGTTGACTCATAATTTGAAGTTCAATAACCTCTCACTACTTTTCGTGATTCTTCCCGACTTTCGAAATTTCGAATTCGGCAGTTTCCTAGTGATTATCCCTTTTTTTTTCTATGTTCTCGAAAATTCAAATTTTATAGTTCCGCTCTTCGATTGAGTAATCCTAATCCATCTTCAAAAACCACCATTTCTCACAGGTAATTCATCATCTGTCTCTAATTTCACCCTCTTCATGATACTTATCCAACCTCATCATCTTACCCGAAGGGGTTCCCGAGACGACCGTCATTTCTTCGTTCCTCTTCCTTTTTCCCTTTCAATATACCACAATCTCTCCTCACGTCTCTTCTACTATTCTCTACTTCTTTTTCCAAACAATCAAAACAAATTCTCTTCTTCTTTTCTATTCGCCTCCGTACTGTTTCAAGGTCTCGTATACGGACAGAAGAAGTGTACGGAAAAGAGAGAGAGAGAGAGAGAGAGAGAGAGAGAGAGAGAGAGAAAATTAACTTCTTGTGGAGGATCCAATGATTCCCTCTTTTCCCGGCGAACACCCGGATGGGTACTACTGTTTTCTTATCTTGCTAATTAACTTTATTAGTTTTTAATTTACTTTGTTTAAATTTAAGAATAGTTAGCGATTCTATTGTTGGGAAAAAAAGTGATGATAATCGCATTGTCTTTTGTCGTTTTTAGTAATGTTGGAAACAGTAATGCCGCTTTACAATTTTCCATACTTTTGATTCGTCGGGCCGTCCCGGCTCTGGCCCTCTTCGGCCCGCTGCCCGATGGAAAATTTGGAAAATTGGAATTATTTTTCAAAGTTTATTTTGTGTTTTTTTTCGAAATTTCTGAAATTTTTCTACTAGAAATATCCAAAAACTTGCTCCGAAAAAAAAACATTTCTCCAGTTATCGGGAAAAAAAACGAAAAAAATGTTTTCAGTGCAAAAAATTTTGACCCCCCCCTCTCTTTTCTTGTGGAATTTCTGTTAAACATCTGCTTCGTACTATGACTGATTATGCAATAACTAAATATGATTTAACCGATTCTTTTTCGTTTTTGTTCCTCATTCTATTCGAAATATCTCAAAAAATAAACGAAAAAAAAACTAAAGAAACAAAAACTTTTTGGCTATGAAAAATCTCAACTTTACATTCAAACATCCCGTAATCTGTCTCTCATTTTTCCCAAATTCCGATCATTTTTGGCACAAAAAAATTTTTTCAAAGAATACTAACTTTCAGCTGGTTTCGAACAATTTTCGATCTATGTGAGGCTTTTTTCTGGTCCTAATTGAGTTGTTTCAATGGTTTCACAACATATTTTATTGAATCCTAAAAAAATTTCCAAAAAATGAACTACTTGTCATTTACCTTTCAACCGTTTTAGCTTTCAGAAATTTTCTTAGGTATTCCAGTATTTCGAAAGGTTCCGGTTTTAAGGTTTTTAGTTTAATTCCAGGGGAAAAAATCTGGAAAAAACTTTTATTTGAGCTTGTTTTCTTGTCAAAATTATCGAAAAAAAGCTTCCGTTCGTATGAGAATTCTTTTGTTCCGCAATTTTGCGTCACGGTGAACCTGTGTTACCAACTGACGAAATTCAATGAAATTTTCGTCCGAAAGATCATTAAAATTTTCCTAATAATTTTCATTTGGTTTGAAATAACAATTAATTTAAAACGTCGAGTGTTCACTACCACGCGAAATTGCACACAAAACAAACTGTTGTCCTACCGGTAGACTTTTTTTCAAAATTTCGAAAAATTTGAATCCGATTTGATCCAAATCGATCATGAACTCGTCCAATTCAATTTCATCCGACGAGAACTTTTTTTACCTTTTTGACGAAAAAAAAGCCTAGGTTCCCATACATTATGTTTCTTCCAACCCGTAATTCGTCCCCTCTTTTCTTCTAATTCATTTCGGTCAATGTTCGATCTCTTTCTTCTTCTCTTGGAATTCCCCCTCTGTCAAATCGGTTTGCCTTTTCCTTTTTCTTCTTCCCCCATCTCACCTAATCACCCCTGGGCCAGAGGGAAGGGTGACTGTAGTAGTAGGTGCGCAAGCGCGTATCCCCCCTTTTCAAAGAAGAAGAAGAAGACTTGCCTAATAATGGCGATTTCTTTTAACAACACACACCCCTCCTCTTCTCAACAACAATAAATATGTATTGCGTAATCATTTCGTTATCTCGAAACGACAGAGAATTTGAAAAGAGAAGGAGAATTTTTGATATCATGGGATTCTAGCTTTTTTGAACAGAAAAATAGAAAGAGTCATATTTGTGATGGGCCGGGCCGGGCCGGCGGAAAAATGTCTACCGGTATGGCCCGGTCAGCTGGTCTCTGTGGGGTCAAAATGATTTGTATTGAAAAACACTGTTTTTGCCTTCTTTTTTTTTCGATAACTGGGGGAATAGTTTTCTAGAGTGAATTTAGGATATTTCTAATAGGAAAAAATTAGAAACTACATCGAAATCACAAAAAAATTCGAAAAAATGACCCAAATTTTCCAAATTTTCTTTGGTTCCGGAGTCCGGACCAATATCGACCTGTTCCGGAAAAACTTGTTCTCACAAGAGGATACAAACATAGATCCGTGTCAAAATTATAGAATATTTGGCTTTCATTCGAACAAAAAAACTCGTACAGTCCGACTTTCTAACAGTCGATTTTCAATATTTTTTTATTTTTTTGGTCCATTTTTCGAAAATCATTCAAGCCAAATTTTTCCACTTCGAATTTTTTCAAAATTAAATTTAAAAGTTTTTTATGCAAAAAGAAATCTTTGAAAATTACGATTAATTTTTTAAATAAATAATTACGGTTTCGAATATTTTTGATTTCATATAAAAAAGAGTGAATTTTAAAATTTTCTCTACCACACTCAGCAAAAAAGTCTTTTTTTTCAGTTTCTTTTTTCTCGAAATAATTGGACAAGCCTATTTTTGTTGAAATTCTAGTCCTTTGGCTGATCCGGGATAGGAAATCCTCCGGCACGGATCTAATGAATTTGAAAAACTAAGATTATTTTTTCAATTATCTTTACTATTATTACCACACAGATTCTGTCCGTGTGTCCGTTTGTCGCCGATCCTACAGCCCTTCTAACTGAACCAATTTTCGTGAAACTTATATAGATCAATAGAGAATTCTCCTCTGATTATGCCCATCTTTTTCGTTTACTGATCGGAGCTCTGAGAAGCTCTGTGCTATCTATGCACATAGTCAAAATAACGCCTTACTGTGTTTTCGCGGTAGGCACGAGGAAGGTGGTCGTCTCTCATTTTACGTAAGAAAGTGGGTCTACGAATAGGGTTAATTTTAATAATTCGAAAGAAGCCAGGCGGTTAAGGCGCGAAGCGCCGAAAACCGTCTGGTTTTGATGGTACCATGAACTTTTAGACTTTTTCCAACTGTAAATAGCCAAATTGTTCAATAGATTTACACACCGCTAACTACTGGAAGGACATCAAATCCAAAATTCCAACAAATTTCAACTTTTGTCGGTCCCTCCATAGTTCTATCTTTGATACTTTCCTACCCCTAACTACTTTGGTTTTACTTTGCCCCCTCCCCTTCCCCTCGAGAATCATCAGGGCGTTGCCAACGCCTTCTTCTTCAACATTTTCATTTTCTTCTTCTTCTCCATCGTTTTTCTCAAGAAATGGCGCCACGCCCTTGTCGCTATCACAACGGAGACAACGCCTTCTCCCTCCATATTTCATTGTTTCATTTCTTTTCTTCAACACAAGCCACGCCCACTTTTCTTCCCCCTCCATTTCTAAACACGGCTGACCAACCCACCGAAAATCACTTAACAGTCATTTTTCTTGCAATTTTTCCTTTGTTTCTTTTTTGGCATAGTGACCTTTTAGAGGCTTTTATCAGTTGGGATAGTTTTTTTCTATTTTTTGGAAAAAAAAGTTTTTTTTAATAGTTTTAACAAAAAAAGTTTCAAATTCCAGAAAGAATCGGAATTTTTTGCTTATTTTTTCTTTCTTGTATTGACGTTTTTTTTTGAAATTTCAAAGCTTTCAGAATACTTTCTTGAAAGAAATTTGTTTTTTGGAAATTCAAATTTTTTGAAACTTGCTGAAACTTTTTAAATGTTTTCAGGAGTTTCAGAATTTCTTAGCGTTGATTTTTACCACACTTTTTACCCTAAAAACATTTTTTTATCTACGAAAAGAATTTTCTGGAAAGTTTTTTTGGGTTTAGTTGGGAGCAGAGAATTTGTGAGGTTTTTACCGGAGGGCATTAAAAGAAAAATTTCAGGAAAAATTTTTCAAAACTTTCTTGCCGAATATTTTTGGAAACAGTTCCCAAACCCCCTAAATCAGTGTTCCCAGTTGGCAAAAAAAATAATTTTTTCGGAAATGATTTTTTTTCTTGATTAGGTCCGTCTGAAAATTTCCTAATTTTTTGAAATTTTGACTTTCAAACCCAAAAATACCCTTTTCTCAGCCTAAAAGTCTGCCGATTGGGTTATGTCAGGCTTTTTTATTGGGGCTCCCGGTCTTTTGGGACTTCTGGTCAAATGTTGCGGCTGCCTGGTGATCCTGTTAGACAATCTGTAGAAAAGTGCCTAGTAAGGCCGGCAATATGACAGCCAACAACAGATGAAAATCAAAAATTTTCCAAAATATGTTTTTCGCACAATTTTAAACTCCTAAGAAATTATCGCTTAACCCCTATAAAGTTGAAAGTTAAAAGAGTTTCGGAACAAAAGATAAGCCTCAGGACAAAAGTTCCTGTTCCCTTCCCTTTCTTCCTCAATTCCATCATCAATGCCGCCTCCTCGATTACAAATCAAACATTCTCTCTCTCTCTTTTATAACAAGTGAACATACTTGAAACCCTCCCCTCCCCCCTCCTTCCTCCTTAGCCAAGCACACATGTTCCTTTATGTTCACATGCTTTATTGTTTGTATATTCCTGTCAATGACCATTTAGGGCGCGCGATTTTTTTTCTTTTCCTTGCGTGATATGAAACGGCCAAGTGAGAATAGTGTTGCGTCTTTAGTTATAGTTTAGATTGAAACATGCGTGAAATTGGCAAATCTTTGTAGATAATGCTCCAAATGACTGTCAAAAGATGACCTAAAGATCCAACTTTTTTGGTGTCTGAAATTAAAAAAAAAAGATCATAATCAAAACTTTTGCGCCGTAGTAATGTAGACCAGTAGATTCAGTAACCAAATTCGGTCTACCGGGGCATTCTCGAGTTTTTTGGTTGTGGAAGAACTGAAGCCAATTGAAGATCACTAAAAAATTTTTTAATCAAACTAGATTGGTTTTCAGAAAGCTAAGCTTTTTTGTTGTTTCCATTCTATTTGGTTTGAGAAAAACACTCTTTTTTTTACTAAACTTTTTTGTCGAATGCGTTCGTTTTCCAATTACCTTCACCTGAATTTACCGTAATATCTGAATTACTGGTGCCCCATTTTCAACATGATTCCTCCTTCAAACTTTCGACTTGCCAAATATTAAATTTCGAATATTAGACTGAAAACTGTCCTAAACTTGAAGAAAATTTGTGAAAACTGGAGAACAGAATAAGTTTTCTTAGTTTTCTTGTCATTTTTAATAAAAATTGCTAATAAGATCAGATAATGATACTTAAAAATTTGTAGGAAAATGTTCGAAAAATAACGGTTCCCCTCTAGTAGTAGTGCACCTCTAATAGTAGTGTCCTCTCCGAATGAATAGGTTTTTTTTTCGATTTGTACCCAATGATCTTTTCTATTCGTTTTGTTATTTTTTGATTTGAAGGTTTTGGTCCACAAAGATTTCTCTTGGCTTGAAAGTCTTTTTTTTATCAATTGATCTTTCTTTTTTGATAAATTCCTGTTAGTTCAATGTTAAGGGCTAATTTGTACTGAATTCACTCAAAAATAACTCTAAATGTTACAAAACCGAGTTTGAAAGCAGGAAGGCTGATGGCCTGGAATCCCACAATGCGACAATTCGACTTTTTGATTCTTGAGGATACAAATTTTTTCCAAAAATTAAATTAATTTTTATTTTCCGAAAAATTATTAATCTAACCCCTCTTCAAAAGCATTTTTCCATTTGCAAAACCATCTCTCTCCTTTTTTCTCCCCACCCCCTTTTTTTTCTTCTCCATCTCTAAAACTAGAAACCAGAATTATCACTAATCATTCGCCATCAATTTAGAAAAGAAGAAGACAACATCTTCTTCTTTTTTCTTGTTTACTTCTTCTTCTTCACCACCTCCTCCCCCAATCACTTTTTATCATTTTTATCATTTTGACAACACTTTTTAGTACTATTTTTTGCCTTCAGAACCCTCCGTAAAAGTCTTCATTCGGCCGTTGGAAGTCACTGTTCCAGCCGATTATTTGACGACTCAGAAGCCGGGTAAGTCCTAGAATTCTGAAATTTTTTCTGGAAAAAATGACGTTATCTTGCTTGTTTCAGAAGTTCCACCGAAAACCTATTGGTCAACGATGACGTCACAAATACAAACGGAGACATCGATAAAGAGATGGTCGATTCCGGAGGTTCGAAAAGAGGAAGGACACCCACCTGGACCGGTAAGTGGCAATTTTTTTTTGAGAGTTTTATAGCATTATTGGCTGGAAATCTTGTTTTCTTTTTGTCTTTTTTTTTACCTAAGAGTCCAATTTTTTGTGGAAAAAAATTTTTCTGATTTTTTTTTCTGGAGATTTCTTTACTTATCAAGTGGAAGTTTCAAGTCCTTCAAAAATAATGAAAAATTTAGAATTTTGTGAAAAAAAATTTCACGTTTAATTTCCCGAAAACTTCCAAATTTTTACCAACTTTCATCTTTTTTTTGTTATTGGTTAAGCTTAAACGGTGCTGTTAGGCTCCGCCCACTTTTCTCTAGGAACACCATGACGGTGAAATGCACAGAGCTAAGGGTTAGGTTGATTCTGAGGCTCTACATATGTGCGGTCGGGAAATTTTCGAATTTTTTTTCGAATTTTCTGAATTTTTGTGAATTCTGTGGGAATCATGAAAATATTACAGATGCGGAACTTTTTTTCCAAAAAAAAAATTTTTTTTGTTGACGAAATTTTCTCATTTTGAAAATAGCAGTGATCCAAATTTTTTCCAAAAAAACCACTAGTGCTACACCTCATTAGAACTAACCCGATTCAAAACTGATATTTTTAAAAACCGATTGTTTAAGAACTGTCCCGGACAAGAACTTTTCAAATACTTGTATATGGGCACTTTTCACTGCTTCGAGGCCATTGCAGAAAAGTTGTGTCAGTTCTCATCCGGGCAGTTCTAAAAAGGTACAGTTCTGATTTGTTCGGTTCTGATTAGCCCAGCGTTCTGATTCGGGGCACGTCTAGTTTTGATTAGCACCTTTTTTCATTTTACTTTCCATTTTTCTGATTTTTCGAATGAAGCTCTGGAAAGTTCTGAGCTCCACCCATTGCAAAATCCTTACTGAATTCTACATTTTTTTCAAAACTCTGGTGCTTGAAATCATATTTTTCAGAAAAATTTCTCTAAAAATAATTCCAGAAATTCACTGAAAGGTCACACAAACTGTGTGTGGTTAGTTGGGTGTGCCCCTCCTCCTTTTCCCTCTTTACCCTCATCTACCTATCAATCTGTCTGTCTCTGTATAAGTTATGTGTGTGTGTTACCCATAAAATTTCGAATTGAATTGATGGAATAGGCATCCATCCCTCTCGTTTTCTTCTTCTTCTTCTTCTCGTTGACAAGGAAAAAAAGAGAAAGAGAAAAGACACACCCAGAATTCCTTTACTCTTTTTTTCCCTTCGATCAACGTCTTCTTCTTCTGACGCCTTCTGACGCCCACGCTTAGAAGGGGAAGGAGACACGTATCTGATTTTTGATTCATTATCGATATATTTATTGATGATTTTTTGGGTTGAGACAAAAAAGTTTGTTGTTGTTGGAAAAAAAAACGGAAGTTCCGGGAAATTCGAAAAATTGAGAAAAAAATTTTTTTTTTGAAAAAAGTGAAAACCTCAAAAATTGAGGAATAAGTACAGGGTGTATGATTGACGATCCCGGAAAATTTGAAAAAAAAAGAGCAAAATAGCAAGCTCCGCCCACTTCTGGCAGCTTTGCTTTGTTCCGGAAAGAGTGAAACTCCGGATTTTTTGCAAAATTGCAGTGGAATTGCTTCAGAAAACCGTGAGAAAGTTGTTGAAAAAAAAAGAGGAAAAAGTGGGCAAGAAATAAGCTCCGCCCACTTTTTGGAAGATTCTTACCAAAATCCGAATTATGCTCGGAAGAATTTTTCGATCAAAAATGTGAAAACCCGAAATTTTCGGAAAACTACTTCTTTTTGACTGAAAAACTCTGACAAGGGAAGTCCTTATAGACGCAGAATTGGATCTGTTTACAAATTGTACCATAGGTACTTTCGACCCTGCTGATTTCATTTCTGAAAGAAAAATCTGCTAAATGCTCCGCGGAGCCGAGCTATGAGCCCAGCTTTTCCCCTCCACTGAATAGTCTACCTCCTCTAGGCCAGCGTGTAAATGTGGCTGAGCGGCGCAGTGGTAAAGTCCCAGGTCGCAGGTAGGCATGCTGTGGGTTCGATACCCTATCACGCGAAAATTTTTTTACTTTTTTTTCTGAACATTTTGTGATATCACAAATCACATTATAAAACTTTTATTCACTATCATTTCAAACGCACATATGCAAATCAATAACATAATGGGTGAAGCAAAACTTTTTCGAACAATAAGAACAAATTGCCATGGAAACTCTATTACATCCAGGGAAGGAACATTTTCCATGTGCATGACGATTGAAGCAATATTCGATCGGAGTTTCGAAACGAGGTGGCTGTTGATCGAAGTATCCACCTGCGTACCATGCGTAGTATCGCCATTCTTGAAAAACTGGGCAGCATAACTGATAGTAGGATTGGCTCAACATCTGAAAATAGATTATGAGATCATTATGAAGAAAGTAGCTTACTTTTATAATACTATCACGTTGATGAGGCTTGAATTCCGGATTCTTTCTTTGTGCATATTCTGTTAAGTTCTTCATAAATTTTTTGAAACATCGAAAAATCCCGATATCCAACGGCTGGATTTGACCTGTTGCTCCAGGTGGTATAACGATCATTTTCACGTGCTTGTGAGCTGGCTTCACCGATTCCAGGATTTCCTTATTTCTCCATATTGGCCAAGAATCTACCACAAGAAGAGTATCATCTGGCACATCATTTTCGAAAAGTATACTTGAATAAAAGTCACTTGTATGAGGCTTCCCCATAATGCTTCCTTTTGATGCTCGAATCACTAAATTAGGTGCATTGAAAGGAGGGGCTGTAGGAGGGAAGGATCCCGAAGGTTCAGAGAATATAACATAGAGCTTCTGATGGAGAACTCCGTCAGCCCGGAGCATAGGTAAGATTGTATAACTGTGTCTGATTCCAGTGGCAGAACTAGTGACAACTTCAATTATCCTTGTGCCTGAAGAAAGTCAATTTTGTCATTTTTAACATTATTGTTTCATACCTGTTTCGGCCAATGTTCTCTTCGTGTATAATTCTTTTTGAAAACCAGACTGATCAAGATTATAAATTCGTAGAGGATCGTACGAATGAAAAGCCAATTTTGCTTCTGTCACGAATTTGTCCATTTTGTCTTGCATGAGTTGTTTATCAAGGAATCTTTTTTTTGAAACAAACGTTGTAATTTTTCTCGAAGAAATCCTGTGAGCTCTTTTCCAGTCGTTAAGCCAATTGTGAGATCCGTAAAAAGAGCATTCGATTTGGTGTTCATCTTTTATTTCATTAATCATTGCTTGAAGAACTGTGTCGTGCAAGACGTGGCCGGACTGAATTGATGCAACAGTTCGTTCATAGAGTTGAGCACTTATGTATGCAATGACAGCTCGGCGATCAGGAGTCACCTTTCCTACAAATCAAATATATGTTTCATTAAATTAAATTTCAAAATTACTATACCTGCTTTTTCATATTCAAATAACCTTCTCAAATCATAATCGCTCTTCAGAAACCTATATCGATTGAACATTGAAGAAGCTTTCCTTCTTTTCTGACCAGTCTTCTTATATTCACCGTCTAGAGAGTAGTATTCAACTGCCTCCCATACTTTGCTAATTGGCACCAGCGTCTTACCGAATAGAACAACATTTGGGGAACCGATTCCTTCAAATAACTGCTCCTCTTGTTGCAAGTTCGATTCAGGATCATATTCCGGATCGATATCCTCATCCACATGAACCTCGAGCTCGTTTTCTTCAGTGAATTCTAGATCTTCAAGTTCGTTTTGATTGAGAAGTAAAATAATCCTCTCCGCGAACTTCAGATTTCGTCTATCCAGAGACGGCTTCTTCGACTCATTCTTGATAACAGCGCTTATATAGTCCAGAATAAGTAGTTTAGAAGACATGATGGAGTGACAAAATAGTAGAAAAAAGCTTCTTTTCTACACATATTTCCCGCTCTTTTTCCGTAAAACTATTTCTTTTTCCCGCCATATAATGTATAGATCAAAAACGAAAAAATACAAAATAAAACTTTAACTCAAAAAAAAATATATATATCCTACTGTACCTTTTTTGAAGGGCATGAATAAAGAATAAAAAAATAACAGTTGTTTGTTATTTAAATTTTTCAGTATATGTGCGTTTGAAATGATAGTGAATAAAAGTTTTATAATGTGATTTGTGATATCACAAAATGTTCAGAAAAAAAAGTAAAAAAATTTTCGCGTGATAGGGTATCGAACCCACAGCATGCCTACCGGCGACCTGGGACTTTACCACTGCGCCGCTCAGCCACATTTACACGCTGGCCTAGAGGAGGTAAACTATTCAGTGGAGGGGAAAAGCTGGGCTCATAGCTCGGCTCCGCGGAGCATTTAGCAGATTTTCATTTCAGAAATGAAATCAGCAGGGTCGAAAGTACCTATGGTACAATTTGTAGACAGATCCAATTCTGCGTCTATAAGGACTTCCCTTGTGAGAATCAACTAAAATTTGGCTGAAAAAGAAAAAAAAAGAGCAAGCCCCGCCCACCTTTTGTAGAATCTTCAGAAGCTCAACCTTTTTCCTGAGAAATTTTGGGTTTTTGTAAATTTTGGAAATTTTGCATAAATAACAAAGCTCCACCCACTTATTTTCTGATTTTTAGCCACCAAAAATTGTGAGCAGCCGGAAGAGGGGCTTGAAATCAGCTAGCCTAGAGCCCGACTAAAATTTCATAATTTTAATTTCTGAAAAATGTAATTTTCAAATCTTGTCGAGTTCTCGGCCGGCGGATTCTAGGCCATCAATTAGTTTTTTTCGATTTTGTATTGTTCAAAGTTATTTTTGAGTGAATCTATTATGAGACCTATAATCAGCATCTGAAGCTATCAAAATCGATAGTTTTCTAGCAATTTTTTCCATTTTTTGCAGACATGTCAGAGCCTGGGCCGGGCCGGTAGTCGAAGGTGTCGGCCCGAGTTCAAAAATTTTCAATTTTCAGCACGTTTTTCCCGATTTTCAGCCCTATTTCAAAACTATTCCTGGGCCTTTTTACTTAAAATCGTTCAAAATTTCCTTCTGGAGAACAAGAGTAGAAAAACCCGCGTTAAAAAATTTTTCGAAAAAAAAGTTTCTACCTGAAAAAACATGTTTTGTCTGAACACCGTGACTTCCGGGCCGGTAGAAATTTCTCCAGCCGCCCGGTCCGGCGTGGCCCGTGAAAGGTCTGGTTTTTTGGACATTTAGGACATTTTTCCAAAGTCCCCCTAATCCCTGGGTCCTAATCCACCTTTCTACTTCTTCTTCATCCCTATCAAAAGTACCTGTCTCTTCTTTTCTAAAACATAATACATATGTCTTCTAACACACACACATACAATAAAAAAACTAGAAGTTGGTGAAAAGAGAGAAGGGGAAATGAATGCGTCAGGGCATGGTAGAGGGAGGGTAGGGGGAGATACATACACATTCAATCAAGCATATCCTTCAGGAAGAAGAAATGAAAGAATGTTTCGATTTCAGATGAATAAGAGAGGGAGAAATTCCTCTCTCTGTTTAGTCCCTTGTCATAGGGGGAAATCAGTGAATTGACAGTATTTTGTCCTTGTTTTTTACGCGGGGTTTAGTTTTTTTTTAATGAAGAGAAGTAGGCGGAGCTTAACAGTTTTCTTGAAGCTTTCATTCCTTTGAGTTTCGCGTTTTGAGCTTCTAGACTAAAAATTGGCGGTAATTTTTTTTTTGAAATTTTTGTAGTCCGCAATTTTGAACTTTTTTTCAAAATACTCGGACGCGATTTGTTCAATTTAAAAATTTCTCATGGAATGAAAACTCTAAATTTCAGACAATTATCCAAATTTGGACAAACTGTTTTTTCTAGACTTTTTATAGCAAATTTCGAGGTAAAAAAAAGCCAAGAACAATTTTCCTGCCTGTTTCAAGCTCTTTCTTCACACCGCGTTTTCCATTAGAAAAAATCGAGTTATAGAGTAAAAATTTATGAAAATATTATGAATTTTTTTTAGAAAAGTTTAAATTCTGTTAAATTTACTTTTTTTCAGCCAGATTTTCGATTTTTGCTTAATCCGAATCAAAACTTTCACATGGAGCACAAAACCTGAATTTTTTTTAAAAATTTCGATCTGAAGTTTTAGTCCACGGCTCTAAAGTCCACGGCTCACATTTCTAGACCATTTGGTAGACCAAGATTAATATTATTAATCTGCTCTAACTCGAGTTTTTGCTCATATTTTTCCAACAAATCGATTTTTTTTTGGTCGATTTGTTTCAGGTATTTCTTGACAAGTTTTTCCACCTGGTTTTTCTAAAAACAAATTTTGTAGCCGAAATTTTTTGATATATAAAAAGTCATTTTTGAGCTTTTTCACCTAATTCCTTTTCAAAAAAGCTTGGATTCTTTTAATTCGATCTTCGGGTCCGATTCTGACTTTTTCACAAATTTTAAATTTTTGTTCCAAGTTTTTGAAAAATTTTAACCTTTTTTCTCGAATTCTCCGAAAAATCTAAGTGAAATTTAAGACCCAACCCGGATTTTGACAATTCTTTAATAGTGTCCTTCGGATTCTATAGCTGACGGAAGTAATACATGCTTGTCCTCCTCCTCTCCTCCGAATACAAAATAAAATGAATTGAGTACAGTACTAAAGGGGGGAGACATAGGAGTACTAGTAAATCTACCCCACATTTCGACAGACAAACTTTCACCTCTCCTCTCTTTTCAACTTTTCGTTTTGTCCCCTCTTTTTCTCTCTCTCTCTCTCTCTCTCTCTCTCTCTCTCTCTCTCTCTCTCTCTCTCTCTCTCCAATATACAAAAATGCAACGATTATCCCGGGGAGGGGAAGAAGTGAAATTGTTGCCGTCGTTTTAGAAATGAGACACAACAACAATATATAGATTTTTCGTTGCGATTTTTTAGGAAATTTTTTTTTCGGATGAGGAGATCCGAGATTTTGATAATAGGTTTAGGTGTTGCAATGCTTCTTTTTTTATACGACTAGCTTAATTTTTTTTGATGTTTTTTTTCACCTTCAAATTTGGAAATATAATATTTCGAAATTTTCTTTTTTGCAACTTCCTAATTTTTTTTCGAAAAAAACTGAAGTTTATAACTTTTTGGCCACGTTTTGAAATTTTTTACTTTTTTTTTTGCTTTGGAAACTTGGATTTATTCCAAATGAAAATAAAAAAAATCCAAATTGAATGGTAAAAGTATTTTTTTCAAGTATTTTTTGTTACCGTTTTTCAAAATTCAAAAATTCAAAAATTACGAAAAATTCGAAATTTTTATGAATTTTCGAAAAATCTAGTTAGTTTTCAAGTTCATTTATCAAACATGTTTGAAAATATTTTTTCCTTAAAAAACTAACAAAAACTGCCGGAACATGAGTTTCTTTTTTTAACATTTTTTATTAGTCGTACGGGCGCTGCGCCATATGCGCTCTACCGCACTCAGTACTTCCACACTTTCCTCATTTCTCATCAATTTTTAGTTTCAAAAAAATTTAAATGAGTTGTTTCGAAAAAAAAGTTTTTGAAAGTTTTAAAAAATAAATAAAAAATTTGGCGCAGCGCCCAACAGTTAGTTTTTATAACTTGAAACGAATTGAAAAGAAAAACAAAAAAAAATGCAAATTTTTTTCAAAATTTCTCCGAAAACTATCAAAAATTGTCGAAAAAAGCTTCTCTAATATATTTTTTCTTCATTTCTTGAAACGTTTTTTGCCCTTCCTCTTCTATTTTCTTCTCTCAAAAACCATATTCGAAACCTCAGGCACCCTCTGTGCCTCACAATGACGGAAATATATAGACCGCCAACAAAACGGATTTCCAGCCAATTAATGCAAAAACTACAGTTGTTTGTAAGCCCCTGGGAACCCATTTTTCCTCTTTTTTTTTAAATATGTGCAATTTTGCAGGAAGACTTTCCATCAACCAAACAAGGTCGTGAGCAAGAGGGGCGTGTCATCGGTATCACTCCAAACTACAAAATTGGTGAGGGTCAACCAAACTCCGAGTTCAATTTGGGAAAGACGGGATATTTGCCAAATGGACAGGGTGATTATAAGATGACGTCACTTCAGGAGACTTATAAGCAAACGTTGATTGATCCCAAGGTCAGTTTTTTTTTTGGAAAATTTTTTTATTTCAAAAATTTATTATTCGCGCTTTCTGAAATGATGAGCAACCGCGCCCTACTGAACGGACTCAGTCGATTTTTTGAATTTTTTGATTTTTGAAAAATTTTCAGCCATGTAAAATGGTAAGAAACCGCGCTCCATCGAGAAATTTTGTCATTTTCAGCGAATGAAATTTCTGAGCCCGTTTTCGCGCCAAAAAGTCTTTTTAAAAATTATATTTCACCGAAAATCGAAAAAAAAATTTTTTTTTGAATCTGTTTTAATTCAAGAAATATAATTTAGGTTTTTTGAAATGGTGAGCAACCGCGCCCCATTAGACGGATCAATTTTCCAAATTTTTTGAAAAATCATAAGAGTAAGAAACCGTGCTCCATGGGACCCTTTAATCAAAATTCTCCCATTTTTAGCAAGTTAAAATTTTTTAATAATTTTTTCGATTTTCGCGCCAAAAAATCGAAAAAAAATTATTTTTTAAAAAATTGATTTATTTGAAAAAAAAATTCATAAATGATCCATGAGTTTCATGATAAGAACTGATAATTTTTTTGTCGAAGAGAGAAAAAAACCCGAAATTATAAATTAATCCAATTGATTATTGGCAATATCATTGTCCTGTTGGGGCTTAGCCGGTCCGCGCATTCCGAATCCGGATGATTGATCGAATCGCATTCCACGCTCGAAATATTTTTGAGACGAAGAAGATGTTGAGGAAGGAGCGGAAGATTCATCGAATTGACGTCTCATTGGTTCACCAAAGTTTGGTCCTTGGGGTCCTGGTCCGAAGTTTGGTCCCTGTCTTCCTGGTCCGAAATCTGGGCCTCCTGGTGGTCCCCCTGGTAGAAAGCTTGGCCCTTGTCCACGACGCCCTGGGAAGTCATCTTGAGGTCCGAAGTCTGGGCCCAGTCCACGGCCTCCTGGTGGCCCTGGGGGTCCACGTCTACCTGGTCCGAAACTTGGTCCGAAGTCTGGTCCTTGTTCACGACGGCCTGGAAAATCATCCTGTGGTCCAAAATCCGGTCCGAAGCCTGGTCCTCGTGGTCTTGGTCCGAAGCTGGGCCCACGTCCTCCTGGCCCAAAGTCTGGTCCCATTCCGCGTCCTCCACGTCCTCCTGGTGGCCCGCGTCTTCCTTCTGGCCCCCGGCGGCCTGGGAAGTCTTCAATTGGTCCGAAAATTGGTGAGAAGCTTGGTTCTTGCTCTTGCCCTCCACGTCCTTCTTGTGGTCCTCCGGGTCCGGAGCTTGGTCCTTGACCATCTTGGGTGCCTGGTCCATAGCTAGGCCTCATGCCGCGTCTACCTTCTGGTCCTTCTGGTCCCCGACGTCCTGAGAAATTTTCACTTGGTCCGAAGTCTGGTCCCTGTCCACGGCCTCCTGGTGGTCCTGTTGGTCCAAAACGTGGTCCTTGACCATCTTGAGATCTTGGTCCGAAATCTGGTACCTGTCCTTCTGGTCCGCGACGTCCTGTGAAATCGTTTTGTGGTCCAAAATCTGGTCCGAAGCTTGGTCCTTGAGGTCTTGGTCCGAAATCAGGTCCCATACCGCGTCCTCCTGGCCCAAAGTCTGGTCCTTGACCTCTTGGTGGTCCTGGTGGTCCACGTCTTCCTTCTGGTCCTTCTGGTCCTCCTGGTCCGCGGCGGCGGGGGAAATCATCTCCAAAATCTGTGGCTCCTGGTGGTCCTGGTGGTCCTGGGAATCCTCGACGTCTGGGAAAGTCATCCTGAGGTCCAAAGTCTGGTCCGAAGCTTGGTCCTTGGGGTCTTGGCCCAAAATCTGATTTCTGTCCTCCTGGTGGTCCGGGAGGTCCTCGTCTTCTCATTTCATTTTGCGGTTCTTCAGAAGAAACAGAGCTCATTAAAGAGGGGCGTGGTCCACGTGGGAACTGTCTCTTAGCGAATGGGTTTTCAACGTTTTGGTTGCCCTGTCCCCCTGGTCCAAAGCTTGGTCCTTGACCTTGAGATGGTCCAAAGTCAGGGCCTTGTCCACGGCCTTCTTGAGGCTTTAGTCCGAAGTCCGAGCCCTGTCTACGATCGCCATTTGCGGGTTGTTGGGTTGGTCCTTGTCTTTGAGTCCCTTGTCCGAATCCAGGTCCTTGTTGGAATGGTCCGAAATCTGGTCCTTGGCCTCCACGAGATCCGGGCTCAAAGCTTGGTCCTTGGTTACCTTGAGGTCCTGGTCCAAATCCAAAATCTGGCCCCTGTCCACGTCCTGGTCCTCCTGGCCCTCCACGTCGTCTTCCAAAAATGAACGGCATCGGGGCGAACATTGGCTGTTGGTTATTTTGTTGTTGGAAACCAAAAGGGACCATTCCATTTTGTGATTTTTGAGCTCCTCCCTCTAAGCCAAAAACTGGAGTCCGACTCTCCGGACGATAGTTGCGAGCGATGAAGAACAAGGCGCGGACTTCCTGAAAAATTTTGGGATTTTAGACCATGAGAACAAAATTTTTCGAAAAAACTCACTCTCGGAAAAGTGACGCTCAACTTCCTGATCTGATCATGTTGGTCACGACGAGTTAGATTAGTGTTCGAGAGGATTTCTTCGAGTTGATTGTATACGGTAGAGATGTTAGCTACGACGGCTTGCACATTTTGGGTCACGGCTTCTTTTTGCTCTTGAACTTGCTTGATCCAGGTGTTGAACTCGTCCTGGAATATGGAGATTTTGGAATTTGGAAAACATTTTCGATTTTTTTGGATTTTTTTTGGATTTTGATGTTTTGGAAAACTGCAAATACATAGTTTCGGAATTCAAAATCCAATTTTTAAACAGTTCAGTAATTCTGTCAAAATTTAGGAATTTTCAAAAAAAAAATTTCGAGGTTTTCGCGGAAAAGTTTGCTGGAAACAGTTTTCACAAGATTCTAATGTCCGAAATTTGCCTGCAAATTTTCGAGAATTTTCCTGAAATCCAAAAATTTGCCAGATAAAAAATTTCGAAAATTCTAGACTCAAGAAAAAAAATTTGAAAAAAAAACAGTACTCTTGATTTGGCGCGCCGGGCCGATGAAAAATTTTTCCAGTTCGGCCCGGCCCGGTTGGCCCGGTTCCAAACAAAAGAAAAATTGAAGTCATTTTTTCAAAGTTTTGTGATTTTGATGAAATTCTTGACTTTTTCCTACTAGAAACGTCCTGAATTTTCTCTAGAAAACGATTTCCCCAGTTATCGAAAAAAAAATTTTTCCAGTGCAAAAAATTTTTTCCGATCAAAATCTCAAAAACCCCCCAAAAATCGCTTACCGTCACATTAAAAGCCTTGGCCCAAATAGTCAACTGTTGGCTCTGCTCCTCTTGTGATAGTCCCTCGTTGCTCACAATATCGAAAAATTCTTTTCTCGCGAATCTCGGCACATGCATAAGAAATCGAGGGAACGGCGGGTGATGTCCATCTGGAGATGGACGTTCTCCGAATTCAAGTTCCGAAGAGGAATCTTGTGTAAAAGTAAAAGGGATTAGGAAAAGCAAAATGAGCAAGTGTCTCATTTTGCTCCGAGAGGGTCAACTTGTTATTTTTCTTCGTCCCGGGTGACCCCTTAAATACATCTTACCTTCCTTGACTTAAGATGGTCGAGATCTGTGTATTCTTTTCGTTTTCAAAGCACAAACAAAACCCGCGGGTCACTTTTTTTTTCGCGAAACGTTTCCGCGGAGCCACTGAGCTGATCATAGGGTCACTAACTCCTTGGAGAAATAGTGAGGAATTTGAAGAGAGTGCCAGAGAGAACAACAAACAACCGAACTTCTTCCGCATTAGACATCCGCATCAGAGTTTTAAGGGAAATTTTTTGAAGGAAATCTTTTTCTTTTTTTGAGAAAAGTCGTGTAAATATGA
The DNA here is from genome assembly GCA_963572265.1 of Caenorhabditis doughertyi. Lineage (NCBI taxonomy): Eukaryota > Metazoa > Nematoda > Chromadorea > Rhabditida > Rhabditidae > Caenorhabditis > Caenorhabditis doughertyi. The sequence continues at coordinate 17,679,531 of OY751555.1, forward strand.
GCAATTACGTGATGGGGAAAAGTGCAAGTTATGATACTGAACGAGGGTGAAAAAAAAAACAGATCAGCGTCAATTTTCGAAAAGAACACATTCGATTTTTTGAAAATATGTTTTGTAATAATATGATTTGGAAATTTCCAATTTGACAAAAATTTTTTCAATTTGGCTGAAACTTTTCCAATTTGGCTTAGAACTTTCCAATTTGGCTGAAACTTTTCCAATTTGGCTTAGAACTTTCCAATTTGGCTGAAAATTTTCCGATTTGGCTGAAGTTTTTCCAATTTGGCTGACATTTTTTGGGTGTTATCAGAGATATTGAAATCGTGTTTAGACATCGTTTTGCTGTTTTTTTTAATGTTTTTTTTCTGAAAATTTTGAATTCTCAAAATTTTCAAACGTCTGTCAATTTTCTATAAATCAAGTTCTAACGACAAAAAAAAGCAAAACTTGTCTGAAATTTTTCAAGTATAAAATAGATTTTTTTTAAATTTCACGACGTTTATCGTTATGATTTCGTCCTAAAAATGAGTCCTGAAAATGCTGAGCTGGTACTATATTATCGAAAAGAAAAATTTGAATTTCTTTTTCAATTTCAATTTTAATTAAAAGACGAAAATTTTCGAAGTCCCGCCAAATTTTTCATCGTAAAAAAATTAAAAACCCTCCTCACCATACTTGCAGCGGGCCGGGCCGGGCCGATTTGAGAATTTCCTCCGGCCCGGGTCCTACAGGGGTCAAAATTTTTTGCACTGAAAAAAATTTTTTTCTGTTTTTCTAGTAATTGGGGATATCTCTTTTTGAATAACATTTTTGACTATTTTTAGTGGTGAAAAGTCAAATATTTCGTAAAAATCATATAAAAAAATGCGAAAAAACGAACTCAAAATTTCAAAATTTTTTGAATCCGGGCCGATCGGGCCGGCCCGGAAAATTGCAAGTATGCTCCTCACCCAATAATCCCTTACTTTTCAGGTGATCTCCAATGCCAACATGCCATATCTCTCCACCCGTATTCCGGATGCTCGACGTAACGTAGCCGGTGATTTTCCAAGTGAGCACAGCAAAAGAAGCCAAATCAAACTTGAGCCTCTCGAGCAACGTCGATTCAGAGTGAGTTTTGAAGAAATTTGAATTCCCACCAGACCGATCTTTTTATTTTAGAGCACTGAATCTCGTCCAATCTCCACGAGCAACTATTTGACTGAAAGTGTTGAAAGACATCGTGAAATGGAGGCATCTCGTTTGAAAGATTATTTGAAGGTAGGGAGAAATTGAAAGATAGCGAAAAAATTTTCGAAAATGAAAATACAATCAACACGGCATCGGTTGAAAACGAGTTAGTACTTATTTTCGAAATCCTGACACCTTGGTTTAAAGGCGCAGCAACAAATTTCTATTGGGTCCCGCCACGATTACAGTATATCTCAGTTGAAAATAACTGTAATCGTGGCAGGACCCGATGAACATTTGTCGCTGCTCCTTTAAATCGAGGTGTCAAGATTTCACAAATAAGTGGTAGAGCGAAGTACATTTCGAATTTTGGTCTAATAAATGGCCTAGTTAATTGTGGCCGTGGACTAAAATTAGAGCAAAGTTTGAAGTATTTTTTGACAATTTTCGTTAATTTGGCCTTTTTAGAATTCTGCAAAATGAACGTTTTCAAAATGTGAAAAATTTTCCGAATTTGCATTATAGAAATTAAAAAAATGTTTCTCTCAAGCTCAAAATTTATAGATATCAATTGGTTTTTTTTCGAGTCAGTAGCACAGAAATGAATAAAAAGTTTATTCAAAAAAAAATATTGAACCCAATATTTGCTATCTTTCTGTTTCCAAACCTCTGAACCAAAACAAAAATTTTCTAATTCCGTGTCCTAAAGACATTACAAAAAATTCAGATTTATTAAAAGTTTAATCGAGCTCAAAAATGCACAAATCTGAGCTTGTTGCTCAAAATAAAAATTCAAAAATTTCATTTACCTATCAGTGTGCCTTACCGGTGAATTTCTCTAAATTTACCGGAAAATTGAACGGAAAATATACAAAAAGTTCGATAAATTTATCGGAAAAACCTCGGTAAGTTTATCAAACTTCTTCCGAAAATTTTTTCGATGTATTTTTCTGGTAAATTTTTTGATATTTTATCGGGACACAAATTTGAAAACTCCCAAACTACTTTTTTCAAATTCCCCGCCATTTTTAGGCCAAAGAAAGCGATGCCAACAAGCCATGGGACAAGCCAGGATGGCCAGGACCAAAGAAGGATCACAATGATGAGAGCCTTCGTGAGCTCGAAACTATCAAGCAGGTATGTTTTTTTCAGGGGAATTTTTTTGATCTACCATTTTTTCAATTTCAGAGAGTCGAAACATTGAAGAGGGTAAGTCTGAAATTTGCATGTCTCTGTGTGTGTGTCTGTATGTTTGTCCTCCCTTGTGCATGTCCCTTTAAATTCAAAAAAAGAAAAGAAAATCCCTGGCTTGGAATCAATTGGAATATCACCATCCATCTCTACTGACATCTTCTCCTACTTCCCAATCTCCTGATAACTCCTCCTGATAAGAGAAACGGTGTGATAGTGAAGTGTCGTTAATCCCTCGTGTAGTCGTCTCCGCAAAATTCAGAAAACTTCACAATCGATGAACGATTTGACGGTGTTGCCGACCCCCAGTCAATTTGAGCAGTTGAATCCGGTAAGCGATTTTTTGAATTTTTTTTGGGTTTTTGGAGTGAAAATTGGGGAGATTTGTTAATAATTTGAGATTTTTTTTTAATTTTCAAAATTTTTAAACTTTGATTTAGATTTTCAATTAATTAGTTTTGCTGTGAAACTCTGGGGGACTTTCTGAAAATAAAATGCTGAAACCAAATTTTCAAAATATATGAAAATTCTCCAAAAATTTTTCCAAGTTGACTTTTTAGGTAAAGACTGATAGGCTTTTCTGAAAAATCCTGAAGATTTCAATTTTTTCGTTTTTTTCTTTTGCAATTCCAAAATTTTTTCGAATTGTACTTTTCAAATTTTCAGCAACCCCAAGCCTCTCCAATATCACCTGGAGACTCTGGATGGCTGATAAGAATGCGAAAAAATCGATATTTGGATCATACAAATAAGTTGAATGAGCCGAAAAAGTATCGATCAATGGACCAACTACCGACTGGAAAGGTGAGAAATTTTTTTTGGAAAAGATTTTTTTTTGAAAGTTGAATTCCCGCGCTTTCAAAGACTCAAAATTGTGTTCAAACCTTTTGAACGTTTGGTTTTTTGGCTTTTTTGAGCAGAAGCTTTGAAAAAGTTTTCAGAAAAATTTTTTTAAAAATTCTGAAAAATTTCGTTCGGGTTTTCCGGGTTCTAAGCATCTTAATTTGAGTTTAAACCGGTTCATAAAATTCAAATTTCAAAGAAATGTATTTTAATTCAAAGTTTCGGGCTGCAATGTAATTATTCTTATGTCCTTTATCAGAACTACTTCACGTGAAAAAAAGGTCTGATGCGGTGCACGGTGCTCATTGGGGGCAGTTCTAATTCGGCATACCCTCTAATTTTTCAACAAAAAAAAACCAAAATCCCTTTCATCTTTTATCTCTTTTTTTTCCAAAAAAACCATCTCGCAACTAATGAGATCATCCCATCCCATCCCATCCACCAAAAAATCATCCTCACTCTGTCTAAGACCTCTTTATATACCAAAGTAAATTCTCTCTCGTTTTCTCTACCCCACCATTTTCTTTCAATTTTTGTATTAGATCAAGAAAAGAAGTAAAAGAGAGAGAGTGAGGAGCAGAAGCCTCTTGAAACAAACTCCCCGCCGACGCACACACACAAACTGTAGAGGGGGAAGAAGCCAGGGCTCGGCGAGCAAGAGAGGGAAAGATACGCGCGGAGAAGGCTTGACGGGGAGTAAAGGAAGAGGGATAGTAAGTAGAGGAATATATCGAAACTCTTTTGCTCGTTTTTCTACTTTATTTTAGTTTTTCAGCTTAATCCACACTTTTTAGCTAGGAAAACGATAAAGGTTAGCTCCGCCCCTTTTTCTCAGAAAACCTTGAAGGCTACCTCTCCATGAAAATCCTTTTTTATCAGTTTTTTGTCCTAGTTGTTCTCGAAAAAAGCCTTACACTGCCTTTTTTGCATGAAAAAAAACCTAAGATCCGCCTTCTTTTTTGGGGTATCCCTCTTTTTTTTTTTAGATATTCGGCTAATTCTCTTCAATCGACTTTTTCATAGCCATTTTCAGCTTTTTACAAAAGTTTTATATGGATTTTACAGCTTTGCTTCTTTATTTTTTCAAATAAAATCTGGAATAAGCTCCGCCTACTTTACTTTAAACATTTCTTCATTCTTAAAAAAGCTTCATTTCAACTCCTCCTTTGTTTATTCCGTAGTTTTTAGTTGATTTTCCTATTTTCTACTTTTTTTCCTTCACTAAGCCCTCTTCTTTCTATCAGCATTCTGTCCAAAACCTATTTTTCGGATTTCCTTCCTTTTTGGATTCGAATTTTGGATCTTTCAAAAGAAAAAAAAAATTTTCGAAAATTAATAAAAAATTTTTTGATTTCATTTATGTGATAAAAAAAACTTCGTCAGTATTTTTTGAACATTCCTAACAATTCTACAAAAATTGAAAAACAAAAATGTTTAGTTTGCGGCGCCTTAACATAATAATAAATTCTGTATTCAATTAAAAAGTTTCTGAAAATAATTTTGTTTTTGTTCTACTCGGCGCAGCCGGGAGCCAATTAGTGCAACTACGCTTCATCTCACTTTTGATTATTGGCACTGTGTCAACTTCAAAATCAACTGAAGTCCAGTATACGCGACGCGACACGCAACGCTTCCGTTCAAAAAAGAATTTTCGCGGGCTCAATGAACCGGCGCCCGTTGTTCTATGTGGCTGATATGAAAATCTGCGGTTACGTAGCTCTCTAAGGCTCTTCAACGTTAAAGAAACTTATATCGTATTCTAAAGCCCCCAGTCCTTTATTTATTAGGACTTCACACCACAAATTTTCAAATGAAAATTTCACTACTTCCATATTTTTCGATTCCCGCCTTTTCAATCATTTCCTCCATCTCTCCCTCTCACCTATCTCAATCATCAATACAATTCGATTGTTTCAAAGTTTGTTCGTCTCTTCGAAAAAAGAAAGAAATTGCTCACCGAAATGAGAGAGTCCACCCACAATAATTGTCTCTCCCCCCCGAAGAAAAACCACCGAATCTAAAGTAATAATCCGAAACAACAACAAACTGAATGACAATTTTTTTGGAAAAAAAAAGAGTTTCGAAACCATCATTATTTATTACAGGTTGGTGTTCAGCCGCCTGGCGACGAGAACGGCAAGTCGGAAGGATCGGATCCGTTGCATTGGCAGTTGAGGAAGGAGTTTCATTTGGCTAAATATTCAGTGAGTTTTGATACGGATAGAAGGGTGTGTGCGTCAGGAAGACGCAGAGAAAAAAGTGTCAGTTACGTGAGAAAAAAAAGACTTCTGAAATGTACGGCAAAATGGGAGATTGGTCGGTAAGGCTGTTTTCTGCGATAAAGAATGGTTCAAATTGTACTCGTCATGGATAGATTTTTCGATCTCTATATGGGCTTGATCTCCAGCTTCAGTCAATTTTCAAGCTGTAGTGAATTCTTTTTGTTGGTTAATTCATAGCATGCGCACATTCGATACCTTTTGTTTTCCTTGTGACTTTCTTGATTTGATTTTGTGATATCAATTAATCAGCTTTTTGGCAAATCTCTATGACTAGTAGTTCAGTTAAAAATTGGTTATTTCGCATCAAATTGAAAAAAACTAAGTTGCCGGTATAATTTCAATAATCTCTTCCCATTACATTAAACTTTAATTAGGCTGAATTTCTAGTTTTGGCAGTTTTAGCACTACTCCATCCATAAGACCGTCTTTGCTTGAAGTTATAAGCTGCAAAATCTTTCTAGTTTTAGTTAAAGTTTGCTCTAAACCTTATCTCCCCTATTGGTTTTTCTCTTACAGTGTTCATTATTTTGGTATCACTACCAAATTTTGATAACAATTTTTATCATTTGAAACACCATCATAAAATACATGATAATATATACAATTGCTTCTAGGAACTAAGCAGTCTAAGAAGCCAAGCTCTGCGTACTCAATTTACACTAAACTAAAACTAAAACCAAAGAAAAATTTAAAAAAATATATATATTAAAAGTGTAAATTTCAAAATTAACTGATTCCTCCCCCAGTTATCGAAAAAAAATTTTCTGTGCAAAAAGTTTTCAGACGGAGGCCTGATAAAGCTGGCACCCAGTTTGAAGGAACAAATATTTTTTTCTGAATTTTTGAAACTCCCTAACTTGTTTTCATTATCAAAACATAAACCCTTTAGTCCTTATGTTTTAAAAGAAAAACACGCGCATTTGACCCTCCGAAAGAGAGTGCTCATGGTGATAAGTGTTCATGCTTAGCTTAACCCAGATGGGGGGAGAGTGCATGTATGCAAGTGTATTTGTGTGCGTGCACTTCGATCACAACCGTTCTCTTTTTCTCTATCCATCTCTCTTTCTCTCCCTACAACCTCTTTTTCTCTTTTCCAATTTTCGGAGGGGGTTTTTAACATACGAAACAAGAAAGACAAACACATTCGTCGAAATCCTAGGAGTTCCCGAGCACTCCTGGACGACGGCCTTAGTGCTGTATGTGCTGTGTGTGTGTCTCATGTTATCCCTTCGGAGAGCAACAGCCACTGTGTTTTTAGTGTTTCTGATTTGAGATTTTTTATCAGTACTGATTTGAACCTTTTTTTTTTTGAAAAAATTTGTGGAATTATTGAAAATCTATAGAGAAACTCGATGATTTTCCTTCAATTTTCAAAGCAATTTTTTTTTCAAAAAAAAAAGTTTTTGACAGTTTTTTTTAGTTTTTGTCAGTTTTTGTGTGTGTTGACATGGTGCATCTAAAGTGGCACGGACACTAGGCAGTTTCAGCCAATAGGCTCCGCCCCTTTTCAGTACTAAAATTTTTTTGGCCTGGTTTTTTTTTCGTAAATTTTCAACATTTTGCTCCGAATTCCGTCTTTTGGAAAGTACATTCTGTAAAAAAAAACTTTTTTAACTTTTCAAAATTTTTTTCACATCTAGTTTTTCACATCTAGCTCCAGCTCGAATTTAGTTATTTGTCAATTTCTTGATTAAAAAAAACCGAATTTCAAATTGAAAAAGAAAATTCAAAATGAGAAATACGGATCAGTCAAGATTTTAAAAAAATCGTTTTCCCAATTTTTCTGAAAAACACTTTATTCAATTTTTTTCCAAAATTTTTTGATTTTGTGGGACTTCACTCTTCGTGAACTTTTTGAACAAAATTTTTCCTCCATTTTTGTTTCAAAAAATATTTTCAACCCATTTTTTTCAAAATTTTCTCCCCTCAAAAACCAACAACTCCCTATTGTTTCACATCTTTTCGTGGTCAATAGAACTTTAAGCCCTTCTTCCCTCCTTTCCTCCCCTCTAATCACCTATGTTGCTTCTATGTGTATTTACCTCATGTTTAGTTGAGGATGGGTTTTGGGGCGGTGGGGTGAGAAAAAGTGTCCAAACTGTGTTGTATTTTCTTCTTCCCCACCTTCCACAGGGGAGGAAAAAACCATTTGAAAAGTAGTCTCTCAACTTCCTTCTTTCTCTTTTTTCTCTCTGTTTATTCGAGTAGCATACCGTAGTGGTCGGTGCTCTCTCTCTCCGTCTCTTCATGTCTACCCTCTATTTCTCTGTGCTCAACACTTCATTTCTTTAACCTACTTTCCGAGCTTTTTGCGTTTTTTTTTGCAAATTAGTGATCGAGAGGAGGGGGTTTGTGATTTATTGATTTCTGTGGTTTTTTTTTTGAATTTCGGAAAAAAAAGTTCGAAGCGTGAGTCATGGAAACGTAGGCTGTGAGCTGATTTAGACCATCCAGAGATCAAAAACCCTGAGAAAAAGCTGAAAAATGGTCGGACAAAAAATTCCAATTTTCAAAATTTTGAAATTTTCAAAAAATTTTGAGTCCTATTTTTCTATGGTGCGGTAGAACTTTTTTCTCTGAAATTCTGAATTTCCAGACTTGGAGCTTTGAAATTGAGCCACTATCAAAAAGCTAAGCTCATCTAGATCATTAAAATTTAACCCCGAAAAAAATCCTGTCGGGAAAAAATTCAGATAAAATTTTCGAAATTTTGATATCTCACTCCTGCCCTGTTACGTCCGGCCACTTCCGTATTTAAACGATTCGTCCATTTTTCATCCGGTCCGCAACTTTGCGTCACGGTGAACATGCACAGCGGGCATTTCAATTGACGACATTTTACAAATTCTTAACCTAAATGCTATTTTTGAGTTGAAAGTTTCAAAAAATGTCGTCAACTAGAGGTTCACCATGACGAAAAAAAAATGCGGACCCTACCGTCTCGTTCTCTCTTATCAATACACAACCCTTCTTTTTCGGCGTAATTAGGCTCCTCCCAAAAAACAAATGTCCTCTTCAAACGATGACATCGATCCACCGTACTCGACGGTTCGTCAGTTACGAGCCGAGTATCTAGCAAGGGTAGCTTCTTCGTCAACGTCTTCACCATCACATAATCGATCGTCTTCGTCTCGGCCGCCGCGGCGGGGGACTGTATTTGGGACAAAGCCAACTATCAGTTTGCCGTACATTCCAGAAGTTGAAGAGGTGTTTTTTTGTAGGAGGGGGAAACATTTTTTTCAGTCAGGGGGACACATTTTTTAAAAAATTTTCAATCAAAAATTTGAATTTTCCAGGAACGTCGTGCCTCTTACCACGTAGAATCATCGTCATATACACATACGCATAGCAGCAGTAGCCAACAGTATCCACCATCACAGCCAAATCATCAACCCCATCATCATCATCACCCTCCTCCATCGTCACCACCGCCAATTCCAGAAGTTATCCAACATCAGACACATCCTTCACAACATCCACCACCAACAACAACTGTTCTAAACCGCCCTCTGTCCAAATCACAGTTGTTGTATCCGCCGGGAAGTACGGAAAATATCGCTAGCGAGCATAAACCCGCGATAAGGCCACCGGAGAAGGTAGGTAGAAAAGGGAAAAAATGAGGGAAAAAATTTTTTTAAGAAGGTTTTTTTTAATTTTCGCACTTTCGCAAATTTTTTTTTACAGTCTTACAAAGGGTTTTACCTCAGAAAGCCTGGGAACTTTCTGAAAATTGGCAAGTAGACTAATTTTGATACACAAAAACCGGAAATCTACATTAAAATCGCCACAAATCTAGTCAAAAACTGTCGATTATTTAATCTATAAACATTTGTGGTTTTGGATTTCCTAGTAACTCCTAAAAAGGTCTTAGGGAATTTTCGGATTTTTTTTTCGAAAAGTTTTGGATATTCCAAAAATCGTAGAACCTTCTTAAAAAAGGGTCGTGGTGCAAGAAACACCGAACAAAAGTGCCGTAAAATCTTCAAAAAATCATGATTTTTTTTAAATTTTGTACTGGACAAAGGAGGATTTGTGGCGTTTCGCACTATAATTTTTGTTTTTAGCGGAGTCAATTTAGTCTATGGTCAATTTCATTAAAAAATCATTAAAAAAAAATTTCGAAAACCTCAGAAAAAAACTCTTTTGGAACCATATATCACCTTTTCCAAAACCCCTCAAACTCAATTTCCTTTTATTCCAGACAGTCTACGAAAACAATCCGATCGCGCCATCCGAGCTAAATGTGCAAGTGAAACGAGCGCCACCACAAGGACCACCACCACCCCCTCCACCACCTCAACCATCAGATTTCGACTATCCGGAGAGGTTAATGAGCCCACCGCCAACCCATCAGCCAAGATCCATTTTGAAAGGATATTCTTCTTCTCAGCAATATTATTCGCAGACTAATCTCTCGGAATCTCATCAGAGCCATCATCAATCCCATCACCAGGAGCACACAACTCTTAACCCTCAACAAATGCATCCCCGGCCATCAGATCGTCGGACTCCGACTCATTTTGAGGACCTGAGCGAGGATGAAAAGACACGGATAATGCATGAGAATCTTCAAAAGCATCGGAATATGAGGAGTGGTCCAAACGGACCAAGACCTGTTGCCACGAATTTCAATGGACCATTTTTCCGGCTCGAGCAAGTCAGTCCGGGGCAACCCCAGCAGTATCCTCCACAAAACCATCGGAGCCAGTCTGTAGACCCATCTGGGGACTCTGGAGCCCCACGTCTTCTTCAAGAAACCCGCGGGATTTCCTCGTCTGAAATGGAGCTTCATCATTATTCTCGAAACGTGGAGCCATCTGTTGTAGTGTGGCCTCCGATCTCGGAAAAAGAACGGAAACGTCCGAACTCTGTTCTCGCCAAAAATTTCAATGATCCGGATAAAATCGATGAGTATCAAAGGCAGAAAAGGATGGAGCAAGAAGCCATGCAGCGGTACGAGGAGCAACAAATGGTTAGCATGAGCAAGCAGATTCGGGCTATGGAAATTCAACAGCAACGGCTCTACGAGCAAAGCCATGGGGTGACATCGCCAGTGCCGATTATGGAGGTTCCACAGCCAAATTATCATCATCAGCAGCCTGCGCCGCAGTACTACCCTCCGCCACCACCTCCGCCACAACCGCAAAGCTACAAGGACCCCGAGCCAAATCCTTATCCGGTACAAGTCTTCGAAACTCGGCCGATTTCAGCCCTTTCTGATCAAATGGACCAACCCCATCCTCATCAACAGCAGCCACCTACCAGCTGGAAGCGCACCTACATTGTAGAACGCCCCAAGGAAGTAGCCAAAAATGAGATTCTCACGTCCGAAGAGCTCTTGGAAAAAGAGTCTTATGATGTGGATCTCCTCAAAAGAAGAGAGACTTTTGTGGAGAAACCGGAAGAGCAACCACGGATAAATCGGCTTGGAAAGCGATGGCAACCACCGCCAGAGAAGCCGTATGTCTGGCCAACTCTTCGACGGGCAATGTCTGTGGAGCCTAACTCAATGCCCATGGATTTTGCCCCTGGGGTACCACCGAATTATGATGACAATGAGGAATATAAATGGGAGCCTGTGGTCAATGACCCTGGGTATAAAAAAGAGGATAAGAACTTTACCCCGGTTAGCAGTCCGCCGGCTTCGCCAAGACGAGGTCATGGAGTTGGTCCACTTGATGAGCCAGCTAAGCGCCAGGCGAAATATGTGATTCAGCCGAGCCCAGATGGAAGTCACAGGCCAAAAGCAGTGTTCCGGAAAGAGCGGCACACCCCTAGCGGCGGGTTCTACCCACACGCTCCAAATGCTATTAAAGTTGTGAAAAAGCGTGCTCAATCAGTGCAAGGATTGCTCAGCCCAACTGATAATGTGGAGATCATCCATCAGAGGAACTATCATCGATTGGATTTGGAGCAGAATGGACATCATGGGCAAAAGCTCAGAAGGAGCCAAGGAGGAAGTGAAATGGATCTGAGAAGAGCCACACAGGACTTGCCGGATTGGGAGAAGATTTATGAGCTGCCGCCGCATAGCTCTCAAATAGTTCAGAAGGATATGCCGAGGCATGTAGACGTGCAGAGAAGGCTCTCGAAATTCGAGGGATCCATTCAGAATCTTCGTGCCGCGTCGAGCACTCAACATCTTGATAGTGTGAGTTTGAGGATTTTTTTATTTTGAAAGTCTTTATTTCATAAGAAAAAAACCACCACAGATAGAGAAAATTTCATTTTGGGATTTTGGGCCTTTTTTCAAAACTCCCCGCTAAACTCAAAGCTTCCCCCACCCCCTCTCAGGTGTGCCGTGTTGATGTGTGCATTACAACTATTACAGATGCAACAATTGCACTTTCCAATGCCTGATTATGAACCGCCGCAGCCGACTCATACACAGAATCAGAGAAGACGTACCGAATCTTCAAGTGGCGGGAACTATCGTGGAGGGCCACCACCGCCGCCGCCGATGCCGCAGCAACAGCAGCCAAGAGAGGTGAGAAAATTTTCTAGCGGCAATTTTTTAAATTAAGGAAAACAGTCCGAACAATGTTTAGAAATCGAACCTGAAAAACCTCAAAACATACTTGAAACGGGCCGTGTCGGGCCGGCCCGGCCCGGATCCTGCATGGTTCAAAACTTTTTGAACTAAAAAAGTTTTTCTGTTTTTTTCAATGGTAAATTTTTTCGCCGATGATTTTTGTTAGTGCGGTGAGCTGGAAACTTGCGAGATGAAGCCAGTGCATTTTTGAATCAATGTTTGACACCTTTCTCGAAAATCAATTTTTTTTGTTCAATACCGAAAAAAAATTCCGATCTTTTTTGAAATTGAATCACATTTATGGAAATTTGAGGTTTTCAATTTTTTTTTGATAATTTTTTAATATTAAAAATATTTTGTTTTACTGTCATAAATTCTCTGAATTTAATTTTCTGATTTTCTTCCAAAAATTAACAATTTCAAGATGTTTCGACATCTTCACACTACAAATTAAAAAAAATTCTCAATTTTTATTTTTTTCAAAACCCAATTTTACTCCAGATGTCCCGCCGAAACTCCGTCGCTTCCACCCGAATTGATTCTCCATCTCTAATGATTCCACACCATCGACAATCCCGATCCGATTCCCGAGGTCCACAACAAATGTCACGTGCAGCCTCATCGATTCCATTATCACCACAACCGACTCCTCAATATCATCATCATCATCAACGGCCAACGACTCCGGGAGCAACGAGAGCAAGAAATTATATCGCCAGAGCAACGGCACCCAGCCCGACTCCTTATTCATATGATAGAGCGAGAGCTTATGTGCCACCGGCGCTGCCACCTGGTTATCGAGTGAGTTTGGAAGGGATTTTTAATTTGTTGGGAATAGTTTTTATCATGAATTCACTCAAATCTAGAGCTAGATTCAAATAAAACAAGTTTGCGTTTGAAAATAGCCTAATTTATGCTCGAGAATCCGACGAATTGAAGTATTTTCCAACTTCTGATAAGTTTTACTAACAAAAACTTGTCGGCCATCAATCTGGTTGTTGAAACCAGACTTGTCAAAATGCGGGCAGGGTTTAAAAACTTTCGTTTTTTTTTCAAGGTTTTTTTTTCTCGATTTAAGCCCAATTCAATCGAAAAAACAGAGAAAAAATAATTTTCGAAAAATAAAAATGTTTTGACCTGAACAAAACAAGCTTTCTTGGCTAAACCAAGATGAAATATGCATTTTTCGATCGAAAGACAATACCCATTCTTTTTTTCGAACAATTTTTTGTTTAAATCTGCGAAAAAAATTTAAAAATTTTCCAATTCAAAAAAAAATTTTCTTCGATTTTCGATGGGTTATTTCAGGGCAGTAAATTCCCTCAAAAAGTAGAATCGGTGAAAATTTGAAAAACCCATTTACCAAGTTCCATAGGGCGCGACTGCTATATTTCAGGTTATAGAAAAAAAAACCATATCAGACTGAGTATCAATTGTAGATAATCCTAGGCTAAAAATTACTATTCCAAGAGCCAAAATTGCGATTTCTTTATTACTAACTCGCGAAAGCCTGTCCCCTCGGTTTAAAGGCACAGCGACAAATGTCTATTGGGTCCCGCCACAATTACAGTAATTCTCAGTAGAAAATAACTGTAAGCGTGATGGGATCCAAGAGACACTGTGCCTCTAAACCGAGGTGGCAGGCTTTTGCAAACAAGTAATGATAAAAAAATAAAAAAGCCAAATCTAAAAAAATCATTTAAAAAATTTTCAGCTGGCCGACCCTCTGCCGGACCAGCGTGCCATGTCCCCATCACCAGGGCACACACGAAAACTGATTCGTAACGTCTCCGAATCGGCTCAACGCCTTCATCCTTCTGGCTCCACCCCTCAAACATCTCGGGCGCCATCGCGTCATTCGCATCGCCAGAGCCCCAATCCTCGATTTCTATAATCCTTCTTTCTAGGATGTGCTTAGTAGATCAAAATATATGAAAAAAAAAACAAGAAACATATCTCAAAAATATTGAATTTTTTTATCCCCAAATTTTTTGCTCATCACCATTTTTGCTTTCACTTATCTCTAATGTAACTTAACTGCCTTTTCGCTCAGCCCCGCCCACTTTTTATTTGAAATTTTTTAATCAAAGAATCATGTTGCGCTGCGAATAATGTGCTGCCGAACGAGGCAAAAAAAGGTGAGAATTTTCAGAGTTTTTGCAGTTTTTTTTCGATAATTTTCAGAAGCTTAGAACCTATTTCCAAGCCAGGGATAATATTTTTTTGAATTTTTTTTTGTCTAATGTCCCTTTAATGTGTGCATGTGTGTTTTATTTGTCTCTGTGTAAAATACATGTTAGATGTTGAAAAAAGGCGTTTTAAGGTTTTTTTTTTGAGTTTTTATTTGGAAATATTTTGTTCGGAAATTTTTTGACAAATAGAGCAGAATCAAAAAAAAATACGGTCTAAAATTTTTTTGAAAAGAATTACTGTTTTAAAATTTCGAAAGTTTTACAAAAATATGTTTTTTCAGAGATTTTTTTCTAAAAATTGATTTTTCGGTGACCTAGAAATCTATGGCCGCGGACTAGAATTTTTTTACGTTTTGGAATTTTTAAATTTTCTTGATCTTTTTTGTTTGAAAAATTATGACCTTTGACCCAAAAAGTAGTCAAAAGTATGGCCGTGGCCTAGAACTTTCGAAATTTTTATTCCAAATTTTTTTTGATTTTTTTCGGATATAGCATAAAAAACTTTGCTTTAAATGAGCTAGAAATCAGTTGCCGTGGCCTAGAATTTTTCAAAAAAAACTTTTTTCCAATATAGCATTAAAAATGTTTTTTTTGCAAGCTACAAATTACCTCAAAATTAGTGGCCGTGGCCTAGAATTTTCAATAAAAAATTTCCATAAAAAATTCCAGAAACTTTACAACGCCTTTCCATGTTAAGTTTTTTTTTTCAAAAAATTTAATTTTCATTTTTTTCAGGAAGCCAACAAGCCACCAGCAGTGAGTTTTCTATTTAATTTTTTCCAATATTTAGATTCTTTTTAAATTTTCGATAATAATCTCAAAAAAAGAAGACTATTATCACATTTAGGAAGGGAGTACGGTAGTTCTAAGGTGTGGTTAATTATAACATTTTAAGTTTATTTAGATTTTTTAACAAATTCAGAACGAATTTAACCCAAAATTAATTAACCCTCCCTTAAAGAACGCGGAGCTCGACGAACTCTCAAAAAGAGCCGAAGAATTGAGAAGACGTGATGGACGATCAAAGTATAAGCTCGTCGAATCGGATATCTACAAAACTGATCCTGACCCAATGCCTCCAAATCTTAAGGTCGCTTTTAATTTTCCCTCGCTTTTTCCCTTATTTTTGATTTAACCCGTGTTAGGTTTAGGATCAAGTCCGCGATTTGTTGGAATCAAGAAATAGTGTGGAGACGACGACGACACAGAGAGATCAAGACAAATCGGGATATGTTACGGTTAGTTAGATGCACCTTACCATTCACACCTTGAAACATTTGAAAATTTTGTAAAATTGAAAAAAATTTTTATTCGAAAAATAAGCGTTCAAATTTTTGGGAGCACTGTTGTTAAAGCATTTTTTCAAAATTTCGAATTTTTTTTGAATTTTGATAAATTGAAAAAAATTACTTTTAAATTTTTTATTTAATTTTTATTTTTTAATACATTTTGCGAGTACCGTACGCAAAATCAACTCCAAGTTACTGATGAAAATGAATTTTTAATTAAGAATTCGGAAATTTCAAAAAGTGTTGAGATTTTTTTTCGTGAGCACTGAAACTTAAAAATGCTTTAAAACTTCGATATTTTTTGGGGATTTTTTTTTCTAAAAAAAAAAGTAATAACTACATTTTCAAAAAAGATGAAATTTAAAAAAAATTTAAATTAAAATTTAAAAAAAATTGTTTAAAAAAATTTTTCAGTTTCAAAAAATTTGTTCCCAACATTTCAAAAAAATTTTTGCCGTGTTTCGTAGTAAAAATTAAATTTTTACTTTTTAATTCTCGAAATTGAAAAAAACCAAAAAGTTATTTTAAGTTATAGTGTCACTCAATTTACGAAAAAAAATTAACTTTCGAAATCGAACTTTTTTTTTGAAATAACCTTTGCAAAAGTGTGTGCAGTGAGCGTTAGCACTCAACAAAGAACTACTTGAACTCTCTCATATAATATCTCTATAAATCCCCCCATAATTACACCCTTTGCAAAAAAAATTTTCTCCTTTTTTCTTCCAAAACTAACGTTTTTCTCAATTCTAACAGGATGTTTCAACTGCCACGTGGAACTTTTCGACGTTGGATTACTCTCCGCGATCGGTGGTCAGTATGAATGGAGCGAGATACGATATTCTCAAGGTTTTGAATTTTTTTTTGAAAAAATGTTTTTTTGTCTCGTGCACCTGGGTACTAAACACTAAGTACTAACACGCTACCGTACGACCGTCGTTCTATCTTTTAATTAAATTTTTTTTTGAAAAAAATTTTCACAAAAAATTTCAAAGGCGGTGCCACCACTTCGCACGAAGACTCCGCCCCCACCACCGCCACCACCAATCCGTCGTCACGAGATTTATGAGCAGCACCATGAGCGATACACTTCGGCTCCAAATCTTCAATCGGCCGTCATTCGTATTCAGGTTTTTCCTTCTTCATGAATGTCCATTCAGCTTTTTTTTGTCTGGAAAATTTTCAGTTTTCTCTCACTTTTTCTCTAGCATGTCCTATCTCTATCTGTGGTGGTTGTACGTATTTGCACTTTTTCAGATTTTTGAAAATTTTCAGAAAGTTCAATTTAAATTATTTAGGATGACAAGCCGCGTAGCATAATGAAGAGACGCGAGCTGGAGAGCCAGCAGCAATTGTTGTATCCTACTGTAGATACGCAGGTTGTCAAGTCGTTTGTCAGAAAACCGACTGTCACCGAAACGGTTCAAAGATTCGAGGAGACTCGTCGTACTGAAGAGGTAAGGATTTGGTTTTGGCAGTTGAAAAATTGGCTAGAAAAGTTTGTATTCTAGGTCAGACGCCTGTAATTGAGTAGAAGAGTGATGAACTCCAAGGAGCAAGATATAGCGCGATGGCCTATAAAATAAGAAAAACGAGATCGAAAAAATCTTTTTTTGTCTAAATTTTTTTTAATCGTAGTTCAATTAAAGTGGTGCAATTGATTGCAGCGCCCATGAAACTTGAACTACTTTTTTTGCGAAAGCCTGACACCTCGGCTTAAAGGCGCAGCGACAAATGTCCATTGGGTCCCGCCACGATGGAAAAATTGTTTTTTTTTTGCTCTTTTTGGAAGAAGTCATGAATAAGTGCGGCCGGCATTTCAGAAAAAAAAACCTAGACCGTAAAAAACCGTAAGTAGACCGGATGGCTGAAATTTTTTTCGGCAACAAATTGCGTTTTTTTGCAATTTTTTCAATAAAAAGGCCTGGAAATTTAAATTTTTTTAGTTTATAGTAAAATCTAGAATCAGACTGAAAAATGAAGAAGATTTCATTACAGCAAGATTTTTATACTGAACAAAAACGGAAGAATATGGTTTTCATTCCTTAACTTTTCCGATTAGTTAACGGTCAGATTTCACATTGCAAACACTTCATTTTGTATTAGACCAGTCTAACTAGTAAGCCTGAGCCTAAGCCTAATATAAACACGATCGGTCCGCAATTTTCCGTCAAGGGGAACCTGCCAGACCGTCAAATTTATAATTTTCCCCCAAACTCCTTTATTTCCAGGTTGAACGTCGCGTGCAACGCCGCGAAAAGAAGGAGCGTCGCAGTCGTCATCACTCCTCATCCCGTCATCAATCCGGATGGGAGGGTCACACCGGCGGATATCAAGGTAACCCATTTCGCTTTTTTTCTTCTTATTTTCTTTATTTGAAATCATTTTTACATGTTTCTAACAATTTTCACAAATATTTTTTGTTATTTTGGGTGTGTCGGTGTTCTGTCTTACTATGTCCCTTGTCCGATTTCAGAACATCGTCAGGGCGCCATCACGTCTTCTTTGCCACGTCGTCAGATTATTCGAGAAGCCGATCGAGCGATGACTGAGGAGGAGATGAATAAAGTGGTCCGAGAGGCCTACGCCGCAGCCGATGAAGCTCGCAGAGATAGTCGTACGAGTTTTGAATTTTTGGGTTTTTTCAATGTGTCTTTTTGAATAATTTCATTTTCAAATTTTTCCTGTGGCGTGGCTTAACCCAAACATTTTTAGGCCATCGCAGTAGCTCTTTAAGCCGCGGAGGATATAATCCAGGAGGACAAGAAACCTATTACCGTCAGGAGACCACAAGACGTCAGCAACACAACAATTACGTAAGTTTGGGACATTTTGAAACGCGAAATTTGAAAAAATAGGAAAAATAAGGAAAAAAGCCTGGAAAAATCTCGAAAAAAGGCTAAATTTTGAAAATTTTCCAAATAAAATTTCGAAAATTTTTTTTCACAGTTTGTTATCAAATTTATGGCTTTAAAAACAAGTGAATTCCGTCCGGTCCGCAATTTTGCGTGGCGGTGAACTTGCAGTTTAATTGACGACATTGAATTTTTTTTCTCGAAATTTCAAATATTTTAGAAATTTATACACTTTTTGTCTCAATTCTTCTAGAAAATCAAAAAGCTATGACGCTTCCGCTATATCGGTAAATTTTAGTCCGGTCCGCAATTTTGCGTCGCGATGAACCTGATCACTTTCAGGACGACAACTTCAACCGCGGAATAGCGCATGCGCGTTACGGTTCGTTGTCGGATTCGTTGCGTCGCGGCGAGCTTCAATACGTCCCAAACGGCGACGTTCGTCAATCATTCTATCGTGAGGGAGCCAACGGTGGACATCAAAAGATGCACAAGAGCTATTCTACTCGTGAGTTTTGGGGGTCGATGTACGGGAAAAATTTGGGTGAATTTTGAAAATTTTCGTCGAAAAAACTTTTGGTCCAGGTTTCAAATTGAAGCTAGATTTACAAAATGTTGTAGTGAATTTTTCGAGATTCGGAAATTTCGAAAAAAAAAAGCAATTTCACTTTTCACATATTGTCGAAAAACGGAGTATTTATATCGAAAAAAAAAAAACGGAAATTGGGAAAAAACTTTTTTCGAAAAACGGAGTTTGGAAATTTATAAAGTTTTCCAGCTTCCGGAAACGGAAATTGGAAGACGGAAGAAGTTTTTTCTACAGAGAACGAAAATTCCGTTGGATTTTCAACTGAATTTGGCGAAAAATTGAATTTTCTCAAAAAAATTAGACATTTGCAGGGTTTTTTCGTACTTTTTTTGAGTGAAAGGCTGTTCAAAACACTCGAAATTTCTAACTTTTTTCACCTGAATATATATGAAAACTCCGGAAAATTGAAAACGGAATTCTGTGAAGCTCTGGCTCTAAATAGTTTTTCTCAAAAATCAAACAAGTTTTTTCATTATCCATCAAAAATCTTGATTCAAATTCGTTTGCAGGCGACGTCTTCACCGGAGACGGTGGCTACGACGATCGTCGTTCCGTCGCTTCATTCCGTCGTGGAAGTCAACAACAAGTGTCTCCATTCGTCGAATTCCCACCAACTCTTCCAAGACGCGGAGCCGGCGGTGGAGACTATCGTCGTGAGGAGGATCCATACTTCCGTCCAGTCTCTAAATCCCGTAGCTACGCCGATTGGGACGATGCCGGACGTGCCGGAATGGGACGTGAAGTCCGTCGTTACGATGATGATATGAGCAGACTTGAGGCCGAATTCCGTGATTCGCTTTTGATGCCAATGCCAAATGGAAATATGTTAGTTCTTTGTTTTGAAATTTTGAAAATGTTAAAAATTCGAACATTTTAGGAACGAACGTGACCACAGAACCGAACAATTGCCAGGCGGTTATGAGACATTCAACAAGGATAGACATGCAAATAGTGGAAGACGTTCCGGACGCGATGGAAAGCCAGTTGATTTCTCGTGAGTTTTCTTTCTAGGGTTTTAGGACAGAATGTTGAAACAAAAATTTGTCGAAAAAAGGTTCTTATTGGTTCGAACGTCGGCTGAAATTTTTTCTTGATATCGATCTTTTTTTTTTACCAAAATACGTTATTTTCTTTAGTTTTTGACAATTGTCTGTGTATATTACTAAAACTAGTTCGGCCTCTTTGATATTTATCAAAATTTTCGCTAAATAAACGCCAATTGAACATAGGTTATCGTCGATTTTATAAAATTGCAACCTCGACTAATTGCGCCAGGATTCTCAAACTCTTTTACAGATTGCCATAAGTATTTTCGCAGTTTGAGGGCCGAAAACAGCCTCTTGTCATGTTTTTTAAAGTAAAAACTTGCAAGGAATTCCATAATTTACGATTAGAAAAAGTGGGAAATTTGTGCCGCATCATTGCAAAAAACCGTGCGGCGGGTTGCGAAAATGGCGTAGTTTAAGACTTTTCTTGACGGGATTACCTACGAAAATACCGAGGTTGCAATCTCATAAAAGCGGATATTAAAAAAAAATTGAAAATAAATTTTTCGAATTTTTTTCTGTTCTTGGAATTCATCCAATTTCAGCCAATTTGGGCCATTGTTTCCAACTCAAACTTTCTAATTTTTAGGTTTCAAAACTTTTTAGAAACATTTCCAACCGAGATTTTTTCCAGCGAGGCATCCCAAGAGTACAACTACAAACGCGAGCAAACTCTTCCCGATGATCGTCGTCGTCGTTGAAAATTCTGAATTCCCCCCACGTCTTCTTCTTCTTCTTCACCTCCTCTAATCCCTCTTCATCAGCCATTCTACCCGGTGTGCCAACTTGTGTACACTTTGAGAAAATTTGTTCGAGAAAAAAAAATTTGAAAATCCGCTGAAAAAAATTTTTAGCTCGCTTCCTGCCCCCATATATTCCAATATTGTCCCATGTTCGGTGCTCATTTTCTTCACTTCGCTTCATGATTTTTTTTTGATTTTTTTTATTTTTCAACATTATAAGCCCCGCCCCCAAAAAATGTTTCAGTTAACAAAATTCTTTTCACATCCCCCAACTTTCTGCTTCCAGTGCCAAGATGAAAAAATTCAAATAATCCTCGTTTTTTTTGTAATTTTTCCCCCCATAAAAAATTGTGACTAATGCTCAGAAACTGCCTTTTTTCGTTTTGAATTCTTATGCACATTAAGCCCAATTGTCTAGTTTTTTTCTACTTTTGTATAAGCATCGTTAATAAAGATTTATCTTCAATTTTTTTAAATTTTTTAAAAATTTGAATAAAATTAAAAATTTTTAAAATCTTAAAAATTTCAAAATTTTAAAAAAATCTCAAAATCGTGATTTTTGGCCTAAACTTCATCTGAAAAAGTCAAAAGATCAAAATAAGTTAAAAACAATAACCATTTCCAAAAATGATTTTTTTTTGAAAAATGTATTTTAGTGCCTTAAATCCCATTCCCGACCATACACCGGAAACTCATTCATTTTATGGGGTTAGTTGAGCTTTACCCTTTTCAAAGGGAGCCTCTTGGCAGTGATTCTGTATTGCTTTCTGTGAAGTCCACCACTCCCAAAAAAGTGAAATTATTTTATGCTTTTTTGGTATCTTATAGCAGTGGTGCTTCATTTTTTGCTGCATTTTTGAAAATACGTGGGTTAGAGTTATAGAACGGGTCCGTATATCTTTGTGAAGGTTTATTTTGACGATTGCCAGCAGGGGAGCCGTTGAAGTCATTCCAGGAATGCACTTTCAAGTGTATTTCATCCGGTCACATCACTTTTTTTAAAGAATCGAAAGGTTTTCCAGACTTTCTCGAACCTTTCAATTCAAATTTTTATCACAAACCCCGACTGAAAATGACTACCCTTTAGCTCTGTACTTCCTTGAACAGTCTATAGTCAGGACCATAGCTGCTAAGGTTCATCGAGGAGAATCATTTCGTTGTGTGGCTTTCTTCAGCGTTTTCTCTTCAATTGAAAAAAAAAGTGAATCACAACTTGTGGGCACTCTGAAGCTTGCCCCACATGCTTATTCACCTTTTTTAACGTCATTTACTAACCAGTCATAGGGTATTCTTTAACCTCGGTATTGTTCTCATGATGAATTTTTAAGCGTGTAAATAATTTAAATTTCTCAAATTTTTCTTGGGTTCATTCTTGCCGGATTCACACTTTTTCAGGTTTTTTTATGGGGTCTGGTTGAATATTTTGTTCTCCGACAAAAATTTCAGTGTAGTTTATAAATTTCCCGTTTTTTAACAACTGATTTCAAGCCAAATCGTTTATTTTTTTCGGCTCGAAAATTCTGAAGTAGGAAAACCCATAAAAATTTTTCATTACTTATTTTCGAAAGCCTAACACCTCAATTTAAAGGCGCAGCGATAAATGTCTATTGGGTCTCACCGCGATTACAGTAATTCTCAGTTGAAAATAACTATAAACCTGGCAGGGCCCGATGAACATTTGTCGCTGCGCCTTTGAATGTGTCAGGCTTATACAAATAATAATCAATTGAAAAAAAAAAATAATCAATTGAAAATAATAATCAAGCCGTCAATTGAAATTCTTCCTGTGCATGTTCACAGTGACGCAAAATTGCGGACCTGACGCATCTTTCGTACATTACTCTTTGTGTTTCGCCATAATAACACGGATGTGACTAATATTTCAAAAAAAAATTTATTCATAAAAAATTTTCCAATTTATTCATAAAAGCCATAACATCCCGTCTCCTGCCAGTAGTATCATTAAATTCTTACCATTTATGCATAATATTTTCTTTTTTCTTCCCCATTTTTTTTTGTCTTCGGAAGAATTTTTGTCTCTTTTTTTTCATCAATTTTTGATTACAAAAAAACGCCCAGAATTTCTTGGAAAAGAAGATTTAAAAGGGGAAGACAACCCGTCGGGTTTTTACCTCGTCATGTATTTTTTTTTGCTTTTTTTCGAAAAAAAATTTTTCCGAACAAAAAAATCCAGGAAATTCGTTTATGTCTCAAGTTGGGTGGAAAAACACCTCCCACTCGAAAATTTTTTACTTTTCTTCGAAAAATTTTTTTTTTCGAAAAAAATGCATTGAAGTGTGATAAAACTCCTAAAAAAAGCACAAGCAATTCAGTGAAGTGTACTGGTTTTTGGAATGTTTCGAAGCACTTTTTTTCATTTTTTTTTTTTGAGAATTTTTTTGAGAGTTTTGAGAGATTAGTTGTGAGGTTTTTGGAGGCTTAGAAGCACTTTCATTAGGAATGAAAAATGAAAAATTTTTTCGACAAAATATTTTTTGAAGATTTTTCTCAAAATTTATCAGCGACCTCAGTTTGCCTGAATTTTAAAAATTTTGCGATCAAAAATTTGCAAGTCTCATTCCAGAAATAGCTGCAATTTGAAGCTAAAATCTTCAATAAAACTTTTGAAAATTTCGAAGAAATCAGCCAATTTTGCGTGAAATGGCTCTATTTTTCTATTCAGAAGTATTTTGTGAGCTTTTTCTGCGTAACTTTTGAATATCACTGATCTAAGACTTTTTCGAGGAGGCCTAAACTCACTTAAATTCAACATGAAAATCTCTTTGAACCGTTTTAAAAAAGCATACGAAATACGGATAACGCTTTACTGGCCGTGGCCTCCTGGCCTAGGAACCCCGCCAAGTAATCCGAGAGGACAACAGGGCCTAGAGATTTCACTTGTGGTTTCACTAGGTCTTCTTGTCCTCTCGAACTACATGGTGAAATTCCTAGGCCAAGAAGCTACGGCCAGTAAAGCGGTAAATGTATTTCGTATGCTTTTTCAAATGTTTAGTCTTCAGTCCTCCTTTAATTACAAAAATTGAAAACCCGAAAAATTTTTGATAGGATTTTTCTGACTTTTTTCCATTTTCGAAATTTAAAAATTTTTCGCATCATAAGCCGAAGTTCTTCTTGGTAATCTTTCATCCGTGACCAATGTTCTCTCGTGATTTCAAAAAACTAATCCTTTCAACCGAGAAAAGTGATTTGATTAATGCATGAAATCTCTATCAAAAACAACCCGAATTCTTAAAATTTTCAAAATCCGATTTTGAAAAAAAATATTCATATGACTTCGTGCTTACCTTCATGTTATATAATCTACCATTTTCAAAAATATTTTTCAGATAAATTCCAAACTTCTGAATTAAAAAAAATGCTCCGTACTGTGTTGATCTGTTTCTTCTTGTTGGCCGTCGCCAACATCGCTGTCAATGCTTACATTCTGAATTATGAGATTCCGGAGAGAGTGAGTTTAATTTTTGGTCGTTACGGAATAGCTGAAAAACCTTATATAGAAGGGCATCTATATTAGTAGGGCATCTGTGATAGAAGGCAACCCGTAATAAAGAAAACACCTGTAATGAAAGGGCACCTGTAATAGAAAGACACCAAAATAGAACGATCGGAAAATTAAGGACAAGTCCTTTATTACAGGTTTTACTGTAATTCCTCTTTGTGTGCATTCTGTCGTAGGATATGGTGCACACATAAATTTTTGGAATTTGAATTTTTGTTCAGCAGTTGGCCTACGGTAGTTTTTAGTACGGTGTACCTTACTGGTGAAATTCCGGTAAATTTTGAAATTTTGAAATTTTCCGAAAAATTCCGGTAAATTTAAAAATTCATAGGGAAAAAATTTCAGAATAGTTTCCAGAAAAAAATTTGATAAAATCATCAAACTTTTGCCGGGAAATATTCTGGATTTTTTTCCGCAAAATGTTTCGATAAATTTTTAGGAAAAAGTTCGGTAATTTTTTTTTGAAAAATTTCTCCAGTAGCTTCCTGACGCAAAATTTAATAAACGCCGAGCGACGATTCTCCCAAATAACGCTAGCGCGCATTGTTTAGCGGATATTTCGGAAAAATATTTTTTCCGGTAAATTTATCGATAGTTTTCCGGTAAACTTTTCGTTAATTTATCGATATAACCCGTTAGCTGGTAAAAAGATGCCTAAAATAAAATTTTTCCGAAATACAAAAGCGCTCCATTGAACATCCATATAATTTGTATTTTGTGCATTCTAACGTGACGGTGTTTGCGTATCAAGTTTACCCGAGTTGCTACAGTAACCCAAAAAAAAAATCAACTTTCAGCAAGTCCGCGGTGACGTCCCATCGGTCTTCTTCTCACCATTCCGCATGGTTGGCAAGCGCTCCCAATTCTATGGGCTTTTCAAGTGAGTTCCAAAAAAAATTTCAGATTTTTAAGCAAAATATTTTTTTTCAGACAACATGGCAAGCCAAAAGGAGACGATTCTTTTGAATAATTTTTAATTTTTTTTTTTGAAAAAAAAAATTTTCTATTTTCATTCCTGCGTTTGTGTGTGTGGGATAATGCTATAAATTAATAAATATTGGAAACTGTTAACCTAATTTTTTATCGAAATTTTTTCAAATTTTCAGACTTTTCTGAAGTTTCCAGTTTTTCAGATTTTTCCAAATTTTCAGATTTTCCCGATTTTCCCGAAATTTCCGAATTTTTAGATTTTTCCAGTATTTCCAGATTTTCAGTTTTTTTCAAAATTTCCAGATTTTCAGATTTTCCCGAAATTTTCAAATTTTTATATTTTTCTGAAATTTCCAGATTTTCAGATTTTTTCAAAATTTCCAGAACTTCAGGTTTTCTTTTTTTGTTTCAGTTTTTCCCCCAATTTTCGACCTTTATCCCCTTAAAAACACCAAAAAATCCATCAATATTATGTGTCTATCATCTCCCAAAAAAACATTTGGCCTCCTTTTTTTCCCATCCAAAAATTAGAAATGGATGAGAAGTGATCATCGACTGGGATAACGAAAGAGAAAAAACGTAGAAAACACATGCAAAAATAATGAGAGATGCATGTCAGAAGATAGAGAAACACGTACACTTTTTTTTCGGAAAGAAGATGCTCGTGTAGTTCTTTTTTAGTTTTTTTTCTAACGGATGTATGTATACTTTTTTGAAAAATCGAAAAAAAAATTTTTCCCCATAAACTTTAACTTTCTTGACATGAAAATTCTGAAATTTTCCAGCTTTGTCTTGATAAATTCTCTGAAAAAAACTTCGGTAAATTCCATTTTTAGTGTTTTGAAAATTCGAGAAAAAATTGGTCAAGAAGCTTTTTTTCCAAAAAATTGTAACTTATCTGGTTTTGAAATTTCTGAAAATTTGAAATTTCCCGAACTTTGCCTTTTGGAAGTTTGATTTTTTTTGCGACAAAAACAGAAAATTTTGAAAAAAAAAGTTTTTTTTTTGTATTTCTTCCAATTCGAATTTCTGAAAAAACATGACTGAAATGGCGGGAAAATTTTTCTAAAGTAAACTTTGAAAATTCATTATTTAGCAGACTTGTCAAATTCCGGGCCGGCCCGCAAAAGCCCGGCGGGCCGGGCCGATGAAAAATTCTCGGCCCGGTTTAAAAATTTTGAATTTTGAAGCACGTTTTTCCCGATTTTCAGCCTTATTTCGAAACTTTTCCTGGGTCTTTTTACTCAAAAATAGTTCAGAATTTTCTCCCTGAAAACATAGGCCAAAAAACTTGAAAAAAAACCTCGAAAAAATTTTTCGAAAAACAAACTTGAAAAAAACATGTTTTGCCCTGAACCCCGGGCCGGTAGAAATTTCTCCAGCGGCCCGGCGCAGCCCGGCCCGTGACAAGTCTGTTACTTAGGGAAAAAAATGGGCGTGGCCTGACATAATCAAAAATGTTTTCTCTTCCAACTCTTTGGAAAAAGCGAAATGACAAAATTTTTCTAGCCAAGTAAACTAAAAGCTCACAATTTCCAATAAAAAAAAATGGGCGTGGCTTAGAGTCAACATAAAAATTTTTTTTAAACCTAGTTGTTTCCGCCGAAAGAAATTTATGGAAATTATGATTTTTTCCTTCTCCAAAACTGAAAATTCAAAGTTTACTGAAAAAAGTGGGCGTGGCTTTCAGTTGAAATACATGTTTCATATTTTTGAAATTCTGATCTTTTTGGTCCTGAAATTATTCAAAAGGTCTGTGTTCCCTTATTTTTCCCCGCTATTAGGAAAAAAAAGTTAGCGTGGCTTCTTCCAGATGACATTTTCTCCTCTAAAATCATCACATTGTTTATTTTCCCCCACTATCTTTTCACACCTTTTCTCTTTCTCTACGGTTTACCTCCTTTTCTTATTTCACCGCCCTGAAAAAAAAAAGGAAAAAGGGTGTGTCCTTCTTCTTTTTTTTTCGACAACATATACAATTTCCTCCTCCTTGACTTCTTCTTCTTCTTCTTTCCCTAATCTGTTGTCTGTTGTTACACAATCTTTTTTGAATTCTTGAGAAAATACTTCTTGACTTTAGGAGTTACGAAATAGTTTTCGGAGGATTTATGATTTTTATTTTTGGAGCCAGTTGAGAAAAAAACTATTCTGAAAATTTTTGAAGTTTTGAATCCGAAATTTCCAGTCTAGCGGTTTTCAAGACGAATTGCTTCAACCACAATTTAGGCGTTTCTTTTTCATGTCGGTTCTAATTTTTGTTGGGAAAAAATGGCTCTAGGAGGTACAAAATCACGTTTTAAAGGAGTCAGATTGATAAGCTGAAGTCCGCAAGCTTAGGATTCAATAGTTTGAACACAACGTTTTTGGAACCAGCCGTTCTCATTTTTCAAAAAAAATTAGCGTCTTCATAAAAGAGGAGAAGTGAAAAATCTGAGGGGCTTTCAAAGTGAAAAAAAATCTTGTGCGGTTATTCTATATTTTGAGCTAGCATTTACGAGAGAATTACTTTTTATGACCAACCTTTTTATGAGCAATATTGTTCTGTACTTTTTCGACAGCGTATACCATGATTGTTGTTTTGGATTCCTTCTATAATACCAGAATTGACACTAGCCCGTTTTTTTTTCGAAATAAAGAATACTTACTTTTTTTCCTTCTTGACGCACAAGTTGACCAGAAACTAATTTGGGGTTTAAAAAATTCATTGCGAAAAGGACGAAAATCCCAGTGAAACCCAAGATTTCGAATTTGAGTTTAGTTTTTTCCAGAAAAATTTTATGGGCTATTTATTCAGGAATTTCTACCGCCCCGGGCCAAGCTACAAAAATTTCAACGCATAATTGTAATGGGTCTCGCCGGATCGATTGAAAAATTTCTACCGGTTCGGCACGGTTTGGCCTGGTCAGCTGGTCAGAGAGAGGGGTCAAGATTTTTTTTTACTGAAAAAAACAGTTTTTCGTCTTTTTTTCCGATAACTGTAGGGGTGGTTTTCCAGAGAAAAAATTGAATATTTCCTGTAGGAAAAAGTCAGAAATTTCATCAAAATGAAAAAAAATTGTAAAAATGACACCCAATTTTTCAAAATTTTCGGGCCGACCGGGACGAAGCGGACCGGCCTGGAAAATCACAAGTATGGTTCAAACAAAGTTTTTTATGAACTGGTTTTTTACTGAATTGAATTGAAATTTCTCGAAAAAATCTTTCTATGGAAAAAACTCCCCGTTCCTTAATGAAACTTTTTCATCATTTGTTTCCTAGCCTGTCGTGAACACCCGCAAATTTTATGGCGTACAAATTGAGAAACTATCAATCTTACCCTAAAATTTATTACTATTTCTCTCTCAAAAGTGTTCCCCTCAAGGACTTATACACTTTTGAGCACTTTACTTCTTTACTCAATCCATTCTCATTTCCCTTTCTCTGCTTTTTCCTTTTCTCTCTCTCTCTAAACTCCTCATTTGTATTCCTTCACTTCTTTCACAAAAGGTAGAGTATATGCAGAGCAGAAAGGTCCCTCCTCTCCATTTTTCATGAGCACACACATTTTCCAGAAGAGAAGACAAGTCCCTTCTCCTCCGGCGTCGCGACGCTTTCCCTCATTGATTTGTGCATATTTTTAGTGTCTTTTCTCTAGTTCCTTCCTCTCTTCCGAAGAAGGGGACGAAAAGGGACCGCCTATATGACTAGATCATCGAAAAAGAGGCGAAAAAAGCCGTCTAGAAGACGTTGACGTCTTATGGACGGAGAGATGAAAAGTGAGAGATATAGAGATGAAGATGAAGTTTTTTTTTGGTTTCTCTCTCTTTTCATGCGAGAAAAAATATAAGCGAGGAGGAGGAATTTTTGAGCTTGCTCTGGAATTTGAGATGGCTTTGGTTTTTTGGCTTTTTTTCGAATTTTTTCGGACTTTTTTCTGGATTTTTTGGTGTTAAAAGTCGATTTTTCGAGAATTTTCAAAGTTTCAAGAAAATTTCGGTGAAAATCTTTTTTTTTGTCATCTTTTTAACTATTTCCAACTAACAACTACCAGCTTTCCAACTATCCTGCAACTCCAACTTTCTAACCAACTTCAACCAACCAATTTTTCCAACAACCAACTAAATATTTCCAACTATTCAATTTCCAACTGCTTCCAACTTTTCCAACTTTACAACTCCAATAATTAAGCTTTTCTAATTATTCCGGTAAGTTTAACTGACTCTTAGCCTGGTTTTTGGAAAAAAAAAGATTTTTTTCCGAAGATTTTCCGCTTTTCCCCCCAAGTTTTGCCAACATTTTTGTAATTTTTCGGCCCCGCGGGAATTCAAAATTTTGACTTTCCAAATAAATTTTGCTGAAAATTGCCGTTTTTTTCAAGACTGAAAATTTTGACTTTTCAGAATTTTTTTCACAATTTACCAATTTTTTCATTATATGAAATTGAATTCGGGAATTTTTCAGTGGAATTTCAACCTAATTTTCAGCGAAACTTCTGAAAATTAAATTTAAAATATTTTTTCATTAATTAATTTCTTGCGTTTTCTACTATTTTCAACGGATCTCCCTCTCAAAATCTAGTTTTTTGTTCGAGAAATTTTGAAAAATTGAAACTTTTGAACTTAAGTTTAGAATTTTCGTTTTTCAGTTTAAAATCTTTTTTAAAAATTTTGTTGAGTTGCAAAAAACCTCATTTCGATAAAAAAAAAACTTTTCGATAGAATTTTCAAAAAATGTCGTTGATTAAAATGTCAACTGCGCAGGTTCACCGTGACGCGAAGTCGCGGACTGGACGGATTTCCCTTTTATTTTCTATTTTTTTTAACAAATCTCAACTGATCTTTGCCGCTTCTTTCTACTCTTTCTACCTTGTCATTCACTAGTTACGTAATCATCACGCAAGATTATATAAAACATTGGTAGGTAAATATTGAATCGAGAAGAAAAAAAAACTTTTTTATGACACCGATCACTTACGCATTTTGTTTGCTCTTTCCTATCTATCCCAGAGAGAAATCTAGCTTGATCTTAGTTCTTTGAGGCACAACTATTGAAGAATTTGACAAACTTTCAAAATTTTCAGAAAATTTTGATATCTGTTTTTGAAAATTTCCTGGAAGCCTCGAACTTTATTGTGTTGTATAGAGCCGGATGCTGTATGCGAATGATTGACACCTCGGTTTTAAACCAGCGACGCAGCAACAAATTGTTATTGGGTCCCGCCACGATTACAGTTTTCTGGATTACCGGAATTGTGGCAGGGCCCAATAGACATTTGTCGCTGCGCCTTTTAACCAAAGTGGTGTCAGGCTTTCGAAAATAGGTAATATGGCTTCAATCCTTGAATTTACCGGTTTTTATTAAATAGTATTACTTTGGATTTAAATTTTTTCAAGTCAAAAGATTCCAATCAATCTGATTTAAGCGAAAACTTTCGGAAGAAATTTCAAAAAAATTCAAAATTTTTTCTGCTTTTTCGTTTTTTTTTTCATCATCAGTTAATGGTCTTTTTTCTTTGAAAAAAATTCTAATAATAAAGTTTGTGAAAGGAATTCAAACGCCAATTTTCGCGGGCGGTCCGCCCATTTTCGTCTGCAAGCTAATTTGAATTTCTACAGTTTCCAGTTGAGATGGACGGACCGCCCAAAATAAAAGTTTGAATTCCTTTTCTCACGGTCTTTTTCACCTTATCCTTGAAATTCGCCATTTTTGACTTATTTTCTTGTTTTTTTTCACCAATTTCTTATATTTTCAGAAAATGTCCACCCCCGAATCAGAAGATCCCCCAAATTTTGCATCTGAAAATGAAAATGAATCGGATAATCCATTGAATCAAGAGACGGTATGCTCAGCTGCTTCAACGTGGTGTGAGGCACCCCCCACACACTATTATTTGTTTTGCTTTTAAATGCCTTTTTATGCAGCTTCAATAGTGATGGTGGTGGTCAAAATGGAAAAGACAAATATTTCAATTTCCCCCCTCTCTTTTCTCATCTCATTAAATCTCTTCTTTCTTCTTTCCTGCCTCCTCCTCCTTCCACTTCTCATTTGTCAATCATTGTAGAAATTTGCGTGGTGGTGTTTGGCAATCTGCCAAATGCACATCCCCCTCTTCTTATTAGGGTATTAGAGAGTGATCCGAGTTAAATTCACATTTATTTCAATTTTTAGGGAAATTTTACGCTGTAGTGATGGAAGAGTCTGTTTAAAAGATATGTGAACCCCGAAAAACACATTTTTTGTTATTTTTGTTGGATAGTCAGTTCCATTTTCTTGTATAACTTATTTGCGAGAGCCTGACACCTCAATTTACAGGCACAGAGACGAATTTTCACCGGGTCCTGCCACGTTTACAGTTACTTTCAACTGAGAGTTGCTGTGTTCGAGGCGGAACCCAATAGAAATTTGTCGCTGCGCCTTTAAACCGATGTGTCAGCCTTTCGCAACTAAGTATTGAAGCTAACTCTGTCAACAGAAAGCATTGTTCCGGAATTTCGGAATTTCTGACTATTTTTCAATTTAATAATTTCTCGTTCTGTACTGGATAAGCATCCTATCCCAAAAAAAAAAGATTTCCAAATTTTTTTCACTGAAAATCTGAAAATATAATAGAACATTTCTAGCCATGTTTTAGCGATTTACTAGCCTTTCGGAAAAATGAAGTTTTTCCAATTTTTTGACACAAAAAACTGAAATTTTTCCAGCAAAAATACTTTAATACACCTGCATGCCGCTTTATTGTGTTGCTTTGTTGTTCTTGTCTAGGCGCCGGTATATTAGAGGTGCTGTTCCATTGGGAGTGCCGGTGTAATAGAGATCTAACGTTATATTTTTCTTGGAAGTAAAAAAAATTTTTGAAAAAAAAATTCTAAAATTTCCAAATTTGATTCTGGGTTTTTCGAAGAAAAATTCAAAATTCAAAAATCAAAACCGTTATGAATTTTTTTTTCCATTTGGACCAGATCGGCTCGCTAATTTGAATTGCCAGCATAAAAAAAAGTTCCATTTTTTTCAAAAAACTTGTCAGTCTCTCAGTGATCCACTATGAGAACCACAAACAACAACTAATTTTGTTTTTCCTCCCTCCTCTTCCTTGTCCTTCAGACCGCCCATTAGACATCTGTCTCTCTCCCTTCTTTTTACTCATCATCCCTCCGTTCCATTCTCATGGATCTTCGTTTCTTTTCCACTTTCCTTGACCATCTCCCCAACACCACTAATCAAAGAGGAATTAAAGAAAGTTGTTCCGGTTCAACGGATTGATTCCACTTCTTCTTATATGTAAACGAGAAGAGGGAGGGAGGCTTTGCTAATGATACGTCTTGTTAAGGAAAACAGTTTTTTGTTTCCTAATTAGAGAGGGTTAGATTAAACATCCAAAAAGTTTTCCTGGCGGCGTTTTATGGGTTAGAACAATTCTAGGAAGATGTTCCGTATTAAGATTTGAAGGTCGTGAGACGGACTTGAAGATTTGACTTTCCATTTTTTAAACTTTTTTTGTGATTTTGATGAGATTTCTGACTTTTTCCTTCTGGAGCGAAAAAAATTTGTTTTTCAGTGCAAAAAATTTTGACCCCTTTCATCACAAGTATAAACCTTGAAGATAAATAGATCTTTTAAGGAACCAAAGTTTAGAAATTTTTGGTTTTATTTGATGTTCCGAATTTCCTTTGTGTTTTTCAAAAAAATAAAGTCTAGAGTCGATTATGGACTTACAGAAAGAGAGAAATTCGTTAATTTTCGAAAAACTGTTTTTTAGTATCAATCTTACAAACGGATAGTACGCTCAACTTTTTGTAATTTCAAACCTTTGTCTAGTTGTTGGAAATCATTAACACCAAAATGTATTATTGTTGGAATTTTTACAAAATTTTTATTTTTCAAAACCGGAAAGTATTTTTTCGTATTAACAATTTTCCGGAACGGCCGGTTTCTGAAAGTTTGATGAAAGTTTCGGCAACGAAAAAAAAAGAAGCCTTAAGATTTTTACAGTTCGGCTTTTCTAAAATTTTTTTATTTGCAAAAGAAATTTTTCTTAATGTTCATCAGATAATGGAAGATTATACAGGGTGGCTGATAAGTATACAACGTTTTGAAAATTCAGTATTTCAACAAGTAGATTAGTTTTCTGGAAGAAACTTTGCTAGATGATCGAATATGGTCTAAAATTTATGTTTTTGAAGAGTTTTCAGGAGTACGTCTTTTTGGCTCCGGTACATGCTCTGCGGAGCACGGAAAAAATAATGGAGGTGCGCCGCGGGTAGTTCGAGCCAAAAGTTTAGTCCAGACTTTTTGAAACCAATGGAAAAATAGCCTACAGGGCAGTTTAATGTGTTTACTTACTTGATTTTCAAGAATCTCTCCCATACAGTGTCATAAAAGCCAAAATCAGTCAATTAGACAACCACAAATCCGGAAGTTAAAACCAGGCATTGTTGGCATTATTTGAAATTTTTGGACTTTTGACACTTGAGTCGGAACAGAGTTTTCAAAAGTGTTTGAATGAACGATTTCTAATCCGAGAAAGTAAATTAGACCAAAAAAGCCATGTTTCAACTGTTTTCTGATCTGATCGCCCAGTTGTCCGGAGAAATGCAACAGTGGCGTTTGATACCCAATCAGACGCTAATTTCAATTGGAACAAGACTAACAAAAGCTGAAAAACTTTTTTATGAAACACTTTTGTCCATATAAAATCATTATCATACACTTAGATCTTCATGAATCAGCTCTAAACTGCAAAGAAATTCGTAGTCTTCAAAAACTGTCCAAACGCGGCGCACCTCAACTATCCCCAATAGTGGGGCAACTCGTGATGGCTGTCGCTTTTCTATAAGGCTGACAAGTGTTGATTTTTACTTGTACTGATACCATTTCATACCAAAATAATTTTTAAGTCATTCTGATTTATAGTTCGCCTGATATTACTGCCAGAAAATCACCATAAATGGCCTGAAATGTGATTCTGGTGGGTACGGATCTGAAGTGACCCCCATTTCTAAATAATTAGCAAAGACAGGACTCTTTGATCTTGATCTAAGCTTGCTTTGGTAGTTTACTTTCGAAAAGTTTTAGGTGTTCCAAAAAATATCACTTGGCACGGCGCCAAGAAACCGAAACAAAAACGTTGTATACTTATCAGCCACCCTGTACTTGGTTTATGACTGACCGCAAAATTCAAAATTTTATTATTTTTAGAGAATTTATCTTTAAAAAGGGTATATCATGTTAAAAATTTAACGCAATCTCAAATTTTTTCCTGTTGACCTGTTTTTTTTTCAAGAAAATTACATCGGGAATTGCGTTTCTTGAGGACCAAAGAGTTCAGAGAAAAAAAATTTTTTTAGATGCTTGTTTTTAAATCGGGGGATTTTTTATAACTTTCATATAATCCCAAGATCTTTATCCTAAAAAAAAGACAAACATTATCAACAAATTTTGTTTGTGATATCTACTCTACCTCCCAGAAGTTTTTACTTTTTCATCGTCTATCTCTTATTTCCTCTTTTCACTTTTCCTTTTGATTTATTGACATAACGAGACAGCAGGGGGAGCTCTCCTCCCGAGCTCCGAAAGAAAAAAAAAATCAGATCAACGATTTTTTTTGTTTGAATTCGAGTTTCACGAGGAGGAGGCATCTAGTCGTTTTCTCGGCGTTTCGGTAAATATTGTTTTTCGGAAAGTTTTTGGTCTTTTTTATGGATTTTTTGAAAAATTTTGGATCTTTCAAAGGATTTTTCAAAAATTTTGGGTCCTTTCTGGTCCTTTTATTTCTGATTTTTTGGTATTTTTTATTATTTTTTTGGAACGTTGTGGACCTTTTTATGGCTTTTTTTTTGAAAATTTATGGTCCTTGCTGGTTCTTATAGAGGATTTTTTCTAATTTTTTGGCAATTTTTAATGAGTTTTCGGAAAATTTTTGGTCTTTTTTATGGATTTTTTAAAGGTTTTGGACTTTTTTACGGTTTTTTTTTAAATTTCTGGTTTTTTCTGGTCCTTTTAAAGAAGTTTTTCTTGTTTTTTTCCCAAAATTTGGGGCATCTTTATGATTTTTTGAAAATTTTTGTTCCCTCTAAAAGATTTTTCAAATTTTTTTCAGTTTTAAAAAAATTCCTGGTTCTTATAGGTCCTTTTAGAGGATTTTTTTCAAATTTCATTCCGATTTGGATTCCATTTGAATTAGAATGAAATAAGTGGATCCTTAGAAGACGCAGGAAAATAAGGTCGTCTTCATTGTGGAATAGGGGAAGACAGTCTTTTGGACGACAGTAATCATCTTCGCACACATAGACATCGACATAGACCGGAATTGAATTGGTCGGAAACCACTCTCTTCTCAGTTTTGTCTGTCTTTGAGAAAGAACTGTCTTTTTAGGTCATGTTTAGGCAAAGGTTTACTTAACGAGAGGTTTTGACTTTTTGAAATTCGGTTACAGATAGAGCCTAATGTTTTCGATTTTTAACGAACTTATCAAAAATTGATCCGGCAGAAAGTTGATCGGCCCGGTCCGCGTTTGGAACTTTTCCAACTTTCAAATTTTTTAGCATATTTTTGAGACATTTTCTCGCTGAAATGAGCTGAAAAGGTCTCACGAGGAACAAAATTCAATCAGGCAGGTGAAACCTGAAAAATAAATTCAAGCTATTTTTTTTGAATTTTTGAATTCGTTAGTAACTTTTATTTCGAACCCCGCGAGATGCTTTTTTATTATGGAGTTCAGAAAAATTCTACTGGGTTTCTTAAACTTATCGAAGGATTGCTCATTCGAAAGTTTAGTGTTTTTGAAGTGTTTTTGAATTGTGGCCTAGACCACGAGAACACATTTCTAGGCCATTTAACAGACCAATATTCAATTTTACTTCGCTCTTACTCATTTCAAAACAGGTCAGTCCGGTTTTGTCTTCAAAAAACAGCAAAAAATCACTATTATTTGCCATTTTTTGTCAACATCTCATTCGCATTTTCGAGTGCTTTTCCTTCCTCCCTTTCCTCCCTCTATTCTATTCACCTGTTGCTTTTTGTGTGTCAAGAGTATGTGTGTGGTGTTTGTCAATTTTGCAACAAGAATACGCATACAAATAACACTAAGAAACAGCGAGGGAGGGAGAAAATACGAATAAAAAACACGGGGTGTTTTTGAGAAGAAAAAAGAAGTGAGGCAAGGCTGTCACACTAAATTTTTTATGGATCTCAAGTTTTTTAGTGGTGTTTTTTTTTCGTGAATTAGAAAAATTCGAAAAACATTCGTTTCCAAAAAAAAAAGAATCGATCAGGAAATCTTTTTAAAAAAATGTGTCTTGAGGTAGAAAAGCTTTTTTCATTATTACTTATCTGCGAAACTCTGACACCTCGGTTTAAAGACGCAGTGGCTAATTTATATTCTATCCCGAAACGATTCCAGTTATTTACAACTGAGAGTTACTGTAAACGTGACAAGACCCCGATGAACATTTGTCGCTGCGTCTTTAAATCGAGTTGTTAGGCTTTCGCAAATAAGTAATACAAAAAATTTATGCGAAAATTAAAGTTTTATTGCTAAACCAAGAACGAAAAAGTGCAATTTCGAGCTATGACATATCTAAAAAGTACTTTCAGACAAAAATTTTTTTTGCGGAATTTCTCTTTTTTTTTCTTTCTGGAATATCGTGTAAAAATGATTTTTTTTTTGAAATAAGGAAAGTTTTTGCAGACAAAAACTCTCGAGATTGAGAATAAAAGCACATTGTTCAGCAAAAATTCATAAATTTTTCTGAATTTTGTTCGAAATTTGAAATTTTTTCCGGCTCTAGCTTTCAGAATAGATTTTGAGCTTGAAATAACAAAAATAAAATCCTCTGTTTTTCGATACTATTATTTTCTTTCATTTCTCCCTCCCTACCACGGTGGTGAGCTGAAAGTATTAAATTTCACTACTATAGATGTATCCCCCCCTCTCTCTCTATTTGTACATCCACTACCACTATATTCCCTTATTCTTTCGTCTTCCCCTTTGTCCCTTTTCCCGTACTCTACTCTTTTCATTCATTTTTGGTACGTAGAGGATCCATAGACTAAAAATAATGGGGAATATATATCCTTAATCCGTCGTTCCTTTTTCATCCTTCACCGCCATTTTTCGTTTTTGTGTTGATTGGGATTGAGAAAAAAGAAGGGGAAGGGGTGTCAATTGTAAATTTCCAAGGACAGGGAGGACACATTTATGGGCACCATTTGATCAGTTTCTACATGAATACACACCTCTTTTCTCTCTGTATTGTTCCAATTTTAGTATATGTTCTCGGAAGAACTTTTCTGCACTTTTTGACACGGTTTTGACCTGTTTTTAGGGAAAAATTTCGTCAAGATTAGCCCAATAAGGACCAAAAAAGCCTTGAAACTCAAAATTTGAAGAATTTTAAGTCATTCTTCTCTGAATTTTTCCTGAAAAGACACATTTTCTCCACAAAACTGGGAAAAACTTTGAATTTCCCGTTTTTGACGAAAAATTTGGTTTTGTTACCTCAAAATAGTTCCAGAAGTGCAAAACAATATGTTGTCCTCGAGGACTATACATTACACTATTTTCTTTTTTTTTGGTTTTTAAAAAAATTTAACAGCGTTTCCATGAGTCGGTGGAGGAAGGGACTGTAGGCGTCCGCACAACTTTTTGAAACTGGTTTTCTTTTGGTTTTCACCTACTGTTTTTACAGTAGTAGGATTCTAATACACGAAAATACAGATTAGAGTCGATTCCGTCCTTTTCTGGATTCAGACAATCCAGAAGACGTCAAATTTTCAACTTTTTTTCTAGACGAGATAGAGTCGAAATCTCAACGGGAATCACGTTATGGGATCATAAGAAGGTTTTTCACAAAAAATCAGAATCCTAGCTCAACCCATTCATACCGAAAATTCACGATTTCTGTCAAAAATCGCTACAAATGTAAATTTTTTTCAGTTTTTCCGTTCCCCTGGAAAATTTTTTCACTAACTCCGACAGGAAATTATTATAAAAAGATACCCACACCTAAGGGCTTTTCAGAAAAAAAAAGAACTCTGAAAAAAGTGGGTGTCTCAAAAGGGTTTTAGGCCAAAAACTGAAAATCACGTAAGGGTCCCCCCTTATGAAAGTTTTTTTTCGAAAAAATTTTGAAAAATTAATTTTTTCCAAAAGTAAGTATTTTAAATTCTCGTTTCAAAACTGAGTACCAGACGCAGTTTGAGACCTCAGAATTGAACTTCAGCCATGTTATAGTCGATGCCGCCTGAGATCATAGTAATTCTGGATACGCGTCTATAACATGGCTGAAGTTCAATTCTGAGGTCTCAAACTGCGTCTGGTACTCAGTTTTGAAACGAGAATTTAAAATACTTACTTTTGGAAAAAATTAATTTTTCAAAATTTTTTCGAAAAAAAACTTTCATAAGGGGGGACCCTTACGTGATTTTCAGTTTTTGGCCTAAAACCCTTTTGAGACACCCACTTTTTTCAGAGTTCTTTTCTTTTCTGAAAAGCCCTTAGGTGTGGGTATCTTTTTATAATAATTTCCTGTCGGAGTTAGTGAAAAAATTTTCCAGGGGAACGGAAAAACTGAAAAAAATTTACATTTGTAGCGATTTTTGACAGAAATCGTGAATTTTCGGTATGAATGGGTTGAGCTAGGATTCTGATTTTTTGTGAAAAACCTTCTTATGATCCCATAACGTGATTCCCGTTGAGATTTCGACTCTATCTCGTCTAGAAAAAAAGTTGAAAATTTGACGTCTTCTGGATTGTCTGAATCCAGAAAAGGACGGAATCGACTCTAATCTGTATTTTCGTGTATTAGAATCCTACTACTGTAAAAACAGTAGGTGAAAACCAAAAGAAAACCAGTTTCAAAAAGTTGTGCGGACGCTTTCTCGATCGAGTACGGGAATCGCTGTTAAACTTGTCGATTTTTTTGAGTTTTCCACGAGAATTTTTAGAACTTGTTGAAATTCTGACATTTTTTTTTGATTTTTACATTTTGCTTTCGATATCGTCATTTGCTTACGGTTTTTTACTTTTCGTGCCGCCTTTTTTCCGAAAAATTGC
The DNA here is from genome assembly GCA_963572265.1 of Caenorhabditis doughertyi. Lineage (NCBI taxonomy): Eukaryota > Metazoa > Nematoda > Chromadorea > Rhabditida > Rhabditidae > Caenorhabditis > Caenorhabditis doughertyi. Next base: position 17,718,743 of record OY751555.1, read on the forward strand.
TTTGTTAATTTTTCATGATTCCAGGAGCAACAAGTAGAAATTAAAAATCAAGAGGAGGCGGAGTTTGAGCCAGAACCAGAAGCACCAGAGCCAGAAGAACCAAAAACTCTTGAAAAAGAATCGCCAGTATCGAAAACTCCAGAACTTCCGGATCCATCACCAGAGCAAGAAGAAGAGAAAATAGAAGAAAAAGAAGAAGAAGAATCAGTGGAGGAGGAAAAATCAGAAAATATTGGTATGAATTTTATTATGAAAAAAAATTTAAAAATGCCTTTTCAACTATGAGATCGCACAAAAATGACTCTAAATGTTAAAAAAAAATTCGTTTTAAAACAATCCGATTGATGGCCTAGACACCGCTGGCCTAGAATCAGACAAGTTATTGGGTTCTAGGCCATGGCTGGTTTCAAACGCGATTTTGTACCATAGCTAGTCAGTTTTTTTTGAAAAAGCTCAAAGAAAAACGTCGGAAAAAAAATATTTTTTCGTACATTGAAAAACCAGGAAATAACTATTTATCGGGTTCTCGGCAAGCGGTTTTTAGGCCATCAGTGTGGATTTTTTCAAACGCGGTTTTGCTTCGTTTTTCAGCAAATTCATAGTGAAAACTAGAACCAACTTGAGAGGATACAACGAAAAAGGCATTTTTCAAAAATATTGTAAATTTTGAAACGAAAAAAGGTCAAAAGTTTCCGAAATCATCCGAAAATACATCGGGTATGAAAATCCTTTAAAAAAAGTTCTGAAAATTTCGTAAACTAAAATATTTTGGCACAAAAAATTTCAACATTCAAAATCCCTAAAAATACAAGGAGAAAACCCGAAAAAAATATCTTTTTTTTTGATTTTCCAATTTTTTTCAGAAACAGAACTACCAACTCTACCATCACCAGAGCCTTCAAAAACCCCGGATCTTGAGCCCGAAATCCAAAAAAGCCCGTCTCCCATTCCATCTCCACCAACAATGGACGAAATCCCATCCAGTGAACTGGAATCTCTTAAATTCACTGATTCTTCTCCAAATGAACCCGATCATTCCCCACGGATTATGCAGAATAATGAAAATGAAACGGTGGAAGAGAAGAAACAAATTAGTCCGGTCCCCGCGGCTCAGGCTAAGACCCCAATGAGGTCTGGAATTCGGCCACCGACCACTGTGCTAAGGACACCGAAAATTCCGCCGCCGGCTACTGTACCAAGGTGAGTCCGCAGTTTGTCGTAATACTTGATGTGTACACTAAGTTATAAATTTTGTGCATTCTGTCGTAAAATTCGGTGCATACACTAATTTTTGAAATTTGAAAGGATGATGTACCCAATTAATTGGAAACGTGTGCCTTCTGCCGTAAGATATGGTGTCTCCACTAACTTTTGAAATCTAAATGACCGATGTACCGAAATATTTGAAGATGTGTGCATTCTGTCGTATGATGTGGTGCATACACTAAATTTTCAATTTTTGAATGTTTTTTCGAAAAAATTAGTTTTTTTTCATTTCTTTACTGTGTCTTCCTATAAAAGTGGGCGTGGCCTAAAGTTTTTTTTTTTGAATATCAGAAGATTTTGTAGCTAGTCTCGAGCGGTTTTTGGCCACAAAATAATAAGAAAACGCACAAAAAATGTAGTTATTTTCCACCAATTCACAAAATTATATTTTTCATTCTTCACTCATTTTTTTTTGATTTTTCTTCTTTTTTTTTTAGCGAAAAAAGTCCAAAACACAAGAAAAATAGTAAAAAATATGCATTCCTTAGTGACCACTCATCCAATATTCATCATCTTCTTTTCAGACCCTCCACAGCTATTTCTCCGGCTCCGCGAGCTATTAGTACACCCCGGCAGACTGCTTCAACTCAACCATCTCCACGGCCAATATCGTGAGTTTTATTGAGGGAAAAATGGAGAAAAAATGCGTATTTTCTCATAAAATTTGGAGCAAGTACACAAAAATTTGGTATGTCAAACATTGTTTTCTTAGACTGATTTTTAAGTTTTGTATATTTTCAATGAGATTTTTCGAAGTTAGACAAAAAAAATTAATTTGTCGTAAGATGTGGTGCAAACACAAAAATTGATAAGATTATGTATTTCGTCGTAAAATTTGATGCAAACTGTAATTCACAAAATCTGAATTTTTAGGAAAAAATGTTTTTCAATTTTATCAAAAAAAAAATTAACATTGATTTTGAAAAAGTTTCATCTAATTGTCAGAAAAAGACCAAAAAAAAGCTCTCGAAATTCCAAGTTTTTCAAAAAAAAACTCAAAAAATTTCAAAAAAAATTTCATGGACCAAAAATTATTGAACAAGTAAGTAACCGGAAATAAGTCAAAATCTAAGTCAAAAACCGAAAAACTCATTTTTCAAATATGAATTTCAAAACATAATTTTTTACGAACAAAATTTATACAAATCTTACTCAAAAATTCCAAAACAAAAACATCAGAAAATATTTCTCGAGAACAGAAAATTGTAGCACCCCTATTTCCCTCCACTATAATTGCTTCCTCTCGTGTCTCCCCAACAAACCTCCAAATAATACTCCATATAGATTTTTCACACATTTATACTTTATTTCTTTTTTATTATAAAATACTAGATAGGACCTTACTTGTCCTTAAAAATGAACTTATATTTCAATTTAAAAAAATCAAAAAACAGAAAAAATCTTTAAAATTGGAAATTTTTAGTGTCAGCAATCCTGGTAATTATTGGGGTTTGAAGTTTTTGAATTCATAATTATCGCTGAATTTAGTAAGTTTTGAGCTCCATATTGACCATATTTGAGTCATTTTGAAAAATTCGAGCTCCTTGGTTCAATCCCCAAAAAAAAATAAAAATTTATTTTTCCAGAAAAATGTCCCGCGAACGTTCGGATGTCCAAAAATCCACTTCGACTCGAAGCATCAATGATGTTGGAAAATTCACTCCAAAAGTGAACGCTAAATTTGTGAATGTGAAGAGTAAAGTGGGAAGTGTGACTGCCCACAAAGCTGGCGGTGGAAATGTGGAAATTTTTTCGGAGAAAAGGGTAAGAATTTTTAAATTTGGGTTTTGTTAAATAATCTTGCTAACTGTCCGGTCCGCAGTTTAGTTTTACTTTTAACATGCACAGTCGGCATTTGAATTGATGACATTTTCTGAAATTTCAGCCGCAAAAACTTTCTGAAACTGAGCTATTTTGAATGAACTAGTATATCGATCTGAATGATAGTCATCGATTCAAAAGACGAACGTACAGGTTCACCGTCACGCAAAAATTGCGGACTGGACAAAACGCAAGGAATCTTATCTGGCTCTACAAAAAAAAGCGTTTTTGATCGAAATTCTAGAAATAATTTTTTGTACTTTTTGTTAACGAATTTTCAGGAAGTTTTTACAAGAAATCAAACAGAAAAGTTGAGTAACATGAAAGAAAAAAACCAAAAACAAAGCAGCTTTCTAAAATAAACTCATATCTTTTTCCTCCAAAAAATACTGCGGTCGATGACGGAAAACGAAACTTTGAAACTGAATTCGAAAAAAAAAACTACCTTTTTCCAGCTTTACAACGCCCAATCCAAAGTTGGCTCAATGAAGAACGCCTCCCACGTGGCAGGTGGTGGAAATGTTCAAATCGAATCCCGGAAACTAGATTTCTCTCACGCGGCACCTAAAGTCGGATCAAAAACCAACTATCAACCGGCGAAATCCGATGTGAAAATCGTATCAGAAAAGTTGACATGGCAAGCAAAGTCAAAGGTTGGATCGATGGATAACGCAGCTCATAAACCGGCAGGGGGCAATGTTCAGGTGAGAAATCTTTTGAAATTTTTTTTTATATTTTGAAAAAAATTCATACACCGCTTCCAATCACCGAGTGTTTTTGCTTTTTTTCAGATTTTAAGCCAAAAATTGAACTGGAAAGCTGAAAGTAAAGTGGGATCAAAGGACAACATGGGTCATCAACCAGGCGGTGGAAACGTTAAAGTTTGTCTTTTTCTGCACAGTTTGGCGATTGAAAAAATTCAAAAAATAATTTTTTGTGATCCCGTCCGCAATTTTGCGTCACGGTGGACATGCACTTTAATTGACGACAATTCACGGAGTTTTCGTTGAAAATGCATTTTTCAAAAATCTTTTTATTTAAAAAATTGAATTTCAAATCAAACACCGCGACGCAAAATTGCGGACCAAATAAAGCAAGTTTTTGGCCGGTCCGCAAAATTTGCGTCATGGTGAACATACACAGTCGTTATTTGAATTGACGGTCTTATTTGAAATTTTTTTTTGGAATTAGACAAAAATGTTATTAATTTCAATGTATAATTATGCAGGTTCACCGCCACGCAAAATTGCGGACCTCACGGAAAAACGCTTTTTTGATCGGTCTATAATTTTGCGTCACAGTGAAATCGCATTTTGAATTACGAAATTTTTTCCTAGATTTTTGGCTGAAATTCTTTTTTGAACTTTGAGGAAACATTTTATAAAATTTCGTCAATTCAAATGCCGATTATGCAGGTTCACAGCCACGCAAAATTGCGGACCTCAGCCAAAAAAATTCCACACATTTTCTGCTTTTTTTTCAGATTTTCGACGAAAAAATTCGATATGTGTCAACGGACAACAGCCGCAATCATTCTGCACTTGACATCAGCTCTTTATGATTGAACTTTTTTGTCATTTTCACTTTTTTTGCACTTTTTTTGAATCACCACTTTCATTTGATCTGTCAGAGGCGAGAAGCCTCTTTTTTTGTAATTAATTAATACATGTGAATATATTTTGGAGTTTTGGAATTTTTTGAATTCGAGAAATAAAAAAACGTCTAAACAACAAAATTTTTTTAAAAATCCCAAAAAATTCTTCCACAATGCCTGCAAGTTTCAGCTCGAAACACGCCTTTCAAGCATTTCAATCTATAATTTTCCAATTTTTTTGATTTTTTTTTTGGTTTTTTCACCATCAATTTCAGGTAATTTCCAGCGAAGTGGCCATAAGTCGTCCGACAGTAATCCAAGTGACAGTAAGACCAAAAATGGCGGCAACAATAATCGATAAAAAAGCCAATTTTGCGAAGCGGAAGAGTATTTCTCAACGGTCATTCAGCAATAATTCCCTGCTACAGTCCAGGCAATACCCCGGAGCCATTTATCCCCTTTCGCCTGATTTTATTTTTAATTAATAAAAAGAAATTTTTTGTCCAGTCCGCAACTTTGCGTCATGGTGAACTTGCACAGTGGGCGTTTCAATTAACGACATTTTTAGAAAATTTAATCTTAAGAAATGGGCAAAATTCAAAAAATTTCGTGAATCTAACAAGGGAACCCTTTTCAGAAAGGCTTTGGGAATTTTTTGAAAATTTTTGTGCTAATGCCAAGGCTGTTCAAACCGGCCGTGGTCAGTTTTTCATTAGGTCCCCCAGCCATGGAATGTTTCGGCGGCCTGGCGGCCCTGGTAGACAACCTTAAGAAAGGTCTCTAGTAAAAAATTCAGACCTTCAGCTTTTTCCACGGCCGACTAATAGCCAGGCCGCCGAAGCTGCGGCCGGCCGCGGCCGGCCGTTGAACAGCCTTGGCTAATGCACCTCATGCGTGGCAATTACGAAAAACAAAAATCTAGTCCGCAATAGTCGTTTTAAGCTCAAATTTAGGATTTTCGTGATTCCTCCAGTACATTTTTTCATGAAATTCTATAATTTTACACCGATTAAGCACTTCCTAGACCGAGAAAATTTGGTGGGATATGTTTTCGAGGTTGCTGCATCGATTGCGATACTTTCCAGAAAAAATTTTTTTTTGAAATTTTTTGCACCATGGACCCCACCCTGCTCCAAGGTGGTGCTCCAAGCTCGAAAAATGAAAAGGTTTTCAGATTTTTCCAAAAAATTTACCACGTGTAAAGAATGTTTAGAAAAGGCTATTCACAAGTTTTCTCGTCTGCAAAACTATTTTGAGCACTTTTGTTCCGGTTTTTCTGAAAAATCCAAATTCTGGCCCATCGACAAATTTTTCGAAAACAGTGCTAAAACGGCTGGAAATGTCTGGAATCGGCCTCAAATTAGTTGTAGACATCACTAGTGGACTCCGAGACGTCAGAAAAACATTGCTCTCAAAAGTCGAAAAAAATTTTGAAAATTTTTCGAGCAAAAAAAAATCGAAAATTTTCAAAAGCTTATTGCGGATTCAAAAACATGATTTTCGAATTTAGCGTGTTTGAAAATGTATGTGTACCAATTTTCAGCCAATTCCCAAAGCCTTTCTGAAAAGGGTTCCCTTGTAAGTGTCATCTGTGCATGTTCACCGTGACGAAAAATTGCGGACCGGACTGATTTTTTGTTTGAATTGAGTTAGTTTAGAGTACTGGAAGATTTTACATTCAATAATTTTTTCGCTCTAGAAATTCGTAAAAAATTTTTTTTAATTAAAAGTTCAAAAAATTTTCGAATTTTTCTGGCCTTGAAAATGGCAATTTTTCCAGCATTTCTCATATCTTCCAGTCTTTTTGAACAAATTTTTGAGAAAATTTGGAAAAATAAAACAAAAAATGGGCGAAGTTTGAATTTCCGCAAGCTCGGCCAGGTGCGTTTTCTAGGCCAGCCATTACTAAATGTTTTTCTTTTTATCCCAAAATTTTGAATTCAAACTAATTGAAATGCAAAAATTTATTGACTTTAGTCCTTTTCTGTATGGCTTTGGCAAACAGTTTTCTGAATTTTAAATGTTGAATTTTTTCTATTTTATTCTCCAATTTCTATTCGAAAATGTTCCCAAATCGCCGGCTTTTCTACCAAAATTTAAGCTTTCTAATTTACAGCTTCATCTTTTTATTTTTACTGTTTATGCTGCTTTTTTATTCAATAAAATGGTAATTTTCGTTTTTTTTTATCTTGCAGTTTGGCGGGAATTCAAATTTTCAGCAAAGAATTACAAAGGCGATTGGAAGCTCTCAATTTATCAACGGAAGTCTTAGAATTCAATGAAAAAGATGCAAGATTTTCAAGAAATTTACTTTCGAATAATGAACAACTTATTTTTGTTGGAGGCGTCCCAAGGTCGGGGACCACACTTATGAGAGCTATTTTAGATGCTCATCCCGATGTTCGGTGGTGCGTTTTTTAATGTTGAAAAATCCGAAAAATAGAGCAAGATAGTCCTTGCTTCATACTGATCCTATGTTAATTGGTACTTTATCCCAAATCGGATTATTCTGTAATTTTTGCTGCAAAAAAAATAATGAAAAAAGAAAAAAATTCCTCGAGAACTACATGGTTTCTCTTCCACCTGCCCGTGTAGTCCGAGTGGACTCGGCCACCGAAAGTAGTTCTATGCCAGGCGACGCAATTTTACGGTTTTTGGAGTATTTTTCGTGATTTCAGACAATAAGAATCAGATTCTGTTTTAAACAATCTACTAGAATTCGGAATAAAGAAAAGTGACTCCTCCTTTAAAAGACTCCTCCTTTTTCACTCCTCCTTTAAACAGATTTTTCAACCTCTGAATGCTTTTTTTTCAAAACTTTTTTCAGTGGTGGCGAAACAATGCTACTCCCAAGTTTCCTAACGTGGCAAGCCGGTTGGCGAAATGATTGGGTGAACAACTCTGGAATCACTCAAGAAGTCTTTGATGACGCAATTTCAGCTTTTATTACAGAGGTTCTTCTTTTTTTCTTCGATTTTTTTTCAAGTTTATTTCAAAAATTCGAAATTCAGATAATATCAAAACACGGAGAGTTGGCGCCCCGATTGTGCAATAAAGACCCTTACACTGCTCTTTGGCTCCCTACTATCAGAAGATTATATCCAAATTCTAAATTTATTTTGATGATAAGGGACGCGAGAGCTGTGATACACTCAATGATAGAGAGGAAGGTGCCAGTGGCTGGGTATGATACGAAAAATGAGACGGTAGGTTAATTTTTTAAAGGAATTTTTGGCGGGAAAACTATAATTTTTTCTGATTTTCCAGAAAAATCTATCAAAAAGCGAAAAAAAAATGTAAAAATTTGATTCGGACCAAAAAAAAGGCTTGTTCACTAGGACTACACAGTATTACAACGTTTTTTTTTCAATTTTTCGAAAAAGTATTTTGTTTTCAGTTTTTAAAACAAAGTTTCCTCTAAATTTCGTTTATCAGAAACTCATGATATTTGGATGCACTCACACCGGTTCTCTGTGGGGGTAAGCGCGCTCTAATGCTAAATTTATGATTTCACTGCTTACCTCAATTTAGGCTGAATTTTACAGGCAAATTGTGCATAACTGAGTATTAAACTTTTTCTTAGCATTAGGGCGCACTTTCCTACCTCCGGAGGGAACCGGTGTGTGCACGGAATTCGAAACTTTTGATTTTGTCCACGAGGACTACACATCGTTAGAAAATTTTTTAAAATTTGTTTTTTGGCGAAAAAAAAATCAAATTCTCTGGAAACGGTTCTAAAAATTATGAAAATATTTTGAAAAACAGCTTCTGACATTGGAAAATTGGTAAAAATATTGGTTGCTTAGAATCCGACAAAATTTGTTCTTCCGCTATTTTAAATATTTTTTTAATGGGGTTATTCATGTCATGAAAAAATGTTTTTTAAACATTTTTTTCCTTATTCATGAACGTAGAAAAATGTAAAAAAATACAAACTTCCACCCCATTTTTTCGCATTTTTTTACTTTTTTCCCATTTTTTCGCATTTTTCTACATTTTTCGACAAGCCATTTTCTCGGTAAACTTCAAAAAAAAAGCCGCTACCTACCGGGACCCGTGATGATCCTTTAATGAAAATTTATCGTAAATCGTACCAAAGGACTTTTCTTGTATAAATTTTGATTTTGGAGAATTTCAATTATTTTTCCCTTGATTTTCTCAAAATTATCTACAATTTGAGTGCTCTCCCCCGTTCACTCGTTAGAAAATTTTTTTAGCTCACCAGAAAAGGAAGGAGAGCACTCAAATTGTAGATAATTTTGAGAAAATGAAGGGAAAAATAATTAAAATTCTCCAAAATCAAAATTTATACAAGAAAAGTCCTTTGGTACGATTTACAAGAAATTTTCATTAAAGGATCATCACGGGTCCCGGTAGGTAGCGGCTTTTTCTTTGAAGTTTACCGAGAAAATGGCTTGTCGAAAAATGTAGAAAAATGCGAAAAAATGGGAAAAAATGTAAAAAAAATGCGAAAAAATGGGGTGGAAGTTTGCATTTTTTTACATTTTTCTACGTTCATGAATAAGGAAAAAAATGTTTAAAAAACATTTTTTCATGACATGAATAACCCCATAAATTACATTTCATTTTTTTTTGTTCAGTAACCCTGTGAAAATAGAAAAAATTCTATGCATCGTAAGTTTTTGGATTCTAGGCCAGCAGGTTTTAGGCCATCGTGGACTCTAGGCCATCAATCTGGCTGCTTTCAAACGCAATTTTCTCTCATTTACTATTATTTTTTGATAAATTTATAGTAAAAACCAAAATAATCATCAAAGCCCTGCTCTTTTTCCAGCAAATGTTCGCCAACTGGAACCGGGAAATGCGAAAAATGCTCTTCCAATGCAACAATGCTCCAGGGCAATGCATCAAAGTGTACTACGAGAGATTAATACAAAAACCAGAGGACGAAATTAAAAGAATCACCAATTTTTTGGATTTACCATTTTCTCCACAAATGTTGAAGCATCATGAGCTGATAGGGGCCGAAGTGGATTTGAATGAGTAAGAAAAAATTTTGGCGGCAGGCACCTTTATAAGCGCCCTGGCGCCATATGGTGACAGTTGTGCAAATGGTGTAGTGGTTAACATTTTTGGCTTTCGTTCCAAGCCCCACGGGTTCGACTCCACCTGGGGGCAAATCTTTTTGTCTTATTTGAAAAAGTGAGCTTTTAACATGACTAGGAGCCTTTTTCCGAGTTCGAAAATTCCAGAATTTTTTTGGGTTGCTTTCAAAAATCTCCTCCTTCTCAAAAAGTTACGCCAAAAACCATCTTTATGAGGGTCCCGGCCACATGCTTCTCCTGTGAGTAGATTAAGGAGTGGCTCACATTTTTGACTTCCGTTCCAACCCTCAACCCTTCTAAAACTAATAATTCCAGACAAGAATTCTCCGCGTCCCAAGTGAAAAACTCCATCAACACCAAAGCCCTGACCTCATGGTTCGATTGTTTTAGTCCGGAAATACTAGAAAAATTAGATGACATCGCACCATTTTTGGGGATTCTTGGATATGATACAACGAGCTCAAAACCAGATTATTCGACATTTGCCGATGATGATTTTTATCAGTTTAGGAATTTTTATTCGTGATTTTTTTTCTTAGTTTGTGGTAAAAAAAATTTTGGGTTTTTTTTGATTTGAACTTTTTTTTCAAATTTTCAAATAATTTTACAATCATCTGCACCCGGTGTTACTTACCGAAATTGACAGAAAGTTTATCGGAAAATTACCGAAAATTACCCTGGTAATTTTCCGTTTCTTGAAACTTTTTCTCCAAATCTGCTAAACAATGTAAACCAACGTAATTCCGTGCACTTAGCCTATAATCTTCTGAAGATTATTTGCGCTATAAAGCTACCGTAACTGTTTTTACCGGGTCAATTCTTAGGATTACTGTAGCTGTTCCTAGAACCGCAACTTTGGGTTACTGTAGTCCAACGATGTTGTGAAACCCAGGAATACCGTAGCAGATCGTTTGTACTGTACTTTCAATCCTCGTAAGCTACAGTTGAGAATTTTAATCCTTAAGTTCAAAATTTCTTAAAAGAATTACTGAAATCGGAAACCAGAAAATTGTAGCTCGACACAGTTCAGTATCCGGCCAATACCCGGCCAAAATCCGGCCAAAAGGCACGGATTCACTTCAAAAGGAGGGGTAAAACTAGGCGGCATCCGTTTGATGGTCTAGAAAATTGAAAAAAAGCGCACTTGCTCCTTATTGGATTCTAATTCAACTGGGCCATGCTTTCAAACCTCCTTTGTACCGTTTAGAGTGATTTTTGAGTGAATACACAATGAAAAATGAAAATATTAGGAAAATTACGTCGAACTTGATAATAAAAAATTTGAGTTTAGACGGTCATCGGCGCTTCGCACCTCCTACCGCCTGGCTTCAGAATACTTTTTTTTTCAGAAATGAAAAACCTGTGAAAAGTTTTACGGGATTTATTATATTCACGTGGCCCCATGTACGCCCCTTTCACCAATGGTGATTTTAAAAATACTTGAAAACGTGGTTATTTGAACCTGGATAATTAATTTTTAACCGAATTATAAATAAAAATAGACGGGCATCATCGCGTCACAATTCTCTGTCCACCTGTCTAGATCCCATGAAAATTCGTTCAGGGGGAAGCTCACTAAGACCGGCGAAACACACACAAACACACAGAATATGTACAGTAATAATAGTAAAGATAATTTTTTTTTGTATGACTTTCCCAATTCTGTCTCATCTTTTTTCGAACATGCAACCGCGCTCCATCTACTTTCCCATAGAACTAATTTTGTCTTTCTCACTCGATCAATATCGTTAGAATCCATAAAACCTCTTTTTAATTTGCTCTTCAACCTCCTTTTTAGTCGTTTTTAACCGAAATTGTTACAGCTCGACTAATTTTTTTTGTTATGGAGTATTCAACATTTCCACTAACTCGACTTCCATCTAATGTCCTTCAGAATGTTTTACGTTGTTTGGGAATGAATGAAATGTAAGTGATTAACACCCTTTTCTCAATTTAATTGTATTATTTTTCAGAATAGGGTTCTCTATTTTTTCAAACAAAACTAAGCAACTTGTGGAATCTCTGAACTTGAAATCGACAAATTTGTATTTCTGGGTACAAAATGGTGTTGGCATTCGCTCTGAAAACAGTTCTAATTCTAGTCAAAATGTCAATATTCATTTTAAATACGGAAACCGGAAAGAGATATCAAAGCCAACTCATTTTTGTCTACCGGATTATATGTGGATTATAGAACAACCAGAAAAGGAACACTACAAATATTACAAAAAAGATTTTGAGCTGAAAGATTATATTAATCACTTTCAATGTATTCTCCATAATAAGGTTTTCGATTGTCTCGATGGTTTTAATACTTCTTTCAGTATTGACGACCTTTTCAAAAATGTCAAAAACATTACGAAAATTGAATTCCATCAATTTGATGAAGAAGATGCTGATGATGCGTTCAAACTGAACATTTTAAGACATATCCACCGAGCAAAACAATTCGAAACGATGGATAGTATATTAGAAGATGAAAAGATTGCACAGAGAGTTACAGTTCAAAATTTCGATGAATTAATTTTATGCTCTATTTCATTGAATAATCTTATAGGCTGTAATAGTAAAATTATCGAAATTAATGGCTCAGAACTTTTCAATAGTAAAATTCTAAATCGATTCATCAAGTTGTGGCAGAAAGGATGCAATCCTCAAATGGAGTGGTTTGAGTTTCATGGCGATGATGATAAAAAAAAACTGTCATGAAAGGAGTGAAATTTCAAAGAAGTGAATCGTGCGGATATTATGAAGATGTCAAAGAAGGCTTAGATATTTACAGACAAGATGGCACGAAAGCCACTATTCATGTCAAAAGAACCAACTGGGCGAAATTTAATATGTTTGTATGGCATCCTCATTGTATTTAGTTTTTTTCTTGATCCCTCCCGGATGATACCGTTGAAAAAATGAAGTTTGTGGAAGTAATTCAAACTTTTATTTTTGCGGGCGGTCCGCCCATTTTGGTCTGCAAGCAAAATTTGAATTCCTACAGTTTCCAGTTGAAGTGGGCGGACCGCCTTCGCAATTAAGAGTTCGAATTCCTTACCCGAACTATATTTTTTTGACAGTATCACTCATTCGCGAAATTATGGCACCTCGATTTAAAGGCACAGTGACACATGTTCTATTGGGTGTCCCGCCACGATCACAGTAATTCCAGGCTGAAAATAACTGTAATCGTGGCGAGACCCTATAGACATTCGTCGATGCGCCTTTAAACCGAGGTGTCTGGCTTCCGAAAATAAGTAATGAAGTGTGAATAAAGTTGGGAGTGTTTATGTGGAAATTTTTTTTGTATTTTTTTTGTAAAATGAAGAATAAATTTAATGTTACGATAAAACTTGTTAAATTTTTCTGTTTGTCGAATAATATTCAGAAAATCTGTTGAACAATGTGCACTAGTGTAACTCCGGAGCATCGTTGCTCAACTTTTTTCAATTGCGCCAAAAAATTGGGAAATTGGGAACTTTCCGAAAAAAATTACCGAAGTTTTATAGGGAAATTATCCGCCAATTTAAAACGAAAAATTTTCCGGAAGGGGATCCGTATATTTTAAAAATAATCAAATTTTTTTTCGAAAAAAGAAATTTTTTAATTTTTTTGTCTATTTCCAATATTCATCCAATCTTCACGAATGGTTTCCAAAATTTTCGAATAAATTTTTAATAAATTTTTTTTTCAAAAAAAACGTTATTATTTTTTGGTTTTTAACAAACTACCCATCATATCACTATCATTATCATTAACCTACATTACTTTCTGTGTGTGTGTGTTATCATGTTATTTTCTCTTCATATAACTCTATCTTTACAGGTCAAGGTTAAGACCACCCTACCCCCCTCTCTCTATTTTCTTTGTGGACACAAGTATAAAAAAGGATGTGCGGACGGGCTGGGCTGTCCATTCCACACATCCCTTCCCCTTCTCTCTCCAAGACGACCGCGTTTTATTATTGATTTTAGCCTTTTTCGCACTTTTTCAAACGGCTTTTTCTCCACGTTCTTCAGCTTTAAGACGAGATTTTTCGGCTGAAAATTCGGCTCTTTATGGTTTAACGGGTCCCCGAATAATTAACGGGTCCCAAAATAATTAACGGGTCCCAGAATAAATAACGGGTTCCTGGTCATATTTGACCGCGTTTAACTTCGTATTGAAAATCAAATGGATTTTTAATCGAAAGTAACCTCATATTTTCTCTACTGAACTATACACCCAATATCTAACTTTCCTTGTTCAAGTTCGCTCACGCCGCCCTCCGGGCGGCTAGTAGTAGGTTTTCAGAAGCCTAAGCCTAGGAAACAGTCTGATAATGTTTTCCTGAAGAATCGTAGCTTTTCTCCAGGCTTAGGCTTCTTAAAACCTACTACTAGCCGCCCGGAGGGCGGCGTGAGCGAACTTGAACAATTAAAGTTAGATATTGGATGTATGTTCCAGCCAATCTGTGTCAAAATCTAGTGTTCCCATTTCTTATCAGTTGTTCAAAGACTGCTTTGTAGAGTCCTAGTCCACGGAATTGCAGGATTCTGGGACCCGTTAATTTTCTTGGGACCCGTTAATTATCCTGGGACCCGTTAATTATTTTGGGACCCGTTAATTATTCTGGGACCCGTTAAACCATATAGAGCCGAAAATTCCGCAATTTTTAAATTTCCAGATGAATTTGTTAATTATCATTGCTGTGCTGGTTGCCCTCGTAGAGGCACGTGGACCACGTGTCACTGACAAAGTGTATTTTGACATGGAAGTTGGAGGACGGCCAATTGGAAAGATTGTTATTGGATTGTTTGGAGAAGTTGTACCGAAAACTGTCAAGAATTTTGTCGAGTTGGCGCAGAGACCTGAGGTTAGTTGGGTTTGTAAGATGAGGAAGTTTTCAAATAAAAATTATTTTATTGTAAAATTTCGAGACGCTGGAATAATGTCCATCGCTGTTTCAGCCTTGATAAAAATTGAGTTTTTTTCCGAAAAATTTGAAACTTTTCTTTCCAAAAAGTTGGAAATTCTGAGAAAAATCATTGCGAATTATGTTATTTTTGAGGGGCACCGTTGCAATTTGTTCGCTATTTTGAATATTTTTTTTTCAAACCAGCTTGAAAAGTTTTTATTTTCTGAAAGTTTTACAAAAATCCTAAAATCTTGAATGAAAACGCTCATTTCTGCCTGAAACTTGCCGAAATCGCGGTCACAATGTTTTCAAAAATTGTTTCCAAATTAATTTTTTTTTGAAAACCAGAATTTTTATAAAACCCTATTCTTAGCCTAAAAAGCTGAAAGGTTCGATTGAAATAATTTTTTTATCTGAAAGTTTAAAAAAACCCTTAATTCATTTCTACTCGAAAATGGACAAACACGAGAAAAAAAACAAGTATTAAAAATACATGCAGAACCACAAATTCCCCTCCAAAAAAATCTATTTGAAAATGACAATCCCCTCCCCACAAGCATCATTCTAACCTCTTTTTCTTCCAGGGTGAAGGCTACGCCGGCAGCAAATTCCATCGTGTCATCGAGAACTTTATGATCCAAGGAGGCGATTTCACCCGTGGAGACGGAACCGGCGGTAGATCAATTTACGGAGAGAGATTTGAGGATGAGAACTTCAAGCTTCAACATTATGGACCAGGATGGCTATCGATGGCTAACGCAGGAGAGGATACCAATGGATCTCAGTTCTTTATCACCACTGCCAAGACCTCGTGGCTTGATGGAAAGCATGTTGTATTTGGAAAAATTCTGGAGGGAATGGATGTGGTTAGAGAGATTGAGGCCACTCCAAAAGGAGCAGGTGATCGACCAATTGAGGATGTGGTAATTGCCAGTTGTGGACATATTCCAGTCGAGACCCCGTTTACTGTTGCTAGACAAGGAGTTAACTAAATGTGTATAATAATATTGTTAATAAACTATAAGAAAACCTTTTTTTATAAGCTATCCGGAGATATATGCAAAAGCGCCCTACTGGACTGAGGAATTTTAAGTTAAACTCCATTTGTATTCTAATCTACTGAAAAACTTCAAATACGACGCATTTATTGCTTGAATTCATTTATTTTCCAAAATTCAAAAAAATGCATAAATTTTATGATAAGCATTGTCAGCTGCAGAGTTGAATACGTGGTGAGTGTAAGCTAAAATAGTTCATTATAAGTTCCTTATTATTTTTTTAACGAAAAAATGTAAAATTTTCCGATGAGAAACCAAAATATGTAAAAATGTTACATTATCACAGTGATAGTAAACAGAGACAAAAATCAAAATTTAATAAAAAGAGCCAGCTCCGAGTTTTTCATCTAAAATAGTTTATTTTCAGTTTTTTATCGTTTTTTAACGATAAAATCCAAAATTTTCCGATGCGAAACCGAAATATGTAAAAATGTTACATTATCACAGTGATAGTAAACAGAGACAAAAATCAAAATTTAATAAAAAGAGCCAGTTCCGAGTTTTTGAGCTAAAATAGTTTATTTCCAGTTCTTTACCATTTTTTAACAATAAAATCCAATATTTTCCGATGAGAAACCGAAATATTTAAAAATGTTACACTATCATAGTGATAGTGAACAGAGGCAGAAATCAAAATGTAATAAAAAGAGCCAGCTCCGAGTTTTTAAGCTAAAATAGTTTATTTTCAGTTTCTTATCATTTTTTAACAACAAAATCCAGAATTTTCCGATGAGAAACCGAAATATTTAAAAATGATACATTATCACTGTGATAGTAAACAGAGACAAAAATCAAAATTTAATAAAAAGAGCCAGCTCCGAGTTTTTGAGCTAAAATAGTTTATTTCCAGTTCTTTACCATTTTTTAACAATAAAATCCAATATTTTCCGATGAGAAACCGAAATATTTAAAAATGTTACACTATCATAGTGATAGTGAACAGAGGCAGAAATCAAAATGTAATAAAAAGAGCCAGCTCCGAGTTTTTAAGCTAAAATAGTTTATTTTCAGTTTCTTATCATTTTTTAACAACAAAATCCAGAATTTTCCGATGAGAAACCGAAATATTTAAAAATGATACATTATCACTGTGATAGTAAACAGAGACAAAAATCAAAATTTAATAAAAAGAGCCAGCTCCGAGTTTTTGAGCTAAAATAGTTTATTTCCAGTTCTTTACCATTTTTTAACAATAAAATCCAATATTTTCCGATGAGAAACCGAAATATTTGAAAATGTTACACTATCATAGTGATAGTGAACAGAGGCAGAAATCAAAATGTAATAAAAAGAGCCAGCTCCGAGTTTTTAAGCTAAAATAGTTTATTTCCAGTTCTTTACCATTTTTTAACAATAAAATCCAAAATTTTCCGATGAGAAACCGAAATATTTAAAAATGTTACACTATCATAGTGATAGTGAACAGAGGCAAAAATCAAAATTTAATAAAAAGAGCCAGCTCCAAGTTTTTAAGCTAAAATAGTTTATTTTCAGTTTTTTATCATTTTTTAACAATAAAATCCAGAATTTTCCGATGAGAAACCGAAATATGTAAAAATGATACACTATCACTGTGATAGTAAACAGAGGCAAAAATCAAAATTTAATAAAAAGAGCCAGCTCCGAGTTTTTAAGCTAAAATAGTTTAATTTCAGTTTCTTATCATTTTTTAACAACAAAATCCAGAATTTTTGGATGAGAAACCGAAATATTTAAAAATGATACACTATCACTGTGATAGTAAACAGAGGCAAAAATCAAAATTTAATAAAAAGAGCCAGCTCCGAGTTTTTAAGCTAAAATAGTTTATTTTCAGTTCTTTACCATTTTTTAACAAGAAAATCCAAAATTTTCCGATGAGAAACCGAAATATGTAAAAATGTTACACTATCACTGTGATAGTAAACAGAGGCAAAAATCAAAATTTAATAAGAAGAGCCAGCTCCGAGTTTTTAAGCTAAAATAGTTTATTTTCAGTTTCTTATCATTTTTTAACAACAAAATCCAGAATTTTCCGATGAGAAACCGAAATATTTAAAAATGATACACTATCACTGTGATAGTAAACAGAGGCAAAAATCAAAATTTAATAAAAAGAGCCAGCTCCGAGTTTTTAAGCTAAAATAGTTTATTTTCAGTTTCTTATCATTTTTTAACAACAAAATCCAGAATTTTCCGATGAGAAACCGAAATATTTAAAAATGATACACTATCACTGTGATAGTAAACAGAGGCAAAAATCAAAATTTAATAAAAAGAGCCAGCTCCGAGTTTTTAAGCTAAAATAGTTTATTTTCAGTTCTTTACCATTTTTTAACAACAAAATCCAGAATTTTCCGATGAGAAACCGAAATATGTAAAAATGATACATTATCATAGTGATAGTGAACAGAGGCAAAAATCAAAATTTAATAAAAAGAGCCAGCTCCAAGTTTTTAAGCTGAAATAGTTTATTTTCAGTTTTTTATCATTTTTTAACAATAAAATCCAGAATTTTCCGATGAGAAACCGAAATATTTAAAAATGTTACACTATCACTGTGATAGTGAACAGAGGCAAAAATCAAAATGTAATAAAAAGAGCCAGCTCCGAGTTTTTAAGCTAAAATAGTTTATTTTCAGTTTTTTATCATTTTTTAACAATAAAATCCAGAATTTTCCGATGAGAAACCGAAATATGTAAAAATGTTACACTATCATAGTGATAGTGAACAGAGGCAAAAATCAAAATGTAATAAAAAGAGCCAGCTCCGAGTTTTTAAGCTAAAATAGTTTATTTTCAGTTCTTTACCATCTTTTAACAAGAAAATCCAATATTTTCCGATGAGAAACCGAAATATTTAAAAATGATACACTATCACTGTGATAGTAAACAGAGGCAAAAATCAAAATTTAATAAAAAGAGCCAGCTCCAAGTTTTTAAGCTAAAATAGTTTATTTTCAGTTCTTTACCATCTTTTAACAAGAAAATCCAATATTTTCCGATGAGAAACCGAAATATTTAAAAATGTTACACTATCACTGTGATAGTAAACAGAGGCAAAAATCAAAATTTAATAAAAAGAGCCAGCTCCGAGTTTTTAAGCTAAAATAGTTTATTTTCAGTTCTTTACCATCTTTTAACAAGAAAATCCAGAATTTTCCGATGAGAAACCGAAATATTTAAAAATGTTACACTATCACTGTGATAGTAAACAGAGGCAAAAATCAAAATTTAATAAAAAGAGCCAGCTCCAAGTTTTTAAGCTAAAATAGTTTATTTTCAGTTCTTTACCATCTTTTAACAAGAAAATCCAATATTTTCCGATGAGAAACCGAAATATTTAAAAATGTTACACTATCACTGTGATAGTAAACAGAGGCAAAAATCAAAATTTAATAAAAAGAGCCAGCTCCGAGTTTTTGAGCTAAAATAGTTTATTTTCAGTTTCTTATCATTTTTTAACAATAAAATCCAGAATTTTCCGATGAGAAACCGAAATATTTAAAAATGTTATACTATCATAGTGATAGTGAACAGAGGCAAAAATCAAAATTTAATAAAAAGAGCCAGCTCCAAGTTTTTAAGCTAAAATAGTTTATTTTCAGTTTCTTATCATTTTTTAACAATAAAATCCAAAATTTTCCGATGAGAAACCGAAATATTTAAAAATGTTACACTATCACTGTGATAGTAAACAGAGGCAAAAATCAAAATTTAATAAAAAGAGCCAGCTCCGAGTTTTTAAGCTAAAATAGTTTATTTTCAGTTTCTTATCATTTTTTAACAACAAAATCCAGAATTTTCCGATGAGAAACCGAAATATTTAAAAATGTTACACTATCACTGTGATAGTAAACAGAGGCAAAAATCAAAATTTAATAAAAAGAGCCAGCTCCGAGTTTTTAAGCTAAAATAGTTTATTTTCAGTTTCTTATCATTTTTTAACAACAAAATCCAGAATTTTCCGATGAGAAACCGAAATATTTAAAAATGATACATTATCACAGTGATAGTAAACAGAGGCAAAAATCAAAATTTAATAAAAAGAGCCAGCTCCGAGTTTTTAAGCTAAAATAGTTTATTTTCAGTTCTTTACCATCTTTTAACAAGAAAATCCAATATTTTCCGATGAGAAACCGAAATATTTAAAAATGTTACACTATCACTGTGATAGTAAACAGAGGCAAAAATCAAAATTTAATAAAAAGAGCCAGCTCCAAGTTTTTAAGCTAAAATAGTTTATTTTCAGTTCTTTACCATCTTTTAACAAGAAAATCCAATATTTTCCGATGAGAAACCGAAATATTTAAAAATGTTACACTATCACTGTGATAGTAAACAGAGGCAAAAATCAAAATTTAATAAAAAGAGCCAGCTCCGAGTTTTTAAGCTAAAATAGTTTATTTTCAGTTCTTTACCATCTTTTAACAAGAAAATCCAGAATTTTCCGATGAGAAACCGAAATATTTAAAAATGTTACACTATCACTGTGATAGTAAACAGAGGCAAAAATCAAAATTTAATAAAAAGAGCCAGCTCCAAGTTTTTAAGCTAAAATAGTTTATTTTCAGTTCTTTACCATCTTTTAACAAGAAAATCCAATATTTTCCGATGAGAAACCGAAATATTTAAAAATGTTACACTATCACTGTGATAGTAAACAGAGGCAAAAATCAAAATTTAATAAAAAGAGCCAGCTCCGAGTTTTTGAGCTAAAATAGTTTATTTTCAGTTTCTTATCATTTTTTAACAATAAAATCCAGAATTTTCCGATGAGAAACCGAAATATTTAAAAATGTTATACTATCATAGTGATAGTGAACAGAGGCAAAAATCAAAATTTAATAAAAAGAGCCAGCTCCAAGTTTTTAAGCTAAAATAGTTTATTTTCAGTTTCTTATCATTTTTTAACAATAAAATCCAAAATTTTCCGATGAGAAACCGAAATATTTAAAAATGTTACACTATCACTGTGATAGTAAACAGAGGCAAAAATCAAAATTTAATAAAAAGAGCCAGCTCCGAGTTTTTAAGCTAAAATAGTTTATTTTCAGTTTCTTATCATTTTTTAACAACAAAATCCAGAATTTTCCGATGAGAAACCGAAATATTTAAAAATGATACATTATCACAGTGATAGTAAACAGAGGCAAAAATCAAAATTTAATAAAAAGAGCCAGCTCCGAGTTTTTAAGCTAAAATAGTTTATTTTCAGTTCTTTACCATCTTTTAACAAGAAAATCCAATATTTTCCGATGAGAAACCGAAATATTTAAAAATGTTACACTATCACTGTGATAGTAAACAGAGGCAAAAATCAAAATTTAATAAAAAGAGCCAGCTCCAAGTTTTTAAGCTAAAATAGTTTATTTTCAGTTCTTTACCATCTTTTAACAAGAAAATCCAATATTTTCCGATGAGAAACCGAAATATTTAAAAATGTTACACTATCACTGTGATAGTAAACAGAGGCAAAAATCAAAATTTAATAAAAAGAGCCAGCTCCGAGTTTTTAAGCTAAAATAGTTTATTTTCAGTTCTTTACCATCTTTTAACAAGAAAATCCAATATTTTCCGATGAGAAACCGAAATATTTAAAAATGTTACACTATCACTGTGATAGTAAACAGAGGCAAAAATCAAAATTTAATAAAAAGAGCCAGCTCCAAGTTTTTAAGCTAAAATAGTTTATTTTCAGTTCTTTACCATCTTTTAACAAGAAAATCCAATATTTTCCGATGAGAAACCGAAATATTTAAAAATGTTACACTATCACTGTGATAGTAAACAGAGGCAAAAATCAAAATTTAATAAAAAGAGCCAGCTCCGAGTTTTTGAGCTAAAATAGTTTATTTTCAGTTTCTTATCATTTTTTAACAATAAAATCCAGAATTTTCCGATGAGAAACCGAAATATTTAAAAATGTTATACTATCATAGTGATAGTGAACAGAGGCAAAAATCAAAATTTAATAAAAAGAGCCAGCTCCAAGTTTTTAAGCTAAAATAGTTTATTTTCAGTTTCTTATCATTTTTTAACAATAAAATCCAAAATTTTCCGATGAGAAACCGAAATATTTAAAAATGTTACACTATCACTGTGATAGTAAACAGAGGCAAAAATCAAAATTTAATAAAAAGAGCCAGCTCCGAGTTTTTAAGCTAAAATAGTTTATTTTCAGTTTCTTATCATTTTTTAACAACAAAATCCAGAATTTTCCGATGAGAAACCGAAATATTTAAAAATGATACATTATCACAGTGATAGTAAACAGAGGCAAAAATCAAAATTTAATAAAAAGAGCCAGCTCCGAGTTTTTAAGCTAAAATAGTTTATTTTCAGTTCTTTACCATCTTTTAACAAGAAAATCCAATATTTTCCGATGAGAAACCGAAATATGTGAAAATGTTACACTATCACTGTGATAGTAAACAGAGGCAAAAATCAAAATTTAATAAAAAGAGCCAGCTCCGAGTTTTTGAGCTAAAATAGTTTATTTTCAGTTTCTCATCATTTTTTAACAATAAAATCCAGAATTTTCCGATGAGAAACCGAAATATTTAAAAATGTTATACTATCACTGTGATAGTAAACAGAGGCAAAAATCAAAATTTAATAAAAAGAGCCAGCTCCAAGTTTTTAAGCTAAAATAGTTTATTTCCAGTTTTTTATCATTTTTTAACAACAAAATCCAGAATTTTCCGATGAGAAACCGAAATATGTAAAAATGTTACACTATCACTGTGATAGTAAACAGAGGCAAAAATCAAAATTTAATAAAAAGAGCCAGCTCCGAGTTTTTGAGCTAAAATAGTTTATTTTCAGTTCTTTACCATCTTTTAACAAGAAAATCCAATATTTTCCGATGAGAAACCGAAATATGTAAAAATGTTACACTATCACTGTGATAGTAAACAGAGCCAAAAATCAAAATTTAATAAAAAGAGCCAGCTCCGAGTTTTTGAGCTAAAATAGTTTATTTTCAGTTCTTTACCATCTTTTAACAAGAAAATCCAATATTTTCCGATGAGAAACCGAAATATGTAAAAATGTTACACTATCACTGTGATAGTAAACAGAGGCAAAAATCAAAATTTAATAAAAAGAGCCAGCTCCGAGTTTTTGAGCTAAAATAGTTTATTTTCAGTTTCTCATCATTTTTTAACAATAAAATCCAGAATTTTCCGAAGAGAAACCGAAATATTTAAAAATGTTATACTATCACTGTGATAGTAAACAGAGGCAAAAATCAAAATTTAATAAAAAGAGCCAGCTCCAAGTTTTTAAGCTAAAATAGTTTATTTTCAGTTTCTTATCATTTTTTAACAATAAAATCCAGAATTTTCCGATGAGAAACCGAAATATTTAAAAATGATACACTATCACTGTGATAGTAAACAGAGGCAAAAATCAAAATTTAATAAAAAGAGCCAGCTCCAAGTTTTTAAGCTAAAATAGTTTATTTTCAGTTTCTTATCATTTTTTAACAACAAAATCCAAAATTTTCCGATGAGAAACCGAAATATTTAAAAATGATACACTATCACTGTGATAGTAAACAGAGGCAAAAATCAAAATTTAATAAAAAGAGCCAGCTCCAAGTTTTTAAGCTAAAATAGTTTATTTCCAGTTTTTTATCATTTTTTAACAATAAAATCCAGAATTTTCCGATGAGAAACCGAAATATTTAAAAATGATACACTATCACTGTGATAGTAAACAGAGGCAAAAATCAAAATTTAATAAAAAGAGCCAGCTCCAAGTTTTTAAGCTAAAATAGTTTATTTTCAGTTTCTTATCATTTTTTAACAACAAAATCCAGAATTTTCCGATGAGAAACCGAAATATTTAAAAATGATACACTATCACTGTGATAGTAAACAGAGGCAAAAATCAAAATTTAATAAAAAGAGCCAGCTCCAAGTTTTTAAGCTAAAATAGTTTATTTTCAGTTTCTTATCATTTTTTAACAATAAAATCCAGAATTTTCCGATGAGAAACCGAAATATGTAAAAATGATACATTATCACTGTGATAGTAAACAGAGGCAAAAATCAAAATTTAATAAAAAGAGCCAGCTCCAAGTTTTTAAGCTAAAATAGTTTATTTTCAGTTTCTTATCATTTTTTAACAATAAAATCCAGAATTTTCCGATGAGAAACCGAAATATGTAAAAATGATACATTATCACTGTGATAGTAAACAGAGGCAAAAATCAAAATGTAATAAAAAGAGCCAGCTCCAAGTTTTTAAGCTAAAATAGTTTATTTTCAGTTTTTTATCATTTTTTAACAATAAAATCCAGAATTTTCCGATGAGAAACCGAAATATTTAAAAATGATACACTATCACTGTGATAGTAAACAGAGGCAAAAATCAAAATTTAATAAAAAGAGCCAGCTCCAAGTTTTTAAGCTAAAATAGTTTATTTTCAGTTTCTTATCATCTTTTAACAAGAAAATCCAGAATTTTCCGATGAGAAACCGAAATATTTAAAAATGATACACTATCACTGTGATAGTAAACAGAGGCAAAAATCAAAATTTAATAAAAAGAGCCAGCTCCAAGTTTTTAAGCTAAAATAGTTTATTTTCAGTTTCTTATCATTTTTTAACAACAAAATCCAGAATTTTCCGATGAGAAACCGAAATATTTAAAAATGATACACTATCACTGTGATAGTAAACAGAGGCAAAAATCAAAATTTAATAAAAAGAGCCAGCTCCAAGTTTTTAAGCTAAAATAGTTTATTTTCAGTTTCTTATCATTTTTTAACAATAAAATCCAGAATTTTCCGATGAGAAACCGAAATATGTAAAAATGATACATTATCACTGTGATAGTAAACAGAGGCAAAAATCAAAATGTAATAAAAAGAGCCAGCTCCAAGTTTTTAAGCTAAAATAGTTTATTTTCAGTTTTTTATCATTTTTTAACAACAAAATCCAGAATTTTCCGATGAGAAACCGAAATATTTAAAAATGATACACTATCACTGTGATAGTAAACAGAGGCAAAAATCAAAATTTAATAAAAAGAGCCAGCTCCGAGTTTTTAAGCTAAAATAGTTTATTTCCAGTTCTTTACCATTTTTTAACAATAAAATCCAAAATTTTCCGATGAGAAACCGAAATATGTAAAAATGATACATTATCACAGTGATAGTAAACAGAGGCAAAAATCAAAATGTAATAAAAAGAGCCAGCTCCAAGTTTTTAAGCTAAAATAGTTTATTTTCAGTTTTTTATCATTTTTTAACAATAAAATCCAGAATTTTCCGATGAGAAACCGAAATATGTAAAAATGATACATTATTACAGTGATAGTAAACAGGGGCAAAAATCAAAATTTAATAAAAAGAGCCAGCTCCAAGTTTTTTAGCTAAAATAGTTTATTTTCAGTTCTTTACCATTTTTTAACAAGAAAATCCAAAATTTTCCGATGAGAAACCGAAATATGTAAAAATGTTACACTATCACTGTGATAGTAAACAGAGGCAAAAATCAAAATTTAATAAAAAGAGCCAGCTTCGAGTTTTTGAGCTAAAATAGTTTATTTCCAGTTCCTTATCATTTTTTAACAATAAAATCCAGAATTTTCCGATGAGAAACCGAAAAATGTAAAAATGTTACACTATCACTGTGATAGTAAACAGAGGCAAAAATCAAAATGTAATAAAAAGAGCCAGCTCCGAGTTTTTAAGCTAAAATAGTTTATTTTCAGTTCTTTACCATCTTTTAACAAGAAAATCCAAAATTTTCCGATGAGAAACCGAAATATGTGAAAATGTTACACTATCACTGTGATAGTAAACAGAGGCAAAAATCAAAATTTAATAAAAAGAGCCAGCTCCGAGTTTTTAAGCTAAAATAGTTTATTTTCAGTTTCTTATCATTTTTTAACAACAAAATCCAGAATTTTCCGATGAGAAACCGAAATATTTAAAAATGATACATTATTACAGTGATAGTAAACAGAGGCAAAAATCAAAATGTAATAAAAAGAGCCAGCTCCGAGTTTTTGAGCTAAAATAGTTTATTTTCAGTTCTTTACCATCTTTTAACAAGAAAATCCAAAATTTTCCGATGAGAAACCGAAATATGTGAAAATGTTACACTATCACTGTGATAGTAAACAGAGGCAAAAATCAAAAAGTAATAAAAAGAGCCAGCTCCGAGTTTTTAAGCTAAAATAGTTTATTTTCAGTTCTTTACCATCTTTTAACAAGAAAATCCAAAATTTTCCGATGAGAAACCGAAATATGTAAAAATGTTACACTATCACTGTGATAGTAAACAGAGGCAAAAATCAAAAAGTAATAAAAAGAGCCAGCTCCGAGTTTTTAAGCTAAAATAGTTTATTTTCAGTTCTTTACCATCTTTTAACAAGAAAATCCAAAATTTTCCGATGAGAAACCGAAATATGTAAAAATGTTACACTATCACTGTGATAGTAAACAGAGGCAAAAATCAAAAAGTAATAAAAAGAGCCAGCTCCGAGTTTTTAAGCTAAAATAGTTTATTTTCAGTTCTTTACCATCTTTTAACAAGAAAATCCAAAATTTTCCGATGAGAAACCGAAATATGTGAAAATGTTACACTATCACTGTGATAGTAAACAGGGGCAAAAATCAAAATTTAATAAAAAGAGCCAGCTCCGAGTTTTTTAGCTAAAATAGTTTATTTTCAGTTTCTTATCATTTTTTAACAACAAAATCCAGAATTTTCCGATGAGAAACCGAAATATTTAAAAATGATACATTATTACAGTGATAGTAAACAGAGGCAAAAATCAAAATGTAATAAAAAGAGCCAGCTCCGAGTTTTTAAGCTAAAATAGTTTATTTTCAGTTCTTTACCATTTTTTAACAAGAAAATCCAAAATTTTCCGATGAGAAACCGAAATATGTAAAAATGTTACACTATCACTGTGATAGTAAACAGAGGCAAAAATCAAAATTTAATAAAAAGAGCCAGCTTCGAGTTTTTGAGCTAAAATAGTTTATTTCCAGTTCCTTATCATTTTTTAACAATAAAATCCAGAATTTTCCGATGAGAAACCGAAAAATGTAAAAATGTTACACTATCACTGTGATAGTAAACAGAGGCAAAAATCAAAATGTAATAAAAAGAGCCAGCTCCGAGTTTTTAAGCTAAAATAGTTTATTTTCAGTTCTTTACCATCTTTTAACAAGAAAATCCAAAATTTTCCGATGAGAAACCGAAATATGTGAAAATGTTACACTATCACTGTGATAGTAAACAGAGGCAAAAATCAAAATTTAATAAAAAGAGCCAGCTCCGAGTTTTTGAGCTAAAATAGTTTATTTTCAGTTTCTTATCATTTTTTAACAACAAAATCCAAAATTTTCCGATGAGAAACCGAAATATGTAAAAATGATACATTATTACAGTGATAGTGAACAGAGGCAAAAATCAAAATTTAATAAAAAGAGCCAGCTCCAAGTTTTTAAGCTAAAATAGTTTATTTTCAGTTTTTTATCATTTTTTAACAATAAAATCCAGAATTTTCCGATGAGAAACCGAAATATGTAAAAATGATACATTATCACTGTGATAGTGACAGAGGCAAAAATCAAAATGTAATAAAAAGAGCCAGCTCCAAGTTTTTAAGCTAAAATAGTTTATTTTCAGTTTCTTATCATTTTTTAACAATAAAATCCAGAATTTTCCGATGAGAAACCGAAATATGTAAAAATGATACATTATCACTGTGATAGTAAACAGAGGCAAAAATCAAAATGTAATAAAAAGAGCCAGCTCCAAGTTTTTAAGCTAAAATAGTTTATTTTCAGTTTTTTATCATTTTTTAACAACAAAATCCAGAATTTTCCGATGAGAAACCGAAATATTTAAAAATGATACACTATCACTGTGATAGTAAACAGAGGCAAAAATCAAAATTTAATAAAAAGAGCCAGCTCCAAGTTTTTAAGCTAAAATAGTTTATTTCCAGTTCTTTACCATTTTTTAACAATAAAATCCAAAATTTTCCGATGAGAAACCGAAATATGTAAAAATGATACATTATCACAGTGATAGTAAACAGAGGCAAAAATCAAAATGTAATAAAAAGAGCCAGCTCCAAGTTTTTAAGCTAAAATAGTTTATTTTCAGTTTTTTATCATTTTTTAACAATAAAATCCAGAATTTTCCGATGAGAAACCGAAATATGTAAAAATGATACATTATTACAGTGATAGTAAACAGAGGCAAAAATCAAAATTTAATAAAAAGAGCCAGCTCCGAGTTTTTTAGCTAAAATAGTTTATTTTCAGTTTCTTATCATTTTTTAACAACAAAATCCAGAATTTTCCGATGAGAAACCGAAATATTTAAAAATGATACATTATTACAGTGATAGTAAACAGAGGCAAAAATCAAAATGTAATAAAAAGAGCCAGCTCCGAGTTTTTAAGCTAAAATAGTTTATTTTCAGTTCTTTACCATTTTTTAACAAGAAAATCCAAAATTTTCCGATGAGAAACCGAAATATGTAAAAATGTTACACTATCACTGTGATAGTAAACAGAGGCAAAAATCAAAATTTAATAAAAAGAGCCAGCTCCGAGTTTTTAAGCTAAAATAGTTTATTTTCAGTTTCTTATCATTTTTTAACAATAAAATCCAGAATTTTCCGATGAGAAACCGAAATATGTGAAAATGTTACACTATCACTGTGATAGTAAACAGAGGCAAAAATCAAAATTTAATAAAAAGAGCCAGCTCCGAGTTTTTGAGCTAAAATAGTTTACTTTCAGTTTCTTATCATTTTTTAACAACAAAATCCAAAATTTTCCGATGAGAAACCGAAATATGTAAAAATGATACATTATTACAGTGATAGTGAACAGAGGCAAAAATCAAAATTTAATAAAAAGAGCCAGCTCCAAGTTTTTAAGCTAAAATAGTTTATTTTCAGTTTTTTATCATTTTTTAACAATAAAATCCAGAATTTTCCGATGAGAAACCGAAATATGTAAAAATGATACATTATCACTGTGATAGTGACAGAGGCAAAAATCAAAATGTAATAAAAAGAGCCAGCTCCAAGTTTTTAAGCTAAAATAGTTTATTTTCAGTTTCTTATCATTTTTTAACAATAAAATCCAAAATTTTCCGATGAGAAACCGAAATATGTAAAAATGATACATTATTACAGTGATAGTAAACAGAGGCAAAAATCAA
Source organism: Caenorhabditis doughertyi (assembly GCA_963572265.1). Lineage (NCBI taxonomy): Eukaryota > Metazoa > Nematoda > Chromadorea > Rhabditida > Rhabditidae > Caenorhabditis > Caenorhabditis doughertyi. The sequence goes on from OY751555.1 coordinate 17,747,626, forward strand.
AATTTAATAAAAAGAGCCAGCTCCAAGTTTTTAAGCTAAAATAGTTTATTTTCAGTTTCTTATCATTTTTTAACAATAAAATCCAGAATTTTCCGATGAGAAACCGAAATATGTAATAATGTTACACTATCACTGTGATAGTAAACAGAGGCAAAAATCAAAATTTAATAAAAAGAGCCAGCTCCGAGTTTTTAAGCTAAAATAGTTTATTTTCAGTTTCTTATCATTTTTTAACAACAAAATCCAAAATTTTCCGATGAGAAACCGAAATATGTAAAAATGATACATTATTACAGTGATAGTAAACAGAGGCAAAAATCAAAATTTAATAAAAAGAGCCAGCTCCGAGTTTTTAAGCTAAAATAGTTTATTTTCAGTTTCTTATCATTTTTTAACAATAAAATCCAGAATTTTCCGATGAGAAACCGAAAAATGTAAAAATGTTACACTATCACTGTGATAGTAAACAGAGGCAAAAATCAAAATGTAATAAAAAGAGCCAGCTCCGAGTTTTTAAGCTAAAATAGTTTATTTTCAGTTCTTTACCATCTTTTAACAAGAAAATCCAAAATTTTCCGATGAGAAACCGAAATATGTGAAAATGTTACACTATCACTGTGATAGTAAACAGAGGCAAAAATCAAAATTTAATAAAAAGAGCCAGCTCCGAGTTTTTTAGCTAAAATAGTTTATTTTCAGTTTCTTATCATTTTTTAACAACAAAATCCAGAATTTTCCGATGAGAAACCGAAATATTTAAAAATGATACATTATTACAGTGATAGTAAACAGAGGCAAAAATCAAAATGTAATAAAAAGAGCCAGCTCCGAGTTTTTAAGCTAAAATAGTTTATTTTCAGTTCTTTACCATTTTTTAACAAGAAAATCCAAAATTTTCCGATGAGAAACCGAAATATGTAAAAATGTTACACTATCACTGTGATAGTAAACAGAGGCAAAAATCAAAATTTAATAAAAAGAGCCAGCTCCGAGTTTTTAAGCTAAAATAGTTTATTTTCAGTTTCTTATCATTTTTTAACAATAAAATCCAGAATTTTCCGATGAGAAACCGAAAAATGTAAAAATGTTACACTATCACTGTGATAGTAAACAGAGGCAAAAATCAAAATGTAATAAAAAGAGCCAGCTCCGAGTTTTTAAGCTAAAATAGTTTATTTTCAGTTCTTTACCATCTTTTAACAAGAAAATCCAAAATTTTCCGATGAGAAACCGAAATATGTGAAAATGTTACACTATCACTGTGATAGTAAACAGAGGCAAAAATCAAAATTTAATAAAAAGAGCCAGCTCCGAGTTTTTGAGCTAAAATAGTTTACTTTCAGTTTCTTATCATTTTTTAACAACAAAATCCAAAATTTTCCGATGAGAAACCGAAATATGTAAAAATGATACATTATTACAGTGATAGTGAACAGAGGCAAAAATCAAAATTTAATAAAAAGAGCCAGCTCCAAGTTTTTAAGCTAAAATAGTTTATTTTCAGTTTTTTATCATTTTTCAACAATAAAATCCAGAATTTTCCGATGAGAAACCGAAATATGTAAAAATGATACATTATCACTGTGATAGTGACAGAGGCAAAAATCAAAATGTAATAAAAAGAGCCAGCTCCAAGTTTTTAAGCTAAAATAGTTTATTTTCAGTTTCTTATCATTTTTAAACAATAAAATCCAAAATTTTCCGATGAGAAACCGAAATATGTAAAAATGATACATTATTACAGTGATAGTAAACAGAGGCAAAAATCAAAATTTAATAAAAAGAGCCAGCTCCAAGTTTTTAAGCTAAAATAGTTTATTTTCAGTTTCTTATCATTTTTTAACAATAAAATCCAGAATTTTCCGATGAGAAACCGAAATATGTAATAATGTTACACTATCACTGTGATAGTAAACAGAGGCAAAAATCAAAATTTAATAAAAAGAGCCAGCTCCGAGTTTTTAAGCTAAAATAGTTTATTTTCAGTTTCTTATCATTTTTTAACAACAAAATCCAAAATTTTCCGATGAGAAACCGAAATATGTAAAAATGATACATTATTACAGTGATAGTAAACAGAGGCAAAAATCAAAATTTAATAAAAAGAGCCAGCTCCGAGTTTTTAAGCTAAAATAGTTTATTTTCAGTTTCTTATCATTTTTTAACAATAAAATCCAGAATTTTCCGATGAGAAACCGAAAAATGTAAAAATGTTACACTATCACTGTGATAGTAAACAGAGGCAAAAATCAAAATGTAATAAAAAGAGCCAGCTCCGAGTTTTTAAGCTAAAATAGTTTATTTTCAGTTCTTTACCATCTTTTAACAAGAAAATCCAAAATTTTCCGATGAGAAACCGAAATATGTGAAAATGTTACACTATCACTGTGATAGTAAACAGAGGCAAAAATCAAAATTTAATAAAAAGAGCCAGCTCCGAGTTTTTGAGCTAAAATAGTTTATTTTCAGTTTCTTGTCATTTTTTAACAACAAAATCCAAAATTTTCCGATGAGAAACCGAAATATGTAAAAATGATACATTATTACAGTGATAGTGAACAGAGGCAAAAATCAAAATTTAATAAAAAGAGCCAGCTCCAAGTTTTTAAGCTAAAATAGTTTATTTTCAGTTTTTTATCATTTTTTAACAATAAAATCCAGAATTTTCCGATGAGAAACCGAAATATGTAAAAATGATACATTATCACTGTGATAGTGACAGAGGCAAAAATCAAAATGTAATAAAAAGAGCCAACTCCAAGTTTTTAAGCTAAAATAGTTTATTTTCAGTTTCTTATCATTTTTTAACAATAAAATCCAGAATTTTCCGATGAGAAACCGAAATATGTAAAAATGATACATTATTACAGTGATAGTGAACAGAGGCAAAAATCAAAATTTAATAAAAAGAGCCAGCTCCAAGTTTTTAAGCTAAAATAGTTTATTTTCAGTTTTTTATCATTTTTTAACAATAAAATCCAGAATTTTCCGATGAGAAACCGAAATATGTAAAAATGATACATTATCACTGTGATAGTGACAGAGGCAAAAATCAAAATGTAATAAAAAGAGCCAACTCCAAGTTTTTAAGCTAAAATAGTTTATTTTCAGTTTCTTATCATTTTTTAACAATAAAATCCAGAATTTTCCGATGAGAAACCGAAATATGTAAAAATGTTACACTATCACTGTGATAGTAAACAGAGGCAAAAATCAAAATTTAATAAAAAGAGCCAGCTCCAAGTTTTTAAGCTAAAATAGTTTATTTTCAGTTTTTTATCATTTTTTAACAATAAAATCCAGAATTTTCCGATGAGAAACCGAAATATGTAAAAATGATACATTATCACTGTGATAGTGACAGAGGCAAAAATCAAAATGTAATAAAAAGAGCCAGCTCCAAGTTTTTAAGCTAAAATAGTTTATTTTCAGTTTCTTATCATTTTTTAACAATAAAATCCAGAATTTTCCGATGAGAAACCGAAATATGTAAAAATGTTACACTATCACTGTGATAGTAAACAGAGGCAAAAATCAAAATTTAATAAAAAGAGCCAGCTCCGAGTTTTTAAGCTAAAATAGTTTATTTTCAGTTTCTTATCATTTTTTAACAATAAAATCCAGAATTTTCCGATGAGAAACCGAAATATGTAAAAATGATACATTATTACAGTGATAGTGAACAGAGGCAAAAATCAAAATTTAATAAAAAGAGCCAGCTCCAAGTTTTTAAGCTAAAATAGTTTATTTTCAGTTTTTTATCATTTTTTAACAATAAAATCCAGAATTTTCCGATGAGAAACCGAAATATGTAAAAATGATACATTATCACTGTGATAGTGACAGAGGCAAAAATCAAAATGTAATAAAAAGAGCCAGCTCCAAGTTTTTAAGCTAAAATAGTTTATTTTCAGTTTCGTATCATTTTTTAACAATAAAATCCAGAATTTTCCGATGAGAAACCGAAATATGTAAAAATGTTACACTATCACTGTGATAGTAAACAGAGGCAAAAATCAAAATTCAATAAAAAGAGCCAGCTCCGAGTTTTTAAGCTAAAATAGTTTATTTTCAGTTCTTCACCATTTTTTAACAAGAAAATCCAGAATTTTCCGATGAGAAACCGAAATATGTAAAAATGTTACACTATCACTGTGATAGTAAACAGAGGCAAAAATCAAAATTTAATAAGAAGAGCCAGCTCCGAGTTTTTAAGCTAAAATAGTTTATTTTCAGTTTCTTATCATTTTTTAACAACAAAATCCAGAATTTTCCGCTGAGAAACCGAAATATTTAAAAATGATACATTATCACAATATGTAAAAATGATACATTATCACAGTGATAGTAAACAGAGACAAAAATCAAAATTTAATAAAAAGAGCCAGCTCCGAGTTTTTAAGCTAAAATAGTTTATTTTCAGTTTTTTATCATTTTTTAACAATAAAATCCAGAATTTTCCGATGAGAAACCGAAATATGTAAAAATGATACACTATCACTGTGATAGTAAACAGAGGCAAAAATCAAAATTTAATAAAAAGAGCCAGCTCCGAGTTTTTAGGCTAAAATAGTTTATTTTCAGTTTCTTATCATTTTTTAACAATAAAATCCAGAATTTTCCGATGAGAAACCGAAATATGTAAAAATGATACATTATCACAGTGATAGTGAACAGAGGCAAAAATCAAAATTTAATAAAAAGAGCCAGCTCCAAGTTTTTAAGCTAAAATAGTTTATTTTCAGTTTTTTATCATTTTTTAACAATAAAATCCAGAATTTTCCGATGAGAAACCGAAATATGTAAAAATGTTACACTATCACTGTGATAGTGAACAGAGGCAAAAATCAAAATGTAATAAAAAGAGCCAGCTCCAAGTTTTTAAGCTAAAATAGTTTATTTTCAGTTTCTTATCATTTTTTAACAATAAAATCCAGAATTTTCCGAAGAGAAAACGAAATATGTAAAAATGATACATTATCACAGTGATAGTGAACAGAGGCAAAAATCAAAATTTAATAAAAAGAGCCAGCTCCGAGTTTTTAAGCTAAAATAGTTTATTTTCAGTTTTTTATCATTTTTTAACAATAAAATCCAGAATTTTCCGATGAGAAACCGAAATATGTAAAAATGTTACACTATCATAGTGATAGTGAACAGAGGCAAAAATCAAAATGTAATAAAAAGAGCCAGCTCCGAGTTTTTAAGCTAAAATAGTTTATTTTCAGTTTTTTATCATTTTTTAACAATAAAATCCAGAATTTTCCGATGAGAAACCGAAATATGTAAAAATGTTACACTATCATAGTGATAGTGAACAGAGGCAAAAATCAAAATGTAATAAAAAGAGCCAGCTCCGAGTTTTTAAGCTAAAATAGTTTATTTTCAGTTTTTTATCATTTTTTAACAATAAAATCCAGAATTTTCCGATGAGAAACCGAAATATGTAAAAATGTTACACTATCACAGTGATAGTGAACAGAGGCAAAAATCAAAATTTAATAAAAAGAGCCAGCTCCGAGTTTTTAAGCTAAAATAGTTTATTTTCAGTTTTTTATCATTTTTTAACAATAAAATCCAGAATTTTCCGATGAGAAACCGAAATATGTAAAAATGTTACACTATCATAGTGATAGTGAACAGAGGCAAAAATCAAAATGTAATAAAAAGAGCCAGCTCCGAGTTTTTAAGCTAAAATAGTTTATTTTCAGTTCTTTACAATTTTTTAACAAGAAAATCTAAAATTTTCCGATGAGAAACCGAAATATGTAAAAATGTTACACTATCACTGTGATAGTAAACAGAGGCAAAAATCAAAATTTAATAAAAAGAGCCAGCTCCGAGTTTTTGAGCTAAAATAGTTTGTTTTCAGTTTTTTATCATTTTTTAACAATAAAATCCAGAATTTTCCGATGAGAAACCGAAATATTTAAAAATGATACACTATCACTGTGATAGTAAACAGAGGCAAAAATCAAAATTTAATAAAAAGAGCCAGCTCCGAGTTTTTAAGCTAAAATAGTTTATTTTCAGTTTCTTATCATTTTTTAACAATAAAATCCAGAATTTTCCGATGAGGAACCGAAATATTTAAAAATGTTACACTATCACAGTGATAGTGAACAGAGGCAAAAATCAAAATGTAATAAAAAGAGCCAGCTCCGAGTTTTTAAGCTAAAATAGTTTATTTTCAGTTTTTTATCATTTTTTAACAATAAAATCCAGAATTTTCCGATGAGAAACCGAAATATGTAAAAATGTTACACTATCACTGTGATAGTAAACAGAGGCAAAAATCAAAATTTAATAAAAAGAGCCAGCTCCGAGTTTTTGAGCTAAAATAGTTTATTTTCAGTTTCTTATCATTTTTTAACAATAAAATCCAGAATTTTCCGATGAGGAACCGAAATATTTAAAAATGTTACACTATCACAGTGATAGTGAACAGAGGCAAAAATCAAAATTTAATAAAAAGAGCCAGCTCCAAGTTTTTAAGCTAAAATAGTTTATTTTCAGTTTCTTATCATTTTTTAACAACAAAATCCAAAATTTTCCGATGAGAAACCGAAATATGTAAAAATGTAACATTATCACAGTGATAGTAAACAGAGGCAAGAATCAAAATTTAATAAAAAGAGCCAGCTTCGAGTTTTTAAGCTTAAATAGTTTAGTTTCAGTTCCTTATCAGTTTTTAACAATAAAATCCCAAATTTTCCGATGAGAAACCAAAATATGTAAAAATGTTACATTATCACAGTGATAGTAAACAGAGACAAAAATCAAAATTTAATAAAAAGAGCCAGCTTCGAGTTTTTGAGCTAAAATAGTTTATTTCTAGTTCCTTATTAGTTTTTAACAATAAGATCCCAAATTTTCCGATGAGAAACCAAAATATGTAAAAATGTAACATTATCACAGTGATAGTAAACAGAGACAAAAATCAAAATTTAATAAAAAGAGCCAGCTTCGAGTTTTTGAGCTTAAATAGTTTAGTTTCAGTTCCTTATCAGTTTTTAACAATAAAATCCCAAATTTTCCGATGAGAAACCAAAATATGTAAAAATGTAACATTATCACAGTGATACTGAACAGAGGCAAAAATCAAAATTTAATAAAAAGAGCCAGCTTCGAGTTTTTGAGCTAAAATAGTTTATTTCTAGTTCCTTATTAGTTTTTAACAATAAGATCCCAAATTTTCCGATGAGAAACCAAAATATGTAAAAATGTAACATTATCACAGTGATACTGAACAGAGGCAAAAATCAAAATTTAATAAAAAGAGCCAGCTTCGAGTTTTTGAGCTAAAATAGTTTGTTTTCAGTTCCTTATTAGTTTTTAACAATAAGATCCCAAATTTTCCGATGAGAAACCGAAATATGTAAAAATGTAACATTATCACAGTGATAGTAAACAGAGGCAAAAATCAAAATTTAATAAAAAGAGCCAGCTTCGAGTTTTTGAGCTAAAATAGTTTATTTCCAGTTCCTTATCATTTTTTAACAATAAAATCCAAAATTTTCCGATGAGAAACCAAAATATGTAAAAATGTAACATTATCACAGTGATAGTAAACAGAGACAAAAATCAAAATTTAATAAAAAGAGCCAGCTTCGAGTTTTTGAGCTAAAATAGTTTATTTCTAGTTCCTTATTAGTTTTTAACAATAAGATCCCAAATTTTCCGATGAGGAACCAAAATATGTAAAAATGTAACATTATCACAGTGATAGTAAACAGAGACAAAAATCAAAATTTAATAAAAAGAGCCAGCTTCGAGTTTTTGAGCTAAAATAGTTTATTTCTAGTTCCTTATTAGTTTTTAACAACAAAATCCAAAATTTTCCGATGAGAAACCGAAATATGTAAAAATGTAACATTATCACAGTGATAGTAAACAGAGGCAAGAATCAAAATTTAATAAAAAGAGCCAGCTTCGAGTTTTTAAGCTTAGATAGTTTAGTTTCAGTTCCTTATCAGTTTTTAACAATAAAATCCCAAATTTTCCGATGAGAAACCAAAATATGTAAAAATGTAACATTATCACAGTGATACTGAACAGAGGCAAAAATCAAAATTTAATAAAAAGAGCCAGCTTCGAGTTTTTGAGCTAAAATAGTTTATTTCTAGTTCCTTATTAGTTTTTAACAATAAGATCCCAAATTTTCCGATGAGAAACCAAAATATGTAAAAATGTAACATTATCACAGTGATAGTAAACAGAGACAAAAATCGAAATTTAATAAAAAGAGCCAGCTTCGAGTTTTTGAGCTAAATAAGTTTACTCCCAGTTCCTTATCATTTTTTAACAATAAAATCCAAAATTTTCCGATGAGAAACCAAAATATGTAAAAATGTAACATTATCACAGTGTTAGTAAACAGAGATAAAAATCAAAATTTAATAAAAAGAGCCAGCTTCGAGTTTTTGAGCCAAATAAGTTTACTCCCAGTTCCTTTTCATTTTTTAACAATAAAATCCAAAATTTTCCGATGAGAAACCAAAATATGTAAAAATGTTACATTAACACAGTGATAGTAAACAGAGGCAAAAATCAAAATTTAATAAAAAGAGCCAGCTTCGAGTTTTTGAGCTAAAATAGTTTATTTTCAGTTCCTTATTAGTTTTTAACAATAAGATCCCAAATTTTCCGATGAGAAACCGAAATATGTAAAAATGTAACATTATCACAGTGATAGTAAACAGAGGCAAAAATCAAAATTTAATAAAAAGAGCCAGCTTCGAGTTTTTGAGCTAAAATAGTTTATTTCCAGTTCCTTATCATTTTTTAACAATAAAATCCAAAATTTTCCGATGAGAAACCAAAATATGTAAAAATGTAACATTATCACAGTGTTAGTAAACAGAGGCAAAAATCAAAATTTAATAAAAAGAGCCAGCTTCGAGTTTTTGAGCTAAAATAGTTTATTTTCCGTTCCTTATCAGTTTTTAACAATAAAATTCCAAATTTTCCGATGAGAAACCGAAATATGTAAAAATGTAACATTATCACAGTGATAGTAAACAGAGACAAAAATCAAAATTTAATAAAAAGAGCCAGCTCCGAGTTTTTAAGCTTAAATAGTTTAGTTTCAGTTCCTTATCAGTTTTTAACAATAAAATCCCAAATTTTCCGATGAGAAACCGAAATATGTAAAAATGTAACATTATCACAGTGATAGTAAACAGAGGCAAGAATCAAAATTTAATAAAAAGAGCCAGCTTCGAGTTTTTAAGCTTAAATAGTTTAGTTTCAGTTCCTTATCAGTTTTTAACAATAAAATCCCAAATTTTCCGATGAGAAACCAAAATATGTAAAAATGTTACATTATCACAGTGATAGTAAACAGAGACAAAAATCAAAATTTAATAAAAAGAGCCAGCTTCGAGTTTTTAAGCTTAAATAGTTTAGTTTCAGTTCCTTATCAGTTTTTAACAATAAAATCCCAAATTTTCCGATGAGAAACCAAAATATGTAAAAATGTAACATTATCACAGTGTTAGTAAACAGAGACAAAAATCAAAATTTAATAAAAAGAGCCAGCTTCGAGTTTTTGAGCTAAAATAGTTTATTTTCCGTTCCTTATCAGTTTTTAACAATAAAATCCCAAATTTTCCGATGAGAAACCGAAATATGTAAAAATGTAACATTATCACAGTGATAGTAAACAGAGGCAAGAATCAAAATTTAATAAAAAGAGCCAGCTTCGAGTTTTTAAGCTTAAATAGTTTAGTTTCAGTTCCTTATCAGTTTTTAACAATAAAATCCCAAATTTTCCGATGAGAAACCAAAATATGTAAAAATGTTACATTATCACAGTGATAGTAAACAGAGACAAAAATCAAAATTTAATAAAAAGAGCCAGCTTCGAGTTTTTGAGCTAAATAAGTTTACTCCCAGTTCCTAAACATTTTTTAACAATAAAATCCAAAATTTTCCGATGAGAAACCAAAATATGTAAAAATGTAACATTATCACAGTGTGTCGCGCGGATAACTCCTGGGTTATCCCGCGACCCTTCCTTCGGACAAGCCGACTCACTCTAAGGATTTAAATAATCTTTCTATCGTTGTTCTTCTATTTCACCTGTTACTCTTTTCCCCCTTATGTTGCTCTTCCCCGTTATATATCATTTCCCCTAGTCATTCTTCCACGTTACCACGTCTTTCCCCTAGTATATCTTTCCCCGTTGATATTACTTCGCCCCAAGTTGCCCTAGAATTATTGTATTACTTTCAGTAATCATTGTTCCAAGCAATCGTTCGTGTGTCACCACAATTCCCCCCAATATCCCCCCTTTTCGCTCACGCCTGCAATCTTAATGGTTATGATGCAAGCGCGCTCCATTGGACCGCGCGAATATCTCGACCGGCGGGAAATTTCTCTCGCTTCGAGAATGTTCTCGCAACATTCTCTCGCCAGTCGTCACCTCAACGCTCATCGTGAGCACTCGTCACTCATGTCACCCTAGCGGACGGTCGGATATTGGAAGGGCTCGTACTTCCTCTTCTGTCACTACTCACCGACACCGCTCTCTCGACGATTGCCGCAATGCTACCGCCTCAGCCATCTTTAGGCACCGGTAGCTGGACGACTACATGGACGGAGGATCGATATGTCATCGTTGTCACCCTAGTTAAGCCATCGCTCCCACTTCAACCGTGGAGCAAGCTAGGAGCAACAATCGATCCAACGGACATCAATCGAGGACAATTGTGACCCTAGAGAAAGCAGGCGTTTCCCCCCCTTCTCACCCTAGTATTCTTTTCATACCCTAGTATCCAAACCACCACACTGAACCACCAACAAGTCAATCGGAATAAAGATTAACTGTGATCCAAACGTTTATCACCATGCAAGAAGCCGTGAGACATCTATCTCTACAACAGTCGCCGACTCCATTGGCTTCCACTGGGCCAATCATAAATGGTTTCGCGACATGGTGCACACGACCGGGAATGGAAAAAATTTTTTTTCCTAAGAACGTCTACCAGTGGACAAAGATGTCGAAATGGTTCGCGGAGGAACGAAGAAGAACGCGACAAGGAAGTCGGAGCTGAGGATAAGAGGCTCGCCGCAAATCAACGAGGAGTTTAGCCGACCGGCCAATCGATAATCATCGGCAACCTAGCGTGGAAAGTGGTAAAAGCCCAGCAAACAGTGATTCTGTCAAATCGCTACGCGCTGAAGCTAACCCGTTCACCCTAGAATACACAAAATCGACAAAACGATGGCCAAAGGTTAAGTTGACGTAGGAATATTGATTAGGCGTAGCCCTAGATGATTCTGGCAATCGTCGAAAACTAACGCTTACCAATTATTCCTTAGCATCGACTACTTGCCACATAAGACACGAAATTCTTCGCCAGGCTAGTAAAGGAACGCTCGCCCTTCAGGAGCCACAGCAAGAGTGACAGGAAGACGACTCAAAGCCAAGTAGACCGATTAACGATCAAATAATCGGTCGCCTGCAAATGTGATTCGAAGCAACCGAATCAACGAGAGCGGTTGCAGATGAGTATGCTCCCGATATGCATACTGGATCTGGACAGGATCCGAACGCAATGACGATCAGGGAAGGATCGCCAAGACATCAACCAGCCCTCAGGTGCCCCGATACGCCCACCTGTTGTATATTATCTGCAAGGCTCAGATAGATCGTGGCGATGTGCAACAGTAACCAGAATCCCTAGAGGTTAAGCCACCGAAAGGATTCAAACGCGATGACTGTCAGGAGACGGCCAGGACAACCCAAAAACTAGCCCTCAGACGCTTGTGCAAGCGATCACCCCAGAGGAGTCTTCAGAGAACTGTTCGCTCTGTAGACCAACAAGGCCTCAAAATCTGGAAGGAGCACAAGATCACCCGTGGTATATTATCCGCAAGGCTCGGATAGGTCGTGGCAATGTACCCCGGTAGGATGCGACCCCTCTCGCATCGAAGATCCACTGGCGACCCCTCTCGCAGGATCTTCAAGACAACGACATGAAGATAAAGGAACGACCCACTTCATCGTCTAAACATCAGCAACCCGTGATCGAAGGATGGGAACCGGAAATCACACCTAAAATCAGGCCTGGCACGGACAGGTTTGCCCGCCGTTCCTGACTCAAAAACGCCACGATTAGTGCAGGCGCTGATCGACCCTTCTGTTTCTTAGAAACACCCATTTTCAAATTCTACCCCTCTAGAAATTTGAATTTCCCGCCCCAACCCTGCGCACTTCCCCACCTACACACTCTCTCGTCCTTACTCTCTTTCTCTGCGCTCTTCCCACCCTTGGCGTCGCGCCCACGCGAAATTTATTTCGCCTAAGCCGACGCATCCTTTTCTTCTCTCTCTTTTAATCGCGCTAAATTTTCTTTCAAAATTTCGCTTACTAAAAATTCTCTCTACCCCAAATGTATAACAGAGGGAAATAATTTCCCAAAAATTCAATTCAAAAAGGCCTAAAAACGCGCAAACTCAAAATTTGACCTAAAATTTGCTCGAAATCAAGCCGAAACCCTAGTCAACGATTGCAAATTCGATGGAAAGAAGCCGATTCAACGTCCGATTACCGAGTTATAATCCAGTTATAGGCATTTGTCATGCACTAGGCTGGGTAATGACCGGAAATCGCGACCACAAGTCAAAGGAAAGCCGGATTCGACATCGTCAAAACATCTTCTTGGCAACTCGTTTCGCTATCACGTCTCCACGCAACGATTCCCTAGAAGACATGAGCATCGACAGCTAGATGAAAGGAGCAATCGTGCGGGAAACAAGAAAAGCTTCGATCGACCCTAGAAAGAAGCAAAAACGACTCAGCGCCAGCCGAAAGAGTTGCTTGACGCCCAGTAAAGGATGATGAGGCCAGTTAATGGTGATTCTGACAATCGCCAAGAACTGACCGGGTCAAACTTTCTGGGCAGAAAGTACTCGCAAAGAATATGTCATCGCCCCTCATTGGTTATCAAAGGAAAAGCCACTCGACAGAAGTCGTCATCAAGGAGCGGCGGACCCTAGTCAATGAGGAACCTCTTCAAAGAAGTCGCAGAAGAGGAGATCGACACGTCATCAAGACACCAATTCAGTGGCCAGAAGTCGGACAGAATCCTCACTGAGTATAGCCAACTCAACTACTCAGAGGAAGCCAGCATGGATGCCCCAACCAAGAATGCAAAACTACAGAAGCGTCAAGTCAACAAGAGTTCAAGGACGAGACGCCTATGAAGAATGCGCCGAATAAGCCTAGCGGCCAGATTTCTGCAACACGTTCCGAATGCGTTCAATCTGTTGCCTGAGATATCTTTCATATCCCAGAACACAGATTGCATTCAGACTTGTTCAGATTCGGTCCCTAGAGATGATGACACCGCCAAGCCAGTGAAAGAAGAGCTGCAAAACTCCATACATCAAGCTCAGACTTCAAACCAAAGTCCGGAAACGATCACAGAAGTCAGCGGAAAGACGGATACTCTCAACCGCCAGTCATCAATCAACGGCAAGGATCAAGGTCAATCAAGGAGACGCCCTAGATGCTCAAAGGTGAAAGCCAAGAGCTCACTTGGCCCAGCAAAGACAAGTTCAACAAGTTGTGAAGGAGAAGGGCACCCTAGAGCCGTCAGAAGAGTCACGATCTTCTACGGATTCAATGTCAATATCCCAAAGAACTTCACCCCGTGCTCAAGAAGCGCCAATGCCTAAGCTCATCAGCCCAAGACGAACAGGAAGCGCGGAAAGACCAAGAAGTGTTCTTGTTCACTACACTCGTTGAAGAATGTCAAAAGACGCAACGACGAAAAGATCAGCAAGTTGAGAAGGAGAAGGTCACCCTAGAGCCGTCGGAAGAGTTGCGATCTTCTGATGGCTCATCTCTTCGTGCTCGAGAAGTACCTAGTTCCTAGGCTCGCTACCCCAAGAAGAACGAAAGCGTGGAAAGGCCAAGATGTTATCTCGTGTCACGTCTGGAGTATCTTGTCTAACACACTCGTCCAAGAATGTTCGACGACGCGACGAAGAACGAGATGTCTCGGGAGAAGATGCCTACAAGCTCAACAAGCCAACAGCTCAAGTCTCCACATATCAAGGACACTGCCGTACAACAAAATCACGAGGCAAAGTCCGAGCAAAGAAGAAGAGCCGGAACAACAGTTGGTTGCGAAATAGAGTTCCAATTGGTCTGGATAAGTCGTCGTTAACCCTAGAGTCCAATTCAGTTCAACAGCTCAAGGATTGCGATGAAGATAAAAGCAACATCAAGCAGCATGCAGCCCTCAACTGCAAGCCGCAACGAAGTCATCGAACCTGAAGAATCGCCAAAGATCAGGATATCCCTAGAAGCATCAATTCATGGAGAAGCCAAGCTCATCCGGCAGAGTGCAGGTCATTGGTAAACATCCGAGTCTCTGACTCCTCAAGATCAAAGGACGAAGAACGGTCAACACTATGCCCTAGACCGCAAAACGCTCAAACTTCACGAAGCCAAAAGATGCTCGAAGGTTCTAACGTTGAAGATACAAAGACATCATCTCAAAGTCCGAAGTACTTCAAAGCTAAAATCGATGACAACAAGCAATGTCAATGCTGATGCCCTAAACAAGCCAAGCAGCAATCCTACAAGACGAAGAAGGATTTGCCAAACGGCGCCAAAGGTTCAAATCGAGAAGGTACTGCTGGACAGTCAACCAAAGGACAAGCCATATGTCCACCAGCAACTGCAAAAACACCATCTCGCACGTTCGGAGAGACAAGCGGAGTTAGTTGCGCTTTCATTACAAAGCATTGCCTTCCTCTGCTGGCCTCAACAACAATCTTCACAAGTTCAACGTTCTCGCGCACAACAAGCAAAGCTGAAGGATGACCCCAACAACTCATTGACAATGCAAACTTCCACAAAGGAGAAGAAGAAGTAAAAGGAACCCTAGTCAAGAAACCAAAGATACCCTAGTCCAGAGGGTTAAGAAACCCTAGTACACCAGGAAGTGCAGAGTCAACGAACCAATGTCACCCGAAGCCTTCAAAAGCTTAGACGAACCAAAGGAAGACTTCATCATCAATCAAGAAGCCTTCGCAGCAGCAAGTCAGCGCTCGAGGAAACGACGTCTTCAGACAGCCAACCGTGGAAGCCGCCAAAGGAAGACACGGGAGGCTGACAACAACTCAAGTCAGCTGAAACGAAGGAACCCTAGAGATCCAAAGAAGAGCGATGAACCAACACGATAGACGGAGATCATCACCATCGATTCTCCAAGTCAATCACGCTCGCCTGCCGACTCTAGCTAAGCAGCAGAAAACTCAAGTCCATCATCACTGACCAAGAAGCCAAAATATACCTGGACAAGCCGGGACAGGAGGACAAGAAGCTTTGAGAAGGATAAACCAAGGATAAAGAGCCTATCATGAATAGGTAAAAGCTTGAGTTACGCTATACCCAAAGCACGCGTCTTGAAAGCCTTCAAAACTCCACGGCGAGTTATCAACTCTGTTATACATTTCCTTCTCTTGTATGTCCCTAGTCCCCTTCCCCTTTCTCTTACTCACCCCTTTCTCTTTCTCTCATCCTTTCTTCCACAGTTTTACCCAAACCTAAAATGCTAGGCAAGGGACTTCTCTTCTCTATTATTTTGTCTACAGTACAGTAGAATTCCTTCATTCTCTTTCGCAGCCTACCGTAAGGTAGGTGTAGTCTATACAATTCCACCCTAGTACTTCTCGTCGGATAGTGGAAGATTCAGCGGGTCGAGGAAGCCGTGGTAGCTTCCTAGCTACAAGGAAGCAATCATCAACGACATGGAAACCCCAGTCAAGATGGGGAAGAGGATGTTAGCTAGAGATGGATATTCAGGATTTTAGGTCGCATCGATTCGTAGGAATCTTGTCGCAATGGCCATGTGACAAGCTCAATCTCCTTAACTCTTTGTACCCTCCTATTCATGTCTCTCCACTCTCTTTCCCTAACCTTTCTATTCCCAAAATAGTTTACACTTAGTAAGTTTCATCTGTTATTGACCGTTACGTGTCATGTGGATATTAACCAATCAAGGAAGCTACGAACAGGTAACGTTTCTTCTCTCTTTAAAACTCCCAAACCCAATTTTAACATTCTTTAGAATCCAACGTGTGAATTTCAAAACTATCTGTATGCTTATTCAGAAGATTGCCCTAGAGATCAAAAGCTCAAAGGTTCTGTTCGGTCCTAGCATTACAAATAGGGTTCACACTCCAAAAATCCAAAATTCTTTAAAAATTCTAATGTTAATCACCCTTTTAGAGTTCAGAGAGTTCAGAAGCCTTCGCGCCACATGTTCTGTGTGCAAGCACCACGGCGAGAGCAAAAACATAAGTGTAAATCTGGATACACCAGCCTCCTGGAAGTAGATATGTCAAACCAAAGACGTCAATGCTGGGGCGGCATGATTAATCTCCGGGACTGCACCCGGTGTGCGGAGTCCTACAGATGATGTGTGATTGCAAGCACAAGGACGAAGCCTAGATCCAGCGTCAGGAGGCGTTCTGACGTTAAAGTTAACTCGCATGTAGCTGAAACAATCTTGTTGTCCTCAATTTCATTCAGCCCATCAAACCCTAGTTCAATCTCCCACCCTCATCGGAAAATTTGGGATTTTATTGTTAAAAACTAATAAGGAACTGGAAATAAACTATTTTAGCTCAAAAACTCGAAGCTGGCTCTTTTTATTAAATTTTGATTTTTGTCTCTGTTTACTATCACTGTGATAATGTAACATTTTTACATATTTTGGTTTCTCATCGGAAAATTTGGGATTTTATTGTTAAAAACTAATAAGGAACTGGAAATAAACTATTTTAGCTCAAAAACTCGAAGCTGGCTCTTTTTATTAAATTTTGATTTTTGTCTCTGTTTACTATCACTGTGATAATGTAACATTTTTACATATTTTGGTTTCTCATCGGAAAATTTGGGATTTTATCGGTAAAAACTAATAAGGAACTGGAAATAAACTATTTTAGCTCAAAAACTCGAAGCTGACTCTTTTTATTAAATTTTGATTTTTGTCTCTGTTTACTATCACTGTGATGATGTAACATTTTTACATATTTTGGTTTCTCATCGGAAAATTTGGGATTTTATTGTTAAATTGTAAAACACAAAAAATATTGTAAAACACAAAAAAGTCTTCAAATATGGTCTAGTATTGATTACCGGTTGAATTTCAAAATTATCTCTTATGGGAGAAATTCTACAATACTAACGTCTTCTGAAAAGCTTCTGAATATTCTGAAGTCAGAAGTGGGCGGAATCAGTGGAAAACTGGTTTTTTGTTCACAAATGATCTATAACTATGCCCATATGACAAATCAACGAGAAACAAAGAGTTTGAAAATACTGTGCCGACCCCAAGAGGCCCTTGCTCGATTATCTCATGGAAACGCTGTTAAATAGTCTAGTTTCAGTTCCTTATCAGTTTTTAACAATAAAATCCCAAATTTTCCGATGAGAAACCAAAATATGTAAAAATGTTACATTATCACAGTGATAGTAAACAGAGACAAAAATCAAAATTTAATAAAAAGAGCCAGCTTCGAGTTTTTAAGCTTAAATAGTTTAGTTTCAGTTCCTTATCAGTTTTTAACAATAAAATCCAAAATTTTCCGATGAGAAACCAAAATATGTAAAAATGTAACATTATCACAGTGATAGTAAACAGAGACAAAAATCAAAATTTAATAAAAAGAGCCAGCTTCGAGTTTTTAAGCTTAAATAGTTTAGTTTCAGTTCCTTATCAGTTTTTAACAATAAAATCCCAAATTTTTCGATGAGAAACCAAAATATGTAAAAATGTTACATTATCACAGTGATAGTAAACAGAGACAAAAATCAAAATTTAATAAAAAGAGCCAGCTTCGAGTTTTTAAGCTTAAATAGTTTAGTTTCAGTTCCTTATCAGTTTTTAACAATAAAATCCCAAATTTTCCGATGAGAAACCAAAATATGTAAAAATGTAACATTATCACAGTGATAGTAAACAGAGACAAAAATCAAAATTTAATAAAAAGAGCCAGCTTCGAGTTTTTAAGCTTAAATAGTTTAGTTTCAGTTCCTTATCAGTTTTTAACAATAAAATCCCAAATTTTCCGATGAGAAACCAAAATATGTAAAAATGTTACATTATCACAGTGATAGTAAACAGAGACAAAAATCAAAATTTAATAAAAAGAGCCAGCTTCGAGTTTTTAAGCTTAAATAGTTTAGTTTCAGTTCCTTATCAGTTTTTAACAATAAAATCCCAAATTTTCCGATGAGAAACCAAAATATGTAAAAATGTTACATTATCACAGTGATAGTAAACAGAGACAAAAATCAAAATTTAATAAAAAGAGCCAGCTTCGAGTTTTTAAGCTTAAATAGTTTAGTTTCAGTTCCTTATCAGTTTTTAACAATAAAATCCCAAATTTTCCGATGAGAAACCAAAATATGTAAAAATGTAACATTATCACAGTGATAGTAAACAGAGACAAAAATCAAAATTTAATAAAAAGAGCCAGCTTCGAGTTTTTAAGCTTAAATAGTTTAGTTTCAGTTCCTTATCAGTTTTTAACAATAAAATCCCAAATTTTCCGATGAGAAACCAAAATATGTAAAAATGTTACATTATCACAGTGATAGTAAACAGAGACAAAAATCAAAATTTAATAAAAAGAGCCAGCTTCGAGTTTTTAAGCTTAAATAGTTTAGTTTCAGTTCCTTATCAGTTTTTAACAATAAAATCCCAAATTTTCCGATGAGAAACCAAAATATGTAAAAATGTTACATTATCACAGTGATAGTAAACAGAGACAAAAATCAAAATTTAATAAAAAGAGCCAGCTTCGAGTTTTTAAGCTTAAATAGTTTAGTTTCAGTTCCTTATCAGTTTTTAACAATAAAATCCCAAATTTTCCGATGAGAAACCAAAATATGTGAAAATGTTACATTATCACAGTGATAGTAAACAGAGACAAAAATCAAAATTTAATAAAAAGAGCCAGCTTCGAGTTTTTAAGCTTAAATAGTTTAGTTTCAGTTCCTTATCAGTTTTTAACAATAAAATCCCAAATTTTCCGATGAGAAACCAAAATATGTAAAAATGTTACATCATCACAGTGATAGTAAACAGAGACAAAAATCAAAATTTAATAAAAAGAGCCAGCTTCGAGTTTTTAAGCTTAAATAGTTTAGTTTCAGTTCCTTATTAGTTTTTACCGATAAAATCCCAAATTTTCCGATGAGAAACCAAAATATGTAAAAATGTTACATTATCACAGTGATAGTAAACAGAGACAAAAATCAAAATTTAATAAAAAGAGCCAGCATCGAGTTTTTAAGCTTAAATAGTTTAGTTTCAGTTTCTTATCAGTTTTTAACAATAAAATCCCAAATTTTCCGATGAGAAACCAAAATATGTAAAAATGTTACATTATCACAGTGATAGTAAACAGAGACAAAAATCAAAATTTAATAAAAAGAGCCAGCTTCGAGTTTTTGAGCTAAAATAGTTTATTTCCAGTTCCTTATTAGTTTTTAACAATAAAATCCCAAATTTTCCGATGAGAAACCAAAATATGTAAAAATGTTACATTATCACAGTGATAGTAAACAGAGACAAAAATCAAAATTTAATAAAAAGAGCCAGCTTCGAGTTTTTAAACTTAAATAGTTTAGTTTCAGTTCCTTATCAGTTTTAACAATAAAATCCCAAATTTTCCGATGAGAAACCAAAATATGTAAAAATGTTACATTATCACAGTGATAGTAAACAGAGACAAAAATCAAAATTTAATAAAAAGAGCCAGCTTCGAGTTTTTAAGCTTAAATAGTTTAGTTTCAGTTTCTTATCATTTTTTAACAATAAAATCCAAAATTTTCCGATGAGAAACCAAAATATGTAAAAATGTTACATTATCACAGTGATAGTAAACAGAGACAAAAATCAAAATTTAATAAAAAGAGCCAGCTTCGAGTTTTTAAGCTTAAATAGTTTAGTTTCAGTTCCTTATCAGTTTTTAACAATAAAATCCCAAATTTTCCGATGAGAAACCAAAATATGTAAAAATGTTACATTATCACAGTGATAGTAAACAGAGACAAAAATCAAAATTTAATAAAAAGAGTCAGCTTCGAGTTTTTGAGCTAAAATAGTTTATTTCCAGTTCCTTATTAGTTTTTACCGATAAAATCCCAAATTTTCCGATGAGAAACCAAAATATGTAAAAATGTAACATTATCACAGTGATAGTAAACAGAGACAAAAATCAAAATTTAATAAAAAGAGCCAGCTTCGAGTTTTTAAGCTTAAATAGTTTAGTTTCAGTTTCTTATCAGTTTTTAACAATAAAATCCCAAATTTTCCGATGAGAAACCAAAATATGTAAAAATGTTACATTATCACAGTGATAGTAAACAGAGACAAAAATCAAAATTTAATAAAAAGAGCCAGCTTCGAGTTTTTGAGCTAAAATAGTTTATTTCCAGTTCCTTATTAGTTTTTAACAATAAAATCCCAAATTTTCCGATGAGAAACCAAAATATGTAAAAATGTAACATTATCACAGTGATAGTAAACAGAGACAAAAATCAAAATTTAATAAAAAGAGCCAGCTTCGAGTTTTTAAGCTTAAATAGTTTAGTTTCAGTTCCTTATCAGTTTTAACAATAAAATCCCAAATTTTCCGATGAGAAACCAAAATATGTAAAAATGTTACATTATCACAGTGATAGTAAACAGAGACAAAAATCAAAATTTAATAAAAAGAGCCAGCTTCGAGTTTTTAAGCTTAAATAGTTTAGTTTCAGTTTCTTATCATTTTTTAACAATAAAATCCAAAATTTTCCGATGAGAAACCAAAATATGTAAAAATGTTACATTATCACAGTGATAGTAAACAGAGACAAAAATCAAAATTTAATAAAAAGAGCCAGCTTCGAGTTTTTAAGCTTAAATAGTTTAGTTTCAGTTCCTTATCAGTTTTTAACAATAAAATCCCAAATTTTCCGATGAGAAACCAAAATATGTAAAAATGTTACATTATCACAGTGATAGTAAACAGAGACAAAAATCAAAATTTAATAAAAAGAGCCAGCTTCGAGTTTTTGAGCTAAATAAGTTTACTCCCAGTTCCTTATCATTTTTTAACAATAAAATCCAAAATTTTCCGATGAGAAACCAAAATATGTAAAAATGTTACATTATCACAGTGATAGTAAACAGAGACAAAAATCAAAATTTAATAAAAAGAGTCAGCTTCGAGTTTTTGAGCTAAAATAGTTTATTTCCAGTTCCTTATTAGTTTTTGACGATAAAATCCCAAATTTTCCGATGAGAAACCAAAATATGTAAAAATGTTACATTATCACAGTGATAGTAAACAGAGACAAAAATCAAAATTTAATAAAAAGAGCCAGCTTCGAGTTTTTAAGCTTAAATAGTTTAGTTTCAGTTCCTTATCAGTTTTTAACAATAAAATCCAAAATTTTCCGATGAGAAACCAAAATATGTAAAAATGTAACATTATCACAGTGATAGTAAACAGAGACAAAAATCAAAATTTAATAAAAAGAGCCAGCTTCGAGTTTTTAAGCTTAAATAGTTTAGTTTCAGTTCCTTATCAGTTTTTAACAATAAAATCCCAAATTTTCCGATGAGAAACCAAAATATGTAAAAATGTTACATTATCACAGTGATAGTAAACAGAGACAAAAATCAAAATTTAATAAAAAGAGCCAGCTTCGAGTTTTTGAGCTAAATAAGTTTACTCCCAGTTCCTTATCATTTTTTAACAATAAAATCCAAAATTTTCCGATGAGAAACCAAAATATGTAAAAATGTTACATTATCACAGTGATAGTAAACAGAGACAAAAATCAAAATTTAATAAAAAGAGTCAGCTTCGAGTTTTTGAGCTAAAATAGTTTATTTCCAGTTCCTTATTAGTTTTTGACGATAAAATCCCAAATTTTCCGATGAGAAACCAAAATATGTAAAAATGTTACATTATCACAGTGATAGTAAACAGAGACAAAAATCAAAATTTAATAAAAAGAGCCAGCTTCGAGTTTTTAAGCTTAAATAGTTTAGTTTCAGTTCCTTATCAGTTTTTAACAATAAAATCCAAAATTTTCCGATGAGAAACCAAAATATGTAAAAATGTAACATTATCACAGTGATAGTAAACAGAGACAAAAATCAAAATTTAATAAAAAGAGCCAGCTTCGAGTTTTTAAGCTTAAATAGTTTAGTTTCAGTTCCTTATCAGTTTTTAACAATAAAATCCCAAATTTTCCGATGAGAAACCAAAATATGTAAAAATGTAACATTATCACAGTGATAGTAAACAGAGACAAAAATCAAAATTTAATAAAAAGAGCCAGCTTCGAGTTTTTGAGCTAAAATAGTTTATTTCCAGTTCCTTATTAGTTTTTAACAATAAAATCCCAAATTTTCCGATGAGAAACCAAAATATGTAAAAATGTAACATTATCACAGTGATAGTAAACAGAGACAAAAATCAAAATTTAATAAAAAGAGCCAGCTTCGAGTTTTTAAGCTTAAATAGTTTAGTTTCAGTTCCTTATCAGTTTTAACAATAAAATCCCAAATTTTCCGATGAGAAACCAAAATATGTAAAAATGTTACATTATCACAGTGATAGTAAACAGAGACAAAAATCAAAATTTAATAAAAAGAGCCAGCTTCGAGTTTTTAAGCTTAAATAGTTTAGTTTCAGTTTCTTATCATTTTTTAACAATAAAATCCAAAATTTTCCGATGAGAAACCAAAATATGTAAAAATGTTACATTATCACAGTGATAGTAAACAGAGACAAAAATCAAAATTTAATAAAAAGAGCCAGCTTCGAGTTTTTAAGCTTAAATAGTTTAGTTTCAGTTCCTTATCAGTTTTTAACAATAAAATCCCAAATTTTCCGATGAGAAACCAAAATATGTAAAAATGTTACATTATCACAGTGATAGTAAACAGAGACAAAAATCAAAATTTAATAAAAAGAGCCAGCTTCGAGTTTTTGAGCTAAATAAGTTTACTCCCAGTTCCTTATCATTTTTTAACAATAAAATCCAAAATTTTCCGATGAGAAACCAAAATATGTAAAAATGTTACATTATCACAGTGATAGTAAACAGAGACAAAAATCAAAATTTAATAAAAAGAGTCAGCTTCGAGTTTTTGAGCTAAAATAGTTTATTTCCAGTTCCTTATTAGTTTTTGACGATAAAATCCCAAATTTTCCGATGAGAAACCAAAATATGTAAAAATGTTACATTATCACAGTGATAGTAAACAGAGACAAAAATCAAAATTTAATAAAAAGAGCCAGCTTCGAGTTTTTAAGCTTAAATAGTTTAGTTTCAGTTCCTTATCAGTTTTTAACAATAAAATCCCAAATTTTCCGATGAGAAACCAAAATATGTAAAAATGTAACATTATCACAGTGATAGTAAACAGAGACAAAAATCAAAATTTAATAAAAAGAGCCAGCTTCGAGTTTTTAAGCTTAAATAGTTTAGTTTCAGTTCCTTATCAGTTTTTAACAATAAAATCCCAAATTTTCCGATGAGAAACCAAAATATGTAAAAATGTAACATTATCACAGTGATAGTAAACAGAGACAAAAATCAAAATTTAATAAAAAGAGCCAGCTTCGAGTTTTTAAGCTTAAATAGTTTAGTTTCAGTTCCTTATCAGTTTTTAACAATAAAATCCCAAATTTTCCGATGAGAAACCAAAATATGTAAAAATGTTACATCATCACAGTGATAGTAAACAGAGACAAAAATCAAAATTTAATAAAAAGAGTCAGCTTCGAGTTTTTAAGCTTAAATAGTTTAGTTTCAGTTCCTTATCAGTTTTTAACGATAAAATCCCAAATTTTCCGATGAGAAACCAAAATATGTAAAAATGTTACATTATCACAGTGATAGTAAACAGAGACAAAAATCAAAATTTAATAAAAAGAGCCAGCTTCGAGTTTTTGAGCTTAAATAGTTTAGTTTCAGTTCCTTATCAGTTTTTAACGATAAAATCCCAAATTTTCCGATGAGAAACTAAAATATGTAAAAATGTTACATTATCACAGTGATAGTAAACAGAGACAAAAATCAAAATTTAATAAAAAGAGCCAGCTTCGAGTTTTTAAGCTTAAATAGTTTAGTTTTAGTTCCTTATCAGTTTTTAACAATAAAATCCCAAATTTTCCGATGAGAAACCAAAATATGTAAAAATGTTACATCATCACAGTGATAGTAAACAGAGACAAAAATCAAAATTTAATAAAAAGAGTCAGCTTCGAGTTTTTGAGCTAAAATAGTTTATTTCCAGTTCCTTATTAGTTTTTACCGATAAAATCCCAAATTTTCCGATGAGAAACCAAAATATGTAAAAATGTTACATTATCACAGTGATAGTAAACAGAGACAAAAATCAAAATTTAATAAAAAGAGCCAGCTTCGAGTTTTTGAGCTAAAATAGTTTATTTCCAGTTCCTTATTAGTTTTTAACAATAAAATCCCAAATTTTCCGATGAGAAACCAAAATATGTAAAAATGTTACATTATCACAGTGATAGTAAACAGAGACAAAAATCAAAATTTAATAAAAAGAGCCAGCTTCGAGTTTTTGAGCTAAAATAGTTTATTTCCAGTTCCTTATTAGTTTTTAACAATAAAATCCCAAATTTTCCGATGAGAAACCAAAATATGTAAAAATGTTACATTATCACAGTGATAGTAAACAGAGACAAAAATCAAAATTTAATAAAAAGAGCCAGCTTCGAGTTTTTGAGCTAAAATAGTTTATTTCCAGTTCCTTATTAGTTTTTAACAATAAAATCCCAAATTTTCCGATGAGAAACCAAAATATGTAAAAATGTAACATTATCACAGTGATAGTAAACAGAGACAAAAATCAAAATTTAATAAAAAGAGCCAGCTTCGAGTTTTTAAGCTTAAATAGTTTATTTCCAGTTCCTTATTAGTTTTTACCGATAAAATCCCAAATTTTCCGATGAGAAACCAAAATATGTAAAAATGTAACATTATCACAGTGATAGTAAACAGAGACAAGAATCAAAATTTAATAAAAAGAGCCAGCTTCGAGTTTTTAAGCTTAAATAGTTTAGTTTCAGTTCCTTATCAGTTTTTAACAATAAAATCCCAAATTTTCCGATGAGAAACCAAAATATGTAAAAATGTTACATTATCACAGTGATAGTAAACAGAGACAAAAATCAAAATTTAATAAAAAGAGCCAGCTTCGAGTTTTTAAGCTTAAATAGTTTAGTTTCAGTTTCTTATCATTTTTTAACAATAAAATCCAAAATTTTCCGATGAGAAACCAAAATATGTAAAAATGTTACATTATCACAGTGATAGTAAACAGAGACAAAAATCAAAATTTAATAAAAAGAGCCAGCTTCGAGTTTTTAAGCTTAAATAGTTTAGTTTCAGTTCCTTATCAGTTTTTAACAATAAAATCCCAAATTTTCCGATGAGAAACCAAAATATGTAAAAATGTTACATTATCACAGTGATAGTAAACAGAGACAAAAATCAAAATTTAATAAAAAGAGCCAGCTTCGAGTTTTTAAGCTTAAATAGTTTAGTTTCAGTTCCTTATCAGTTTTTAACAATAAAATCCCAAATTTTCCGATGAGAAACCAAAATATGTAAAAATGTTACATTATCACAGTGATAGTAAACAGAGACAAAAATCAAAATTTAATAAAAAGAGCCAGCTTCGAGTTTTTAAGCTTAAATAGTTTAGTTTCAGTTCCTTATCATTTTTTAACAATAAAATCCAAAATTTTCCGATGAGAAACCAAAATATGTAAAAATGTTACATTATCACAGTGATAGTAAACAGAGACAAAAATCAAAATTTAATAAAAAGAGCCAGCTTCGAGTTTTTAAGCTTAAATAGTTTAGTTTCAGTTCCTTATCAGTTTTTAACAATAAAATCCAAAATTTTCCGATGAGAAACCAAAATATGTAAAAATGTAACATTATCACAGTGATAGTAAACAGAGACAAAAATCAAAATTTAATAAAAAGAGCCAGCTTCGAGTTTTTAAGCTTAAATAGTTTAGTTTCAGTTCCTTATCAGTTTTTAACAATAAAATCCCAAATTTTCCGATGAGAAACCAAAATATGTAAAAATGTTACATTATCACAGTGATAGTAAACAGAGACAAAAATCAAAATTTAATAAAAAGAGCCAGCTTCGAGTTTTTAAGCTTAAATAGTTTAGTTTCAGTTCCTTATCAGTTTTTAACAATAAAATCCCAAATTTTCCGATGAGAAACCAAAATATGTAAAAATGTAACATTATCACAGTGATAGTAAACAGAGACAAAAATCAAAATTTAATAAAAAGAGCCAGCTTCGAGTTTTTAAGCTTAAATAGTTTAGTTTCAGTTCCTTATCAGTTTTTAACAATAAAATCCCAAATTTTCCGATGAGAAACCAAAATATGTAAAAATGTTACATTATCACAGTGATAGTAAACAGAGACAAAAATCAAAATTTAATAAAAAGAGCCAGCTTCGAGTTTTTGAGCTAAAATAGTTTATTTCCAGTTCCTTATTAGTTTTTAACAATAAAATCCCAAATTTTCCGATGAGAAACCAAAATATGTAAAAATGTTACATTATCACAGTGATAGTAAACAGAGACAAAAATCAAAATTTAATAAAAAGAGCCAGCTTCGAGTTTTTGAGCTAAAATAGTTTATTTCCAGTTCCTTATTAGTTTTTAACGATAAAATCCCAAATTTTCCGATGAGAAACCAAAATATGTAAAAATGTAACATTATCACAGTGATAGTAAACAGAGACAAAAATCAAAATTTAATAAAAAGAGCCAGCTTCGAGTTTTTAAGCTTAAATAGTTAAGTTTCAGTTCCTTATCAGTTTTAACAATAAAATCCCAAATTTTCCGATGAGAAACCAAAATATGTAAAAATGTTACATTATCACAGTGATAGTAAACAGAGACAAAAATCAAAATTTAATAAAAAGAGCCAGCTTCGAGTTTTTAAGCTTAAATAGTTTAGTTTCAGTTCCTTATCAGTTTTTAACAATAAAATCCCAAATTTTCCGATGAGAAACCAAAATATGTAAAAATGTTACATTATCACAGTGATAGTAAACAGAGACAAAAATCAAAATTTAATAAAAAGAGCCAGCTTCGAGTTTTTAAGCTTAAATAGTTTAGTTTCAGTTCCTTATCAGTTTTTAACAATAAAATCCCAAATTTTCCGATGAGAAACCAAAATATGTAAAAATGTTACATCATCACAGTGATAGTAAACAGAGACAAAAATCAAAATTTAATAAAAAGAGCCAGCTTCGAGTTTTTAAGCTTAAATAGTTTAGTTTCAGTTCCTTATCAGTTTTTAACAATAAAATCCCAAATTTTCCGATGAGAAACCAAAATATGTAAAAATGTTACATTATCACAGTGATAGTAAACAGAGACAAAAATCAAAATTTAATAAAAAGAGCCAGCTTCGAGTTTTTAAGCTTAAATAGTTTAGTTTCAGTTCCTTATCAGTTTTTAACAATAAAATCCCAAATTTTCCGATGAGAAACCAAAATATGTAAAAATGTAACATTATCACAGTGATAGTAAACAGAGACAAAAATCAAAATTTAATAAAAAGAGCCAGCTTCGAGTTTTTAAGCTTAAATAGTTTAGTTTCAGTTCCTTATCAGTTTTTACCAATAAAATCCCAAATTTTCCGATGAGAAACCAAAATATGTAAAAATGTTACATTATCACAGTGATAGTAAACAGAGACAAAAATCAAAATTTAATAAAAAGAGCCAGCTTCGAGTTTTTAAGCTTAAATAGTTTAGTTTCAGTTCCTTATCAGTTTTTAACAATAAAATCCCAAATTTTCCGATGAGAAACCAAAATATGTAAAAATGTAACATTATCACAGTGATAGTAAACAGAGACAAAAATCAAAATTTAATAAAAAGAGCCAGCTTCGAGTTTTTAAGCTTAAATAGTTTAGTTTCAGTTCCTTATCAGTTTTTACCAATAAAATCCCAAATTTTCCGATGAGAAACCGAAATATGTAAAAATGTTACATTATCACAGTGATAGTAAACAGAGACAAAAATCAAAATTTAATAAAAAGAGCCAGCTTCGAGTTTTTAAGCTTAAATAGTTTAGTTTCAGTTCCTTATCAGTTTTTAACAATAAAATCCCAAATTTTCCGATGAGAAACCAAAATATGTAAAAATGTTACATCATCACAGTGATAGTAAACAGAGACAAAAATCAAAATTTAATAAAAAGAGCCAGCTTCGAGTTTTTAAGCTTAAATAGTTTAGTTTCAGTTCCTTATTAGTTTTTACCGATAAAATCCCAAATTTTCCGATGAGAAACCAAAATATGTAAAAATGTAACATTATCACAGTGATAGTAAACAGAGACAAAAATCAAAATTTAATAAAAAGAGCCAGCTTCGAGTTTTTGAGCTAAAATAGTTTATTTCCAGTTCCTTATTAGTTTTTAACAATAAAATCCCAAATTTTCCGATGAGAAACCAAAATATGTAAAAATGTTACATTATCACAGTGATAGTAAACAGAGACAAAAATCAAAATTTAATAAAAAGAGCCAGCTTCGAGTTTTTGAGCTAAAATAGTTTATTTCCAGTTCCTTATTAGTTTTTAACGATAAAATCCCAAATTTTCCGATGAGAAACCAAAATATGTAAAAATGTAACATTATCACAGTGATAGTAAACAGAGACAAAAATCAAAATTTAATAAAAAGAGCCAGCTTCGAGTTTTTAAGCTTAAATAGTTTAGTTTCAGTTCCTTATCAGTTTTAACAATAAAATCCCAAATTTTCCGATGAGAAACCAAAATATGTAAAAATGTTACATTATCACAGTGATAGTAAACAGAGACAAAAATCAAAATTTAATAAAAAGAGCCAGCTTCGAGTTTTTAAGCTTAAATAGTTTAGTTTCAGTTCCTTATCAGTTTTTAACAATAAAATCCCAAATTTTCCGATGAGAAACCAAAATATGTAAAAATGTTACATTATCACAGTGATAGTAAACAGAGACAAAAATCAAAATTTAATAAAAAGAACCAGCTTCGAGTTTTTAAGCTTAAATAGTTTAGTTTCAGTTCCTTATCAGTTTTTAACAATAAAATCCAAAATTTTCCGATGAGAAACCAAAATATGTAAAAATGTTACATTATCACAGTGATAGTAAACAGAGACAAAAATCAAAATTTAATAAAAAGAGCCAGCTTCGAGTTTTTAAGCTTAAATAGTTTAGTTTCAGTTCCTTATCAGTTTTTAACAATAAAATCCCAAATTTTCCGATGAGAAACCAAAATATGTAAAAATGTTACATCATCACAGTGATAGTAAACAGAGACAAAAATCAAAATTTAATAAAAAGAGCCAGCTTCGAGTTTTTAAGCTTAAATAGTTTAGTTTCAGTTCCTTATTAGTTTTTACCGATAAAATCCCAAATTTTCCGATGAGAAACCAAAATATGTAAAAATGTAACATTATCACAGTGATAGTAAACAGAGACAAAAATCAAAATTTAATAAAAAGAGCCAGCTTCGAGTTTTTGAGCTAAAATAGTTTATTTCCAGTTCCTTATTAGTTTTTAACAATAAAATCCCAAATTTTCCGATGAGAAACCAAAATATGTAAAAATGTTACATTATCACAGTGATAGTAAACAGAGACAAAAATCAAAATTTAATAAAAAGAGCCAGCTTCGAGTTTTTAAGCTTAAATAGTTTAGTTTCAGTTCCTTATCAGTTTTTAACAAAAAAATCCCAAATTTTCCGATGAGAAACCAAAATATGTAAAAATGTTACATTATCACAGTGATAGTAAACAGAGACAAAAATCAAAATTTAATAAAAAGAGCCAGCTTCGAGTTTTTAAGCTTAAATAGTTAAGTTTCAGTTCCTTATTAGTTTTTAACAATAAAATCCAAAATTTTCCGATGAGAAACCAAAATATGTAAAAATGTAACATTATCACAGTGTTAGTAAACAGAGACAAAAATCAAAATTTAATAAAAAGAGTCAGCTTCGAGTTTTTAAGCTTAAATAGTTTAGTTTCAGTTCCTTATCAGTTTTTAACGATAAAATCCCAAATTTTCCGATGAGAAACCAAAATATGTAAAAATGTTACATTATCACAGTGATAGTAAACAGAGACAAAAATCAAAATTTAATAAAAAGAGCCAGCTTCGAGTTTTTGAGCTAAAATAGTTTATTTCCAGTTCCTTATTAGTTTTCAACGATAAAATCCCAAATTTTCCGATGAGAAACCAAAATATGTAAAAATGTTACATTATCACAGTGATAGTAAACAAAGACAAAAATCAAAATTTAATAAAAAGAGCCAGCTTCGAGTTTTTGAGCTAAAATAGTTCATTTCCAGTTCCTTATTAGTTTTTAACAATAAAATCCCAAACTTTCCGATGAGAAACCAAAATATGTAAAAATGTTACATTATCACAGTGATAGTAAACAGAGACAAAAATCAAAATTTAATAAAAAGAGTCAGCTTCGAGTTTTTGAGCTAAAATAGTTTATTTCCAGTTCCTTATTAGTTTTTACCGATAAAATCCCAAATTTTCCGATGAGAAACCAAAATATGTAAAAATGTTACATTATCACAGTGATAGTAAACAGAGACAAAAATCAAAATTTAATAAAAAGAGCCAGCTTCGAGTTTTTGAGCTAAAATAGTTTATTTCCAGTTCCTTATTAGTTTTTAACAATAAAATCCCAAATTTTCCGATGAGAAACCAAAATATGTAAAAATGTTACATTATCACAGTGATAGTAAACAGAGACAAAAATCAAAATTTAATAAAAAGAGCCAGCTTCGAGTTTTTGAGCTAAAATAGTTTATTTCCAGTTCCTTATTAGTTTTTACCGATAAAATCCCAAATTTTCCGATGAGAAACCAAAATATGTAAAAATGTTACATTATCACAGTGATTGTTGTCGGATGTACGTTGAAGTCAACACATTCGACATCCAAAAACGCTCTTACAACTCTCATGTGGTTTTGCCCTCAAAACTGGAGTTGTAATCCGTTTTCTATTCGTTCTCGAATAATCTCGAACGAATTGCATTATTTAAATCTCCGCCATTTTACCGATAATGCAAGCGCGCCCTAATGCGAAACTAGGTCACGTACGCAGCGAAATGTGTTTTGGCGGCAGATTGCTCAGTAACAATCAGTCTTGCAGCAACCGCCGTCACGTGCGGTCGCTATATCGTTTGACTCTCCAGGTTTTATGCCAAACATGGCTTTTTATCCTGTTTATAAGTAAGGTTTTTATGCCGTACAATGGCTTTTCCCCTTACACTCCAAATTATATAAACAATTTATCCTAAAATCCTTCAACCTAATTTCGGACACATTTTTGGGACGTTTCTGTCAGCACTCGCCGACAGAAGCGTATAAATAATCTAAATTGTTTGTAATAAATTATACTTTCGTATTTACTCCGTTTTGTATGATGCAATAACCACCTTTTGACGTGAATAAATCGGTTATTGTTTTAACTCGTCTTCCTTCGTTCTCGTTCTCTTTCAGGTACACGTACACTCTATCAGACACTAGATTAATACAATTATATTTCGAAAGAGAGTAGGCAACCCCGACTTATGCCGATCCTCTTCATGGTGCAACAGACCGTTCACTCTCCTCATACAGCGGAGAGGGATAGGTTGGCAAAATTTTGTGTGAATCGTGCTCATTTATTTGTCTCATCTTGACACTACAGTCAAGAGTGATGAATTCGCTTCATTCTTACACTACAGTGAGAAGAAGTAATCGTGCGATTCCGCAATAAAATGCCTTTA
This sequence comes from Caenorhabditis doughertyi, assembly GCA_963572265.1. Lineage (NCBI taxonomy): Eukaryota > Metazoa > Nematoda > Chromadorea > Rhabditida > Rhabditidae > Caenorhabditis > Caenorhabditis doughertyi. Next base: position 17,779,516 of record OY751555.1, read on the forward strand.
AAAGAACCCTGTCGGGCAAGTGTCAACGTGTACAACCTGTTAGAAACAGAACACATTTTGCGGCACACAACGCCGATTAAGACGAAAAAACACCTAAAAAATTCACTAATTTTATCTCAATTTTATCGTTATTTTTCCTCGTTTCCGTTTTTCGTTCTCTTTCAGGCTCAAAAAAGCTCGCTCACAGGCGAAGCCATGCTCAAAATTTTATTGATTTTTCGAATTCACCGAAAAAACTGAGCAATGCCTTACACTGAGCAATGCCCGAGACGACGATGACGAATGGCGACAAAGAAAAAATACCATGAGACGATGCCGATAAAAGTCGGCGGAGTCGAAACTACCACTTGACGATGTCGAAAAAATTCGGCGGAGTCGAAAAACCAATAGACAAAGCTGATTACAGTTCGGTGGAGTCGAAATTACAACGTGACAATGTCGATTACAGTTCGGCAGAGTCACAATTCCACAAGACGATGTCGAAAACACTCGGCGGAGTCGAAATACCATGTGACTGAGTCGGAATACATCTGGCGAAGTCCAAAAAATCGTTGAATATCGATAAAATTACACTACTGTCGAAATTCATGTGTGATAAATCTTTTTTTATAACGGAAAACAGCTGAAACTCTTACGCTACAGTGAAGAACAGCTAAACTCCACTCAGAATGACCAACACATGGTCTCGAAGACAAATGAAACAGAAAAGATTCATTCGGTCGCTAACTTCCGACAGAATTCATGCTAAAAAAACTGTAAAATCTATTCGAGCATGATTCGGAACATCGAAGATTGCGTCGGTTTTTACGAATGGCACGAAAAACCTCCTTATCCGGGAGCAAAACCGGAGAATTTTGCCTGAAAAATGCTCACAAATATTGATTCTAAATTATCGATATGCATTCGGCGAATTCGGTGTGTTTTTTCACTCAAAACCATTCAATCTCATAAAAAATTCCACTGAACACATTGATACAATACAGTTTCGAATTCCCACGAGGTTACGGTCATCTACAATCTGCGTTTCGGCGTGGCAGTGACTGCAGACTTGTCGGCCCACATTGTTTTTTCGACTATCGAAAAATGTTTTTGAAAGCTAATTTACCTTTCATCGGCCTTATTTATCATTTTCTTCGAGAAACTTCGTACAATTATGCGTGTTCAACGATATTCCACACAATTACCGTTGATTTGCAGCTACCAATGCCGCCACCAACGACAAACACAAAACTGAGCAATGCTCTGGACGCTACAACGATGACAAACACGTCAACGATGATGATTCGTTACATGACGCTCCAGAATAACGCTCCAGAGACCCGCTTCTAAAGGTAAAATACCATAAAACGGGTTTCTCACGATAAAATTGAGCAAAAAACTTCATACAAAACATTACAACGTTTTTCGGAAGTGAAATAACTCTGAGAAATTGCATAATTTTTTGGTACAAAAACAGAATTTTGTTTCGCTCTTACAAAAATGTGAATTAGAAACGAATTTACCACTACCACAGCAATTTCAATAAAAATTCGACCACAAACAAACATGAAACACATTTATTGTTTCCAGTCACATCTACAACGTGTGCTGAGCAATGATCATGGACGTTCTCGCTGCGACAATGCGAAAGTGGCCACTCCAGTCATGCCGAATTCTAACACTACAGTGGATTGGCGGATGGAGTATTTCGGAATTATCACGACATAATGGCGATTGACTCTCCAGTTGAAGTTTCGAATAATGGCTCAAAGAACACTACAAAATTCGAGATTGTGTCACTCTACAGGCTTAAAAGCCAAACCAAACCAGCTCGAAAATATAAGTCCACAAAGATCGATAATTATTGCTCAGCGGAGAAACAACAGTCGATTTTTACATAATTTCGCTTCTGACGAAGTAAACAGAGACAAAAATCAAAATTTAATAAAAAGAGCCAGCTTCGAGTTTTTGAGCTAAAATAGTTTATTTCCAGTTCCTTATTAGTTTTTAACAATAAAATCCCAAATTTTCCGATGAGAAACCAAAATATGTAAAAATGTAACATTATCACAGTGATAGTAAACAGAGGCAAAAATCAAAATTTAATAAAAAGAGCCAGCTTCGAGTTTTTAAGCTTGAATAGTTTAGTTTCAGTTCCTTATCATTTTTTAACAATAAAATCCCAAACTTTCCGATGAGAAACCAAAATATGTAAAAATGTTACATTATCACAGTGATAGTAAACAGAGACAAAAATCAAAATTTAATAAAAAGAGTCAGCTTCGAGTTTTTGAGCTAAAATAGTTTATTTCCAGTTCCTTATTAGTTTTTACCGATAAAATCCCAAATTTTCCGATGAGAAACCAAAATATGTAAAAATGTTACATTATCACAGTGATAGTAAACAGAGACAAAAATCAAAATTTAATAAAAAGAGCCAGCTTCGAGTTTTTGAGCTAAAATAGTTTATTTCCAGTTCCTTATTAGTTTTTAACAATAAAATCCCAAATTTTCCGATGAGAAACCAAAATATGTAAAAATGTTACATTATCACAGTGATAGTAAACAGAGACAAAAATCAAAATTTAATAAAAAGAGCCAGCTTCGAGTTTTTGAGCTAAAATAGTTTATTTCCAGTTCCTTATTAGTTTTTACCGATAAAATCCCAAATTTTCCGATGAGAAACCAAAATATGTAAAAATGTTACATTATCACAGTGATTGTTGTCGGATGTACGTTGAAGTCAACACATTCGACATCCAAAAACGCTCTTACAACTCTCATGTGGTTTTGCCCTCAAAACTGGAGTTGTAATCCGTTTTCTATTCGTTCTCGAATAATCTCGAACGAATTGCATTATTTAAATCTCCGCCATTTTACCGATAATGCAAGCGCGCCCTAATGCGAAACTAGGTCACGTACGCAGCGAAATGTGTTTTGGCGGCAGATTGCTCAGTAACAATCAGTCTTGCAGCAACCGCCGTCACGTGCGGTCGCTATATCGTTTGACTCTCCAGGTTTTATGCCAAACATGGCTTTTTATCCTGTTTATAAGTAAGGTTTTTATGCCGTACAATGGCTTTTCCCCTTACACTCCAAATTATATAAACAATTTATCCTAAAATCCTTCAACCTAATTTCGGACACATTTTTGGGACGTTTCTGTCAGCACTCGCCGACAGAAGCGTATAAATAATCTAAATTGTTTGTAATAAATTATACTTTCGTATTTACTCCGTTTTGTATGATGCAATAACCACCTTTTGACGTGAATAAATCGGTTATTGTTTTAACTCGTCTTCCTTCGTTCTCGTTCTCTTTCAGGTACACGTACACTCTATCAGACACTAGATTAATACAATTATATTTCGAAAGAGAGTAGGCAACCCCGACTTATGCCGATCCTCTTCATGGTGCAACAGACCGTTCACTCTCCTCATACAGCGGAGAGGGATAGGTTGGCAAAATTTTGTGTGAATCGTGCTCATTTATTTGTCTCATCTTGACACTACAGTCAAGAGTGATGAATTCGCTTCATTCTTACACTACAGTGAGAAGAAGTAATCGTGCGATTCCGCAATAAAATGCCTTTAAAAGAACCCTGTCGGGCAAGTGTCAACGTGTACAACCTGTTAGAAACAGAACACATTTTGCGGCACACAACGCCGATTAAGACGAAAAAACACCTAAAAAATTCACTAATTTTATCTCAATTTTATCGTTATTTTTCCTCGTTTCCGTTTTTCGTTCTCTTTCAGGCTCAAAAAAGCTCGCTCACAGGCGAAGCCATGCTCAAAATTTTATTGATTTTTCGAATTCACCGAAAAAACTGAGCAATGCCTTACACTGAGCAATGCCCGAGACGACGATGACGAATGGCGACAAAGAAAAAATACCATGAGACGATGCCGATAAAAGTCGGCGGAGTCGAAACTACCACTTGACGATGTCGAAAAAATTCGGCGGAGTCGAAAAACCAATAGACAAAGCTGATTACAGTTCGGTGGAGTCGAAATTACAACGTGACAATGTCGATTACAGTTCGGCAGAGTCACAATTCCACAAGACGATGTCGAAAACACTCGGCGGAGTCGAAATACCATGTGACTGAGTCGGAATACATCTGGCGAAGTCCAAAAAATCGTTGAATATCGATAAAATTACACTACTGTCGAAATTCATGTGTGATAAATCTTTTTTTATAACGGAAAACAGCTGAAACTCTTACGCTACAGTGAAGAACAGCTAAACTCCACTCAGAATGACCAACACATGGTCTCGAAGACAAATGAAACAGAAAAGATTCATTCGGTCGCTAACTTCCGACAGAATTCATGCTAAAAAAACTGTAAAATCTATTCGAGCATGATTCGGAACATCGAAGATTGCGTCGGTTTTTACGAATGGCACGAAAAACCTCCTTATCCGGGAGCAAAACCGGAGAATTTTGCCTGAAAAATGCTCACAAATATTGATTCTAAATTATCGATATGCATTCGGCGAATTCGGTGTGTTTTTTCACTCAAAACCATTCAATCTCATAAAAAATTCCACTGAACACATTGATACAATACAGTTTCGAATTCCCACGAGGTTACGGTCATCTACAATCTGCGTTTCGGCGTGGCAGTGACTGCAGACTTGTCGGCCCACATTGTTTTTTCGACTATCGAAAAATGTTTTTGAAAGCTAATTTACCTTTCATCGGCCTTATTTATCATTTTCTTCGAGAAACTTCGTACAATTATGCGTGTTCAACGATATTCCACACAATTACCGTTGATTTGCAGCTACCAATGCCGCCACCAACGACAAACACAAAACTGAGCAATGCTCTGGACGCTACAACGATGACAAACACGTCAACGATGATGATTCGTTACATGACGCTCCAGAATAACGCTCCAGAGACCCGCTTCTAAAGGTAAAATACCATAAAACGGGTTTCTCACGATAAAATTGAGCAAAAAACTTCATACAAAACATTACAACGTTTTTCGGAAGTGAAATAACTCTGAGAAATTGCATAATTTTTTGGTACAAAAACAGAATTTTGTTTCGCTCTTACAAAAATGTGAATTAGAAACGAATTTACCACTACCACAGCAATTTCAATAAAAATTCGACCACAAACAAACATGAAACACATTTATTGTTTCCAGTCACATCTACAACGTGTGCTGAGCAATGATCATGGACGTTCTCGCTGCGACAATGCGAAAGTGGCCACTCCAGTCATGCCGAATTCTAACACTACAGTGGATTGGCGGATGGAGTATTTCGGAATTATCACGACATAATGGCGATTGACTCTCCAGTTGAAGTTTCGAATAATGGCTCAAAGAACACTACAAAATTCGAGATTGTGTCACTCTACAGGCTTAAAAGCCAAACCAAACCAGCTCGAAAATATAAGTCCACAAAGATCGATAATTATTGCTCAGCGGAGAAACAACAGTCGATTTTTACATAATTTCGCTTCTGACGAAGTAAACAGAGACAAAAATCAAAATTTAATAAAAAGAGCCAGCTTCGAGTTTTTGAGCTAAAATAGTTTATTTCCAGTTCCTTATTAGTTTTTAACAATAAAATCCCAAATTTTCCGATGAGAAACCAAAATATGTAAAAATGTTACATTATCACAGTGATAGTAAACAGAGGCAAAAATCAAAATTTAATAAAAAGAGCCAGCTCCGAGTTTTTGAGCTAAAATAGTTTATTTCCAGTTCCTTATTAGTTTTTACCGATAAAATCCCAAATTTTCCGATGAGAAACCAAAATATGTAAAAATGTTACATTATCACAGTGATAGTAAACAGAGACAAAAATCAAAATTTAATAAAAAGAGCCAGCTTCGAGTTTTTGAGCTAAAATAGTTTATTTCCAGTTCCTTATTAGTTTTTACCGATAAAATCCCAAATTTTCCGATGAGAAACCAAAATATGTAAAAATGTTACATTATCACAGTGATAGTAAACAGAGACAAAAATCAAAATTTAATAAAAAGAGCCAGCTTCGAGTTTTTGAGCTAAAATAGTTTATTTCCAGTTCCTTATTAGTTTTTAACAATAAAATCCCAAATTTTCCGATGAGAAACCAAAATATGTAAAAATGTTACATTATCACAGTGATAGTAAACAGAGACAAAAATCAAAATTTAATAAAAAGAGCCAGCTTCGAGTTTTTGAGCTAAAATAGTTTATTTCCAGTTCCTTATTAGTTTTTAACAATAAAATCCCAAATTTTCCGATGAGAAACCAAAATATGTAAAAATGTTACATTATCACAGTGATAGTAAACAGAGACAAAAATCAAAATTTAATAAAAAGAGCCAGCTTCGAGTTTTTGAGCTAAAATAGTTTATTTCCAGTTCCTTATTAGTTTTTAACAATAAAATCCCAAATTTTCCGATGAGAAACCAAAATATGTAAAAATGTTACATTATCACAGTGATAGTAAACAGAGACAAAAATCAAAATTTAATAAAAAGAGCCAGCTTCGAGTTTTTGAGCTAAAATAGTTTATTTCCAGTTCCTTATTAGTTTTTACCGATAAAATCCCAAATTTTCCGATGAGAAACCAAAATATGTAAAAATGTAACATTATCACAGTGATAGTAAACAGAGACAAAAATCAAAATTTAATAAAAAGAGCCAGCTTCGAGTTTTTGAGCTAAAATAGTTTATTTCCAGTTCCTTATTAGTTTTTAACAATAAAATCCCAAATTTTCCGATGAGAAACCAAAATATGTAAAAATGTTACATTATCACAGTGATAGTAAACAGAGACAAAAATCAAAATTTAATAAAAAGAGCCAGCTTCGAGTTTTTAAGCTTAAATAGTTTAGTTTCAGTTTCTTATCAGTTTTTAACAATAAAATCCCAAATTTTCCGATGAGAAACCAAAATATGTAAAAATGTTACATTATCACAGTGATAGTAAACAGAGACAAAAATCAAAATTTAATAAAAAGAGCCAGCTTCGAGTTTTTAAGCTTAAATAGTTTAGTTTCAGTTTCTTATCAGTTTTTAACAATAAAATCCAAAATTTTCCGATGAGAAACCAAAATATGTAAAAATGTAACATTATCACAGTGATAGTAAACAGAGGCAAAAATCAAAATTTATTAAAAAGAGCCAGCTTCGAGTTTTTAAGCTTAAATAGTTTAGTTTCAGTTCCTTATCATTTTTTAACAATAAAATCCAAAATTTTCCGATGAGAAACCAAAATATGTAAAAATGTTACATTATCACAGTGTTAGTAAACAGAGACAAAAATCAAAATTTAATAAAAAGAGCCAGCTTCGAGTTTTTAAGCTTAAATAGTTTAGTTTCAGTTCCTTATCATTTTTTAACAATAAAATCCAACATTTTCCGATGAGAAACCAAAATATGTAAAAATGTTACATTATCACAGTGTTAGTAAACAGAGACAAAAATCAAAATTTAATAAAAAGAGCCAGCTTCGAGTTTTTAAGCTTAAATAGTTTAGTTTCAGTTCCTTATCATTTTTTAACAATAAAATCCAAAATTTTCCGATGAGAAACCAAAATATGTAAAAATGTTACATTATCACAGTGTTAGTAAACAGAGACAAAAATCAAAATTTAATAAAAAGAGCCAGCTTCGAGTTTTTAAGCTTAAATAGTTTAGTTTCAGTTCCTTATCATTTTTTAACAATAAAATCCAAAATTTTCCGATGAGAAACCAAAATATGTAAAAATGTTACATTATCACAGTGTTAGTAAACAGAGACAAAAATCAAAATTTAATAAAAAGAGCCAGCTTCGAGTTTTTGAGCTAAAATAGTTTATTCCCAGTTCCTTATTAGTTTTTAACGATAAAATCCCAAATTTTCCGATGAGAAACCGGAATATGTAAAAATGTAACATTATCACAGTGATACTGAACAGAGGCAAAAATTAAAATTTAATAAAAAGAGCCAGCTTCGAGTTTTTAAGCTTAAATAGTTTAGTTTCAGTTCCTTATTAGTTTTTAACAATAAATTCCAAAATTTTCCGATGAGAAACCAAAATATGTAAAAATGTTACATTATCACAGCGATAGTAAACAGAGACAAAAATCAAAATTTAATAAAAAGAGCCAGCTTCGAGTTTTTAAGCTTAAATAGTTTACTCCCAGTTCCTTTTCATTTTTTAACAATAAAATCCAAAATTTTCCGATGAGAAACCAAAATATGTAAAAATGTTACATTATCACAGTGTTAGTAAACAGAGACAAAAATCAAAATTTAATAAAAAGAGCCAGCTTCGAGTTTTTGAGCTAAAATAGTTTATTTCCAGTTCCTTATTAGTTTTTAACAATAAAATCCCAAATTTTCCGATGAGAAACCAAAATATGTAAAAATGTAACATTATCACAGTGATAGTAAACAGAGGCAAAAATCAAAATTTAATAAAAAGAGCCAGCTTCGAGTTTTTAAGCTTAAATAGTTTAGTTTCAGTTCCTTATCATTTTTTTAAAATGAAATCCAAAATTTTCCGATGAGAAACCAAAATATGTAAAAATGTAACATTATCACAGTGATAGTAAACAGAGGCAAAAATCAAAATTTATTAAAAAGAGCCAGCTTCGAGTTTTTAAGCTTAAATAGTTTAGTTTCAGTTCCTTATCATTTTTTAACAATAAAATCCAAAATTTTCCGATGAGAAACCAAAATATGTAAAAATGTTACATTATCACAGTGTTAGTAAACAGAGACAAAAATCAAAATTTAATAAAAAGAGCCAGCTTCGAGTTTTTGAGCTAAAATAGTTTATTCCCAGTTCCTTATTAGTTTTTAACGATAAAATCCCAAATTTTCCGATGAGAAACCGGAATATGTAAAAATGTAACATTATCACAGTGATACTGAACAGAGGCAAAAATCAAAATTTAATAAAAAGAGCCAGCTTCGAGTTTTTAAGCTTAAATAGTTTAGTTTCAGTTCCTTATTAGTTTTTAACAATAAATTCCAAAATTTTCCGATGAGAAACCAAAATATGTAAAAATGTTACATTATCACAGCGATAGTAAACAGAGACAAAAATCAAAATTTAATAAAAAGAGCCAGCTTCGAGTTTTTAAGCTTAAATAGTTTACTCCCAGTTCCTTTTCATTTTTTAACAATAAAATCCAAAATTTTCCGATGAGAAACCAAAATATGTAAAAATGTTACATTATCACAGTGTTAGTAAACAGAGACAAAAATCAAAATTTAATAAAAAGAGCCAGCTTCGAGTTTTTGAGCTAAAATAGTTTATTTCCAGTTCCTTATTAGTTTTTAACAATAAAATCCCAAATTTTCCGATGAGAAACCAAAATATATAAAAATGTAACATTATCACAGTGATAGTAAACAGAGGCAAAAATCAAAATTTAATAAAAAGAGCCAGCTTCGAGTTTTTAAGCTTAAATAGTTTAGTTTCAGTTCCTTATCATTTTTTAACAATGAAATCCAAAATTTTCCGATGAGAAACCAAAATATGTAAAAATGTAACATTATCACAGTGATAGTAAACAGAGACAAAAATCAAAATTTAATAAAAAGAGCCAGCTTCGAGTTTTTAAGCTTAAATAGTTTAGTTTCAGTTCCTTATCAGTTTTTAACAATAAAATCCTAAATTTTCCGATGAGAAACCAAAATATGTAAAAATGTTACATTATCACAGTGATAGTAAACAGAGACAAAAATCAAAATTTAATAAAAAGAGCCAGCTTCGAGTTTTTGAGCTAAAATAGTTTATTTCCAGTTCCTTATTAGTTTTTAACAAAAAAATCCCAAATTTTCCGATGAGAAACCAAAATATGTAAAAATGTAACATTATCACAGTGATAGTAAACAGAGGCAAAAATCAAAATTTAATAAAAAGAGCCAGCTTCGAGTTTTTAAGCTAAAATAGTTTAGTTTCAGTTCCTTATGATTTTTAAACAATAAAATCCAAAATTTTCCGATGAGAAACCAAAATATGTAAAAATGTTACATTATCACAGCGATAGTAAACAGAGACAAAAATCAAAATTTAATAAAAAGAGCCAGCTTCGAGTTTTTGAGCTAAAATAGTTTATTTCCAGTTCCTTATTAGTTTTTAACAATAAAATCCCAAATTTTCCGATGAGAAACCAAAATATGTAAAAATGTAACATTATCACAGTGATAGTAAACAGAGGCAAAAATCAAAATTTAATAAAAAGAGCCAGCTTCGAGTTTTTAAGCTTAAATAGTTTAGTTTCAGTTCCTTATCATTTTTTAACAATGAAATCCAAAATTTTCCGATGAGAAACCAAAATATGTAAAAATGTAACATTATCACAGTGATAGTAAACAGAGACAAAAATCAAAATTTAATAAAAAGAGCCAGCTTCGAGTTTTTAAGCTTAAATAGTTTAGTTTCAGTTCCTTATCATTTTTTAACAATAAAATCCAAAATTTTCCGATGAGAAACCAAAATATGTAAAAATGTTACATTATCACAGCGATAGTAAACAGAGACAAAAATCAAAATTTAATAAAAAGAGCCAGCTTCGAGTTTTTGAGCTAAAATAGTTTATTTCCAGTTCCTTATTAGTTTTTAACAATAAAATCCCAAATTTTCCGATGAGAAACCAAAATATGTAAAAATGTAACATTATCACAGTGATAGTAAACAGAGGCAAAAATCAAAATTTAATAAAAAGAGCCAGCTTCGAGTTTTTAAGCTTGAATAGTTTAGTTTCAGTTCCTTATCATTTTTTAACAATAAAATCCAAAATTTTCCGATGAGAAACCAAAATATGTAAAAATGTAACATTATCACAGTGATAGTAAACAGAGACAAAAATCAAAATTTAATAAAAGAGCCAGCTTCGAGTTTTTAAGCTAAAATAGTTTAGTTTCAGTTCCTTATCAGTTTTTAACAATAAAATCCTAAATTTTCCGATGAGAAACCAAAATATGTAAAAATGTAACATTATCACAGTGATAGTAAACAGAGACAAAAATCAAAATTTAATAAAAAGAGCCAGCTTCGAGTTTTTAAGCTTAAATAGTTTAGTTTCAGTTCCTTATCAGTTTTTAACAATAAAATCCTAAATTTTCCGATGAGAAACCAAAATATGTGAAAATGTTACATTATCACAGTGATAGTAAACAGAGACAAAAATCAAAATTTAATAAAAAGAGCCAGCTTCGCGTTTTTGAGCTAAAATAGTTTAGTTTCAGTTCCTTATGATTTTTTAACAATAAAATCCAAAATTTTCCGATGAGAAACCAAAATATGTAAAAATGTTACATTATCACCGTGATAGTAAACAGAGGCAAGAATCAAAATTTAATAAAAAGAGCCAGCTTCGAGTTTTTAAGCTTAAATAGTTTAGTTTCAGTTCCTTATCAGTTTTTAACAATAAAATCCTAAATTTTCCGATGAGAAACCAAAATATGTGAAAATGTTACATTATCACAGTGATAGTAAACAGAGACAAAAATCAAAATTTAATAAAAGAGCCAGCTTCGAGTTTTTAAGCTAAAATAGTTTAGTTTCAGTTCCTTATGATTTTTTAACAATAAAATCCAAAATTTTCCGATGAGAAACCAAAATATGTAAAAATGTTACATTATCACAGTGATAGTAAACAGAGGCAAGAATCAAAATTTAATAAAAAGAGCCAGCTTCGAGTTTTTGAGCTAAAATAGTTTATTTCCAGTTCCTTATTAGTTTTTAACAAAAAAATCCCAAATTTTCCGATGAGAAACCAAAATATGTAAAAATGTAACATTATCACAGTGATAGTAAACAGAGGCAAAAATCAAAATTTAATAAAAAGAGCCAGCTTCGAGTTTTTAAGCTAAAATAGTTTAGTTTCAGTTCCTTATGATTTTTTAACAATAAAATCCAAAATTTTCCGATGAGAAACCAAAATATGTAAAAATGTTACATTATCACAGCGATAGTAAACAGAGACAAAAATCAAAATTTAATAAAAAGAGCCAGCTTCGAGTTTTTGAGCTAAAATAGTTTATTTCCAGTTCCTTATTAGTTTTTAACAATAAAATCCCAAATTTTCCGATGAGAAACCAAAATATGTAAAAATGTAACATTATCACAGTGATAGTAAACAGAGACAAAAATCAAAATTTAATAAAAAGAGCCAGCTTCGAGTTTTTAAGCTTAAATAGTTTAGTTTCAGTTCCTTATCATTTTTTAACAATAAAATCCAAAATTTTCCGATGAGAAACCAAAATATGTAAAAATGTTACATTATCACAGTGATAGTAAACAGAGACAAAAATCAAAATTTAATAAAAAGAGCCAGCTTCGAGTTTTTAAGCTTAAATAGTTTAGTTTCAGTTCCTTATCATTTTTAACAATAAAATCCAAAATTTTCCGATGAGAAACCAAAATATGTAAAAATGTTACATTATCACAGTGATAGTAAACAGAGGCAAAAATCAAAATTTAATAAAAAGAGCCAGCTTCGAGTTTTTAAGCTTAAATAGTTTAGTTTCAGTTCCTTATCATTTTTTAACAATAAAATCCCAAATTTTCCGATGAGAAACCAAAATATGTAAAAATGTAACATTATCACAGTGATAGTAAACAGAGACAAAAATCAAAATTTAATAAAAGAGCCAGCTTCGAGTTTTTAAGCTAAAATGTTTTAGTTTCAGTTCCTTATGATTTTTTAACAATAAAATCCAAAATTTTCCGATGAGAAACCAAAATATGTAAAAATGTTACATTATCACAGTGTTAGTAAACAGAGACAAAAATCAAAATTTAATAAAAAGAGCCAGCTTCGAGTTTTTGAGCTAAAATAGTTTATTTCCAGTTCCTTATTAGTTTTTAACAATAAAATCCCAAATTTTCCGATGAGAAACCAAAATATGTAAAAATGTAACATTATCACAGTGATAGTAAACAGAGGCAAAAATCAAAATTTAATAAAAAGAGCCAGCTTCGAGTTTTTAAGCTTAAATAGTTTAGTTTCAGTTCCTTATCATTTTTTAACAATGAAATCCAAAATTTTCCGATGAGAAACCAAAATATGTAAAAATGTAACATTATCACAGTGATAGTAAACAGAGACAAAAATCAAAATTTAATAAAAAGAGCCAGCTTCGAGTTTTTAAGCTTAAATAGTTTAGTTTCAGTTCCTTATCAGTTTTTAACAATAAAATCCTAAATTTTCCGATGAGAAACCAAAATATGTAAAAATGTTACATTATCACAGTGATAGTAAACAGAGACAAAAATCAAAATTTAATAAAAAGAGCCAGCTTCGAGTTTTTGAGCTAAAATAGTTTATTTCCAGTTCCTTATTAGTTTTTAACAAAAAAATCCCAAATTTTCCGATGAGAAACCAAAATATGTAAAAATGTAACATTATCACAGTGATAGTAAACAGAGGCAAAAATCAAAATTTAATAAAAAGAGCCAGCTTCGAGTTTTTGAGCTAAAATAGTTTATTTCCAGTTCCTTATTAGTTTTTAACAAAAAAATCCCAAATTTTCCTATGAGAAACCAAAATATGTAAAAATGTAACATTATCACAGTGATAGTAAACAGAGACAAAAATCAAAATTTAATAAAAAGAGCCAGCTTCGAGTTTTTAAGCTTAAATAGTTTAGTTTCAGTTCCTTATCATTTTTTAACAATAAAATCCAAAATTTTCCGATGAGAAACCAAAATATGTAAAAATGTTACATTATCACAGCGATAGTAAACAGAGACAAAAATCAAAATTTAATAAAAAGAGCCAGCTTCGAGTTTTTGAGCTAAAATAGTTTATTTCCAGTTCCTTATTAGTTTTTAACAATAAAATCCCAAATTTTCCGATGAGAAACCAAAATATGTAAAAATGTAACATTATCACAGTGATAGTAAACAGAGGCAAAAATCAAAATTTAATAAAAAGAGCCAGCTTCGAGTTTTTAAGCTTAAATAGTTTAGTTTCAGTTCCTTATCATTTTTTAACAATAAAATCCCAAATTTTCCGATGAGAAACCAAAATATGTAAAAATGTAACATTATCACAGTGATAGTAAACAGAGACAAAAATCAAAATTTAATAAAAGAGCCAGCTTCGAGTTTTTAAGCTAAAATGTTTTAGTTTCAGTTCCTTATGATTTTTTAACAATAAAATCCAAAATTTTCCGATGAGAAACCAAAATATGTAAAAATGTTACATTATCACAGTGTTAGTAAACAGAGACAAAAATCAAAATTTAATAAAAAGAGCCAGCTTCGAGTTTTTGAGCTAAAATAGTTTATTTCCAGTTCCTTATTAGTTTTTAACAATAAAATCCCAAATTTTCCGATGAGAAACCAAAATATGTAAAAATGTAACATTATCACAGTGATAGTAAACAGAGGCAAAAATCAAAATTTAATAAAAAGAGCCAGCTTCGAGTTTTTAAGCTTAAATAGTTTAGTTTCAGTTCCTTATCATTTTTTAACAATGAAATCCAAAATTTTCCGATGAGAAACCAAAATATGTAAAAATGTAACATTATCACAGTGATAGTAAACAGAGACAAAAATCAAAATTTAATAAAAAGAGCCAGCTTCGAGTTTTTAAGCTTAAATAGTTTAGTTTCAGTTCCTTATCAGTTTTTAACAATAAAATCCAAAATTTTCCGATGAGAAACCAAAATATGTAAAAATGTTACATTATCACAGTGTTAGTAAACAGAGACAAAAATCAAAATTTAATAAAAAGAGCCAGCTTCGAGTTTTTGAGCTAAAATAGTTTATTTCCAGTTCCTTATTAGTTTTTAACAATAAAATCCCAAATTTTCCGATGAGAAACCAAAATATGTAAAAATGTAACATTATCACAGTGATAGTAAACAGAGGCAAAAATCAAAATTTAATAAAAAGAGCCAGCTTCGAGTTTTTAAGCTTAAATAGTTTAGTTTCAGTTCCTTATCATTTTTTAACAATGAAATCCAAAATTTTCCGATGAGAAACCAAAATATGTAAAAATGTAACATTATCACAGTGATAGTAAACAGAGACAAAAATCAAAATTTAATAAAAAGAGCCAGCTTCGA
This sequence comes from Caenorhabditis doughertyi, assembly GCA_963572265.1. NCBI lineage: Eukaryota > Metazoa > Nematoda > Chromadorea > Rhabditida > Rhabditidae > Caenorhabditis > Caenorhabditis doughertyi. The sequence goes on from OY751555.1 coordinate 17,794,525, forward strand.
GTTTTTAAGCTTAAATAGTTTAGTTTCAGTTCCTTATCAGTTTTTAACAATAAAATCCTAAATTTTCCGATGAGAAACCAAAATATGTAAAAATGTTACATTATCACAGTGATAGTAAACAGAGACAAAAATCAAAATTTAATAAAAAGAGCCAGCTTCGAGTTTTTGAGCTAAAATAGTTTATTTCCAGTTCCTTATTAGTTTTTAACAAAAAAATCCCAAATTTTCCGATGAGAAACCAAAATATGTAAAAATGTAACATTATCACAGTGATAGTAAACAGAGACAAAAATCAAAATTTAATAAAAAGAGCCAGCTTCGAGTTTTTAAGCTTAAATAGTTTAGTTTCAGTTCCTTATCATTTTTTAACAATAAAATCCAAAATTTTCCGATGAGAAACCGAAATATGTAAAAATGTTACATTATCACAGCGATAGTAAACAGAGACAAAAATCAAAATTTAATAAAAAGAGCCAGCTTCGAGTTTTTGAGCTAAAATAGTTTATTTCCAGTTCCTTATTAGTTTTTAACAATAAAATCCCAAATTTTCCGATGAGAAACCAAAATATGTAAAAATGTAACATTATCACAGTGATAGTAAACAGAGGCAAAAATCAAAATTTAATAAAAAGAGCCAGCTTCGAGTTTTTAAGCTTGAATAGTTTAGTTTCAGTTCCTTATCATTTTTTAACAATAAAATCCAAAATTTTCCGATGAGAAACCAAAATATGTAAAAATGTTACATTATCACAGTGATAGTAAACAGAGACAAAAATCAAAATTTAATAAAAGAGCCAGCTTCGAGTTTTTAAGCTAAAATAGTTTAGTTTCAGTTCCTTATCAGTTTTTAACAATAAAATCCTAAATTTTCCGATGAGAAACCAAAATATGTAAAAATGTAACATTATCACAGTGATAGTAAACATAGACAAAAATCAAAATTTAATAAAAGAGCCAGCTTCGAGTTTTTAAGCTTAAATAGTTTAGTTTCAGTTCCTTATCAGTTTTTAACAATAAAATCCTAAATTTTCCGATGAGAAACCAAAATATGTAAAAATGTTACATTATCACAGTGATAGTAAACAGAGGCAAAAATCAAAATTTAATAAAAAGAGCCAGCTTCGAGTTTTTGAGCTAAAATAGTTTAGTTTCAGTTCCTTATGATTTTTTAACAATAAAATCCAAAATTTTCCGATGAGAAACCAAAATATGTAAAAATGTTACATTATCACAGTGATAGTAAACAGAGACAAAAATCAAAATTTAATAAAAGAGCCAGCTTCGAGTTTTTAAGCTAAAATAGTTTAGTTTCAGTTCCTTATGATTTTTTAACAATAAAATCCAAAATTTTCCGATGAGAAACCAAAATATGTGAAAATGTTACATTATCACAGTGATAGTAAACAGAGACAAAAATCAAAATTTAATAAAAAGAGCCAGCTTCGAGTTTTTGAGCTAAAATAGTTTAGTTTCAGTTCCTTATGATTTTTTAACAATAAAATCCAAAATTTTCCGATGAGAAACCAAAATATGTAAAAATGTAACATTATCACAGTGATAGTAAACAGAGGCAAAAATCAAAATTTAATAAAAAGAGCCAGCTTCGAGTTTTTAAGCTAAAATAGTTTAGTTTCAGTTCCTTATGATTTTTTAACAATAAAATCCAAAATTTTCCGATGAGAAACCAAAATATGTAAAAATGTAACATTATCACAGCGATAGTAAACAGAGACAAAAATCAAAATTTAATAAAAAGAGCCAGCTTCGAGTTTTTGAGCTAAAATAGTTTAGTTTCAGTTCCTTATGATTTTTTAACAATAAAATCCCAAATTTTCCGATGAGAAACCAAAATATGTAAAAATGTAACATTATCACAGTGATAGTAAACAGAGACAAAAATCAAAATTTAATAAAAAGAGCCAGCTTCGAGTTTTTAAGCTTAAATAGTTTAGTTTCAGTTCCTTATCATTTTTTAACAATAAAATCCAAAATTTTCCGATGAGAAACCAAAATATGTAAAAATGTTACATTATCACAGTGATAGTAAACAGAGGCAAAAATCAAAATTTAATAAAAAGAGCCAGCTTCGAGTTTTTAAGCTTAAATAGTTTAGTTTCAGTTCCTTATCATTTTTTAACAATAAAATCCAAAATTTTCCGATGAGAAACCAAAATATGTAAAAATGTAACATTATCACAGTGATAGTAAACAGAGACAAAAATCAAAATTTAATAAAAAGAGCCAGCTTCGAGTTTTCAAGCTTAAATAGTTTAGTTTCAGTTCCTTATCAGTTTTTAACAATAAAATCCTAAATTTTCCGATGAGAAACCAAAATATGTAAAAAAGTTACATTATCACAGTGATAGTAAACAGAGGCAAGAATCAAAATTTAATAAAAAGAGCCAGCTTCGAGTTTTTGAGCTAAAATAGTTTAGTTTCAGTTCCTTATGATTTTTTAACAATAAAATCCAAAATTTTCCGATGAGAAACCAAAATATGTAAAAATGTTACATTATCACAGTGATAGTAAACAGAGACAAAAATCAAAATTTAATAAAAAGAGCCAGCTTCGAGTTTTTAAGCTTAAATAGTTTAGTTTCAGTTCCTTATCAGTTTTTAACAATAAAATCCTAAATTTTCCGATGAGAAACCAAAATATGTAAAAATGTAACATTATCACAGTGATAGTAAACAGAGACAAAAATCAAAATTTAATAAAAAGAGCCAGCTTCGAGTTTTTAAGCTTAAATAGTTTAGTTTCAGTTCCTTATCAGTTTTTAACAATAAAATCCTAAATTTTCCGATGAGAAACCAAAATATGTAAAAATGTAACATTATCACAGTGATACTGAACAGAGGCGAATATCAAAATTTAATAAAAAGAGCCAGCTTCGAGTTTTTGAGCTAAAATAGTTTATTTCCAGTTCCTTATTAGTTTTTTAACAATAAAATCCTAAATTTTCCGATGAGAAACCAAAATATGTAAAAATGTAACATTATCACAGTGATAGTAAACAGAGACAAAAATCAAAATTTAATAAAAAGAGCCAGCTTTGAGTTTTTGAGCTAAAATAGTTTATTTCCAGTTCCTTATTAGTTTTTAACAATAAAATCCCAAATTTTCCGATGAGAAACCAAAATATGTAAAAATGTAACATTATCACAGTGATAGTAAACAGAGACAAAAATCAAAATTTAATAAAAAGAGCCAGCTTCGAGTTTTTAAGCTTAAATAGTTTAGTTTCAGTTCCTTATCATTTTTTAACAATAAAATCCAAAATTTTCCGATGAGAAACCAAAATATGTAAAAATGTTACATTATCACAGTGATAGTAAACAGAGACAAAAATCAAAATTTAATAAAAGAGGCCAGCTTCGAGTTTTTAAGCTAAAATAGTTTAGTTTCAGTTCCTTATCAGTTTTTAACAATAAAATCCCAAATTTTCCGATGAGAAACCAAAATATGTAAAAATGTTACATTATCACAGTGATACTGAACAGAGGCAAAAATCAAAATTTAATAAAAAGAGCCAGCTTCGAGTTTTTGAGCTAAAATAGTTCAATTTCCGTTCCTTACTAGTTTTTAACAATAAAATCCCAAATTTTCCGATGAGAAACCAAAATATGTAAAAATGTAACATTATCACAGTGATAGTAAACAGAGACAAAAATCAAAATTTAATAAAAAGAGCCAGCTTCGAGTTTTTAAGCTTAAATAGTTTAGTTTCAGTTCCTTATCATTTTTTTAACAATAAAATCCAAAATTTTCCGATGAGAAACCAAAATATGTAAAAATGTTACATTATCACAGTGATAGTAAACAGAGACAAAAATCAAAATTTAATAAAAGAGCCAGCTTCGAGTTTTTAAGCTAAAATAGTTTAGTTTCAGTTCCTTATCAGTTTTTAACAATAAAATCCCAAATTTTCCGATGAGAAACCAAAATATGTAAAAATGTTACATTATCACAGTGATAGTAAACAGAGACAAAAATCAAAATTTAATAAAAAGAGCCAGCTTCGAGTTTTTGAGCTAAAATAGTTTAGTTTCAGTTCCTTATCAGTTTTTAACAATAAAATCCCAAATTTTCCGATGAGAAACCAAAATATGTAAAAATGTTACATTATCACAGTGATACTGAACAGAGGCAAAAATCAAAATTTAATAAAAAGAGCCAGCTTCGAGTTTTTGAGCTAAAATAGTTCAATTTCCGTTCCTTATTAGTTTTTAACAATAAAATCCCAAATTTTCCGATGAGAAACCGAAATATGTAAAAATGTAACATTATCACAGTGATAGTAAACAGAGACAAAAATCAAAATTTTATAAAAAGAGCCAGCTTCGAGTTTTTGGGCTAAAATAGTTTATTTTCAGTTCCTTATCAGTTTTTAACAATAAAATCCTAAATTTTCCGATGAGAAACCAAAATATGTAAAAATGTTACATTATCACAGTGATAGTAAACAGAGGCAAGAATCAAAATTTAATAAAAAGAGCCAGCTTCGAGTTTTTAAGCTAAAATAGTTTATTTCCAGTTCCTTATTAGTTTTTAACAATAATATCCCAAATTTTCCGATGAGAAAACCAAAATATGTAAAAATGTAACATTATCACAGTGATAGTAAACAGAGACAAAAATCAAAATTTAATAAAAAGAGCCAGCTTCGAGTTTTTAAGCTTAAATAGTTTAGTTTCAGTTCCTTATGATTTTTTAACAATAAAATCCAAAATTTTCCGATGAGAAACCAAAATATGTAAAAATGTTACATTATCACAGTGATAGTAAACAGAGACAAAAATCAAAATTTAATAAAAGAGCCAGCTTCGAGTTTTTTAAGCTAAAATAGTTTAGTTTCAGTTCCTTATCAGTTTTTAACAATAAAATCCCAAATTTTCCGATGAGAAACCAAAATATGTAAAAATGTTACATTATCACAGTGATACTGAACAGAGGCAAAAATCAAAATTTAATAAAAAGAGCCAGCTTCGAGTTTTTGAGCTGAAATAGTTCAATTTCCGTTCCTTATTAGTTTTTAACAATAAAATCCCAAATTTTCCGATGAGAAACCAAAATATGTAAAAATGTTACATTATCACAGTGATAGTAAACAGAGACAAAAATCAAAATTTAATAAAAGAGCCAGCTTCGAGTTTTTGAGCTGAAATAGTTCAATTTCCGTTCCTTATTAGTTTTTAACAATAAAATCCCAAATTTTCCGATGAGAAACCAAAATATGTAAAAATGTTACATTATCACAGTGATAGTAAACAGAGACAAAAATCAAAATTTAATAAAAGAGCCAGCTTCGAGTTTTTAAGCTGAAATAGTTTAGTTTCAGTTCCTTATCAGTTTTTAACAATAAAATCCCAAATTTTCCGATGAGAAACCAAAATATGTAAAAATGTTACATTATCACAGTGATAGTAAACAGAGACAAAAATCAAAATTTAATAAAAAGAGCCAGCTTCGAGTTTTTGAGCTGAAATAGTTCAATTTCCGTTCCTTATTAGTTTTTAACAATAAAATCCCAAATTTTCCGATGAGAAACCAAAATATGTAAAAATGTTACATTATCACAGTGATAGTAAACAGAGACAAAAATCAAAATTTAATAAAAAGAGCCAGCTTCGAGTTTTTGAGCTAAAATAGTTCAATTTCCGTTCCTTATTAGTTTTTAACAATAAAATCCCAAATTTTCCGATGAGAAACCAAAATATGTAAAAATGTTACATTATCACAGTGATAGTAAACAGAGACAAAAATCAAAATTTAATAAAAGAGCCAGCTTCGAGTTTTTAAGCTGAAATAGTTTAGTTTCAGTTCCTTATCAGTTTTTAACAATAAAATCCCAAATTTTCCGATGAGAAACCAAAATATGTAAAAATGTTACATTATCACAGTGATAGTAAACAGAGACAAAAATCAAAATTTAATAAAAAGAGCCAGCTTCGAGTTTTTGAGCTAAAATAGTTTAGTTTCAGTTCCTTATCAGTTTTTAACAATAAAATCCCAAATTTTCCGATGAGAAACCAAAATATGTAAAAATGTTACATTATCACAGTGATAGTAAACAGAGGCAAGAATCAAAATTTTATAAAAAGAGCCAGCTTCGAGTTTTTGAGCTAAAATAGTTCAATTTCCGTTCCTTATTAGTTTTTAACAATAAAATCCCAAATTTTCCGATGAGAAACCGAAATATGTAAAAATGTAACATTATCACAGTGATAGTAAACAGAGACAAAAATCAAAATTTTATAAAAAGAGCCAGCTTCGAGTTTTTGGGCTAAAATAGTTTATTTTCAGTTCCTTATCAGTTTTTAACAATAAAATCCCAAATTTTCCGATGAGAAACCGAAATATGTAAAAATGTTACATTATCACAGTGATAGTAAACAGAGACAAAAATCAAAATTTAATAAAAAGAGCCAGCTTCGAGTTTTTGAGCTAAAATAGTTTAGTTTCAGTTCCTTATCAGTTTTTAACAATGAAATCCAAAATTTTCCGATGAGAAACCAAAATATGTAAAAATGTTACATTATCACAGTGATACTGAACAGAGGCAAAAATCAAAATTTAATAAAAAGAGCCAGCTTCGAGTTTTTGAGCTAAAATAGTTCAATTTCCGTTCCTTATTAGTTTTTAACAATAAAATCCCAAATTTTCCGATGAGAAACCGAAATATGTAAAAATGTAACATTATCACAGTGATAGTAAACAGAGACAAAAATCAAAATTTTATAAAAAGAGCCAGCTTCGAGTTTTTGGGCTAAAATAGTTTATTTTCAGTTCCTTATCAGTTTTTAACAATAAAATCCCAAATTTTCCGATGAGAAACCGAAATATGTAAAAATGTAACATTATCACAGTGATAGTAAACAGAGGCAAAAATCAAAATTCAATAAAAAGAGCCAGCTTCGAGTTTTTAAGCTTAAATAGTTTAGTTTCAGTTCCTTATCAGTTTTTAACAATAAAATCCTAAATTTTCCGATGAGAAACCAAAATATGTAAAAATGTTACATTATCACAGTGATAGTAAACAGAGGCAAGAATCAAAATTTAATAAAAAGAGCCAGCTTCGAGTTTTTAAGCTAAAATAGTTTATTTCCAGTTCCTTATTAGTTTTTAACAATAAAATCCCAAATTTTCCGATGAGAAACCAAAATATGTAAAAATGTAACATTATCACAGTGATAGTAAACAGAGACAAAAATCAAAATTTAATAAAAAGAGCCAGCTTCGAGTTTTTAAGCTTAAATAGTTTAGTTTCAGTTCCTTATGATTTTTTAACAATAAAATCCAAAATTTTCCGATGAGAAACCAAAATATGTAAAAATGTTACATTATCACAGTGATAGTAAACAGAGACAAAAATCAAAATTTAATAAAAAGAGCCAGCTTCGAGTTTTTAAGCTTAAATAGTTTAGTTTCAGTTCCTTATCAGTTTTTAACAATAAAATCCTAAATTTTCCGATGAGAAACCAAAATATGTAAAAATGTTACATTATCACAGTGATAGTAAACAGAGGCAAGAATCAAAATTTAATAAAAAGAGCCAGCTTTGAGTTTTTGAGCTAAAATAGTTTATTTTCAGTTCCTTATTAGTTTTTAACAATAAAATCCCAAATTTTCCGATGAGAAACCAAAATATGTAAAAATGTTACATTATCACAGTGATAGTAAACAGAGACAAAAATCAAAATTTAATAAAAAGAGCCAGCTTCGAGTTTTTAAGCTTAAATAGTTTAGTTTCAGTTCCTTATCAGTTTTTAACAATAAAATCCCAAATTTTCCGATGAGAAACCAAAATATGTAAAAATGTTACATTATCACAGTGATACTGAACAGAGGCAAAAATCAAAATTTAATAAAAAGAGCCAGCTTCGAGTTTTTGAGCTAAAATAGTTCAATTTCCGTTCCTTATTAGTTTTTAACAATAAAATCCCAAATTTTCCGATGAGAAACCGAAATATGTAAAAATGTAACATTATCACAGTGATAGTAAACAGAGACAAAAATCAAAATTTAATAAAAAGAGCCAGCTTCGAGTTTTTAAGCTTAAATAGTTTAGTTTCAGTTCCTTATCAGTTTTTAACAATAAAATCCCAAATTTTCCGATGAGAAACCAAAATATGTAAAAATGTTACATTATCACAGTGATAGTAAACAGAGGCAAGAATCAAAATTTAATAAAAAGAGCCAGCTTTGAGTTTTTGAGCTAAAATAGTTTATTTCCAGTTCCTTATTAGTTTTTAACAATAAAATCCCAAATTTTCCGATGAGAAACCAAAATATGTAAAAATGTTACATTATCACAGTGATAGTAAACAGAGACAAAAATCAAAATTTAATAAAAAGAGCCAGCTTCGAGTTTTTAAGCTTAAATAGTTTAGTTTCAGTTCCTTATTAGTTTTTAACAATAAAATCCCAAATTTTCCGATGAGAAACCAAAATATGTAAAAATGTTACATTATCACAGTGATAGTAAACAGAGGCAAGAATCAAAATTTAATAAAAAGAGCCAGCTTTGAGTTTTTGAGCTAAAATAGTTTATTTCCAGTTCCTTATTAGTTTTTAACAATAAAATCCCAAATTTTCCGATGAGAAACCAAAATATGTAAAAATGTTACATTATCACAGTGATAGTAAACAGAGACAAAAATCAAAATTTAATAAAAAGAGCCAGCTTCGAGTTTTTGAGCTAAAATAGTTTAGTTTCAGTTCCTTATCAGTTTTTAACAATAAAATCCCAAATTTTCCGATGAGAAACCAAAATATGTAAAAATGTTACATTATCACAGTGATACTGAACAGAGGCAAAAATCAAAATTTAATAAAAAGAGCCAGCTTCGAGTTTTTGAGCTAAAATAGTTTATTTTCAGTTCCTTATCAGTTTTTAACAATAAAATCCCAAATTTTCCGATGAGAAACCGAAATATGTAAAAATGTAACATTATCACAGTGATAGTAAACAGAGACAAAAATCAAAATTTTATAAAAAGAGCCAGCTTCGAGTTTTTGGGCTAAAATAGTTTATTTTCAGTTCCTTATCAGTTTTTAACAATAAAATCCCAAATTTTCCGATGAGAAACCGAAATATGTAAAAATGTAACATTATCACAGTGATAGTAAACAGAGACAAAAATCAAAATTTTATAAAAAGAGCCAGCTTCGAGTTTTTGGGCTAAAATAGTTTATTTTCAGTTCCTTATCAGTTTTTAACAATAAAATCCCAAATTTTCCGATGAGAAACCGAAATATGTAAAAATGTAACATTATCACAGTGATAGTAAACAGAGGCAAAAATCAAAATTCAATAAAAAGAGCCAGCTTCGAGTTTTTAAGCTTAAATAGTTTAGTTTCAGTTCCTTATCAGTTTTTAACAATAAAATCCTAAATTTTCCGATGAGAAACCAAAATATGTAAAAATGTTACATTATCACAGTGATAGTAAACAGAGGCAAGAATCAAAATTTAATAAAAAGAGCCAGCTTCGAGTTTTTAAGCTAAAATAGTTTATTTCCAGTTCCTTATTAGTTTTTAACAATAAAATCCCAAATTTTCCGATGAGAAACCAAAATATGTAAAAATGTAACATTATCACAGTGATAGTAAACAGAGACAAAAATCAAAATTTAATAAAAAGAGCCAGCTTCGAGTTTTTAAGCTTAAATAGTTTAGTTTCAGTTCCTTATGATTTTTTAACAATAAAATCCAAAATTTTCCGATGAGAAACCAAAATATGTAAAAATGTTACATTATCACAGTGATAGTAAACAGAGACAAAAATCAAAATTTAATAAAAAGAGCCAGCTTCGAGTTTTTAAGCTTAAATAGTTTAGTTTCAGTTCCTTATCAGTTTTTAACAATAAAATCCTAAATTTTCCGATGAGAAACCAAAATATGTAAAAATGTTACATTATCACAGTGATAGTAAACAGAGGCAAGAATCAAAATTTAATAAAAAGAGCCAGCTTTGAGTTTTTGAGCTAAAATAGTTTATTTTCAGTTCCTTATTAGTTTTTAACAATAAAATCCCAAATTTTCCGATGAGAAACCAAAATATGTAAAAATGTTACATTATCACAGTGATAGTAAACAGAGACAAAAATCAAAATTTAATAAAAAGAGCCAGCTTCGAGTTTTTAAGCTTAAATAGTTTAGTTTCAGTTCCTTATCAGTTTTTAACAATAAAATCCCAAATTTTCCGATGAGAAACCAAAATATGTAAAAATGTTACATTATCACAGTGATAGTAAACAGAGACAAAAATCAAAATTTAATAAAAAGAGCCAGCTTCGAGTTTTTGAGCTAAAATAGTTTAGTTTCAGTTCCTTATCAGTTTTTAACAATAAAATCCCAAATTTTCCGATGAGAAACCAAAATATGTAAAAATGTTACATTATCACAGTGATACTGAACAGAGGCAAAAATCAAAATTTAATAAAAAGAGCCAGCTTCGAGTTTTTGAGCTAAAATAGTTCAATTTCCGTTCCTTATTAGTTTTTAACAATAAAATCCCAAATTTTCCGATGAGAAACCGAAATATGTAAAAATGTAACATTATCACAGTGATAGTAAACAGAGACAAAAATCAAAATTTAATAAAAAGAGCCAGCTTCGAGTTTTTAAGCTTAAATAGTTTAGTTTCAGTTCCTTATCAGTTTTTAACAATAAAATCCCAAATTTTCCGATGAGAAACCAAAATATGTAAAAATGTTACATTATCACAGTGATAGTAAACAGAGGCAAGAATCAAAATTTAATAAAAAGAGCCAGCTTTGAGTTTTTGAGCTAAAATAGTTTATTTCCAGTTCCTTATTAGTTTTTAACAATAAAATCCCAAATTTTCCGATGAGAAACCAAAATATGTAAAAATGTTACATTATCACAGTGATAGTAAACAGAGACAAAAATCAAAATTTAATAAAAAGAGCCAGCTTCGAGTTTTTAAGCTTAAATAGTTTAGTTTCAGTTCCTTATTAGTTTTTAACAATAAAATCCCAAATTTTCCGATGAGAAACCAAAATATGTAAAAATGTTACATTATCACAGTGATAGTAAACAGAGGCAAGAATCAAAATTTAATAAAAAGAGCCAGCTTTGAGTTTTTGAGCTAAAATAGTTTATTTCCAGTTCCTTATTAGTTTTTAACAATAAAATCCCAAATTTTCCGATGAGAAACCAAAATATGTAAAAATGTAACATTATCACAGTGATAGTAAACAGAGACAAAAATCAAAATTTAATAAAAAGAGCCAGCTTCGAGTTTTTAAGCTTAAATAGTTTAGTTTCAGTTCCTTATCATTTTTTAACAATAAAATCCAAAATTTTCCGATGAGAAACCAAAATATGTAAAAATGTTACATTATCACAGTGATAGTAAACAGAGACAAAAATCAAAATTTAATAAAAAGAGCCAGCTTCGAGTTTTTAAGCTTAAATAGTTTAGTTTCAGTTCCTTATCAGTTTTTAACAATAAAATCCCAAATTTTCCGATGAGAAACCAAAATATGTAAAAATGTTACATTATCACAGTGATAGTAAACAGAGACAAAAATCAAAATTTAATAAAAAGAGCCAGCTTCGAGTTTTTAAGCTTAAATAGTTTAGTTTCAGTTCCTTATCAGTTTTTAACAATAAAATCCCAAATTTTCCGATGAGAAACCAAAATATGTAAAAATGTTACATTATCACAGTGATACTGAACAGAGGCAAAAATCAAAATTTAATAAAAAGAGCCAGCTTCGAGTTTTTGAGCTAAAATAGTTCAATTTCCGTTCCTTATTAGTTTTTAACAATAAAATCCCAAATTTTCCGATGAGAAACCGAAATATGTAAAAATGTAACATTATCACAGTGATAGTAAACAGAGACAAAAATCAAAATTTAATAAAAAGAGCCAGCTTCGAGTTTTTAAGCTTAAATAGTTTAGTTTCAGTTCCTTATCAGTTTTTAACAATAAAATCCCAAATTTTCCGATGAGAAACCAAAATATGTAAAAATGTTACATTATCACAGTGATAGTAAACAGAGACAAAAATCAAAATTTAATAAAAAGAGCCAGCTTCGAGTTTTTGAGCTAAAATAGTTTAGTTTCAGTTCCTTATCAGTTTTTAACAATAAAATCCCAAATTTTCCGATGAGAAACCAAAATATGTAAAAATGTTACATTATCACAGTGATACTGAACAGAGGCAAAAATCAAAATTTAATAAAAAGAGCCAGCTTCGAGTTTTTGAGCTAAAATAGTTTAATTTCCGTTCCTTATTAGTTTTTAACAATAAAATCCCAAATTTTCCGATGAGAAACCGAAATATGTAAAAATGTAACATTATCACAGTGATAGTAAACAGAGACAAAAATCAAAATTTAATAAAAAGAGCCAGCTTCGAGTTTTTAAGCTTAAATAGTTTAGTTTCAGTTCCTTATCAGTTTTTAACAATAAAATCCCAAATTTTCCGATGAGAAACCAAAATATGTAAAAATGTTACATTATCACAGTGATAGTAAACAGAGACAAAAATCAAAATTTAATAAAAAGAGCCAGCTTCGAGTTTTTAAGCTTAAATAGTTTAGTTTCAGTTCCTTATCAGTTTTTAACAATAAAATCCCAAATTTTCCGATGAGAAACCAAAATATGTAAAAATGTTACATTATCACAGTGATAGTAAACAGAGACAAAAATCAAAATTTAATAAAAAGAGCCAGCTTCGAGTTTTTAAGCTTAAATAGTTTAGTTTCAGTTCCTTATCAGTTTTTAACAATAAAATCCCAAATTTTCCGATGAGAAACCAAAATATGTAAAAATGTTACATTATCACAGTGATACTGAACAGAGGCAAAAATCAAAATTTAATAAAAAGAGCCAGCTTCGAGTTTTTGAGCTAAAATAGTTCAATTTCCGTTCCTTATTAGTTTTTAACAATAAAATCCCAAATTTTCCGATGAGAAACCGAAATATGTAAAAATGTAACATTATCACAGTGATAGTAAACAGAGACAAAAATCAAAATTTAATAAAAAGAGCCAGCTTCGAGTTTTTAAGCTTAAATAGTTTAGTTTCAGTTCCTTATCAGTTTTTAACAATAAAATCCCAAATTTTCCGATGAGAAACCAAAATATGTAAAAATGTTACATTATCACAGTGATAGTAAACAGAGACAAAAATCAAAATTTAATAAAAAGAGCCAGCTTCGAGTTTTTGAGCTAAAATAGTTTAGTTTCAGTTCCTTATCAGTTTTTAACAATAAAATCCCAAATTTTCCGATGAGAAACCAAAATATGTAAAAATGTTACATTATCACAGTGATACTGAACAGAGGCAAAAATCAAAATTTAATAAAAAGAGCCAGCTTCGAGTTTTTGAGCTAAAATAGTTTAATTTCCGTTCCTTATTAGTTTTTAACAATAAAATCCCAAATTTTCCGATGAGAAACCGAAATATGTAAAAATGTAACATTATCACAGTGATAGTAAACAGAGACAAAAATCAAAATTTAATAAAAAGAGCCAGCTTCGAGTTTTTAAGCTTAAATAGTTTAGTTTCAGTTCCTTATCAGTTTTTAACAATAAAATCCCAAATTTTCCGATGAGAAACCAAAATATGTAAAAATGTTACATTATCACAGTGATAGTAAACAGAGACAAAAATCAAAATTTAATAAAAAGAGCCAGCTTCGCGTTTTTAAGCTTAAATAGTTTAGTTTCAGTTCCTTATCAGTTTTTAACAATAAAATCCCAAATTTTCCGATGAGAAACCAAAATATGTAAAAATGTTACATTATCACAGTGATAGTAAACAGAGGCAAGAATCAAAATTTAATAAAAAGAGCCAGCTTCGAGTTTTTAAGCTTAAATAGTTTAGTTTCAGTTCCTTATCAGTTTTTAACAATAAAATCCCAAATTTTCCGATGAGAAACCAAAATATGTAAAAATGTTACATTATCACAGTGATACTGAACAGAGGCAAAAATCAAAATTTAATAAAAAGAGCCAGCTTCGAGTTTTTGAGCTAAAATAGTTCAATTTCCGTTCCTTATTAGTTTTTAACAATAAAATCCCAAATTTTCCGATGAGAAACCGAAATATGTAAAAATGTAACATTATCACAGTGATAGTAAACAGAGACAAAAATCAAAATTTTATAAAAAGAGCCAGCTTCGAGTTTTTGGGCTAAAATAGTTTATTTTCAGTTCCTTATCAGTTTTTAACAATAAAATCCCAAATTTTCCGATGAGAAACCGAAATATGTAAAAATGTAACATTATCACAGTGATAGTAAACAGAGGCAAAAATCAAAATTCAATAAAAAGAGCCAGCTTCGAGTTTTTAAGCTTAAATAGTTTAGTTTCAGTTCCTTATCAGTTTTTAACAATAAAATCCTAAATTTTCCGATGAGAAACCAAAATATGTAAAAATGTTACATTATCACAGTGATAGTAAACAGAGGCAAGAATCAAAATTTAATAAAAAGAGCCAGCTTCGAGTTTTTAAGCTAAAATAGTTTATTTCCAGTTCCTTATTAGTTTTTAACAATAAAATCCCAAATTTTCCGATGAGAAACCAAAATATGTAAAAATGTAACATTATCACAGTGATAGTAAACAGAGACAAAAATCAAAATTTAATAAAAAGAGCCAGCTTCGAGTTTTTAAGCTTAAATAGTTTAGTTTCAGTTCCTTATGATTTTTTAACAATAAAATCCAAAATTTTCCGATGAGAAACCAAAATATGTAAAAATGTTACATTATCACAGTGATAGTAAACAGAGACAAAAATCAAAATTTAATAAAAAGAGCCAGCTTCGAGTTTTTAAGCTTAAATAGTTTAGTTTCAGTTCCTTATCAGTTTTTAACAATAAAATCCTAAATTTTCCGATGAGAAACCAAAATATGTAAAAATGTTACATTATCACAGTGATAGTAAACAGAGGCAAGAATCAAAATTTAATAAAAAGAGCCAGCTTTGAGTTTTTGAGCTAAAATAGTTTATTTCCAGTTCCTTATTAGTTTTTAACAATAAAATCCCAAATTTTCCGATGAGAAACCAAAATATGTAAAAATGTTACATTATCACAGTGATAGTAAACAGAGACAAAAATCAAAATTTAATAAAAAGAGCCAGCTTCGAGTTTTTAAGCTTAAATAGTTTAGTTTCAGTTCCTTATCAGTTTTTAACAATAAAATCCCAAATTTTCCGATGAGAAACCAAAATATGTAAAAATGTTACATTATCACAGTGATAGTAAACAGAGACAAAAATCAAAATTTAATAAAAAGAGCCAGCTTCGAGTTTTTAAGCTTAAATAGTTTAGTTTCAGTTCCTTATCAGTTTTTAACAATAAAATCCTAAATTTTCCGATGAGAAACCAAAATATGTAAAAATGTTACATTATCACAGTGATAGTAAACAGAGGCAAGAATCAAAATTTAATAAAAAGAGCCAGCTTTGAGTTTTTGAGCTAAAATAGTTTATTTCCAGTTCCTTATTAGTTTTTAACAATAAAATCCCAAATTTTCCGATGAGAAACCAAAATATGTAAAAATGTAACATTATCACAGTGATAGTAAACAGAGACAAAAATCAAAATTTAATAAAAAGAGCCAGCTTCGAGTTTTTAAGCTTAAATAGTTTAGTTTCAGTTCCTTATCATTTTTTAACAATAAAATCCAAAATTTTCCGATGAGAAACCAAAATATGTAAAAATGTTACATTATCACAGTGATAGTAAACAGAGACAAAAATCAAAATTTAATAAAAAGAGCCAGCTTCGAGTTTTTAAGCTTAAATAGTTTAGTTTCAGTTCCTTATCAGTTTTTAACAATAAAATCCCAAATTTTCCGATGAGAAACCAAAATATGTAAAAATGTTACATTATCACAGTGATAGTAAACAGAGACAAAAATCAAAATTTAATAAAAAGAGCCAGCTTCGAGTTTTTGAGCTAAAATAGTTTAGTTTCAGTTCCTTATCAGTTTTTAACAATAAAATCCCAAATTTTCCGATGAGAAACCAAAATATGTAAAAATGTTACATTATCACAGTGATACTGAACAGAGGCAAAAATCAAAATTTAATAAAAAGAGCCAGCTTCGAGTTTTTGAGCTAAAATAGTTCAATTTCCGTTCCTTATTAGTTTTTAACAATAAAATCCCAAATTTTCCGATGAGAAACCGAAATATGTAAAAATGTAACATTATCACAGTGATAGTAAACAGAGACAAAAATCAAAATTTAATAAAAAGAGCCAGCTTCGAGTTTTTAAGCTTAAATAGTTTAGTTTCAGTTCCTTATCAGTTTTTAACAATAAAATCCCAAATTTTCCGATGAGAAACCAAAATATGTAAAAATGTTACATTATCACAGTGATAGTAAACAGAGACAAAAATCAAAATTTAATAAAAAGAGCCAGCTTCGAGTTTTTGAGCTAAAATAGTTTAGTTTCAGTTCCTTATCAGTTTTTAACAATAAAATCCCAAATTTTCCGATGAGAAACCAAAATATGTAAAAATGTTACATTATCACAGTGATACTGAACAGAGGCAAAAATCAAAATTTAATAAAAAGAGCCAGCTTCGAGTTTTTGAGCTAAAATAGTTTAATTTCCGTTCCTTATTAGTTTTTAACAATAAAATCCCAAATTTTCCGATGAGAAACCGAAATATGTAAAAATGTAACATTATCACAGTGATAGTAAACAGAGACAAAAATCAAAATTTAATAAAAAGAGCCAGCTTCGAGTTTTTAAGCTTAAATAGTTTAGTTTCAGTTCCTTATCAGTTTTTAACAATAAAATCCCAAATTTTCCGATGAGAAACCAAAATATGTAAAAATGTTACATTATCACAGTGATAGTAAACAGAGACAAAAATCAAAATTTAATAAAAAGAGCCAGCTTCGCGTTTTTAAGCTAAAATAGTTTTATTTCAGTTTCTTATGGTTTTTTAACAATAAAATCCAAAATTTTCCGATGAGAAACCAAAATATGTAAAAATGTTACATTATCACAGTGATAGTAAACAGAGACAAAAATCAAAATTTAATAAAAAGAGCCAGCTCCGAGTTTTTAAGCTAAAATAGTTTTATCTCAGTTCCTTATGGTTTTTTAACAATAAAATCCAAAATTTTCCGATGAGAAACCAAAATATGTAAAAATGTAACATTATCACAGTGATAGTAAACAGAGACAAAAATCAAAATTTTATAAAAAGAGCCAGCTTCGAGTTTTTGAGCTAAAATAGTTTATTTTCAGTTCCTTATCAGTTTTTAACAATAAAATCCCAAATTTTCCGATGAGAAACCAAAATATGTAAAAATGTTACATTATCACAGTGATAGTAAACAGAGACAAAAATCAAAATTTAATAAAAAGAGCCAGCTTCGAGTTTTTAAGCTAAAACAGTTTATTTTCCGTTCCTTATCATTTTTGAACAATAAAATCCCAAATTTTCCGATGAGAAAACAAAATATGTAAAAATGTAACATTATCACAGTGATAGTAAACAGAGACAAAAATCAAAATTTAATAAAAAGAGCCAGCTTCGAGTTTTTAAGCTTAAATAGTTTAGTTTCAGTTCCTTATCAGTTTTTAACAATAAAATCCCAAATTTTCCGATGAGAAACCAAAATATGTAAAAATGTTAAATTATCACAGTGATAGTAAACAGAGACAAAAATCAAAATTTAATAAAAAGAGCCAGCTTCGAGTTTTTAAGCTTAAATAGTTTAGTTTCAGTTCCTTATCAGTTTTTAACAATAAAATCCCAAATTTTCCGATGAGAAACCAAAATATGTAAAAATGTTACATTATCACAGTGATAGTAAACAGAGACAAAAATCAAAATTTAATAAAAAGAGCCAGCTTCGAGTTTTTAAGCTTAAATAGTTTAGTTTCAGTTCCTTATCAGTTTTTAACAATAAAATCCCAAATTTTCCGATGAGAAACCAAAATATGTAAAAATGTTACATTATCACAGTGATAGTAAACAGAGACAAAAATCAAAATTTAATAAAAAGAGCCAGCTTCGAGTTTTTAAGCTTAAATAGTTTAGTTTCAGTTTCTTATCATTTTTTAACAATAAAATCCAAAATTTTCCGATGAGAAACCAAAATATGTAAAAATGTTACATTATCACAGTGATAGTAAACAGAGACAAAAATCAAAATTTAATAAAAAGAGCCAGCTTCGAGTTTTTAAGCTTAAATAGTTTAGTTTCAGTTCCTTATCAGTTTTTAACAATAAAATCCCAAATTTTCCGATGAGAAACCAAAATATGTAAAAATGTTACATTATCACAGTGATAGTAAACAGAGACAAAAATCAAAATTTAATAAAAAGAGCCAGCTTCGAGTTTTTAAGCTTAAATAGTTTAGTTTCAGTTCCTTATCAGTTTTTAACAATAAAATCCCAAATTTTCCGATGAGAAACCAAAATATGTAAAAATGTTACATTATCACAGTGATAGTAAACAGAGACAAAAATCAAAATTTAATAAAAAGAGCCAGCTTCGAGTTTTTAAGCTTAAATAGTTTAGTTTCAGTTTCTTATCATTTTTTAACAATAAAATCCAAAATTTTCCGATGAGAAACCGAAATATGTAAAAATGTTACATTATCACAGTGATAGTAAACAGAGACAAAAATCAAAATTTAATAAAAAGAGCCAGCTTCGAGTTTTTAAGCTTAAATAGTTTAGTTTCAGTTCCTTATCAGTTTTTAACAATAAAATCCCAAATTTTCCGATGAGAAACCAAAATATGTAAAAATGTTACATTATCACAGTGATAGTAAACAGAGACAAAAATCAAAATTTAATAAAAAGAGCCAGCTTCGAGTTTTTAAGCTTAAATAGTTTAGTTTCAGTTCCTTATCAGTTTTTAACAATAAAATCCCAAATTTTCCGATGAGAAACCGAAATATGTAAAAATGTTACATTATCACAGTGATAGTAAACAGAGACAAAAATCAAAATTTAATAAAAAGAGCCAGCTTCGAGTTTTTAAGCTTAAATAGTTTAGTTTCAGTTCCTTATCAGTTTTTAACAATAAAATCCCAAATTTTCCGATGAGAAACCAAAATATGTAAAAATGTTACATTATCACAGTGATAGTAAACAGAGACAAAAATCAAAATTTAATAAAAAGAGCCAGCTTCGAGTTTTTAAGCTTAAATAGTTTAGTTTCAGTTCCTTATCAGTTTTTAACAATAAAATCCCAAATTTTCCGATGAGAAACCAAAATATGTAAAAATGTTACATCATCACAGTGATAGTAAACAGAGACAAAAATCAAAATTTAATAAAAAGAGCCAGCTTCGAGTTTTTAAGCTTAAATAGTTTAGTTTCAGTTTCTTATCATTTTTTAACAATAAAATCCAAAATTTTCCGATGAGAAACCAAAATATGTAAAAATGTTACATTATCACAGTGATAGTAAACAGAGGCAAGAATCAAAATTTAATAAAAAGAGCCAGCTTCGAGTTTTTAAGCTTAAATAGTTTAGTTTCAGTTCCTTATCAGTTTTTAACAATAAAATCCCAAATTTTCCGATGAGAAACCAAAATATGTAAAAATGTTACATTATCACAGTGATAGTAAACAGAGACAAAAATCAAAATTTAATAAAAAGAGCCAGCTTCGAGTTTTTAAGCTTAAATAGTTTAGTTTCAGTTCCTTATCATTTTTTAACAATAAAATCCAAAATTTTCCGATGAGAAACCAAAATATGTAAAAATGTTACATTATCACAGTGATAGTAAACAGAGACAAAAATCAAAATTTAATAAAAAGAGCCAGCTTCGAGTTTTTAAGCTTAAATAGTTTAGTTTCAGTTTCTTATCATTTTTTAACAATAAAATCCAAAATTTTCCGATGAGAAACCAAAATATGTAAAAATGTTACATTATCACAGTGATAGTAAACAGAGGCAAGAATCAAAATTTAATAAAAAGAGCCAGCTTCGAGTTTTTAAGCTTAAATAGTTTAGTTTCAGTTCCTTATCAGTTTTTAACAATAAAATCCCAAATTTTCCGATGAGAAACCAAAATATGTAAAAATGTTACATTATCACAGTGATAGTAAACAGAGACAAAAATCAAAATTTAATAAAAAGAGCCAGCTTCGAGTTTTTAAGCTTAAATAGTTTAGTTTCAGTTCCTTATCAGTTTTTAACAATAAAATCCCAAATTTTCCGATGAGAAACCAAAATATGTAAAAATGTTACATTATCACAGTGATAGTAAACAGAGACAAAAATCAAAATTTAATAAAAAGAGCCAGCTTCGAGTTTTTAAGCTTAAATAGTTTAGTTTCAGTTCCTTATCATTTTTTAACAATAAAATCCAAAATTTTCCGATGAGAAACCAAAATATGTAAAAATGTTACATTATCACAGTGATAGTAAACAGAGACAAAAATCAAAATTTAATAAAAAGAGCCAGCTCCGAGTTTTTAAGCTAAAATAGTTTATTTTCAGTTCCTTATGGTTTTTTAACAATAAAATCCAAAATTTTCCGATGAGAAACCAAAATATGTAAAAATGTAACATTATCACAGTGATAGTAAACAGAGACAAAAATCAAAATTTTATAAAAAGAGCCAGCTTCGAGTTTTTGAGCTAAAATAGTTTATTTTCAGTTCCTTATGGTTTTTTAACGATAAAATCCAAAATTTTCCGATGAGAAACCAAAATATGTAAAAATGTAACATTATCACAGTGATACTGAACAGAGGCAAGAATCAAAATTTAATAAAAAGAGCCAGCATCGAGTTTTTGAGCTGAAATAGTTTATTTTCCGTTCCTTATGGTTTTTTAACAATAAAATCCAAAATTTTCCGATGAGAAACCAAAATATGTAAAAATGTAACATTATCACAGTGATACTGAACAGAGGCAAAAATCAAAATTTAATAAAAAGAGCCAGCTCCGAGTTTTTGAGCTAAAATAGTTTATTTTCAGTTCCTTATGGTTTTTTAACAATAAAATCCAAAATTTTCCGATGAGAAACCAAAATATGTAAAAATGTAACATTATCACATAGATAGTAAACAGAGACAAAAATCAAAATTTTATAAAAAGAGCCAGCTTCGAGTTTTTGAGCTAAAATAGTTTATTTTCAGTTCCTTATGGTTTTTTAACAATAAAATCCAAAATTTTCCGATGAGAAACCAAAATCTGTAAAAATGTAACATTATCACATAGATAGTAAACAGAGACAAAAATCAAAATTTTATAAAAAGAGCCAGCTTCGAGTTTTTGAGCTAAAATAGTTTATTTTCAGTTCCTTATGGTTTTTTAACAATAAAATCCAAAATTTTCCGATGAGAAACCAAAATATGTAAAAATGTAACATTATCACATAGATAGTAAACAGAGACAAAAATCAAAATTTAATAAAAAGAGCCAGCTCCGAGTTTTTGAGCTAAAATAGTTTATTTTCAGTTCCTTATGGTTTTTTAACAATAAAATCCAAAATTTTCCGATGAGAAACCAAAATATGTAAAAATGTAACATTATCACAGTGATACTGAACAGAGGCAAAAATCAAAATTTAATAAAAAGAGCCAGCTCCGAGTTTTTGAGCTAAAATAGTTTATTTTCCGTTCCTTATCATTTTTCAACAATAAAATCCAAAATTTTCCGATGAGAAACCAAAATATGTAAAAATGTAACATTATCACATAGATAGTAAACAGAGGCAAAAATCAAAATTTAATAAAAAGAGCCAGCTTCGAGTTTTTAAGCTAAAACAGTTTATTTTCAGTTCCTTATCATTTTTCAACAATAAAATCCAAAATTTTCCGATGAGAAACCAAAATATGTAAAAATGTAACATTATCACATAGATAGTAAAAAGAGGCAAAAATCAAAATTTAATAAAAAGAGCCAGCTTCGAGTTTTTAAGCTAAAACAGTTTATTTTCCGTTCCTTATCATTTTTCAACAATAAAATCCAAAATTTTCCGATGAGAAACCAAAATATGTAAAAAAGTAACATTATCACAGTGATACTGAACAGAGGCAAAAATCAAAATTTAATAAAAAGAGCCAGCTTCGAGTTTTTAAGCTAAAACAGTTTATTTTCCGTTCCCTATCATTTTTCAACAATAAAATCCAAAATTTTCCGATGAGAAACCAAAATATGTAAAAATGTAACATTATCACAGTGATACTGAACAGAGGCGAAAATCAAAATTTAATAAAAAGAGTCAGCATCGAGTTTTTGAGCTAAAATAGTTTATTTTCCGTTCCTTATCATTTTTCAACAAAAAAATCCAAAATTTTCCGATGAGAAACCAAAATATGTAAAAATGTAACATTATCACATAGATAGTAAACAGAGGCAAAAATCAAAATTTAATAAAAAGAGCCAGCTTCGAGTTTTTAAGCTAAAACAGTTTATTTTCAGTTCCTTATCATTTTTCAACAATAAAATCCAAAATTTTCCGATGAGAAACCAAAATATGTAAAAATGTAACATTATCACATAGATAGTAAAAAGAGGCAAAAATCAAAATTTAATAAAAAGAGCCAGCTTCGAGTTTTTAAGCTAAAACAGTTTATTTTCCGTTCCTTATCATTTTTCAACAATAAAATCCAAAATTTTCCGATGAGAAACCAAAGTATGTAAAAAAGTAACATTATCACAGTGATACTGAACAGAGGCAAAAATCAAAATTTAATAAAAAGAGCCAGCTTCGAGTTTTTAAGCTAAAACAGTTTATTTTCCGTTCCCTATCATTTTTCAACAATAAAATCCAAAATTTTCCGATGAGAAACCAAAATATGTAAAAATGTTACATTATCACAGTGATAGTAAACAGAGGCAAAAATCAAAATTTAATAAAAAGAGCCAGCTTCGAGTTTTTAAGCTTAAATAGTTTAGTTTCAGTTCCTTATCAGTTTTTAACAATAAAATCCCAAATTTTCCGAAGAGAAACCAAAATATGTAAAAATGTTACATTATCACAGTGAT
This sequence comes from Caenorhabditis doughertyi, assembly GCA_963572265.1. Classification (NCBI taxonomy): domain Eukaryota; kingdom Metazoa; phylum Nematoda; class Chromadorea; order Rhabditida; family Rhabditidae; genus Caenorhabditis; species Caenorhabditis doughertyi. Next base: position 17,817,496 of record OY751555.1, read on the forward strand.
AGTAAACAGAGACAAAAATCAAAATTTAATAAAAAGAGCCAGCTTCGAGTTTTTAAGCTTAAATAGTTTAGTTTCAGTTCCTTATCAGTTTTTAACAATAAAATCCCAAATTTTCCGATGAGAAACCGAAATATGTGAAAATGTTACATTATCACAGTGATAGTAAACAGAGACAAAAATCAAAATTTAATAAAAAGAGCCAGCTTCGAGTTTTTAAGCTTAAATAGTTTAGTTTCAGTTCCTTATCAGTTTTTAACAATAAAATCCCAAATTTTCCGATGAGAAACCAAAATATGTAAAAATGTTACATTATCACAGTGATAGTAAACAGAGACAAAAATCAAAATTTAATAAAAAGAGCCAGCTTCGAGTTTTTAAGCTTAAATAGTTTAGTTTCAGTTCCTTATCAGTTTTTAACAATAAAATCCCAAATTTTCCGATGAGAAACCAAAATATGTAAAAATGTTACATTATCACAGTGATACTGAACAGAGGCAAAAATCAAAATTTAATAAAAAGAGCCAGCTTCGAGTTTTTAAGCTAAAACAGTTTATTTTCAGTTCCTTATGGTTTTTTAACAAAAAAATCCAAAATTTTCCGATGAGAAACCAAAATATGTAAAAATGTAACATTATCACAGTGATACTGAACAGAGGCAAAAATCAAAATTTAATAAATAGAGCCAGCTTCGAGTTTTTAAGCTAAAACAGTTTATTTTCAGTTCCTTATGGTTTTTTAACAAAAAAATCCAAAATTTTCCGATGAGAAACCAAAATATGTAAAAAAGTAACATTATCACATAGATAGTAAACAGAGGCAAAAATCAAAATTTAATAAAAAGAGCCAGCTTCGAGTTTTTAAGCTAAAACAGTTTATTTTCAGTTCCTTATGGTTTTTTAACGAAAAAATCCAAAATTTTCCGATGAGAACCCAAAATATGTAAAAAAGTAACATTCTCACATAGATAGTAAAAAGAGGCAAAAATCAAAATTTAATAAAAAGAGCCAGCTTCGAGTTTTTAAGCTAAAACAGTTTATTTTCCGTTCCTTATCATTTTTCAACAATAAAATCCAAAATTTTCCGATGAGAAACCAAAATATGTAAAAAAGTAACATTCTCACATAGATAGTAAAAAGAGGCAAAAATCAAAATTTAATAAAAAGAGCCAGCTTCGAGTTTTTAAGCTAAAACAGTTTATTTTCCGTTTCTTATCATTTTTCAACAATAAAATCCAAAATTTTCCGATGAGAAACCAAAATATGTAAAAAAGTAACATTCTCACATAGATAGTAAAAAGAGGCAAAAATCAAAATTTAATAAAAAGAGCCAGCTTCGAGTTTTTAAGCTAAAACAGTTTATTTTCCGTTCCTTATCATTTTTCAACAATAAAATCCAAAATTTTCCGATGAGAAACCAAAATATGTAAAAAAGTAACATTCTCACATAGATAGTAAAAAGAGGCAAAAATCAAAATTTAATAAAAAGAGCCAGCTTCGAGTTTTTAAGCTAAAACAGTTTATTTTCCGTTCCTTATCATTTTTCAACAATAAAATCCAAAATTTTCCGATGAGAAACCAAAATATGTAAAAAAGTAACATTCTCACATAGATAGTAAAAAGAGGCAAAAATCAAAATTTAATAAAAAGAGCCAGCTTCGAGTTTTTAAGCTAAAACAGTTTATTTTCCGTTCCTTATCATTTTTCAACAATAAAATCCAAAATTTTCCGATGAGAAACCAAAATATGTAAAAATGTAACATTATCACAGTGATACTGAACAGAGGCAAAAATCAAAATTTAATAAAAAGAGCCAGCTTCGAGTTTTTAAGCTAAAACAGTTTATTTTCCGTTCCTTATCATTTTTCAACAATAAAATCCAAAATTTTCCGATGAGAAACCAAAATATGTAAAAAAGTAACATTATCACAGTGATACTGAACAGAGGCAAAAATCAAAATTTAATAAAAAGAGCCAGCTTCGAGTTTTTAAGCTAAAACAGTTTATTTTCCGTTCCTTATCATTTTTCCACAATAAAATCCAAAATTTTCCGATGAGAAACCAAAATATGTAAAAATGTAACATTATCACAGTGATACTGAACAGAGGCAAAAATCAAAATTTAATAAAAAGAGCCAGCTTCGAGTTTTTAAGCTAAAATAGTTTATTTTCCGTTCCTTATCATTTTTCAACAATAAAATCCAAAATTTTCCGATGAGAAACCAAAATATGTAAAAATGTAACATTATCACAGTGATACTGAACAGAGGCAAAAATCAAAAATTAATAAAAAGAGCCAGCTTCGAGTTTTTAAGCTAAAACAGTTCATTTTCAGTTCCTTATCATTTTTCAACAATAAAATCCAAAATTTTCCGATGAGAAACCAAAATATGTAAAAATGTAACATTATCACAGTGATACTGAACAGAGGCAAAAATCAAAATTTAATAAAAAGAGCCAGCTTCGAGTTTTTAAGCTAAAACAGTTCATTTTCAGTTCCTTATCATTTTTCAACAATAAAATCCAAAATTTTCCGATGAGAAACCAAAATATGTAAAAATGTAACATTATCACAGTGATACTGAACAGAGGCAAAAATCAAAATTTAATAAAAAGAGCCAGCTTCGAGTTTTTAAGCTAAAATAGTTTATTTTCCGTTCCTTATCATTTTTCAACAATAAAATCCAAAATTTTCCGATGAGAAACCAAAATATGTAAAAATGTAACATTATCACATAGATAGTAAACAGAGGCAAAAATCAAAAATTAATAAAAAGAGCCAGCTTCGAGTTTTTAAGCTAAAACAGTTTATTTTCCGTTCCTCATCATTTTTCAACAATAAAATCCAAAATTTTCCGATGAGAAACCAAAATATGTAAAAAAGTAACATTATCACATAGATAGTAAACAGAGGCAAAAATCAAAATTTAATAAAAAGAGCCAGCTTCGAGTTTTTAAGCTAAAACAGTTTATTTTCAGTTCCTTATCATTTTTCAACAATAAAATCGAAAATTTTCCGATGAGAAACCAAAATATGTAAAAATGTAACATTATCACATAGATAGTAAACAGAGGCAAAAATCAAAATTTAATAAAAAGAGCCAGCTTCGAGTTTTTAAGCTAAAACAGTTTATTTTCCGTTCCTTATCATTTTTCAACAATAAAATCCAAAATTTTCCGATGAGAAACCAAAATATGTAAAAAAGTAACATTCTCACATACAGGGTGGCCCAAAAGTATAGGACGCTGTTGTCGCTATCGCCCCAATCCTTTTTCTCAGAAGGTTAAGCACTTTTTCGGAAGTTAATCACTCATATAGAAGCCTCACAAAAACAATATCTTCATTCTCTTGTAGGTTTTGAGAAATCATGGAATTATCACACCGACTGTCGATTTCAGGCCTAATTTGGCATATTTTGAAACTGGATATTATCCAGACCGCTTGTTGGAATTTCAAGAAATTTTTTTTGGAGATAGCCAATTACAGGGTCTGTCTAAATCAATTATTGTCAAAACCCGAAATAAAGTGCGAACTTCCAGAAAACATCAAGTTTTGAGGCGTTGAAAGGGTGCGGCGCTAGTTGGATGTGGTCTGAAAGTGTCATTAGAATTTCACTGGCAAACACTTTTTAGAAATCAAAAACCAACAAAATTTGTTGAAAAGGGGGTTTTAATAAATTATCAGTCGTTTTTTGTTCTGTTCTGAAGAATACGATGCTCCTAGACACCACGGTATCTACCACTAAATTTCCACTATGGCTTCTTTTTCATGAGTTTGGAGCCATTTTTCACTCATATCTGCTTTCATTGAACTTCAGTGTCCATGAAATGAAAATAGAAACATAAAGGGTTATTTTTAGGTTTCATAAAAATATTTTAAGACCCTATCCGATAAATTTCAACTTGTGTTTAGGCTATGGCAACCAGCGCCGCAGTGCCTATTTGGTTTTTGCACCTTTTGAATGCTCCATGGGGAACAAAAGTTTTAATTGAGGATATATCTTCAAAAAACTAATTGACAGAGCCTATGTCACCAATTATTCTTGTTTTTCCCATATGTTTAGTACAATTTCTCGAAAATATAGCAAAATCAAAGTGTCCTATACTTTTGGGCCACCCTGTAGATAGTAAAAAGAGGCAAAAATCAAAATTTAATAAAAAGAGCCAGCTTCGAGTTTTTAAGCTAAAACAGTTTATTTTCCGTTCCTTATCATTTTTCAACAATAAAATCCAAAATTTTCCGATGAGAAACCAAAATATGTAAAAAAGTAACATTCTCACATAGATAGTAAAAAGAGGCAAAAATCAAAATTTAATAAAAAGAGCCAGCTTCGAGTTTTTAAGCTAAAACAGTTTATTTTCCGTTCCTTATCATTTTTCAACAATAAAATCCAAAATTTTCCGATGAGAAACCAAAATATGTAAAAAAGTAACATTCTCACATAGATAGTAAAAAGAGGCAAAAATCAAAATTTAATAAAAAGAGCCAGCTTCGAGTTTTTAAGCTAAAACAGTTTATTTTCCGTTCCTTATCATTTTTCAACAATAAAATCCAAAATTTTCCGATGAGAAACCAAAATATGTAAAAATGTAACATTATCACAGTGATACTGAACAGAGGCAAAAATCAAAATTTAATAAAAAGAGCCAGCTTCGAGTTTTTAAGCTAAAACAGTTTATTTTCCGTTCCTTATCATTTTTCAACAATAAAATCCAAAATTTTCCGATGAGAAACCAAAATATGTAAAAAAGTAACATTATCACAGTGATACTGAACAGAGGCAAAAATCAAAATTTAATAAAAAGAGCCAGCTTCGAGTTTTTAAGCTAAAACAGTTTATTTTCCGTTCCTTATCATTTTTCCACAATAAAATCCAAAATTTTCCGATGAGAAACCAAAATATGTAAAAATGTAACATTATCACAGTGATACTGAACAGAGGCAAAAATCAAAATTTAATAAAAAGAGCCAGCTTCGAGTTTTTAAGCTAAAATAGTTTATTTTCCGTTCCTTATCATTTTTCAACAATAAAATCCAAAATTTTCCGATGAGAAACCAAAATATGTAAAAATGTAACATTATCACAGTGATACTGAACAGAGGCAAAAATCAAAAATTAATAAAAAGAGCCAGCTTCGAGTTTTTAAGCTAAAACAGTTCATTTTCAGTTCCTTATCATTTTTCAACAATAAAATCCAAAATTTTCCGATGAGAAACCAAAATATGTAAAAATGTAACATTATCACAGTGATACTGAACAGAGGCAAAAATCAAAATTTAATAAAAAGAGCCAGCTTCGAGTTTTTAAGCTAAAACAGTTCATTTTCAGTTCCTTATCATTTTTCAACAATAAAATCCAAAATTTTCCGATGAGAAACCAAAATATGTAAAAATGTAACATTATCACAGTGATACTGAACAGAGGCAAAAATCAAAATTTAATAAAAAGAGCCAGCTTCGAGTTTTTAAGCTAAAATAGTTTATTTTCCGTTCCTTATCATTTTTCAACAATAAAATCCAAAATTTTCCGATGAGAAACCAAAATATGTAAAAATGTAACATTATCACATAGATAGTAAAAAGAGGCAAAATTCAAAATTTAATAAAAAGAGCCAGCTTCGAGTTTTTAAGCTAAAACAGTTCATTTTCAGTTCCTTATCATTTTTCAACAATAAAATCCAAAATTTTCCGATGAGAAACCAAAATATGTAAAAATGTAACATTATCACAGTGATACTGAACAGAGGCAAAAATCAAAATTTAATAAAAAGAGCCAGCTTCGAGTTTTTAAGCTAAAATAGTTTATTTTCCGTTCCTTATCATTTTTCAACAATAAAATCCAAAATTTTCCGATGAGAAACCAAAATATGTAAAAATGTAACATTATCACATAGATAGTAAACAGAGGCAAAAATCAAAAATTAATAAAAAGAGCCAGCTTCGAGTTTTTAAGCTAAAACAGTTTATTTTCCGTTCCTCATCATTTTTCAACAATAAAATCCAAAATTTTCCGATGAGAAACCAAAATATGTAAAAAAGTAACATTATCACATAGATAGTAAACAGAGGCAAAAATCAAAATTTAATAAAAAGAGCCAGCTTCGAGTTTTTAAGCTAAAACAGTTTATTTTCAGTTCCTTATCATTTTTCAACAATAAAATCCAAAATTTTCCGATGAGAAACCAAAATATGTAAAAATGTAACATTATCACATAGATAGTAAACAGAGGCAAAAATCAAAATTTAATAAAAAGAGCCAGCTTCGAGTTTTTAAGCTAAAACAGTTTATTTTCCGTTCCTTATCATTTTTCAACAATAAAATCCAAAATTTTCCGATGAGAAACCAAAATATGTAAAAAAGTAACATTATCACATAGATAGTAAACAGAGGCAAAAATCAAAATTTAATAAAAAGAGCCAGCTTCGAGTTTATAAGCTAAAACAGTTTATTTTCCGTTCCTTATCATTTTTCAACAATAAAATCCAAAATTTTCCGATGAGAAACCAAAATATGTAAAAAAGTAACATTCTCACATAGATAGTAAAAAGAGGCAAAAATCAAAATTTAATAAAAAGAGCCAGCTTCGAGTTTTTAAGCTAAAACAGTTTATTTTCCGTTCCTAATCATTTTTCAACAATAAAATCCAAAATTTTCCGATGAGAAACCAAAATATGTAAAAAAGTAACATTCTCACATAGATAGTAAAAAGAGGCAAAAATCAAAATTTAATAAAAAGAGCCAGCTTCGAGTTTTTAAGCTAAAACAGTTTATTTTCCGTTCCTTATCATTTTTCAACAATAAAATCCAAAATTTTCCGATGAGAAACCAAAATATGTAAAAATGTAACATTATCACAGTGATACTGAACAGAGGCAAAAATCAAAATTTAATAAAAAGAGCCAGCTTTGAGTTTTTAAGCTAAAACAGTTTATTTTCCGTTCCTTATCATTTTTCCACAATAAAATCCAAAATTTTCCGATGAGAAACCAAAATATGTAAAAAAGTAACATTATCACAGTGATACTGAACAGAGGCAAAAATCAAAATTTAATAAAAAGAGCCAGCTTCGAGTTTTTAAGCTAAAACAGTTTATTTTCCGTTCCTTATCATTTTTCCACAATAAAATCCAAAATTTTCCGATGAGAAACCAAAATATGTAAAAATGTAACATTATCACAGTGATACTGAACAGAGGCAAAAATCAAAATTTAATAAAAAGAGCCAGCTTTGAGTTTTTAAGCTAAAACAGTTTATTTTCCGTTCCTTATCATTTTTCCACAATAAAATCCAAAATTTTCCGATGAGAAACCAAAATATGTAAAAATGTAACATTATCACAGTGATACTGAACAGAGGCAAAAATCAAAATTTAATAAAAAGAGCCAGCTTCGAGTTTTTAAGCTAAAATAGTTTATTTTCCGTTCCTTATCTATTTTCAACAATAAAATCCAAAATTTTCCGATGAGAAACCAAAATATGTAAAAATGTAACATTATCACATAGATAGTAAACAGAGGCAAAAATCAAAAATTAATAAAAAGAGCCAGCTTCGAGTTTTTAAGCTAAAACAGTTCATTTTCAGTTCCTTATCATTTTTCAACAATAAAATCCAAAATTTTCCGATGAGAAACCAAAATATGTAAAAAAGTAACATTATCACAGTGATACTGAACAGAGGCAAAAATCAAAATTTAATAAAAAGAGCCAGCTTCGAGTTTTTAAGCTAAAACAGTTTATTTTCCGTTCCTTATCATTTTTCCACAATAAAATCCAAAATTTTCCGATGAGAAACCAAAATATGTAAAAATGTAACATTATCACAGTGATACTGAACAGAGGCAAAAATCAAAATTTAATAAAAAGAGCCAGCTTCGAGTTTTTAAGCTAAAACAGTTCATTTTCAGTTCCTTATCATTTTTCAACAATAAAATCCAAAATTTTCCGATGAGAAACCAAAATATGTAAAAATGTAACATTATCACATAGATAGTAAACAGAGGCAAAAATCAAAATTTAATAAAAAGAGCCAGCTTCGAGTTTTTAAGCTAAAACAGTTTATTTTCCGTTCCTTATCATTTTTCAACAATAAAATCCAAAATTTTCCGATGAGAAACCAAAATATGTAAAAATGTAACATTATCACAGTGATACTGAACAGAGGCAAAAATCAAAATTTAATAAAAAGAGCCAGCTTCGAGTTTTTAAGCTAAAACAGTTTATTTTCCGTTCCTTATCATTTTTCAACAATAAAATCCAAAATTTTCCGATGAGAAACCAAAATATGTAAAAAAGTAACATTATCACAGTGATACTGAACAGAGGCAAAAATCAAAATTTAATAAAAAGAGCCAGCTTCGAGTTTTTAAGCTAAAACAGTTTATTTTCCGTTCCTTATCATTTTTCCACAATAAAATCCAAAATTTTCCGATGAGAAACCAAAATATGTAAAAATGTAACATTATCACATAGATAGTAAACAGAGGCAAAAATCAAAATTTAATAAAAAGAGCCAGCTTCGAGTTTTTAAGCTAAAACAGTTTATTTTCCGTTCCTTATCATTTTTCAACAATAAAATCCAAAATTTTCCGATGAGAAACCAAAATATGTAAAAAAGTAACATTATCACAGTGATACTGAACAGAGGCAAAAATCAAAATTTAATAAAAAGAGCCAGCTTCGAGTTTTTAAGCTAAAACAGTTTATTTTCCGTTCCTTATCATTTTTCCACAATAAAATCCAAAATTTTCCGATGAGAAACCAAAATATGTAAAAAAGTAACATTATCACAGTGATACTGAACAGAGGCAAAAATCAAAATTTAATAAAAAGAGCCAGCTTCGAGTTTTTAAGCTAAAACAGTTTATTTTCCGTTCCTTATCATTTTTCCACAATAAAATCCAAAATTTTCCGATGAGAAACCAAAATATGTAAAAAAGTAACATTATCACAGTGATACTGAACAGAGGCAAAAATCAAAATTTAATAAAAAGAGCCAGCTTCGAGTTTTTAAGCTAAAACAGTTCATTTTCAGTTCCTTATCATTTTTCAACAATAAAATCCAAAATTTTCCGATGAGAAACCAAAATATGTAAAAAAGTAACATTATCACAGTGATACTGAACAGAGGCAAAAATCAAAATTTAATAAAAAGAGCCAGCTTCGAGTTTTTAAGCTAAAACAGTTTATTTTCCGTTCCTTATCATTTTTCCACAATAAAATCCAAAATTTTCCGATGAGAAACCAAAATATGTAAAAATGTAACATTATCACAGTGATACTGAACAGAGGCAAAAATCAAAATTTAATAAAAAGAGCCAGCTTCGAGTTTTTAAGCTAAAACAGTTCATTTTCAGTTCCTTATCATTTTTCAACAATAAAATCCAAAATTTTCCGATGAGAAACCAAAATATGTAAAAAAGTAACATTATCACAGTGATACTGAACAGAGGCAAAAATCAAAATTTAATAAAAAGAGCCAGCTTCGAGTTTTTAAGCTAAAACAGTTTATTTTCCGTTCCTTATCATTTTTCAACAATAAAATCCAAAATTTTCCGATGAGAAACCAAAATATGTAAAAAAGTAACATTATCACAGTGATACTGAACAGAGGCAAAAATCAAAATTTAATAAAAAGAGCCAGCTTCGAGTTTTTAAGCTAAAACAGTTTATTTTCCGTTCCTTATCATTTTTCCACAATAAAATCCAAAATTTTCCGATGAGAAACCAAAATATGTAAAAATGTAACATTATCACAGTGATACTGAACAGAGGCAAAAATCAAAATTTAATAAAAAGAGCCAGCTTCGAGTTTTTAAGCTAAAACAGTTTATTTTCCGTTCCTTATCATTTTTCCACAATAAAATCCAAAATTTTCCGATGAGAAACCAAAATATGTAAAAATGTAACATTATCACAGTGATACTGAACAGAGGCAAAAATCAAAATTTAATAAAAAGAGCCAGCTTCGAGTTTTTAAGCTAAAACAGTTCATTTTCAGTTCCTTATCATTTTTCAACAATAAAATCCAAAATTTTCCGATGAGAAACCAAAATATGTAAAAATGTAACATTATCACAGTGATACTGAACAGAGGCAAAAATCAAAATTTAATAAAAAGAGCCAGCTTCGAGTTTTTAAGCTAAAACAGTTTATTTTCCGTTCCTTATCATTTTTCAACAATAAAATCCAAAATTTTCCGGTGAGAAACCAAAATATGTAAAAATGTAACATTATCACAGTGATAGTAAACGAAGACAAAAATCAAAATTTAATAAAAAGAGCCAGCTTCGAGTTTTTCAGCTAAAACAGTTCATTTTCAGTTCCTTATCATTTTTCAACAATAAAATCCAAAATTTTCCGATGAGAAACCAAAATATGTAAAAATGTAACATTATCACAGTGATACTGAACAGAGGCAAAAATCAAAATTTAATAAAAAGAGCCAGCTTCGAGTTTTTAAGCTAAAATAGTTTATTTTCCGTTCCTTATCATTTTTCAACAATAAAATCCAAAATTTTCCGATGAGAAACTGAAATATGTAAAAATGTTACCTTATCAGAGTGATAGTAAACAGAGACAAAAATCAAAATTTAATAAAAAGAGCCAGCTTCGAGTTTTTAAGCTAATATAGTTTATTTTCAGTTCCTTTATCATTTTTTAACAATAAAATCCATAATTTTCCGATGAGAAACCGAAATATGTAAAAATGTAACATTATCACAGTGATAGTAAACGAAGACAAAAATCAAAATTTAATAAAAAGAGCCAGCTCCGAGTTTTTAAGCTAAAATAGTTTAATTTCAGTTCCTTTTCATTTTTTAATAATAAAATCCATAATTTTCCGATGAGAAACCGAAATATGTAAAAATGTTACATTATCAAAGTGATAGTAAACAGAGACAAAAATCAAAATTTAATAAAAAGAGCCAGCTCCGAGTTTTTAGGCTAAAATAGTTTAATTTCAGTTCCTTATCATTTTTTAACAATAAAATCCATAATTTTCCGATGAGAAACCGAAATATGTAAAAATGTTACATTATCAAAGTGATAGTAAACAGAGACAAAAATCAAAATTTAATAAAAAGAGCCAGCTTCGAGTTTTTAAGCTAATATAGTTTATTTTCAGTTCCTTATCATTTTTTAACAATAAAATCCAAAATTTTCCGATGAGAAACTGAAATATGTAAAAATGTTACCTTATCAAAGTGATAGTAAACAGAGACAAAAATCAAAATTTAATAAAAAGAGCCAGCTTCGAGTTTTTAAGCTAATATAGTTTATTTTCAGTTCCTTTATCATTTTTTAACAATAAAATCCATAATTTTCCGATGAGAAACCGAAATATGTAAAAATGTAACATTATCACAGTGATAGTAAACGAAGACAAAAATCAAAATTTAATAAAAAGAGCCAGCTCCGAGTTTTTAAGCTAAAATAGTTTAATTTCTCTTCCTTATCATTTTTTAACAATAAAATCCAAAATTTTCCGATGAGAAACTGAAATATGTAAAAATGTTACCTTATCAAAGTGATAGTAAACAGAGACAAAAATCAAAATTTAATAAAAAGAGCCAGCTTCGAGTTTTTAAGCTAATATAGTTTATTTTCAGTTCCTTTATCATTTTTTAACAATAAAATCCATAATTTTCCGATGAGAAACCGAAATATGTAAAAATGTTACCTTATCACAGTGATAGTAAACGAAGACAAAAATCAAAATTTAATAAAAAGAGCCAGCTCCGAGTTTTTAAGCTAAAATAGTTTAATTTCAGTTCCTTTTCATTTTTTAACAATAAAATCCATAATTTTCCGATGAGAAACCAAAATATGTAAAAATGTTACCTTATCAAAGTGATAGTAAACAGAGACAAAAATCAAAATTTAATAAAAAGAGCCAGCTCCGAGTTTTTTAGCTAAAATAGTTTAATTTCAGTTCCTTTTCATTTTTTAACAATAAAATCCATAATTTTCCGATGAGAAACCAAAATATGTAAAAATGTTACATTATCACATAGATAGTAAACAGAGACAAAAATCAAAAATTAATAAAAAGAGCCAGCTTCGAGTTTTTAAGCTAAAATAGTTTAATTTCAGTTCCTTTTCATTTTTTAACAATAAAATCCCAAATTTTCCGATGAGAAACCGAAATATGTAAAAATGTTACATTATCAAAGTGATAGTAAACAGAGACAAAAATCAAAATTTAATAAAAAGAGCCAGCTTCGAGTTTTTAAGCTAATATAGTTTATTTTCAGTTCCTTATCATTTTTTAACAATAAAATCCCAAATTTTCCGATGAGAAACCGAAATATGTAAAAATGTTACCTTATCAAAGTGATAGTAAACAGAGACAAAAATCAAAATTTAATAAAAAGAGCCAGCTTCGAGTTTTTAAGCTAAAATAGTTTAATTTCAGTTCCTTTTCATTTTTTAACAATAAAATCCATAATTTTCCGATGAGAAACCAAAATATGTAAAAATGTTACATTATCACATAGATAGTAAACAGAGGCAAAAATCAAAAATTAATAAAAAGAGCCAGCTCTGTCGAGAGACCAGCTCAGCAGAGAGGTCGGTAGACTCTGCTGGCTCTCGAACAAATATAATGTTAAATATATTTTATCGTTAACTAAGTTATCCTAAGAATACTCGTGTGTTTTAGGTGTAATTTTCCTAGTGTTTTAAAGTGTTTGTTATCTGAAATCATAGCTACAAAACAGTACACAGTTCTCAGTGACCCATTTATTGGTGAAACCGAGAAATAACAAGTAAACGTAATTATAAGCTTGTCGTGACGGCGGTGACATGAAGTGAGACGACGTCCACGGCGAAGTAGAAGTTAAACTACGAATTGTTAAGCTAATTTTATTAGAAATCGTGGGAACCATGCTATCGGGTTCCTTCACGATCGATAATTTGGGATTTTTTAGGTAAATTAATTACGGCGGAGTCATGCAAGCCGGACTCTTCGCCTTTTATGCTTATTTTATCTGGATCTTCTCACGGAGGAGAAGATCTTACAGATTTTAAGCTAAAATTATATAAAAAATTAAAAGAAAAAATATAATTAGTCGATAAAACGACGAAATCGTCGCAACATTTCGTAACGAACGAACACGACTGAATGAATGCGCGCGAAAACAGATTCGGCGCGACGCGACACGCGACGCGCGTGACGTCACTGTCAATGCGCGGCAATTCAAATTAGAGTTTTGTAAAGTTTAATAAATAACGAGCGGATAACGAAGTTAGTACGTGAGAATTAAAGTGATTTATCACACAATCTTTAAGAAGTAAAGTAACAAGAGTGTGATGAATCACTTTCGACGACAAAGTCTTTGATGATAGTCAGGACTTTGTCGACATTCCCGGGGAGAGGGGGACGACGTGAATTTGGCATCGAGGCTGTAGAAATAGTTAACGTCGGACGACTTTGAAGCCCGAGAGAGATATACTCGAGTTCGGCCCTTAGGTAACCTTTCAGCGCCCAGATCTCTTGCACTGTCTGTAGCGACTACGGTAGAGTCTGGATACACTGTCTCTTCTACAACGGAGGAGCTCTTGTTATCATTGTCCTCCCCTGGGAGTACAACTTGTTCCGGTGCGGAGAAGGTATTATCTCCGACATCTCGCAAGATCATCGGATCACTACTGTTGTGATGCTCGATGGGTATATTGTTTTGAACATTATTGGTAAGCTCTTCGCTAGACAGGCTTATGTTTACTCTTGAAAATTTAAATCCTCGAGAGTCAGAGTCTCCGTAATGTTGCCGAAAGATGAATCTCCGAGCTGCTAGTTCTTCTTGAACTACATAGTCTGCGGATGTGTACTCTTTCATCACTCGGGAGCACCCATGATTTCTCTTGAGGTATACTTTACAATATTTGAGTATATAGCAAATGATCCTGGTGAGCTTTGGTAGCGATTTGGTTTTTGCGTATGGTACGATTGAGAATCTTGGTCCAGTGTTAGCTACTAGAATCATGACGGATTTTTTAGGAGCTTCTGGAGGGGACTTCTTTTCCTTCAACGGTTTCTTTTTCTTCAGTGTTTGTGGATCAATGATCTCATCACACACCAGATCCTGAAATTCCGCTGAGCACATGACTTTGCCTTTGTCGTTGCACGGCCAGGTATCCTGGGGTTCTTTAACAAGATCTGGTCCTTCGACCCAGAATCTGTTAGACTGTAAGCTTGTAGCTGTTTGTCTATCTTTGGTCGCTAAGTCAGCCGGATTCATGTCCATGGGACAATGATGCATGGAGGTTTTAACTCCAAGTTCCAGCAATTTGGCTTGGTTGGATTCGATGGTTTCGATCCGGTTTGTGACCCAAGCTCGTTTTTTAGACTCAGACAATACCCAGTAGACGGAGCACAAACTGTCAGTGAACCACCGTACATGAGTTATTTTGATCCGTAGCTCTGCAATAAAAGCAACAGCGATATTGGATACATATTTAATGGCATAAAGCTCTAGCTTTGGGATAGTCCATTTCTCATTTCTGGAAGGCTTGATCTTATTTTTAGAAGCTAGGAGAAAGGCGGAGAAGGAGTTCCTATCCACGTTCTTGTAGACGTAAACTGCAGAAGCGTAGACGTCCTGAGATGTGTTGCAAGAACTAAGCAGTGGTATCGGACTTTCCCTAATGTCCTTCGTAAGCGGTCTTGCAACAACAATCTGCAGGTCTACGAATGTGTTACGTAGAGCCCTCGAGTTTTGGAGCAGCTCCCTGGGGATTAGGTCCTTCCAGTTCACCTCATGACTCCATATCTTCTGAATGAGCCTTTCGTATGGTACCATAAGAGGAGAGACGAGTCTCAATGGATCGCAAGTCTCAGCCAGTTTAGATGCTACCTTTTTAGGATTTTTTATATTTTTATGGGTTTGATGGTTAGTATCAACATTGGGACTTTGAGCGGGTAACGAACAAGAAGTTTTATGAACTTCTACAGAATTCTTAGAAGAAACAGATGCTGTTGGCCAGTCAGCTTGTGACATAGAACTCGGTATATTTGATTCTATGTCGGCCAAGCTTCTATGCTTTTTATTCAGAGAAAGCTTGGCTGGCTCGAAAAAACCGGACACGCTCCTTGGCTCCTTCTGGATAATTCTTCAAGATTCTGTAGTGATCCTTCTTGGGGCACCCTCCCATGTGATGTAATCCATCACAGTAACCGCACGTGAACTCACTTCTGCACACTTTGATGTTGTGTCTGCGTGCACAAATCGGGCACAGTTGTCTATCAATGATAGCATTTCGGAACTGGGCAGCCGTTAGTGGGCATCGCATTGCATTATGGGGGCCATCGCAAGCCTCGCATTCTGTCAACTCTGGGTCCTCAAATGGAAATGAGTAGGGAAAGATTGCGAGATTCACTTTACCACTTCCTGGTGCATAGTAACCTGGCAGAGTCTCATTTGTCTCTGTATCGGTGTACTCTTTTCTGTACCGAGAAGGGTCATAGGCAAGTGGCTTTGGAGTTTCAGCTGGTTGACTGATAGAACCCTTTTCAAGATTTGCTAGATTAATGGAAGCACTTGACATTGGGATCTCATTCACAACTGGTGGAGTTACGTCACCGAACAAACTATTCTCGATGGCCATAGAATCAATGTGAAGAGTAACCACATCAATAATTTCTTGCTGTGTGGCTACGCCTTTGTTCTTGGCAAGGAGAAGTGTCAGGTTACTTCTGATGTTTTCTGGTAACTTCGGAACAATGGTCGTGAGGATAGTATCATCCGAGCCAGAGATCTGGAACGCTGCCAGCTGTTTCCAAATGACCTTGAAGGCAACTAAGTTCTCTCTCATGGTCTTTGGATCAGTCTGGTGGAACTTCAGGCCTTTAAGCTTTTTGATCAATGAGCACTTGTTGTGTTCACTGCCATAAGCCAGTCGCAAGTTCTCAATAGAAGCGTCCATTCCTTCTTCTGGATCAGTAGAGTCCACAAAGCAATGTGTAGCTTTTCCATCTAGGAGTAGTTGTAGAACCAGAAGCTTGTCTGTGGGAGAGATATCTTCGTTGGTTCTTACCATAGAATTGAATCTGTGGATGAACATTTCCAAGTCACCTGTTCCATCGTAATGTGGGACAAGTTTCAGGATAGTTTCTAACTTGTGTTGAGTGTACTTCTTTTCCGTGCCCTTTCTTTGCGATGATGTATCGGAATGTATAGAATATGTCGGAATGTCAGTTGCTGCGGGCACTGAGGCCTTGCTGCATCCAACTTCAGGGATAACAGGCGCTTCTCCTGTTTCCTCTGATCCTGTTTGGTTCTCATACTTCCTGATATATTCATGCTCAGATGCAGTGGAACGGATATCGTCACTATCTCTGATGGACTGGAATGCTCCCGCTAGATTTACTGTGAGAGTATTGGAAAGATACTCCGGCAGGTTGGCAACTGTCTTCAGCAATTCTTCATTATACTTTTGATGTTGAGCCATGGTTCGTTGCATGTTATCATTGTGCAAAGCTTGTTGCTCCAATGATGCATGAACTCTACCACAGAATCTGGTAAGATTGGTAACAAGACCATCTGTCAGAATTTCTGGAGGGTTGACTGCCTGGGTACTTTCTGTAACTCTTTTATGTTCTTCAGTGCGAGAATGGATTGGTGTAGCAGGAGAGGCAGCGATAGCAGTAGATTGTCTCTGTCTAGCTTGTGGAGCCGGTGGAACTAATAATAGTCCGGTTGGTTCTTGGGCTAGTGGTGAAACAGTCTGTAATTGCTTCTGTCTTTCTCGCTTCTCCTTCTCAGCACGAATGATGTTCATTAGACGAAGTTCCTCGGCTTGACGCTCTTGGATTTCGAGTCTAATTTTGTACTTTTGAAGTTCCAATCGCAGCTTGTGAAGCTCTTCCTCTCTATTACCGTTCCGATTCTGAGCGCAGTTCATTACGCCTAGATCAGATTGGACAGAAATTGGAGCCGGAGCTGGGATGGTGACTGATTCGGAATGACTGAGAGCGGGGAACGAAAGAGATTTTTGACTATCAACTACCAGGTCTTGCTCTTGGGCACCTGAATTCTCTCGGCTGTCCGGAGAAGACTCTCGGATGATTGCCGGAGAAGACTGTTGCTCGGGAACAATGTTAGGAGCTGTAGCCTCGTCCTCAGTTGGCTCTTCAGCATTCGAACCGTTGTCATCACTGTCGATGTTGTTGACATTGGAAGGTTCAAAAGGACTGGTTTGGAAATCTCGTTCAGTGAGAAAAGCGCCTATCTTTGCGTCGATGACTAGAAGCTTGGCAATAAGCTCATCGATATTGAACTTTTGGAGATGGGCTCTCACTTTCTCGAGGAATAAATCTCTGTTTTCCAAATGGATGACAGCTGGATCGTTGAAGCGTTTCTCGAGGTATTGCTCAAAAGAGGATAGCTGTTCGACTGAATGTTTGATATCCAGTTGGGCTTGGTCAGCTTCCTGCAATTCTCGCTCGAGAACGTCTTCGGGTTGCGCAATCACCAAGTAATCCATAACTCTGGTGGCATTTCCTAGGATCTGCCATCCTTTATTAAAGCCCTTAGTGATTTGCGACTTGGTAGGCCTCGCAAACTTCTGCTCGATAAACGAGTAATGAAGGTTGTTTGGCAATGAGTCTTTGCTGGTATGCAGCGAGTCTTTCCTTGCGGAATTTCTAGCTGACCGATCTTTACTAGACTCCGAAAGCGAACGGTTGTTTCGTTGTTTCTTCATCTTGAGTTGCACAATTTGCTCGGAAGCACAAAATCCAGCTACTGAAAAAATAACTATCGGTATGTGCTTTGGATGACCTTAGTCTTTTGATGTGAAATGACTCGATGAGTCCAGATGGTACGTAACCTTTGCTTTCTGTGACTTTTATGACCCTGTCAACTTTGGGCGAATGTGACTTTTGTAACCCTGTCAACTGCGGGCGCAATTCTAGTTGTCCTTAAGCTCAATGTATCCAATTCAAGGAGCTTTTGTTTAACTTAGATAATGCTTGGGTGTATCAAATGAGCCTGATACTTATGCTGATGGCCTTCCCTCCATCCGGGATGTCGATTTCAACCGGCGACATTCTCGTCTGGACAGTGACTTTTAAACCGCCGTCACAGGCAATCGGTGGTGTAATAGATTGATCAGATCTATTACGGATGTCCAAGTTTACAGATTGAGAAGCGTTTTATATCCAAGCTATCAACGGTACGACTTGACTCTAGTTTCCGGGTGTACAGGCCGGAATCTAAACATGAGAAAGTCCTTTCATAGATATAACTAATCAGAATCCTCGCATGATCAGTACTCTACTGTATGTTTAGCTCTTTTTAGATTATTGATGCTCGTCGTAATACACGGTTATTCGATAGATTACACCGATGTGTTTATAGTAGGATGATCTTTTTTTGATAGTCAAGCCAATTGTATGTATTCATAATTTTATTTGTTTCTTTTACCAACTTGCTGGTTTGTATTTGTTATCAAAACATACAAGTGATAAAGAACCAAATGTCTCGAAGGTTTTTATGTAAAACCAGTTCGGTTGGGAACAAGTAAGACGTCGATGTATGACTCAGAGCGGGAAACGAGAGTTATACTGCAAGATTCCTTTGATTGCCCTATGCAATTAGTCTTGTTTGCTCCAACATTATGATAGTAACAGATCAACTTTGACTATTTATATTGTTGCCGACAAGGTTTGACGTGTCAGTTTACGTATCCTTGGGCAAAAGTGGTTCACGTCGTTCACGTGGAATCCCCACAATAGAGTATATCTAAGGAAATAACAGACATGAAACTTTTAGCATCAAGAGTGATCAAAGCTTCGACATATCTATGTCAATTAGTTCCTGGGCTATTTCGAAATAACATACAAAAATATCTACAGTGCTTTAACAAACGGAGATCTTATTTCAGCATTTCGGTTCGCGGCCGAAATGACTTGACACTTGCGGTTTGTTTTCTGAGAATCTTGGCCATCCCATTCTGCCATTACAATCATGACTTGTTCAGGCTCCTTCCGACTCTTGGAGTAACAATATACTGCCTGCCACTCAGTGCCAAACTTCTGCCTCCAAGGTCTTGGATAGTTAAATTCTCAGGCTCTCAGGAGTTGCGAGCTCCATTTTGAGCTAGTACTGATTATGAACATTTTTGTAGCCTACGCTATTCACTCAAGTTCCGAGTTGCCATAGCTATGCTAATCAAAAATCAACTCAATCAGTGCCCGAAGGCTCTGATTAAATCTAGGATCTATGATCTTCACTGAATAAATTCAGCTTAGATTTATACGGGGTAGAAAACTTACTTAGAAAATGTTTGGATTCCATTCTCTAGTAAGAATTCTGAGAGGAGAGAAAAATTAGGTGAGTATGGTCTGAACGACTGCCAAGACTCATAAGTTCTCTGTCTATAACATGTCACAGGAAAATGAAGCGCGAAGCTTCTCTTCTGAATGACTGTTAGACAGTATAAACTGACTTTTGGTCCGGCCTTGGAAGGTCGGTTTAATTGGACAATCTATCAATTAAATTAATAGACTGTCTTTATATAATTTTTGTTGCCGCATTTACAAGTGCCAACAAGAAACTATTAAATAGAATCTTATAGCCTTGTAAATGCTGGCGTCGGGGTCTTCCGATGGAGGACTTGACAGTAGTCGGCCGGCTTCGTGAAGACGCGGCTCGACGGAATAATCTCTTGCCTGCCGTGGCAGACTGCAATACTTCAGCTGTAAAGCAGACTGAAGTTATTGTTATATATAAGCCTGTTAAACAGACTCTTACTTCACCTTGTTGAGGGTGAAGTGATAAATTATTTGTGTACTTGTTGAGAGCAGAATATTATGTCCGGTTTCTAGGAGAAGTACCCGGATCATAATTTGATTTTTATTTTATTCACAGAGAAAGTTGTTCTCTCTTTGTGGAAAGAAATGTTTTTTCGCTAAATTCACCGAAGTTTTGACTAAAACATCTGAAAGGCCATGGATTCTGAGATAAGAATCCTAGCGATTCGATTGTCCGTCAAATGGCTTTCTAAAAAATGCGAAAAAACATTTTCTTATATCAATATTGCACATTGATATGTTTTTTCGCTAATTCCATCGAAGTTTCGACTTAAACTATCGAAAAGCTATGGATACCTTAATAGGAATATCCTAGCAGTTCGAGTATTCGTCCAATTGCTTTCTAAAAAATGCGAAAAAACATTTTTTTATTATTCAATATTGTACATTGATATGTTTTTTCGCTAATTCCATCGAAGTTTCGACTTAAACTATCGAAAAGCTATGGATACCTTAATAGGAATATCCTAGCAGTTCGAGTATTCGTCCAATTGCTTTCTAAAAAATGCGAAAAAACATTTTTTTATTATTCAATATTGTACATTGATATGTTTTTTCGCTAATTCCATCGAAGTTTCGACTTAAACTATCGAAAAGCTATGGATACCTTAATAGGAATATCCTAGCAGTTCGAGTATTCGTCAAATTGCTTTCTAAAAAATGCGAAAAAACATTTTTTTATTATTCAATATTGTACATTGATATGTTTTTTCGCTAATTCCATCGAAGTGTCGACTTAAACTATCGAAAAGTTATGGATACCTTAATAGAAATATCCTAGCAGTTCGCGTATTCGTCAAATTGCTTTCTAGAAAATGCGAAAAAACATTATCTCTGTCTTTTGCAATAATAGATATGTTTATCTTTTTGCTTTTGTCCTTAATGGATATGTTTTTTCGCTAAGTTTATCGAAGTTTTGACTTAATATTCGAACGCTATGGATTCTTCAAAAGAAATGACCTTGCAATTCGATTCTACGTCAACTGACTTTCTCAAAAATGCGAAAAAACATTATAATCGCTTCTTATTTGTAATAGATATGTTTTTTCGCTAAGTTCTTCGAAGTTTCGACCTCAAACGTCTGAAGAGCTATGGACTCTCAAACAGAAAAGCCCTAGCAATTCGACTCTTCGTCAAATGGCTTTCCGTAAATGCGAAAAAACATTATCTTTTGATTTGACAGCGGAGCCATACTAGTAGGGCTTCATCACTATCTTTGTATATATTGTGTAATTGTGGGCTTCATACTTGGTGGAATCCTTCACAATGAGTAGTCAGGGAAGCGGAAGTCATTCTTTATGGACTTCATCACAATCATTTCACATCAAAAGGTAAACAGTACAATAGAAACTAGGAAGATATCTAAAGACAGGAACTTGAGAGCGGGAAACAATTAATGATGAAGTTAATCAGGCTTAATTTCATTAAGGACAATTAATTTAGTTAACGTAAGCAAGGTTAGGGAACAACAACTTATTGCTAAAGGCAAAACAAGAGAAGGATAATTAACATGAGGGTAATTAAAGAATGGGCTTTTATCGGCTTGGCTATCCTCCCTGATTGGCGAGGAGCGGAGCAACTGTTGGTTTTGTCCGACGAATCCTCTGGTTCCTCGGCTTTGAATCTTAGCACGCGGTTGACCATTCGGTTTAGCCTGTAAGCCTTCCTCATTGTTGAATGATGACTTCTTGTTTTTATATACCTGGCTCTTTTCTGAAGTTTTCGAAGGCGGAGATATCCTTCGTCACGTCTTCATGGCGTCTGGAGTCGGCAACATCTTCACTTCCGAGAGTCGAACGACTGGTTTGAGTGAAGAGGCCATCATTGACTTAGCCGTTGAGGTTTAACCTTGGTCTATAATAACATTTTTTGAGAATTCATTACACTGCATATGTTTATTACCTCTTGGAGAGAAGGAAGTTTCCATTTCTGGTCGTTCCAACTCTGGTAGCTCCGGTAAGTGTGGGCCAGAGATGTCGAGAGATCCATCGTAGCTCCGGCAATCCAATCGGCCTCACTTCCTTATCTCTCAGAGGAGACGTACGAGCGGGGAACGAAGAGTAGAGACGGCGATGGTCCGACAACTATAAAAAGATGAGGGATTAACCAATTTTGTGATGAATCTCTTATTTTTTATCATTTCTTTGCTCAAAACCTGAGAAATTATTTCGATGTTTGTGCTCAACCTGCCAAAATGAGGCTGAACTCGCAATATATATCCGCTAATGCATCGTCAGTTGCCATCGCTTAATGCGAAGACACGCGACGCGCACGTAACGCGAACAAATATACTGATTTGAGCGTTTTCGCACTGTTTTTTCGAAAATTTTCAAGTTTTTTCGCTAAATTCTTCGAAGTTTCGACTTGAATATCTAATGCCATGAGATTCTCAGTAGAAATACATGTGCATTTAGACTCTCCATCAAATGTCTTTCAGTAAAATGCGAAAAAACTTGGTTTTTGGGCAAAAAAGGTCGAATTTTAACATTTCTCTATGAAATGTTGATTTCTCGACCAAATCTCCTGGTTATTCAGATAGAGCGGTCTGAGAAACCTATATTTAGCTTGTTTTTAAGCTGCAAAATACTGAAAAATTGATTTTCGAAACTTCTCGACATCAATTTTTTATGATTTTTTGACGAAAAATTGGCTTTTTTTTTTTTGCATTTTTCGTATATTTTTAGATAATTTTTAAATGAATATGATTACCTCATTGGGATCGTATCGAGTCCAACTTCCGTTTTGGCGGATGAAAACGTTGGCTCGCATTAGTTCCTCGTATGCGGGTGGTCTATCCATTTTCAGCAAATAATTTTATTATTTGTGAGTAGATTAGTTAGATTTTTCTGAAAAAAGTCCCTTTATAGCAAATTTTCATGAAATTATTACGAAAAATTCGACGAAGTTCGAGAAAATTCGAAGAAAAAATTCGCAAAAACAAATTTGAGATTCGGGAAAAACAACAATGATGCAATAATGTGCAAACACCGAAGGTCCGCAATTTGTCGTCAAATCGCGGTCGTCTACCGTATCTCACTTGTTTTTAGTGAAATTTGCTTATTTGAATGGAAAATCGTGAACGTTTCGCAGAGGAAAACCTAATTCATCGAAAATTTCAGAAAATGATAGTAGAAATTCATAGAAAAATAGTATTTTCAGCCACAAATCGCCCAAAAATCGATAATTTCGGTTTTTCAGTGCGAAAAGCAGCGGATATGAATTTTCTTATAGATTTCGCTAATTTGAATCGTCTCTCGGTCACTTTCGCCAAACCGTCACCTGTTGAGCGCTCATAACCACGCGTTTGCCAACTGGAACGAGCCAGCGGCAATTAAGAGCACAATCAACAAGATCTGATGGGAAAATTAAAACTTTTCAGATTCGAGCTAACTTCTCTCCGTATTAAAACTGACGAGAGAGCGCAAGAACTGAAGAGATTTAGACACTAATTTCGCGTAACTTCTCTCCGTGTATAAACAGACGAGAGAGCACTAGAAATTGAGAGGTTTAGAGAAAAATGATGCAAATTATGCGTTTTTAGTAATTTTTTGAGGAAAATTACGAGTTTCTCGTGGAAATCTTTCGTAATCGATAATTTTATCACACAATATAGGTGATTTTAACATTTCCGACCTGGTTCTTTTAAGTAATCGATCGATTATCGATCGAAAACCGCGGTCAGGCCTCGTTCAGGCCCTCTAACAGCTTTTTTGCTCATTTTTCGAGCTTTTTACGCTGAAAGGGGGGTATGACGGGCTTTTTTAAGACCGATCGGTCGATGCACCATGTCGAGAGACCAGCTCAGCAGAGAGGTCGGTAGACTCTGCTGGCTCTCGAACAAATATAATGTTAAATATATTTTATCGTTAACTAAGTTATCCTAAGAATACTCGTGTGTTTTAGGTGTAATTTTCCTAGTGTTTTAAAGTGTTTGTTATCTGAAATCATAGCTACAAAACAGTACACAGTTCTCAGTGACCCATTTATTGGTGAAACCGAGAAATAACAAGTAAACGTAATTATAAGCTTGTCGTGACGGCGGTGACATGAAGTGAGACGACGTCCACGGCGAAGTAGAAGTTAAACTACGAATTGTTAAGCTAATTTTATTAGAAATCGTGGGAACCATGCTATCGGGTTCCTTCACGATCGATAATTTGGGATTTTTTAGGTAAATTAATTACGGCGGAGTCATGCAAGCCGGACTCTTCGCCTTTTATGCTTATTTTATCTGGATCTTCTCACGGAGGAGAAGATCTTACAGATTTTAAGCTAAAATTATATAAAAAATTAAAAGAAAAAATATAATTAGTCGATAAAACGACGAAATCGTCGCAACATTTCGTAACGAACGAACACGACTGAATGAATGCGCGCGAAAACAGATTCGGCGCGACGCGACACGCGACGCGCGTGACGTCACTGTCAATGCGCGGCAATTCAAATTAGAGTTTTGTAAAGTTTAATAAATAACGAGCGGATAACGAAGTTAGTACGTGAGAATTAAAGTGATTTATCACACAATCTTTAAGAAGTAAAGTAACAAGAGTGTGATGAATCACTTTCGACGACAAAGTCTTTGATGATAGTCAGGACTTTGTCGACAAGCTCCGAGTTTTTAAGCTAAAATAGTTTAATTTCAGTTCCTTTTCATTTTTTAACAATAAAATCCATAATTTTCCGATGAGAAACCGAAATATGTAAAAATGTTACATTATCAAAGTGATAGTAAACAGAGACAAAAATCAAAATTTAATAAAAAGAGCCAGCTTCGAGTTTTTAAGCTAATATAGTTTATTTTCTGTTCCTTATCATTTTTTAACAATAAAATCCCAAATTTTCCGATGAGAAACCGAAATATGTAAAAATGTTACATTATCAAAGTGATAGTAAACAGAGACAAAAATCAAAATTTAATAAAAAGAGCCAGCTTCGAGTTTTTAAGCTAATATAGTTTATTTTCAGTTCCTTATCATTTTTTAACAATAAAATCCAAAATTTTCCGATGAGAAACCGAAATATGTAAAAATGTTACCTTATCAAAGTGATAGTAAACAGAGACAAAAATCAAAATTTAATAAAAAGAGCCAGCTTCGAGTTTTTAAGCTAATATAGTTTATTTTCAGTTCCTTATCATTTTTTAACAATAAAATCCATAATTTTCCGATGAGAAACCGAAATATGTAAAAATGTAACATTATCACAGTGATAGTAAACGAAGACAAAAATCAAAATTTAATAAAAAGAGCCAGCTCCGAGTTTTTAAGCTAAAATAGTTTAATTTCAGTTCCTTATCATTTTTTAACAATAAAATTCAAAATTTTCCGATGAGAAACCAAAATATGTAAAAATGTTACATTATCACATAGATAGTAAACAGAGGCAAAAATCAAAATTTAATAAAAAGAGCCAGCTCCGAGTTTTTAAGCTAAAATAGTTTATTTCCAGTTCCTTATTATTTTTTAACAATAAAATCCACAATTTTCCGATGAGAAACCAAAATATGTAAAAATGTTACATTATCACAGTGATACTGAACAGAGACAAAAATCAAAATTTAATAAAAAGAGCCAGCTTCGAGTTTTTAAGCTAATATAGTTTATTTTCAGTTCCTTTTCATTTTTTAACAATAAAATCCGTAATTTTCCGATGAGAAACCAAAATATGTAAAAATGTTACATTATCAAAGTGATAGTAAACAGAGACAAAAATCAAAATTTAATAAAAAGAGCCAGCTTCGAGTTTTTAAGCTAATATAGTTTAATTTCAGTTCCTTTTCATTTTTTAACAATAAAATCCATAATTTTCCGATGAGAAACCGAAATATGTAAAAATGTTACATTATCACATAGATAGTAAACAGAGGCAAAAATCAAAAATTAATAAAAAGAGCCAGCTCCGAGTTTTTAAGCTAAAATAGTTTAATTTTAGTTCCTTTTCATTTTTTAACAATAAAATCCATAATTTTCCGATGAGAAACCGAAATATGTAAAAATGTTACATTATCAAAGTGATAGTAAACAGAGACAAAAATCAAAATTTAATAAAAAGAGCCAGCTTCGAGTTTTTAAGCTAATATAGTTTATTTTCAGTTCCTTATCATTTTTTAACAATAAAATCCCAAATTTTCCGATGAGAAACCGAAATATGTAAAAATGTTACATTATCAAAGTGATAGTAAACAGAGACAAAAATCAAAATTTAATAAAAAGAGCCAGCTTCGAGTTTTTAAGCTAAAATAGTTTAATTTCAGTTCCTTATCATTTTTTAACAATAAAATCCATAATTTTCCGATGAGAAACCGAAATATGTAAAAATGTTACATTATCAAAGTGATAGTAAACAGAGACAAAAATCAAAATTTAATAAAAAGAGCCAGCTTCGAGTTTTTAAGCTAATATAGTTTATTTTCAGTTCCTTATCATTTTTTAACAATAAAATCCAAAATTTTCCGATGAGAAACCGAAATATGTAAAAATGTTACCTTATCAAAGTGATAGTAAACAGAGACAAAAATCAAAATTTAATAAAAAGAGCCAGCTTCGAGTTTTTAAGCTAATATAGTTTATTTTCAGTTCCTTATCATTTTTTAACAATAAAATCCAAAATTTTCCGATGAGAAACCGAAATATGTAAAAATGTTACCTTATCAAAGTGATAGTAAACAGAGACAAAAATCAAAATTTAATAAAAAGAGCCAGCTTCGAGTTTTTAAGCTAAAATAGTTTAATTTCAGTTCCTTATCATTTTTTAACAATAAAATCCATAATTTTCCGATGAGAAACCGAAATATGTAAAAATGTTACCTTATCAAAGTGATAGTAAACAGAGACAAAAATCAAAATTTAATAAAAAGAGCCAGCTTCGAGTTTTTAAGCTAATATAGTTTATTTTCAGTTCCTTATCATTTTTTAACAATAAAATCCAAAATTTTCCGATGAGAAACCGAAATATGTAAAAATGTTACCTTATCAAAGTGATAGTAAACAGAGACAAAAATCAAAATTTAATAAAAAGAGCCAGCTTCGAGTTTTTAAGCTAATATAGTTTATTTTCAGTTCTTTATCATTTTTTAACAATAAAATCCAAAATTTTCCGATGAGAAACCGAAATATGTAAAAATGTTACATTATCAAAAAAACATTTCATTGGAATGAATTTTACTCAAAAAAAATTCTAATAATTATTAAAATATTTTCCCACACATTCCTTGTCCTGAACATTCACAAAATACATGCGATGCACTCCAATATCACCATGAATAGAATTCAAAAACACATATTTTTGTTTTTCGAGAACCTCGAAAATAAAGTCGTGGAATGCTTGAGCACCATCCACAGGTCGGAATTTTGAGTGGACTTCGATGTTGAATTGACAGATGGTGACGTCATCGTCGTGAAGCTGGTCGAGGAATTCGAATTCGCCTCCTTCAATGTCGAACCAGGCGTGATCGATTTTCTGAAAAGTTTGGGGACGTGAAATCGGCTGAAAAAGATTGAAAAGGGCAGAAATCAGTCTGAAACAGTCTAGAGAAGTCTGAAGAATCTTGACAAGCTCCACTTATTTTCAAATTTGAAATGTTGGGAGAACTTAACTTTTGAAAAAAATTTTCAATAAAAGTCCTAAAATCCTAAAATTCCGATAGTCCTATTTTTCATGTTTCAGATAGTCTTCAACTTTAGAGCTTGTAATTTAAAAAAAAAGAAACTTTCGAATTTTTACAGTTTTTGCACCTAGAACACAGTAAACTTTGATTTTCTAGTTTTGTAAATTTTGAACTTTTGGAATGATTTTCTAAATTTTTCAAACAAAATGTCTGAAAATTCGGAAAAAAAAATGCTTTTACTGTACCCATTTGGCTTTGGTAAGCCCTACTGAAAAAATTTTCCGGTTAACTGTCGAAAAATTACCGATAAAATAAAGTTCGCTAAAACAATTCATCGGTAAAAAAATCAAAAATCTGCTTTAAAAAATCTGATAAAGTGCGGACTCGCGTAATTTCGGAGCATCGTTCCTGAGTCAAAAATATTAATCAAGTAGGTTTCTGTAGGAGCGTTGAAATTTAACCGAGAAAATCTTAACCAACCTTCAACTTCAAAATATCCTTAACAAAATACAAATACGGAATCGTCGTCACATCTTGAAACACATATCTCCGCGTCTTCTGATTCTGATTGGGCAAAACTCGGAATTTTGTGAACCCGGGTTGCCGGCCAATGGCAAATGGGAAAAATTTGCCGAATGCCGAATACATTTGACGATTCGGCTCAATAATTGGATCGGCTCCGTAGAATTTTGTGTTTGGAATGGTGATTTCAACTTTTTCCTCGGCTGTGGTGTCATGGCCAACCCCAAGGGTGAGCAGGATATTTTCTTCTTTCTGAAAATTTTTTTTTGGGAAAAAATTAGGAAAAATGATTCTAAAATTTAGAAAAATAGTTCTGAAAAACTAGAAAAATGGTTCTAAAAATCTAGAAAAAAGGACCTTCAAAAACAAGAAAAAAGATCCTTAAAAAAAGAAAAAAGGTCCTAAAGAAAAGGTCCTCAACAAAGGTCCTAAAAAGTCCTCAAAAAAAAAAGAAAAGGTCCTTAAAAAAGGTCCTAAAAAAGGTCCTTAAAAAAGAGGAAAGGTCCTTAAAAAAGAGAAAAGGTCCTTAAAAAAAAGAAAAGGTCCGTAAAAAAAAGAAAAGGTCCTTAAATTAAAAAAAAGTTCTAAAAAAGAGAAAAGGTCCTAAAATAAAAATAAAAGTCCTAAAATCGAAAAAAAGGCCCTAAAAAATGGTCCTTAAAAAAGAGGAAAGGTCCTAAAAAAGGTCCTAAAATTAAAAAAAAAAACTTACACATTTTGGCAAAATTGCATATTTAATCTCATGTTGATTCCTAAAAGGGACCACTTGCAAATTTTCAAAAACTGGAATTTTATCACAAATTGACGCTTTTTGGACCCAGTCCAGGTTCATCTGAAATTTTTTTTCAAATTTTATTTTTCATTGATTTTTTTGAAAATCACCTCCTTCGCCTTGCCCCTCCATTGCTCCACAATTGGCTCAATACAATTTTTGAATTCATTTTTCAAAATTTCAATTTGATTCAAAACTTCCTCTTGACGTTCAGAGTTGGAAAGGTTGCCACAGGGAGGTAGAGTGTTTAGTTGGTGATAGCGATCATCGTACACTTTTGGGGCGTTCTGAAAAATTAAATTTGTGGAGCTCCGCCCCTTTTTTAGATCTTATTTTTGAAAATTTGAAAAAATTTGGCGCTATCAGGAGTCAGTTGGACCGTTAAGTTGGTTCAAGAGCTGGCTCCAGACTTTTGAAGATTTATGGAAGTTTTGTGAGCTCCGCCCCTTATTTGAAAAACTTTTTTTTGGAATTCTGAAAAAGGGTCACTTACGCTTTTATATATGATTTTAGCGTCCGTTCAAAGCTCTTGAAGCTCTAAGAGAATATAATTTTTTTGGCTCCGCCCCTTTTCTGAAATTTTTTTTTCGAAAGTTTTGTATGGTTCCATCTCAAGAGCTGGCGGCGACCATCGCGTTTATAGGCGCCCTTTACTCCGGCGTCAGCATAAAGGCTAGCGGCGCAGTGGTAGCGCGTTCGTTTTTGGTTTTCAAGGTTCGATTCCACTATGGAGCAAATTTTTTTTTGTTTTTTTTTTTCATTTTTATGCTCCGCCCACATTTCTAGTGATGTTTTTTGCTATTTTTTGTCTTTTTCGCCGGTTGGAGCTTCAGTTAAGGCCTTTTTTTCGGGTTATCCTATGGCTCGATTTGGCTGAATTTCCGCTAGTTCGAGACTATTTTTGGCCTGTTTCGCATTATTTTGAGCCTACTTTAGACTGTTCCTGGCCTGTTTCAACTTGTTTTAGGCCTATTTTAGCTCTCTTTTTCAATTCTCAAAAACTATTCTTTGCAATTTTTTGGTACTTACCTCTTTCTTAAATTGGTATCCTTTCCCATCAATTGTGTCCCAAATTCTTTCAGTTTTCACTTTTGGAATAATAGAAATTTCGGGAATTTTGGGAATTTCATAACTACGTTCCTCCTTTTGAAGGGCACCAATGTAGGTATGTTTAGTATAGTAATAAAAATGCAAAAATACAGTAGAGAACACTAAAATAGTCACAAGAAATAGTACGGAAAACGAACAACGTGGCACTGGTTTTCCATTCAAAAATTCGTAGCGATACATTTTCACAAGATCCATAAAATCATTTGGAACGGATGGATTTATATACTGGGAAAGAAAAATGGAGGATCAGATTATATAGTTTTTGAAAAAACAAAAATTTTCCATCCTTCGGGAGACAGGATAGAATGGAGCGATTTGATGGGTATCTTAATCTTTTGTGGGGAGAAAAACTTCGGATTTTTGATCGGATTTTTTGGAGAAAAAAATTGTTTTTAACTTGATTTAGTCACAAAAATTTGCCCTTTTTAGACCCAAAATGTAAATTTAAAACTGTTCTTAATTACCGATTTTTTCAATTCTAAATCCAAAAAAAATCAAATTCCCGCTAATTTTGAAGTCAAAAAAAGGACAAAACGATGCTTTTTGAGATAAGAATCTCACTTTTTTTTCAAAGTTTTGGGTCCATAATGAGAAGATATAATCTGAAGAACGGGACAGAAAGAAGAGTGATTCCGGCTATAAAATTATTTTTCTCAGAACAAAAATTTCTTTTTCGCTTTATTTTTGCCATTATTTAGCCAGTTAATTTAATTTTTTCATTTTTTATTTTTTTTTCGATAGGAAATTCATTCAGTCATCAACACTAAATTAACGGTGACGTCACTTCATTCGGAAGAAAACTAGTTCGGTCCGCAATTTTGCGTCGCGGTGAACCTGCACAGTTGGTAGTTTAATTGACGACATTTGATGAAATTTTTGTCAAAAAAAGTTATTGTTTTTGTAAAGCCGGCACCAAGTTCGCTCCACGGATAACTTTTAGATATAACCGAGAAACGGAAGTGGAAGAGTCGGTGCCTCGGCCCGAAGTCCCTGGCAGAGTCGGAACCGCAACCAAAGTCCGAGGCACCGACTCTTCCACTTTCATTTCTCGGTCATATCGAAAAAGTTATGCGTGGTGCGAACTTGGCGCCGACTTTATGCTCACAATACCTTGGGGAATTTCATGAGAACATTTTTTTTTCTATAATTCATATGGATTTGTACAGTAACCAGCCGATTCACCGCCACGCAAAGTTGCGGACCGCACCAGTTGAACGAAGGACTAAGTGCCGCCTGAATGTAAAGTTTTCATGTTTTTTTTTCTGATGAAACAAAAATCGAAAAAAAAATTTTTTTTCCTCCTTCTTTATTTTATTTTTTTCGAAAAATAAAATGTCTGGAAAACCTAAAATTCCTGAAAAAATCAAATTTCCCAAAAAATGTTTTGAAGGTTTTTAAGTGAAAACATTTTTAGTAGTTTTCAGTAATTTCCCAAATGTCCATTTTCGACTTTTTGGAAAAAAATTCAGAAATTTTTTTTCCAATAACTAGTTTTTTAATTTCCCTAATTTCCTTCTAGTTTCCCGAATCAGCCTACAACTCAAATTCTGAAAAAAAACCAAGAAAACACAGATTTAACACACACAAAACTGTTTTATTTTGTTATTATCTGTCGCGCATCATAGAGAAAAATTCGAGGAAAAAAATGAGAAAAAAGAGAGAGAGAAGATCGAAAATAAGGGTTTTTGTCAACATTTTTCTGGGGAATGGAGAGGGAATGGAGGGAAAGAAGAAGAACATCAGAATGAGATTAAATGAATCATCTATGAGTTTTTTGAAAAAAGGGGTTTTGTGTGAAAAAATCATCATTGTGTTAACAGAGGAAGAATGATTGGGCGGGAAATTCAAACGCTTCGTTTTCCGAATCGAACCATCATATCACCAGCGGATGGGACACGCTTGTGTGGCATCTCTCCCCATTGAGCGTAACGGAACGCGGCTTCTGGCGAGATTTCTTCGACGTCTGGAAATTTGGAATTTTTTGTTTGAATTTGTTTTTGATGGAGCGCATTTGCTATGGATGAAGCGCACAATTTTTTTGAAAATTTGCAAATTTTCAACGTTAAAATCCCTGAAAATACGCTTTCGGACAAAACCAAAAAATTTAATATTCCAAAAAGAATTTTTTTCACGAAAAC
The DNA here is from genome assembly GCA_963572265.1 of Caenorhabditis doughertyi. NCBI lineage: Eukaryota > Metazoa > Nematoda > Chromadorea > Rhabditida > Rhabditidae > Caenorhabditis > Caenorhabditis doughertyi. The sequence goes on from OY751555.1 coordinate 17,849,455, forward strand.
ACAAAATTAAGTTCAAACTGATAATTCACTTCAGGAAACGACCCAAAATTTCAAAAAAAAATTCGCTGAAATTGAATTTTATAGAGGCCCTCGGCCTAATCTGATCGTTCAATTAGGGTCATCGACCACCGGTTAATTAAATTTAGGCTGATCGAAATTTCGAAAATAAAAAAATTGATGGAAACGTTGTAACTTGTCCGGTCCGCAATTTTGCGTGGCGGTGAACTTGCACAGTCGACACTCGAATTGACGACGTTTTTTGAATTATTCGATTGATGGGACCTTTTTCTTCGGTAAAAAATCATCGAAAATACCATTTTTAATGCAAAAATTCCATAAAATGCCGTCAATTAAAGCGCCTCTTGTGAAAGTTCACCGTAACGCAAAATTGCGGACTGAACAATTTCGTGACGATGTTTTCCCAGTTTTTTTGCGGTTTTTGGGCATAAAAAGTCTCAAAAATTCATCGGGTAAAGTTTTCTGCGCGCTCCGCGGTCTACAACGACGAAAAAAATTTTTAAAAAATTCAGCGGCTTCGATTTAGTCTTTTCCTAAATTTTCCGCTAGCCTATAACCCTCTACCCCGTAGATCTCAAACGCGCTCCACTGCACTTTTTCTCTAAACTCTCTCCATTTCTCACACTATTTCCTATCACTTACCGTATTGAATGTTTCGGCATTGAGCAACGGCCACAATGGCGACGAGGATGGCGAGAATAAGGATGATCGATGAGCGCGACGACATCATTTTCGAAGGCGTTGAAAGGCGGGGGACAAGTTTCTGGAAAAATATATTTTTTTGTATTATTTTTTTCAAAATATCGAAAAAATAGAGAAAAATACAAGGCGAAGAAAGAGATCAGAACAAAGGGGCGTGGCCTAAATCCTCGGAGCTCCTACGCCTTTTATACTGCGACTCCTCCCCGAGTGATGTGATCCGTTTGGAGCACTAAAATAAATGAGAAACAGTGGGTAAAATGTCTTTTGGAATTAAATCGAAAAAGGCACCAAAATTTGATTAATTTTTCATTTTAGTAAAGTGCCCTTTAGCTCTTGTGGACCATTTGGAGCACCGATTTGCTCTTTGATATTTGGAAAAAATTTGTTTTTAGTCAGATTATGTTTTTTTTTCGAAATGTTGAAAAACGAGAGAATGATCCATTCGAATTTTTAATTTTTTTTGGAAAAAGTAAGCAAAAGAGCACGCAAGGACCAGGAAGGAACTTGGCTTCTTTTCAGGTAAAAAAGCGTGGGGGAGGGAGGAGGCGTTTGTCGAAAATTTTTTGCACTGAAAACACTTTTTGGCTGTAATTGGAGGTATGTTTTTTGGGGGAAAAGTTTTTGCTATTTTTAAATGTGGAAATTTGAAAAAACATAAAAAAGTAAAAAAAAATTTCGAAAAAAATAATTTTTTTTTTTGCAAAAATTAGGATGTGGAAAAGCTAAACCGTAGGAAAAATTCAAAAATTTTTTGCCATCAAAAAAGGTTTTTTTTTGTTTTAATTTTTCAGTTTCAACTTTTAAATACACTATAAATAAGTATGAAATATAAAATTTTTTAAAAATCGAAGTAAGTTAGTTTCTGAATTTTTCAGGGGAATGAGCCGAAAAAAACGCGTCTTAAGAAGAAATTTACTTTTAAAATTTTTAGAGTCTAATTTTTGACTCTTTTTTGATATTTCAGCAAAAGTTTCTTTTTTTTTCGAAAATAAAAAATCTCGATTTTTAAAATTTTTAAAATCGGTTTCTGACAATTTCTGGCAATTTCAGCAAAAATTTCAGTAATTCGACTAAAAAACTTTTTTCTTTTGAAATTCCAAAGAAAAAAGTAAAACGGATAGAATTACCCGTCTAAGTTCGAACTGCTTTTTTTATCGGTGCCGCCAATAAAAAAAAGTGAAAAAACCGAAACGGAAATTGAAATTGAAACTTTGTATTCGTATTTGTCTAGAAGAGTCTAATGGGAGGAGGCGTGGTGTCAAGTTAACCATCCCACGTGTTTCGAAATGATGAATTTTGAATATTTGAGATGACGTGGGACTGTCAGTTCAGGTTAGGTGAGAGTTTGAATATTGAGCCAAATGTTTTCTGACCGATGGGTTCAAAAAGTCTAGTGGAAATGGCTAAAAAGTGACAAATTGTGAGCTAAAAATAGGCTTGGTTTCTGCAAAAAGAGAAGCGGTATGACCGTGCCAGAACTGTCCCTTATCAGATCTATTGCTTGTGAAAACTGTAAAACCTATGAGAACAGCAAAATTCCCACGCGAAAATAAACATTTCGGTTTTGATGCGGTACAGTTCTAATACGGGACAGCGATACTAACGAACAGTTCTGTTACGGGAGGGTCCTGACTTGGGATAGTTCTGATATGGGGTATGGTTCTGGAACGTTTTTTTCTGATTCAGCAGAATCAGAAAAAAATTTATCAGAGAAAAAGGAAATTTATGCTTTTACACGTTTTTTTCGTGGTTTTCAGATGCCCCGAAGCCTTCATTCGTTGCTGAAAGTCATCAAAATAAAGTCGACAAAAAATTATTTTTCTTTAGATTTTCTGACCGATACCTAGTCCGGTTTTTAAGTCCAAAATTAGCAAACATATCAAGCTTTAGAATAGAGTAAAATTCAGACCCGAGTCAAAAAAGGAAAATCTGTCCAGTTCACAATTTCGCATCACGGTGATCCTGTCTGTTCGGCATTTTAAGTGACGGGATTTCATAAAATTGGCGTTCGGTGAACTGTCAAACTTAACGCTTGTTGTCTTAAAAACTCAAAAAAAAGTAAAAAGTTCCGTGAAAAAAAAATCGAAAGCTGGAAAAAAACCACGATTCCACAAAGTTTCATTGCTCAAAACTATCGTAATGAAATTTCGAGACACCGTATCTCTCCAAGCCCCGCCTCCTTTCACTGAACTTCCCCCCCCCCCCCCCCCCCTCCTCTTTTTCCTCCTCCCATCATCCTAACCTCAATGAGCACACCCCGGGGAGTCCTTTCAACGCCGTCCGACGTCCTTACTGCTGGCGCAAATCATTTTTTGTGTCTCAAAGTGTGGAGAGAAAGAGACTTGAAACAAATGATGTGAAGAGCAATTAAACTTTTTGTTGTGTTTTGCGCCAAATAAGCCTCCAAAGTACACTTTATGGAATCCAAAGAGGAGGAAGTTTTGGAAAATGGAAAAGGAAATGAATGAAATATCTGATAACGGAGGAAGGAAATGGGATTAATTTTCAGGACGAGGAAGTGAATTTTACACTTTGAACGGAAATTTTTTCCGAGATTTTGAGATTAGAGGAATGATTTCAGTAAGTTAATACCGAAATTCCATTTTTTATTAGAATTTTTAAGTTTGCCGACATTCTGATAGTTCTAACTGCTCAGCTATGCGGATTTCTCACGATATGTTCACCACTCTCACATTGGCATCAACCATATCTGTTTCAGTGATTCTGATGAAAACGGGGGCAGACCGTGGGAAAATGTGTGAGAAAATTGGTAGATCAAACTTTGAATTTCATGAAATTTCTTTTTCAACTGATTGAAGATGAGTTTTCAAGAAAATCAATGAAACTTAGAGAAGGTTTCAAGTTTGTTTTTACCTAGGTTGGCCCTAAAAAACATGGATTACGAAACTATAGCGCGACTCTGCCACCGATCATTTGAAAGTTTCGGGGCGATAAAAACGATTTGACCTGCAGTCTGACTTGATTTTAGGGATGAACTACCACAGGATCATAGTCCCCAACTCGAAAAGGGGGTTCCGACTAGCACCAAAATAAGTGAATTCAGCGCTTTATCAGCTTGCCGAAACTTTGCCACGTCTCAAGAGATTATATTAATATCGGATGAATCTATAGTAAGGAAAATTCATACTAGAATCTAATCGCGACCTTTTCAAGTTCGAAAATTCCAATTCTAAACAGGTGTTCTACGCTCAAACTGGTCTTGAATGAGGTCAATCAATAAAAACCAAAGTGCTTTTAACGAAGGTCTCGCCACGACTTCTAAACGCTTCAGCAGATATAGTTGGCTTTGCGGTATTCGAAATCCAGATAACGAAAGCACTACAAATTGATAACAAAGTATAGATTTATTTATTTTAGCCAGCTCGAAAAGATAGGATGATAGGCCGAAGCACCCAACTTTTCAAAACAACAAACCCTAGTTAAGCCATGCTAACAAGCTATCTTCAAGTTGAGATCCACCAGTCATTGTGGAATAAATAACTCCGCGAAAATCCCCAAAAGAAACCACGAAAAAATGCTCTTTGCCCTTTCTGATCCGATCTTTCCCCTCCCCATCATCACATTCCGATATCCGGAGCGTTACGAGAGATGCTCCGATGGGATGGGATGTGCACACAGGAAATGGGACGTGAAATGCTTCGGCAAAAGAAGAAGAAGGGAATGTGTGTTTAATAGAGTAGACAGAATGCCAAATGAGTCATGTTGAATTTTGAAAGGATTTTTTCCCATGGATGAGGGAGAGGAATAAAGAAAGGTACGTGTGAACCTTCTGATTTTCACGGTTCAAAATTCGGTTTACGCGGTCTTTTGAACTTTTTTAATGGTTTTGGCACTTCCCCAAGAAAGACCAAAAGAATAAAAAAGCGTTTGCCACAGTTGGGGGTCGAACCTGTGGGGTGCGGAATGAAAGGCAAAAGTGATAACCATTACACCGAAGGATTTAATGGGAGGGAAGATCGCGGGGGCGTTGATAAGGGTGGTAGTGGGCGCGCCTTGCTGAGGGTGGAGGAGCATTTTTCAAAAAAGAAAAGTATATCCAGATTTTTGGAAGTAAGAAAAGTAAACTTTAGAATTCAAGTGGATTCTTAGAAGTAGAAGAGAAAAACAAACTTGAGTTATGCACATACGTGTTAGGAAGGAGGAAGACCAATCCCCGCAGAAATCATTCAATTTCCGTATCCATACCACATTTTTTTTTCCAGAAGAAAAACAACATTTTCAGATTCAAGATGACGTCGACATCTTCTTTGTTTGGAACGAAAAAGATTTGTTTTTTCAGATAAGAGACACAAAGACTATAGTCTTCGTAATATAATGCTATGGGGAAGATTAATCTGACTCACTGCTCTAAACTATTATAATTAAATTCCTTAGTACTGCTGACTAATTTTTGCAAAATTTTAGGATGAAATTGATACATTTTTGGTTAACTTAACATCGCAAGCCTGTTGAAAAAAAAGCGAAAAGAAAAAAAAAGATATTACCCGAGCTGGGGGTCGAACCTGTGTGGTGTGGAATGGAAGCCAAAAGGGTTAACCGCTCAACCATTCTGATTACTGGAGGCATAGGTGGCAGGGGCGGTGATAAAAGGGGTGTAGTCGGCGTACTGTGAGCGGGGGCTCTGCTTTTTTTTTCGGAGAACATTATGAACTTCACCCAGAAGAGGGGGGCCTCTATTATAAGGGCATCAAAGCATCTCTACCAGGCAAAATGTCTACTGTAGCTCTGTTTTTTCAGCATTTTTACTTGGATTACGGTCCTAAAACAAGAAGTTTTCAAAGATCCTTTTAAGAAATTGGAAAAAGAATTCGTAAGAAAGCTCCGTCCCTTTGAAGGAATTTCGAAAAGTACTTTGATGTTTTGCTATATTTGTCCCTTCCTCACCAATCGAAATGTGTCAAGAAACATGGGTGACGTAAAGTTTGTTTGAAATTGAAACGAGCAGCGGAAAAAAGTGTCACATGTGGCGCACCTTTGGAGGGGAGGAGGGGAACCTAAAATTATATGGGGTCGGGTTGCAAAAAGACCAAGTTTTTTTCTTATTGGAATCGAGTCAAAAGAAAAGGGGGGGGGGTGTACTTTTTCATGAAATTGTACAAAAATAGCTTCAAGCGGTACAAAATCACGCTCGAAAGGGGCTAGATTGATGGCCTAGAATTCGCTGGCCTAAAATCCGACAAGTTGGAAATTCTGCCAGAGGATTTTTAAGGATTTTCACGTTTCGATTGAAAAGTCTAAAAAACGAAAGTTTTGAAGAAAATTCGTCCATGATTTGCCGATTTGTCGGACTCTAAGTTACTTAATTCTAGGCCACAAGATTCTAGGCCACCAGATTCTAGGCGACCGGAATCTAGGCGTTTCCATAGTAATTGAGACTTCTTTTTGATGTCATTTTGTACATAAAAGCATCATGAAAAATGCCTCGATCGGAAAAATCTAAAAATCTCGAAAGTTCGAAAACTCAAAAAAAATTTTAAAAATGGAACGGGAAGTGGAAATTTTGACATAGGACAAATTAGTGGATTTATGAAAAATAGCAAAAAAAAAAGTTCCACTAAAAATTTCCAAAATTGATCGAGTGTTCTCTTTTGGTTTTCTAGGCCATGCGAAGTGTTTTTTAGTCCCTACGGTTTTTGATATTTTTAACGATTTTTCAAGCAATTCTAGGCTGGTTTCAAGTATAATTCTAGATGGTTCCAACTAGTATTTTACCGAAGGAAAATTTCTAGGCCGAAAATTTTTTGAAAAATTTTCGAAATGAAAACTCTCCAAACCCCAGAGAATCCTCAAAACTAACTGAATGTAAAGCTGAAAATGCTGAAAAAACGCGCTTAGCGAAAGAAAAAACTTCCCCTCCGAACATGTCGAAGGAACGTCTTCTGACGGGTGAAAGGATCTACAAATGAAAAAAAAGGGGCTAGGTGAAGGAAAAACAGATGAAGGAAATGATGGGAACACACATCCAGAAGACGTCTCGAGAAAAGTTGCAAAACAATACGGCATAATTGAATTTTTATGTTTGTTATGCCCCTCTTTTCTTTGTTCTTTTTCTTTCTTTATTCTGAATAAAAAAAATTTTGAATCAGAAAAAAATTTTTCATTCCGAAAAATCGGCTCTGTGAGTCATGATAGTACGTGGGGTCCATTTAGGTCCATTTAACTTTTTCAAAAGTGAAAAATTTAAAATTCCGTGAACTTTTTCAAATAAAAAAATAAAACTGAGTTCAACAAAACGTTATTCTTTGCGCTTTCCTATATATTATTCATGCAAAAAACTTTTCGCAAAAAAAAAAAAATAAACGTCATTTTCTAAATGTCTTTTTTCGGAAGAAAAAGGAACGGATTACCATAGGAGCCTAGAGGGGGAGGGCTCAAATTTATGTGTTAAGATTAGTTAAAAAATGATGAGCGGAGGCAGAAAAAAGGTCAGGATTACGGTAGACGCATCAATTTCGTATAACGAGATTTAGGAAAATTCCGAATTTCGGGTTACAGTAGCTACAAAAAACAGAGAAGCCACGTATCCAGAAAAATTCCGGAATGCAAAGTGCTCCATTGAGCGAGTACCAAAACGTGTTTTTGTGCATTCTGACGTGAAGAAAATGCACAGTGTTTGCGTATTGAACTTACAGAAGCTTTGAATTCGTACAGTAGTCCGATTAAAAAACGCGCAAAATAAGAAAACTTCAAAAATTCAAAATTTAAATTTTTCATCTCAAAATTTTAAGACCCACTCAACCCAGCTGAGCTTCCTTCCGCAAAACAGCCTAATAGCCTGTATAATGTGTTTGCGAAAGCCTGACACCTGGGTTTAAAGGCGCAGCGACAAATTTCTATTGGGTCCTGTACTGATTACAGTTATTTTCAACTGAGAATTACTGTAATCGTGGCACGATCCCAATAGACATTTGTCGCTGCGCCTTCAAACCCAGGTGTCAGGCTTTCGCAAACACGTAATAGAAGTTTCCAGGAAAAAATTTTCCGTGGAGTGCAGTTGATTTGATAAAGCCGTTCAACAAAAATCATCAATTTTTGTACTATCGAAACCGAAAAAAAGGAAAATTTTTGGAAATTTCGAATGTTTAAAAAATTTCAACAAGTATTATGCTTGGAGCGCACTTGGTTTGATTTATGCCGCTGCACTTTTTCAAAGCTTGAGTTATCATTTCCAGAAGTGAACTGGAAAATTTTTTTGCTAAAAAAAAATATTTCCGAAAATTTGCGATCATTTTTTTTATTATAAATTTCGGGATTATTCTTATAAAAAACCATTTTTAAACTTTCAAATTTCCAACCAGAATTAGCCGTATAGCGCGCTCTAGATACTACTGACCAAAAACCCAAAACAATATTTCAAAAACTAGGTTAAAACTAAACCAAAGTGACCCCTTTTTATCTCTCTTTAAGCCCCTCCCCCAACCTCTTAGTATACTAAGCTCCGCCCCTTTTCGTAAAAAAAAGAAATTCTTCTCATCAATCATTGGGTGTTTATCGCGGTCCGTTTGAGGGGCAAAAACAAGAGATGGGGAAATCGAAGGAAAATTGAGGTTTTCCGTTAAATATGTACGTCAATTTTCTGAGGAAATTTCAAGAAAATTTCGCGGAAATTCGAAAAATTTGAAGAAAAAATTGGAAGAAAATGATGATGGGAAATGGAAGATTGATGATATAATTGGGTTCATTTTTTATTTTGTATAGAACGATTTTTGATTTTTTTTCTCGATTATGACGTCATTAATCAGGCTTTCACCACAACAAAAATTTTTCAGTAATGAAAAAAAATTTTTCTGAAAGTCATCCCGAGATTCCTTCCGTTCCTATTGTTTTCATCATTTTATTTTTCCCTTTTTTTTATTGAAAACGTCTTGAAAAAAAAAAAAAAAAAAACAAACAATTGCAGAGATTTTTTTTTGCATTAAAGGGTCACATCGACTAATAAGATTCTTTTCAGGAGATAATTCGTAAAGTAAGCGATGATCTTTGGGTTGTATTACGTGAACACCATCACGAAAACATGCAGAAAAATAGAGTTACAGTAGCCGTTTTGTCCGGGTAGAGTAGTCTAGGTGCGCTTATAATAGAGGGAATTCGAAAAAATGTTTCTAAAAAAATTCACAGTGCGCCGCGAACCTTGTTTATGATACCACAGCCCACCACAACTGGATTTTGATGGTGTAACGGCTATCACTTTTGCCGGTCATTCCGGACCCCACAAGTTCGACCCCGACCTCAGGAAAAATATTTTTTCTTTGTTTTTTTCTGGTTTCAGGGAGCTTGGAGAGTTTGAAAAAATCCTGAAAAAAACGAAAGATTTCTAAACTTTTTCATAAATTATTCAACAATACGAAAATGCATGTATAATGTTCAATACTGTATTGAGCAGGTGGTTTTTTAACCGTCTCTGAAATGTCTGTGTTTATGTTGAAATTGTCTGTAAAACTTCAATCTTCTTCAAAACGGTATGTTATTGGGAAACCTTGTAAGCATTTTGTTGTAACCGGGCCGAGTGAAATTATATGTAAAATTATAGCCAACTTTTTATACAGTTAGTGTGTGGGTTCAATAACGTAGTGTACTTTTCAAATAAGCCCCTTCAGCTCGTTCTTTTTCACCTTTTCTACATTCTCACATTTTTTCAGCGCACCTTAGCACTTTTCAGAAAAAATTGGCATTATGAGAAATTTGAAACCGGACTTTCAAAATTTCCGAATTACTTGTAATCTGCTAATGTTGATACCCGGTCGGAGGCCAAATCTACCAGTTTGTTTTCGTTTTTTTTTAAATCTTATTACTGAAATTGTTTTGTTTCCAGGCCGGGTCAATCCTGTTGAGTGTGCGCCTTACGAGTCTCATCGTCTGAACAAACGACTTATTTCTTTCTGAAAAGATGAGTACTGTCAGTTTCTGGTAAATTGAAAATAAAAACAGGACATCGAAAAAATTCCGAAATAAACTTCAGGAAAGATTATCACTTCGTATCTCCATTATCATCGTTTCATCATAATAGTGCAAACTTTATCTGATGACGTAGGATGGATCGGATGCGCCGTGCGCCAAGGTTACCGGAAAGCGAAAGTTAAGTTACATCCAATTGAAAAACATTGTTTTTTTTTTGAGTTTGTATTTATTTGATTTTATTTGCGGAAAATGTTTCAGAAAGAGCAGCTCAAGTTAATATTTCAAAATTTTTTGTTTTGTTTTTTCATCTCTTTCTATATTTTTATTGCAGAAAAATCCGATTTGACACAGAAAAAAAGAACCCAATCTTCTCTTATTGATTCCTCTTTTATCTCTCTTTTTCTCAATCACAAATTTTTCAATCATCAAAACGGATGCCACCCCTTTCCATCACCCCTCCTTCCTTCCGCGTTTCTTTTTAACACGGAGAGACTATACATTCTCTTTTTTTTTTCTTTTTTGTTCCAAAGATTTATTTTATATATCATAATTTCGGTGAGCTTTTTTTGCAAAATAAAAGGGCTCCTGAATTTGAGTGATTGGGTGCTTCTATTGCTAATTTTTCAATTCCACCAATTTCGTGAAGGGGAGAGTTGATGACAAATGAGCTAGTGTAGTCCTCCTGGTCGTCATTCTTTGCTCATTTTCAAATAAATAGCTTCCGGTTTCTTCCTTTTTTAGATCAAATATTCAGAATTTGTGTCTAATTTTAGGCGTCAGTCTTAAAATTGTTATAACGTTTTGTACAAAAGTTTGCTGGAACATCAAATTTTCCATATATTTCCAAAAAACTTTAGAGCAACCACAGCCATTCCAAGCTCGGTGAAACAAATTTTTCTAGGTTTTGCGAAGTTTTTCTTTCGAAAATTTTTGCACAATGAATTTATCAGAAACGTTTGAAAAATTTTGATTTTTATCAGAAGATTGGGAAATGTTTTTTTCGCATACTTGCAATTGTCCCGGCCGGCCCACCTTGGTCCGGTCCTCATAGGTTCGAAAGTCTTGGAAATTTCGAAGTCGTTTTCCTATGTTTTTCATATGACTTCGATGAAATTTCCGACTTTTCACAATGAAAATAGTCAAAAATGTTTGTCAGAAAAAATATCCCCAATTACCTGAAAAAATGACAATTTTTCAGAAAGTCAGAATCGAAGGTTTTTCATTTTTGCAAATTTTCAAAAAGTATCCTCCAATGTGATAGGACACTTACTTGAAGTCCCAAAATCCCGTTTTTGGAGAACAATCAAATCACGGATTTGTATATCACACTGCAACTTTTTGAACCAGTAAATCTTATACCGGAATTTTTTGGCGATTTTCAATCTCAGGAGATCAAAATTAGTGACTCTGCTGATTTTTGAAAAAATTCTCGAAGGCTATTTATAGCAGACTTGCTGTGTTTTTTTTTTTTGAAAAGTGGCCATTTTCTTCTAGAAACATATACCAAAAAAATAGTTTAAAAAAGAGAAAATTTTTTCCAGGCCTAGAAATTTCACCGACGGCCCGCGAGGTTCAAACTGATTTTGATATTAGGTTGGCCGAAAAGAAATGCGCGCTATACATTTACGCGAAACTGCATATCTCAGCTAGAGTGTGTGATACCAAAAAAATGATCAACTAACAGAATGTTGACCATAAAATTTCATACATTTTATCAGTTGATCACTGTTTTGAATTTTTTATTTCTGCCGAGATATACAGATTTGAAAAAAATTCAGCGCGCATTTCATTCCGGTCAAGGTCAACCTAATATTACAGATTTTCAGTTAGTCAATTTTCAAAAACCTCACTCCCTCCTCCCTTTTTCAAATTTCACTCCGAACAGGAAAAAGAATGCATATCCTTCCCCTCTTTCCCTCTCTGCTAGTACTAAACAAACAACTATACGTCCATCGGACAGTTTCGAGTGCTAAGGGGGCGCTCGCGGAAAGGTCGCCGCGCCCCGCCCCACGCGGAACACAGGAAAAAGGGGCGGAGCTTGGTTTCGGATGCGCGCGCGCCGCAGCCGTAGAACAGTAACACGAACACTTTCGCCCTTTCCGCGTGTGATCCGTTTTCCCTACTAGAAACTGTTTTTTTGTATTTTTTAGGAAATGATCCAAATACAAGGGCAACCACGACCTGAACCATTATTACTTGTACTTCCAGTTGGCCCTAGAAATGCCACATCACCAATTATTAATATTCTGAACTCCTCTGGCAGCTCGGCGAGCAGTAGAAAAAACAATAATAATAATGATAATGAAATGAATAGTAACGAGAATGAGGATATTGAAGAGGAGGAGGAGGAGTCAAATGGGAATACGGTAAGGGAATTTCTTGTAGTTCTCTCGGACAAAATTTCAAAAAGTTGTTAAATGGGGACTTTGTATTTCTAATTTCGTGTTCGGGTTTTTAGGCGTTGCTTCTTACATTTATTTTTATGTGTGTAGTCCTCTCGGACAATTTTTCAAGAATCGTGTATTTTTTGAAATTTCTGTTTAATTCTAGCACAAATTTTTGTTGTAAATCAGGCTAAAAAGTCAGCTTTTGATTTTTTTTTCTGGATCGTGTAGTCCTCTCGGACAAAAGTTTTCAAAATGACGTTCCTACCAAAAAATTAGCTCATTTTTCTCTAAGAAAATACTTTTGTGAGTCGGGTTTATAGGTGTGAACGTAAACTTTCATTTTTGAGTAGTCCTCTCGGATAATTCTTCAAAAATTCTACTCCTGAATATTGCGTATTTTCAAAATTTTTAAATGAAAAAAAGTAAGAAAATGTAATAAAAACAAGAAATTCGAAAAATAACCGTGTACTCCTCTCGGACAAGATTTTTTGCTGTAATTTTCTTCAAATCATCTTGAAATAAGCGGTCTAACTAGATTGTTTTTTTTAGGGATATCAATAATAAGAATTCAAAAATTGAAAGTTTCAGTGAAAAAAATTAGAAAAAAAAATTTTTTTGTCCGAGAGGACTACACGACTTAGAGGGTCCTTAAACACCGGTTTCTAGCACCAATTTATAGCCAGAATTTTCCATAAAAATTTATTTTTTTCAATATTTTCTTTCAGGATGTCGAAATGAAAACCGAAATTGAAGACACTTTCCAATGGCCACGTATCGAGCGTCCGACGCCAAAATATGCGGATGGTCGGAGAATTTCAGCACCAGCCGTTTTAGCACATGGACTTTTTGAAATTGTGAGTCGAAATTTTTTTTTGAAAAAAAAATTTTTCAAAAAAAAAGTATAGTTTCACCCTTTTCGAAAAACGTCACATCGACCTTGGGACTCGTCTTATCAGTACGCGGAAAAGAGAAAGAATAAAATAAAAGAAGAGGGTTGGACTTCCTGATTAGTTAATTTCTTCCTGAATTTTTTTATTCTGAAAATCCTGAAAAAAATCTGAAAATGTTATCTACAGTACTTCATATTCCAATACAACAAATTCAGCCGACGTCGTGCTCCGTGCAGATTACTGTACTTCAACAACTTTTGGATCAAAGTTCCACGTTGAGTTTGGAACCAACAAATAGTCCGGATTCTGGAGTTGGTGAGTTGGAAATTTTTTTTTTTGAAAATCGTTTTTGGGCTGGGTTACTGTAGGTTACTGTAGGGTTTTTTTGCATGAAAATCTTCAAACATTTTTTACTCCAGGTTACTGTAGCCTACTGTAGGTCTTCGTAAAACTAGGATTCCTGTGCTAATCGGTTCCAAAAAATTGAAAAAATACTTTTTGAAACTTTATTTCTTGACATTTTCGTACCTTAAAATTTTTTTTCTGAAAATTTTTTTTCTGAAAAATTTTTTTTCCCGGGTTACTGTAGTTTTTTGGTACGGTCTGAAAATTCTTTTAATTCAAAAAAAAATTTTTCATTAATTTCCCCGCACAGGTCCAAAGGTCTTTCTTTTTGCCCTCTTTGCTCCTCCTTGACTTTTTTCCCTTATCTTTTTTTTTCTGCCAAATTTTCTTTTTCCGTTATGTGTTTTCACTGTTTTTCATCATCAAAAATCTTGTAAGAGTTCACCTTTGGACTTTTATTTTTTTTCAAAAAAAAATTTGTCTTAAAATTTTTCAATTGGGTTATGACCTAGATTTCTTAAATTATGAAGACATGTCAAAATTCAAAAACAGCTACCGTAATCCTACCGTAGATCAAAAGTTTTTTTCCAGGAAACGACTCAACCCCGGAAACATCGCCATCGAGCAGTTCCACAAATTGTCGTCACGCCTTTGCTCCACCGCCACCCAGGACATCATTACTTGCAACAGTACCGACAGTACCCCCGATTACAGTACCTCAAAGTACAGTACCTACACAACCGTTAGCATGGCAACCATCGAATATATGGCCATGGATACAACAAGCACAGGCGGCGAGTAATGCAGGTGGGGGGATTTTTTTTTGAAACTTTTATCTGAATGGATGCAGGAAAAATTGAGCTGTGCGCCTTCAAACCACCCCAAAAAAGTTTTTAAAAAACTTTTTTTTGCTCGAAAATTTTTTTTGATTTTTACATGGATCGATGCAGAATGTTAAGCCCAACAAAAAAGTCTCTTGAACTTGGACCTGAAAATGTTTCCAAAACGAGCCATGCGCCTTTAAACATAGTGCGCGTGGGGGTTAAAAGCGCGACTGACTTGCGCAACCGTTATTTACTCTGCTGCTTTCTAATTTTGTTTATTTTCGGTGTTCACATTCATTTTCCCTCTCTTGTTTCTGGATAGAATTTTCTAGAAATGCACTTATATTACTAGAAAAATCAGTGAAAAATCCATAGTTTGATGATAAAAATGATAATTTTTGGGAAGGGAGGAAAAGTGCGGAAAAAGGAAATGGGAAGGGAGAAATGCTGATAAAATGGTGATAAGAGAATGGGAATGTGGAGTTTGAACTTTTTTGATTTTGCAGGTATTTTGGGGGTTTCTGAGAAAAGGGATTCAATTCTGGAAAAAATGTTGTGGAAAATGTTTTTTTTTTGAATTCTTGAAAGACCAAGAAAAACCGTGAGATTTCACTTTTCGAATAATTTTTTCATCGAGAAAAAAATAGTTTGATAAATTTTCAAAATTTGAAAAAAGTCGAACATATAATTCTCAAAATTGATATTGTCAAAGTTTTTAAAATGGCTTTCCTGAAGGTTTCTTTCTAATTTTTTTTGAAGTTTGAAATTTTTGATTTGGTTCTTTAAAGTTAAGAAAAAAAGTTGTAAATTTGTCATAAAAATAAATTTGGAAAAAAAAATTTATCAAAAAGTTTGTTGATGCTCCATTTTTTGATGAAGTTCCTGTTTTGTAATTTTGAAACTTTGAAAAAAAAATTGGAAAAAAACCCGGGAAAAAATCTGAAATCAGCAATTTTTTCCGCTTAGACTTTTGAGAAATTCTACAAATTTTTTTGGTTCACTCGGTTGAAGAAACTGAATTCCGAAACTTTTTTAAGCATTTATCATGAAACCTGTATTAGTAGTGCCCCTTTAATAGAAGTGCTCTCCGGATGAAAAGGTTGAAAAATAGTGGTGCATGCACTACTTAATCAGTTTTTGACGGCAATTTTCTTTTCTTTTTTTCTAAAATAAACTATTCCACTTTTTCACATAGTTATCCCATATTTTCTCTCTCTCTCTCTCTCTCTCTCTCTCTCTCTCTCTCTCTCTCCAATTGCCCTCGGAGACAGTTCACGCACTCCTTGTCTCACCCCCCTTTTTCCCCTTTTTGAAACCCTTTCTCCCTCGGAAAGGGGGGTTAGGAACTGAAACGTTTTGAAAATGCAAACAACGTGATGGACTGTGCTACGAGAGACGACCGGCCGGTGGGGCGCTCGGCGCTCCGGTGATGCGTGTGCGGAAGAGGACGCGGAAAATGCGTTGTGCGTTGTACAAATAGAGAGTGGGTCACGCAGAAAAGGAATATGAGATGATGGACTCTCTGGGGTGTTGTAATGGTAGAGTGGGGTGGGTGAGCGCAAAAAGTGGGAACATTTTATATGGACCAGGAGTTCCTTTGAAAGAATGTCTAGACATATGAGCACAAGTTTTGTTTGAGGGGCTGAGTATGCATTTTGTCGTGAGATTTGTTGTACATTTTGTAGGAACACTGGGTTCCTAAACGGATCATAAATAAGTGGTTTTTTTGTTCAAAGGAGGACTAAAACCACATGATTTATCCAGCTAATTCTGGATTTTCCAATAGATTTGCTCAAAAATTACTCCTGATGATACAAAGTAGCGTTTGAAAGCAGCCAGATTGATGGCCTAGAATCCGACAAGACTAATTTTGTGAAAATTTCGAATTTTCTCAAAAAACAAAAAAAAACTCTCAAAAAAAATTCTCAAAAAACGAGTCTCAACCTTCAAAAACTCACACTGTATTAGGATTTTTTCGACCTTGTTTTTTTTTTGAAATTTCTCCGAAATATCAATTTTTTACTCCTAAAAAAGTTCAGATTTTCAGTCAAGATTTTTTTCTCTATGATGCGCTGAAAAATCATTTGCAATGCCAAAATTCAGATTTCAATTTTTTTTAAAGCTTGGCTTTTGAAAACTATTTACGATACAAAAAATGGTTTTCCGGTATTATGTCTAAACAAAAATTTTGAAAAAAACACTTATCGGTAAATTTTTCCTGAATCAGAAAACCTGTTAGTCCCTTAAACCTCCAATTGAACGGCAGAACAGACGGGCTCATAAGCTCTTTCTATGATTCAAAATCACTCCAAATTCTCTTGAATCCTCGAAGACGAAATCCTCAACTTGTCTATTCTAGGCCATTAATCTAGATGTTTTCAATCGCAATTTTAAACCAATTAGAGTTATTTTTTTTAGGTAAATTCACAGTGAAAATTATGAAAAAATGAGTCCGAAATGTTTTCGCTCTGGAAACATTTTCTTTATGGTTGGTATTGTCACAAAATCAAACTGTAACCTTTCACCTTTTTTCCCTTTTCAAAAACAAAAAAAACCAATGCCCCTTTCCAAGTGGTACCAATTATTTGATGATTGAGGAAATACGGATGCGCGTACTTTTCATCCCCCGATAAAAGAGAGAGTGAGAGACGCAGACTTGCTTATTAGCCGGTAAGAAGCTCTGGTCACTTTTGAGAGGGAGACGGCTTCCGAGAAGAGAGAGAAGGAAGAGAAAGCTTTGACGCTTCGACGCTTTCTCTCTCCCTCTATTGAAAACGATTTGTTGGATTGGAAGAAAGGGAGAAGAAGATTCCGGGAGAGAAGGACAAAAAGAAAACTAGTAAAGAACGGACATGGGGGCCAACTGGATGGATTATGAATTGTTGTATTTGATGAGAAAAGAAAGGGGGGGGGATGTCAACATCAGAAAGTATAAGAAAAATAAAAGAAAGGAACAGGGAAATAGGGAAAATTTCGAGTCCGGGGGAATTTGCAAAATTTTCCAGTACTACTGAATGCACTATTTTGAGTCACTAGTTGAAACTATTCTACAATTGCAAAAAACCGGAGAATATCTCACGTTTTTAGCTGCTAAAATTTATGGAAATTCAAAATTCTGAACATTATTACAAATTACAGTTTTAGCTTAGGGAGTTCAGCTGGTGTTGTGCTGAAATTGATAGCTGTGAGCTAAAAAAATGTTTTCTTTCAAAATCCTAAAATTGTGGGTCCGGTTGAAAGAATTAATGGGGTTTCAAATTTTTTTTTCTGAAACTGGACCAGTTGCTTGGAGGTTCTGACTATCCGAGTTTTCTTCAACATTAAAAAAAATTGAAGTAGAATTGAGTGAAATTTCAAATTATTGAGATTTTTTCAAATCGGGATTACGGTAGACCCCAGAATAAAACTTCAACCAAAAAGTCTGGAAATCTGGAAATCTGAAAAATTCAATAAAACTAAAAATCCAAAATTTCTTTGTAGCTCTCTGGGTAGAAATAATCTTTAAAATGTTTTCGAAAAATTCCGCGGATTTAGTTTTTGCACCAATTTTTTGAAGCCAAATGAATTTCGAAAAATTTCATGTTGATGGAATTTCAGAAAAAGTTAAGCTCAATAAGGATACAGCACTCCTGAAAAAATCCAGTTTAGCTATTTTTTTCCGAAAACCCAATTTTTTTTCTTAAAATTGCTCACTTTGAACAGGAAATTTACTACTCAATTTTTCGAATTTTGCATATTCAGGAATACAGTATTCCACAAAAATGCGTTTTGTTTTTGTGCTTTTCGGTTTTTTTTAAATCTGAAGCCGTATTTCCAAAAAAAATTTTTTGTTATGATTGCCATGGTTTTTATTTTTAACTTTTCTTAATTTTTAGTAAAAAATTTTACCCGCGGAATTCCGAAACTCTAATAATAATAATCCCGTTGCTTAATCACCCGAGCCCTCCAAAAAAGCCAAACCAATTCACACTTTCTCTTCCGATTTCTGGTTTCCTCCCCCCTCGAGAGAAACACGGACGGCAAAACGGAAGCAGTAAAAGTGGTTTCTCTCTGACTGGCGCCTCGCCTCCGGTGTGGTTGTCGTCACACTTTTTCCCCCCTATTCTGAATGTGTTCTAGTTCAGGGATGGGCGCCCCCGGACGGTCCAGAAGCAAGAAGAACCGGGCAGATCAGTAGTGAAAGGCGAGGGAAAGTTATATGGTCGAGCGCCTCGCCTCGCGTCGCGCGGGAGGCAGAGGGCGCTAGTAGTATTATTATATTTTGATTTTTATTGGTGTTATATGTTCATCCGTGTACGGAACATTAATGGAACAACAGCAGCAACCAATCAAGCACTCATTTCTTCCGTGCTATGAAGTCGTTTGGAATGAGGAGGAGGGGGGCTAACCGGATGAGGCTAACAGAGGAACCTGTAATAAAAGGGCACCATTGGAAATGATAATATTTGAAAGAAAATACCACAAAAATACTAATTTTGACAAAAATACTATCCAAGAAATGCTGGAAAGTCCCTGCGCCTTTAAAGGGGTCTGGAGTGAGGGAGGGGGCTAACCGGATAGGCTAACAGGGAAAGGGAAAACCTGTAATAGAAGGGCACACCAGCAAAACGATTGACACCAAACAATTTTCACACAGAACCTTCAATATGATCAAAAATCTAAAAAAAAACCCGAAAATATTTGAAAAGCATTAAAGTTTGAATTTTTCTCAAAATTAAACAAATAATAATTCCGATCACAAAAAAGTTTTTCCAGGCTCCACCCAACGCTGGCTCCAATCGGCTCTTCTCTGCCCTACCACTTCAGCTTCCCACCCCAATTTGCTGGCCATCCCGCGAATCACCACAGCGGCACCGGCACCGACTCCACAGAACTTGTTGACTACAGGTAGGCTTTGTTGGTTTTTTTCTTCAGGAAAATTTTTGAGCATCGTTAGTTAAAGAGCTTTTTTGGACAAATGAAAGATTGGATTATTTCGATTTTTTCAAAAAATATGAAATTTTCAAAATTTTCAAAAAAAATCTATTTTTCCGTTTTTCGAGATAACCTGAAAAACCTAGAATGTGATCGCTAGGAAATACAATCCTTCAACGTCTCCAAAAATTTTCCAGAAAATATTTTTCTCAATTCTTACTGGAAACTTCTTTTTTTTCGAAAAGTTGAAAAAAAGTAAATCTTCAAGAAAATTTTTCAAATTCGTTCATTTTTGGCATTTTTGTCTTATTTATGTACAAGCAAAACCAGTTTTCCATTTAAAATAAACCAATTTTTGGACTTTTCAAAACTTTAGAAGCCTATACTTGCAATTTTCCGAATTGTCCAGTAATTTTTCCGTCCTGGTCCGGATTCAAAAATTTTTGAAATGTTTAGGTCTTTTTTTTTCTGCGTTTTCATACGAATTCGACAAAATATTTGCCCACTGAAAAAAACAGAAATAAATTAATTTTTTTTTTAAGTTTTGCCCCCTGTAGGATCCGGGACGGGCCGGAGTTCGATTCTTAAATCAGCGCGGCCCGGCCCGCCCGTGTATGTACAAATCTTTTCTTGGATTTTCGAAAGGCATTTAGCTTCTGAAATTACAGAATTTCATGAAGAACCGTTTTGGCTTGAAAATAAGAAGCAACTGGAAAAACACCCCAAATTCAAAAAATAATCCCAAAATTTTCCAGCTCCCTTCATCAGCTCCACAGTCTTTACTCCCACTTGCGGAGATCTCCTCACAACATGTGCCCCATCAAACCCCGCCCTTCTCCACCCATATCTTCTAGAAACTCGTCGATTCTCCGAGCCAAACCCCGCCCCTCCAACAACTCTAATCCAACGAAATACCCCAGGAAAGAAGCAAAAAGATGGACAAGTGACATATCTCTGGGAATTTCTTCTCCGACTATTACAAGATGATCAATATTGTCCGAAATTCATAAAATGGATTGATCAAGCAAAGGGAATTTTCAAATTAGTGGACTCGAAAGCGGTTAGCAGATTGTGGGGAATGCATAAAAATAAGCCTGGAATGAATTATGAGACGATGGGAAGAGCACTGAGATATTATTATCAACGTGGAATTCTGCAGAAAGTTGACGGGCAAAGATTGGTTTATCGATTTGTACATTTGCCAAGTGATATTGCTAGTGTGAGTTTAGAAATGCAAATTTTTTTTTGGCAAAAAAAACCAAAACAACTTTCTTGACAATTTTCAAAAATGGGCGGAAGTGCTCATAGAGCGTTTTTGTTCATCATTACGGAAAAAGCTTTTTCACATTTCCTATCACTAAATCACGAAAGCATGGCACCTCGGTTTAAAGGTGCAACGACAAATGTTCATCGGGTCCTGTCACGTTTACAGTTAATTTAAACTGAGAATTACTGTAATCTTGGTGGGACCCAATAGACATTTGTGCCTTTAAACCCAGATTCTTTTCTCTGAGTTTCCGATCAACCCAAAAGGGTTGATCGAAAAGAAACCTGAATTTTTGAAAAAAAAACGATTATCGAAAAATTTCGCTTAGAACTTCGTGAGCTTCTAAAGTTTCAAAAAATAAAATTTCAAAATTTTTAAAACCTTTTCTTCTCGGTTTTGTTTTTTTGTTTCATTTTCTAATTGTTTAAAACTGACCACTAACTTTCAGATAACATTTTTTTGTTTTGAAAAAAAAATTTGACCCGTCCGCAGTTTTTCGTGACGGTGAACATGCCCATTTTACATTCAAGTTGATAAAATTTAAACAAAATTTCAAAAAAAAAAACAAATCAGAAATGATATTTTCCTCCTCAATTTCAATAATTTTCGTCAGTTAAAATGTCAACTGTGCACGTTCACCGTGACGCGAAATTGCGGACCGGACAAATTCAAAGAAAAGTATTGGTAAAAAATTTAAATTTTCAAAATAAAAAACTACTTTCCCGCCAAAAAATAATTGACCACAAAAAAATTTTCCAGGAATGCGATTCATCATGCGAAAGTGCCGACTCATGCCAAAGTGACTCACCAAAAATCAGTCCGATTTCTCCGAAAATAATTGTGATCCCAACAACGTCTAGCGATGAAGCCGAGTAGACCCTTTTGATGTATATAAACAAATTATTTATCTTGGTACAAAAAAAAAATTTTTTTCAAATAATTTATCCTAAGAATTCTTGCTTTAAAGTCTTTCCGATATATCATAATTCTTCTTCTTCTTCTCCTGAAATACACTGCCTATCTCTTCTTTTTTTTGAGTTGAAATAATATTAATAATTAATTATTCGAGGTCCTAACACTTAGTTTTATACTTTTTATGATGATCTAATTCATTTATTCCTTTTTTGTATGAAACAAATTTTAATGATAATAATATTGATAATAATTTATTTAATAAAACGAATATGCACTGATATTTTTTAAAAGCTGAAAAAAAGACACTAAAAGTACAAAGCCCTATCGGAAACATTGTAGGAAAGTGCGCCCTAATGAGAAACGAAATTCGCTGCGTGGCCTAATGTAAAAAAATGAATACTTAATCAACGTTTGCGTAGAAACGTTGAATACTAAGCTCACGCTGCCAATTTTCTCATTAGGGCGCATTTCCTTACCCCATAGCCGATAGGTCTGTAAAAATATAAAGGAATGAAAAAAACGTTAAATTTTTTTTTTGAATTTTGAAAAAGCGCCAACTTTAACTGTTAAGTCAAAAAGTTGGATTTTATGAAAAAAGAGGCCAATCGAACAGCCTGAAACCACTGAAAAAATCTAACAATTCTGAAAAATTTTGAAACAATTAAAAATAAAATGAGAACTATTTTAGTAAATTAGAAAGTTCCAAATTTTCAAAAAACAAAATTCAAAACTCAAAAAAAAATAGTTTGTAAAAGATGAATCTCCGCGAATTGAAAGAAAAATTTGTGCAGAGAAATGTGATGATTTTCCCAATTTTCAAAGAAAGTTCCAGAAATTTTTTCGAAATTTTTTTTCTTTTTTTTGAATTCTCAAAAATGATCGTCAAAGTCGCTATGATTCCATAAAAAAAACTTATCCAAAATACTTTGTATGACACTCCTGTATTACTTACTTTCGAGAGCCTGACACTTCGGTTTAAAGGCGCAGCGTGAAATTTTCGCAGGGTGACAGGTCTACAATTTTTTTCAACTGAGAATTACTGTAATCGTGGTGGGACTCAATAGGCATTTGTCGCTGCGCCTATGAGCCGCTGCGCCTATGAGCCTATGAGCTTTCATGCTTTTGCGAATAAGTAAAACTGAAGAAATCCGAAATTTGAAATTTTCGGAAGTTTTCCAAATTAAATTTTTCAAAAACAAATATTTTAAAAATCAGAACTGGTTCACAAAATCAAAAAATTTTTCACAAAAATTTTTTTTCTGTCGTTATTATTTGTTTCCTCCAAGCAACATTACACATCCTCCAATCACTCCTCCCTCACCTATCTTTCTATTTATCTATTTCCTCCAAGACACGCAGGAGCAAATAAGAAAAAGAGCAAGAGAGAGTACACAAATCAAAGAGAGTGCAGACAGTCAGAGGAAACATTTGGCTCCTCTGAGTCAACCAATCTTCTTACGATTATTGATTATTGAACTCTTTTTTTTATTATGTAAATTATTTTATTTTGTTATGGGTAACTATAAATCAAGACCATTGACTTCTTGCTCGGGTTAGTTTTTAAAATTGATTTTTTTATTAAAAATTTTTTATTTCGAAATAATACCTTTAAAAAAAACCTAAAAATAATTCCAGATGAACTAAAAAAGAAGATATCAGAAGGCTATTCTGTGGTAAGAAGTAGGCTTAGCGATGACGTCAGGTCCCGGTCGAATTTGGGATGGGTCGATGTTCAAATTGCGGCGTTGTGAGTTAATTTTTTTTTATTTAAAAATTTAAAAATTAAGAATATGGTATATCAAAGTTCAGTTCTTTATCGAAAACTTTAAAAAACAAATCGAATATTTTAAAACTTGAGAAGAAACTTAAAAGTTCAAAAATTCATTAAAAAATTTGAACATTTAAAATTTTGAAATTACATATTAGAAAATTGAAAAATATGATTTAGAAAACTGTTCGATCAATCTGAGATTTAAAAAATTCGGTCTAATATATTGCATTTTACTATAAAATTCGCACTTTTGAATTTTTTCTTTGAAATTATTTTTTACCGATTTCAAAGCTTTTTTGTAGAAGCAATAGAATATTTAACGATATTAAAAATTTGATGATTTTTTCCTTTTTTTTTTCCAATTTTTGAAAAAAAACTGTGGTATTTTTCATTTAAAAAAGCTTCCACTCGAACAGAATTTCATCCAGTCCGCAGTTTCGCGTCACGGTGCACTTGCACAGCAGGCATTTTATTCACGGAATCTTTTGAAAACTTTGCCGAGAATTATATTTTCGACTGAGTTTAGTCAATGAAACAATATAATTTTATTAACATTGTCGTCAATTCCAACGCATAGTGTGCATTTTCACCGTGACGCAAAACTGCGGACCTAATGAAACCAATCTGTCATTTTTGGGCGTTAGTCTAACAATAAAGAAAAAATGAACAATCAAACAGAACGGCAATTTTGTCGGTGCGTAAATGCAGAAATGCTCGAATGAAAAGAACTTGGCACAGTGCCAAGGTGTGTTCCGTGTGCAGTCTGACGTGAAAAAAACCATTCGGCGTGTGTCTAACGTATTGTATTCATCATTATGAGTCGCTAATTTATTTTTTCGAAAAAGAACAGCGCGCGAAATAACAAATTTGAACAGCGTGTTCGAAATAAACAACCAAATTCCAGCGAAAAATCCGCCGAGGACTTCCAACAACTCCTAAACGCTGAAAATGCCGAGCTCAAATCCGCTCAACTTCTCTCCCTATTCCATATTATTTGTGCCGGCCACTCAGATTCCCAACCCGAAAAACTCAAAATATTAATTAATTCCCTATCCCCGGATTCTTCAAAATCCCTCATCTCCTCACAATCTGCGAATGGATTTACACCCCTCCATATTGCAATTTATCGAGGAGACGTGGAAATTCTGAAGGCTCTTCTGGCATCAGAATTAGTGGATTTAGATCAATCGGGACGTCATTTGTTGCCTCCATTGCATCTAGCCGCGATGATAGGAGATTCTGAGATTCTGACGATATTATTGAACTCTGGAGCAAATATTCATGTCACTGATTTTGTGCATTTTACTGCTCTTCATTGTGCAACATATTTTGGACAGGAAAATGTGAGATTTTTAAGGCGCATGGCCAATTTTTCGAAACTCGAAAGCAAGTTTGAAATTCAGCCTATGGCCTAGAACTTTGTCACCGCGGCCTAATAATTAGCCTTCTTTCAGGCGGTCCGAACGCTGTTAGCCGCTTCGGCCAACTCGAATCTTGGAGGCGCTGTCAATGATAGACCTCTTCACCTGGCAGCGGCTAAAGGGCTAACGACAGTGACGAGGCTTTTATTGGAAGCCAAAGCAGACCGTGAGTTTTTTTTTTCAAAACGAAAAATTCGGAAAAATATTTTTGAAAACCGAAAAAAAAGTTATTCAAAACACATAAGACTTCCAGAAGAAGAAAAAATAGTTCGAAAAACAGGCTCCGCCCACTTGCGCCAGTTTTTTTAAAGCTATTTTTTGCCAATTTTTTTTAGAATAAAAGGTTTTTGCATTTTCACAAATTGGAACAAAAACAGATGTTCAAAGTAGGCGGAGCATTTTTTCAAATCAACAATCAGTCTAGTTGAATCCTAGTTGAAGCTCAACAGAAATAATTACGGTATTTTCTGTTAAAAATCTCTTATATAATCAAGAAAAAATTTTTGAGATAAAATTGGCTCGATTCTCTGAAGTCATCACATTTTTTTATTCGAATGTGGGCGGAGCCATATAAAAATTTTTAAAAAATTTTGGAAATGTTATTTTTGGGAAAAGTTGTTTGGACATTTTTTTTTTTGCGAAAACACTATCTACCTGTTTCCAACGCCGCAAGATTACTTGAGTTTCATCAGTTTTCAAAAAATCGCCCAAAATTTTCAAAAATAAATTTTTCCAGCAATGCTAGCCGACGACGAAGGAAATCAAGCCCTCCACTACGCAGCTAAATCGGGCTCTCTTACAATTCTAAACATGCTCATCAAACACATCCGTGGCCTAAACGACCGAATTTGTGCTCGAAATCTCTATGGGGACACTGCCCTCCACTTGTCTTGCTATAATGGAAGGTTAGACATTGTCAAAGCGATTCTGGAATATTCTCCAACAAATATTGTAAATATGGAGAATGTCTTCTCGGAAACCCCATTGCATGCCGCGTGTACCGGTGGAAAATCCATTGAATTAGTGTCGTTTTTGATGAAATATCCCGGAGTAGACCCCAATTATCAAGGGCAGGATGGTCATACAGGTAATTTTTTTTGAAAATTGAAATTTATCGATTTTTTAATATTTTAGCATTGCATTCTGCTTGTTATCATGGGCACTTGAGGATTGTGCAGTATCTTTTGGAGAATGGTGCGGATCAATCACTGGCATCGAGGGCTTATGAAGGAGGAGCATTGAGGCAGCAAGCTGGGACAGGTAAAACTTGGGAAGTCTGCAACTTTGCGTCACGGTGAACCTGCACAGTCGGCATTAAAATTGACGGCATTTTTCGAAATTTTTCATCTGGCATTGTTGGTTGAATTGTGAGGTTCACCGTCACGCAAAGTTGCAAACCGGACAAAGACTGAAAATGTCTTCCAGGACTATGATGTGTCGGTCTAGTTAGAAAAAAAGTTACCGTATCAGATGAAAAACCACTCAGCCTGAGTTATACCTGAAAATTTTTTTTTGAAAACTTTTGAACAAAATTTTTCTCAAAAGCCCATAATTTTCAAACTTTTTTCTCTGGTTTTTGACCTTATTGAAACGAAAGCTTTGTGAAGTTCAGTCCGTTTTTGAAGAAAATTCTAAAAAATAGATTTATTTTTCAGTTTTTTGATATATTTTTAGCGCGACATATAGTGTTCCAACAATTCCACCTTTGCCATTTGTCATTCAGGTCGATGAAATAAGTAATCGGCCCGGATTCCGAAAAGTTTGTGTTTTGACGCACTTTTCACCATCCTAGATAAAATTATGAACCTTTTTCAAGTATAAAACGTGTAATTTTTCTCCGGATAGATACCCTAAATACTAAAATTAGAGAAAACTGCGAAGTTTTCAGTTTTTCTTCCAAAATGTGTCTTCAAAATTATCCAACATCCTTTTCAGGCTCCACTCGCCCCTCCAAGGTCGCCTCCGCTATCATGGCTCTCAATCGAAGTGACACCCCATCCTCCAACGCCTCCTACAACTCTACAGTATCCCTAGATGACCAACAAACCCCTGTAATCTGGGCTTATGAAAGAGGTCACGATGCAATCGTGGCTCTTCTAAAACATTATGCATCAAGAGCCATCGAAGGGGATGTGTGTAGTGAATATAGTTCCGGAGAATCTTCTTATACCCCATTACCGTCTCCAATGGGTCGATTGACGAGTTTGACGAGGGATAAGGCGGAGCTATTGCAGTTGAGATCCGCCCTTCCAGCACCATTTCATTTGTGTTTGGCTGAAATTGAATTTCAGGTAACCTTTTTTTTTTTAATGCTTTTTTCCCGGGTTTCAAAGGGGTTCAAGGTTAGGAGGGTTGACTTTGCGAAATGAAGAGCAACCGCGCTCCGTTGGACTCAATACTTGAATTTTTTCCACTCAAATCGAATGAAACATTATCAGTGATTTCTCTGGGTTTCCCACAAAAACGCCTATTCTAAAGTGTTTTTTCACCAAAAATTGAAAAAAAAAGTCAAATTTTTCAGAGACTTTTCTTTGTTTTCGACTAGATTTAAGCCAAAAATAGGTCTGAAACTGTCATTTGCAGTCAGAAAAAAATGATGAAAATTAGCGCTTTTTTTGTGGAAATCGAAATTTCTTCGAAAAATTTGATGAAAACTTAATTTTTTTTTTCAAAATTCAACTGAGTCTAGTGGGGCGCGGTTGCTCATCATTTCAAAAGGCTAAATATAGCAATACATGTTTTTTGAAAAATGTTTATTGAAATATATTACAACTTGAAGCTTCAAAATAAGCCCCGCCACCTTCATTTTCTCGATTCCAGGAATCCATTGGCAGTGGCTCATTTGGGAAAGTTTACAAAGGAACTTATCGAGGAAAGCTGGTAGCTGTCAAAAGATACCGGGCGATGGCTTTTGGGTGCAAATCGGAAACTGATATGTTGTGCCGAGAAGTTTCGATTCTTTCAAGGCTTTCCCACCCAAATGTGGTAGCTTTTGTAGGCACTTCGTTGGATGATCCGAGTGTGAGTTTGAAAAAAAAATCAATTTGCTTATTTTTTGTCTCTGAAAATTACTGAAAATGAAATAATTTCAGAATGTTATGAAAACTTTTAGGAAAAACTAAAAAAAACTTGCCTTGAAAATTTCCGATAATTTTTAAATTTGAATAAAAAATATTTTTTCAGCAATTCGCGATTATCACTGAATTTGTTGAAAACGGGTCTTTATTCCGGTTACTACACGAGGAAAAAAGGTTGGTCCCTTTTGTTTTTTTTCAACTATTTTTCTGAAAATTCAGAGTCCTCGACCCCACCTTCCGCCTCCGAATATCCCTGGACGTTGCCCGCGGAATGCGATATTTACATGAAAGTGCTGCGAAGCCGGTTATTCACAGGTGATTAATTTACTGATAAATGTTTTTTTTAATCAATAAGGAAATGAAATTTCAGAGATCTCAACAGTCACAATATTCTAATTCATTCGAATGGGCGGAGCGTCGTGGCTGACTTTGGTGAAAGTCGATTCGCGTGTCAAAGGGATGATGAAAATTTGACGAAACAGCCTGGTGTAGGTTTAAAAAAAATGGGCGGGCAATAATATAAAAAACCAAAAAAATTTGCCCTATGAGTAGAGACCGCAATGAAGGTGGGCGGGGCGAGTCATTTTTTTCAGACAGGATGGACGCGCGTTGTTTGAAGGCGAATAACACCGCTTGTATGTGGTATCTATTTTAACATCAAACTAAAGTTTATGTAATCGGCCACGTAGAATCGAATGGAATATGTTTTAGAACCGTATCTCGAACGGTTTTCGAACGGAAGAACAGAAAACACCAAAAATTCGAAGTTGATTATAGAAAATCGCTTGAGAATCTTCAACCTAGGTCGAATACGCATGTTCTCTCGACGGTTTCTGATAGTTCTTTTGATGCTGAATTCATTTTTATTTTCAGAATCAGAATCTGAGTTAGCGAAAAAAAGTTGTGCTTTGTCAAACTACCATGATAGATAGTAAAAAATTTTCAGCGATGACATATGAATTTTAATATTTTTTCAGCTATAAACACCTCCCAAGATTATCCGAAAAAAATTTCAAGGTTTTCCCGGACCTAGAAGTGGATTAATTTTCATTCTGAAGAGGGAGTTTTCTTAATTTTTTTCAGTTTTTTGAGTTTTGTGGCTTTGTTTATACCGAATACGCATCTGATCTCTTTTTCATCGTATTCTACGAAAAATTTGCTACAACTTTCATGTAGAAACCTTAGCTCTCTGAGTTAGCGAAATTTTTTTATTTAACAATTTCTACCGAAAACCAAGAAAAAATTGAGCAAAAAACTAAAGATTTCTGTCGCCGCCCACACTCACTACTTAACGACCACCAGTTTCGGGCGTGCGGCCGGCGCCATGGCCTAGTGGCTATCACGCTCGCCTGGTGTTCGGAACACCGTGGTTCGAACCCAGCTCCACCAAAACGTTTTTGCGAATAATGAAAATTGGCTAAATCGATTTTGATTTAATTAAGGATCCTTTGATTTAATTAAGGATATTTTTGTATTTTTTTCAAAAATTGTTATCATCAGAGCTGGTTCCGAAAACCAGCTAAAAGTCGTGCGGCCGCCTTGCAATCGCTACTCCACCCTCTTTTTCGCGCCGCCGACTTCACTTCGGTAGAAATTCAGTGCTAATGAGAACATCATAAAAATAATAGTAACTCGGGAGCGGATGAATATTTTTGAAAAAAAATTTGGGAACGTACTAATATTTGGACTAGGAACAAATTCATATTAACAGATTCGCTTGAATTTGAGTTTCATCAAACACGTTGCGGTCTCTACCTATGGGGAATCGAACCCGACCCCTTGAAAACAAAAAGCGGGCGCGCAACCACTGCGCCACCACACCTCACAGCTAAGCATACGTGGAGGGCGCCTATGAATGAAATAGCCGCCGCACCTTGCTCTCCATCGCAAGAGGATGGCGGAAAATTTTTTCACAAAAAAATTAAATTGAAAGGGGCGGAGCCAACCTTTATTTTTCAGAACCTCCGTTGGATGGCACCAGAAGTCTTCTCACAATCCGGCAAGTACGACAGGAAAGTCGATGTATTCAGTTTTGCCC
Organism: Caenorhabditis doughertyi; assembly: GCA_963572265.1. NCBI lineage: Eukaryota > Metazoa > Nematoda > Chromadorea > Rhabditida > Rhabditidae > Caenorhabditis > Caenorhabditis doughertyi. The sequence goes on from OY751555.1 coordinate 17,878,943, forward strand.
TTGTCATTTGGGAAATTCACACGGCAGAACTACCGTTTTCTCATCTGAAACCGGCAGCGGCCGCAGCTGAAATGACTTATAAACGAGGGAGACCCACGTTGCCGAATCAGCCAACTGCCCAGTTTCCATGTCATATTTTGAGCCTCATTCCTCAGGCATGGCATCCGGAGTCGAATTTACGGCCCGATTTTGCAGAGGTTAGTGAGGGATTTTTGAGGTTTTTTTTGAGGGAAAAATATTTTCGCAAAATTCCAAAAGAGGGTTTTTTTGAGTCCGTAAGTCGTCTGTTAGCCATCCGGTCCGCAATTTCGCGTCACGGTGAACATACACGTTAGGCACTTTAATCGACGACAACTTTTGAATTATTTGATTATTTTCTTGGAATTTGATAAAAAAATGGAATTTTTGATAAAAATTTCAAAAAAATTTCAAATGCCAACTGTGCGAGTTCACCGTAACGCAAAATTGCGGACTAGGCGAGTTTTGCGGATTTTAGTGAGCGGTTTTTGAGGTTCTTTTTGACAATTTCGGGAAAAATATTTTGGGATTTCAATATTTTTGAAAAATTCAAAGAATGGTTTTTTGGGTCCGTAAACCATTTGTTAGCCATCCGGTCCGCAATTTTGCGTCACGGTGGACATGCACGCTCGGCACTTTAATCGACGACAACTTTTGAATTATTTGATTATTTTCTTGGAATTTGATAATAAAAAATGGAATTTTTGATAAAAATTTCAAAAAAATTTCAAATGCCAACTGTGCGAGTTCACCGTAACGCAGAATTGCGGATGGCGCGAGTTTTTGCTCGTTTTTTTCTGAAAATTCATGGTTTTTCAAGAAATTTTCACAGGTTTTCACGGAATTTTTACAGGTTTTTTCAAGAAGTTGACAAATTTTACCGGAATCAAAAATTTCAAAATTACGAAAAAAAAATTTTTCCTTGAAAATTAATTTTTCAGATAGTCCCAATCCTAGAACCTCACGTCGAGTCCACCCACACTGATATGAACGCCCCGTCTACAGTATCCCAATTGAAATCCCAATGGGAACAATTGAGCGTGGCCCCTCCGCAGATGTCAAAATTTCCACCGATTCTTTCGGCACTTCATGGAATCGCAGCCACTGGGACAGTGGAGGAGTTGAGGCAACGAATTGATAATAATGGTTATGTTGTTAATAAAACTTGAGATTTTTTATATTTACGTAATTAATTATTTTTTTTTTAATTTACAAATAATTATTTGCCAAGTGCGTCTGAAATTTCTTCAGCGATCAGGACGCCTTCAGCGACTTGCGATCCAATTCTAGCGGCATTTTGCACGTTATTGGCTTGTTGAGCACCAAAACCACCTGAAAAAAAAGAAGATGAATTTTGAATTTTTTAATTTTTCGTGGGCAATTCAAAAAATTGAAGAAAAATTTACCGTTATAGCTTTCTGAAACCTCTTCAGCAACTAGCACTTCCTCGGCCACTTCTGTTCCAATTCGGGCGGCATTTTGCACGTTATAAGCTTGTTCGGCAGCGAAGCCACCTGGAAAATTTGAAAACTTTGAAGAATTTTGAAGTTTCGATGTACTTTCAGATGCTAATTCCAATTATTTTCATGAACAATTCTACTTATTTTCGCAAAAAAAATGATATGAAAAACAAGATGGCCGTGGATGAGAAAAAGTACTTTTTTTCGCATGGAAATTATTTAGTCTTCAATTCAAATACCGTAAAAACTGAATTATGTAGTAGTGCATGCACCACAATTTTTCAACTTCTTCATCCGGACGGCACAATTATTAGAGGGGCACTACCTTTAGAGGGGAACCAGTATTTTTCAATTTCTTTTTGAAATGTTTAGATATATTCAAAAGTTCAAAACTAACCTCCATATCCACCACCATAATTGCCACCGTATGGTCCTCCACCGTAACCTCCATTATCCCATTGAGATTTTGCCAGTTGAATGAGACTGACAAGGAGTAGAAAAATAACGAATACGGTGCGCATTATTGAATATTTGAATATTTTGGTGCCTTTTTATACTAACCAAGATGTGTAATTCTGATAGGAAACATGTCGGAGATAAGATAATATTATTATTGTTGTTATCGAATATTCAAAACCCGATAAGTGCGCGACGGGCCCCCTCTGATCTCTGATATTTTATCAGTTTTAGCGGGAAATTACATAAGTTATATGCCGCATAACCTGCAATAGAGCGGCCTGCCGCACTATTTTTTCACTAGACTGCTGAAGGAGCCGCTCTAATACAGGGCCCGTTCAATTAAAGGGGCCGCTCTATTACAGACTTTACGGTACTATTTATCACTGAAAATTCACCTTTTTTTTAATTAATAAGGCTCGCATTATTAGCCGTGCAAAATGACGAGCATCCGCACCCCACCGGACTCAGAAAATTTTCAGCGCATGAACTTTTTTTGATGAATTTTCCGGTTTTCGCGCCAAAATTTTTTATCTAAAGTATTTTTTTACCGAAAATTGAACAAATTTTTGATTTCAAATTTTTTTCTGGTTTTCTATCCAACCAGGCTTAGGTCGAAAAGAGGAGTGGAATTGTCATTTTCAGGCGAAAATTTTCTTTTCAGATGATTTTCAGAGTCACAAAATGACAAAAATAAGAAAATTTCACAAGAAAATCCTAAATTTTTTTAAAAATTGAAAAAAAAAACCAATTGAGTCCAGTGGGGCGCCTTTGCTCATTATTTCGGAAGGCTAATGACTTTAATTTTAAAACAGTCTGATATATGTACATTTCATTTTATTCAGCCGAAAAAACGTCAAATTATCAATTTTTTTTCATTAAAAAAAATTATCGTCCCAATGCTTCTGAAACTTCCTCGGCAACCAGCACACCTTCCGCGACTTCAGTTCCAATTCTAGCTGCATTTTGAACGTTGTAGGCTTGTTGGGCACCAAAACCACCTGGAAATTTGTTGGATTAAGGAAACGAAATAGAGAAAAATGTATTTATTGGAAATATTTTTTGCAGACAGATTGTCGAAAACTGGAAGAAACTTTGTCATCAGAGTTGTCAAAAATTTAGACAAAAGGTGCCAAAAAAATTCAAAACTCCAAAATTTTTCCAAAATCCAGATTTCAAAATTCGAAATTCCAAAAAATTCCAAGTTTTTTCCCAATTTTAAAGAATTTCAAATTTTCGCGGAGTTTTTTTCCAAAATAAGGAAAAAAAACTTTTTTTCGAGCAATATAAAGAAAAACAACAGAACATTTTCAGTTCGGAAAAACTCGAATTTTTGAAATTATCAAAAAATTCTAACTCTGAAAATAAGAGGAAAAAATTCACGAACCTCCATATCCGCCTCCATAATTGCCTCCCCAATTGTTACCGTATCCACCGTATCCACCTCTACCGTATCCACCGTATCCTCCATTATTCCATCCGTTATTCCATTGGCACTGAGCCAATTGAATGAAAGCGGCAAGCAAAACGAGTAGGAAAAATAATGAACGCATTTTTTGATGTTCTTAGTTAAAATTTTGAGTCCTTTTTATACCATCCAAGATCACATTGTAAAAGGAAAAAACGTCATAATATCAAAGAATTTTTATCATAGAGATCATCGGAACAAATTGAAAGTTCCTATTATGTGTGTTATGATTTTTAACGTTATACCGTGATTCATTAAAAAATTTTTTTTAATCAAAAAAAAAAATTTTTCTCCAGTATCAGTTTTTTGTGGTTTTATTAGCTTAAAAAAACCAGGATTATTCAAATTTTTTATTTTTCATTTTTCAGTACATAGTTTATCATGATGTGTGTATCTGATCAAATTACCAGTCTGATATGTTCCCCAAACATATGGTGAATGATAGTGTTATCTGTCTTCTTTCGGTGATTCTAGTTTAGGTCATAATGATAAATAATAATACATTTGAATATTGGGAATCAATGATGTGACTTGACGCAATGAGAGGAAAGATTGGAGGGACTTCATTCAACTAAAAGATACTGACATAAAATTCGATGAATAATCAATGCGAAGTTTCATCTGATCTGGTATTTTCTTGTCAAAAAACATGCAAAAATTGGGTCTCAACTGTTTAAAATGTCCCCGTAGCGCCAAACTCCGGCAGGTCCGCAGTTTTGCGTAAACGTGAACTTACGTACTCGGCATTGAAAACTACGATAAACAGCACATCTTCGAAAGAATTTAAATTTAAAAAAAAAAAAAACAGATCACATACTCATATAAAAACGTCTATAGTAATATAAAAACAATTTTTTTTTGAAAAAAAAATTGAGCGCTATAAAATGTGAGAACTTATAACGATTTCCAACTTTCTTGTTGTATTCACCTCCACTTTACACCAAAAACAATATGAGAGCGTCTCTTCGAAAAATAATATATGGTTTTTTAACTTTTGTTCTACTGATAATTTTTTATAATGATACTCTCACTACTCCGATGATTGAGCAAGAAGTAAGTTGCTTTCGTTCTGAAATTTTTTTCAATTCAATCAAAAATGAGTTCGAACAGCTCAACACTTATGCAGTTATGGGCTTTCCAAGGCATAGAACCTTTTAAATTTCTGGGCGAGTTGTTTATTTTTTCCCCATCATTGCAATTTTTTATAAATTTTTAACAGGTAAAAAAATATAGATAACTTGAGGAAAAAAAATCAAATACTCAATTTTTTCTCAAAAAATTTTCAGCAAAAAAAAGCTTTTTTCAGATCGACTACATTTCCTGTTCCGACCTCCTTGGTCACTATGAATCTCCCATTCCAATTTTGTTATCAGATATCTTAATTTTGGAACAAATTGAACGTGATTTGTGTCATTTGCAAACTGGTGAAAGGGTTAAGGTAGTCCAGTCCGCGATTTTGCGTCGCGGTGAACCTGCACACTCGGCATTTGAATTGACGACACTTTTTAAAGTTAAAAATGCGTTTTTGACAAATTTTCTAGTTTTTGCAGTATCAAAACAAAAAATGTTGAAAAATAATAGAAAATTCTATCAAAACGCTTCTTTTCAACCTTAATTTTAAAAAAACGTCGTCAATTAAAATGCCAGCAGTGCATGGACACCGCCACGCAAAATTGCGGGCCGCACCAATTTTCACTTTTTTAAAGGTTCTCGTGAATCAGGATTACAAACTAGACGATTCTTTAAAAGATGACCCCAGATTTCAAGTAATTTACTTCGAAAATTCGACTCAGAACGACTATATTGAAGTGGAAGTTAGGCACAAGGAAAAATTGTTGCCAAAGTTTGTTTCGATTTTTTAATTGCGAAAAAAAAAATTATTTTAAACTTTCAGAAAATTTCAAACAACTTCACCAGCTAAAAACTTGAATGTTCCAAAAAACATTGGCCAATTTTTGAGTTTTTTGCAACGGGCTACATTTATAAACTGTCATGGTGCTACCCAAGAGAAAATGAAAATGGCGGTGAGTTTTCAGGAAAAAGTGGACATGTAATAGTGGAGCATGCAATACTATTAGAGGTAGCTTTTGAAAAGCGGAAAAAAGGGTAAATATATAAAAATCAACAAAAAATTTCGAAAATCGATTCAAAAAAAGTTTTTCTCAAAATTCAATATTGAGGAAAAATGTTTAAGAAAAGAGTGGGTCTGAAAACATTTTTTTTCCAAATTTTCAAGTAAAAGCCAAATTTAAAAATAATTCCCGTTTTGAGACTGAACATTTTTTCTAAGAAAAAAATTCCGAAAAACTTGCATTTTGCATAGTCATAGCTTTCTAAACTCAAAAAAAGCGTTATTCCAATTGAAACATTTAAATTTCCCGCCGAGCTGGAGGCACTCAACATAGCGCACTTGCAGAACCCTTCATTATCTGACGACGGATGTAATATGTTTCCCATATTTTTCCAGTTTTTAGAAATAAAAAAATTCTACAAACCATTTTTTTGGAAAGTGTTGAGTTAGAGTTCCTAAAACTCAAAAACAACCTTCGTTTAAAAATTCGAATTTCCCGCCCCCCTCCTTTCAATCTCAATAGAGCGCACTTTCAGAACCCCTCCTTATCCAAAAACGCCTCCAATGCACTGGCTCTTTTAAGAGATGAACTTATTGCTCTTGGAATGTTTCCATTTCTAACTGGAAACACTTTATTGGATTGGTATCAAACGTGTCATGTGTTGGAAAATACAATGAGTTTGGCAGTATTTTCAAATGAATTTAACGGAAAATTTTTGGAAAAATTGGAAAATGGATTTTCCAGTTTTAAATTGGTTCAGAAGAAAGGGGTGGTGAGTGTTAAAGAGATCATTTTTTCTTCAAACTCTGAATTCTGGTAGACTATTTGAAACAGAATTAGATCCTAATTGTCTGAAATCACGGAAACTACTCAAAAACCGTAAAATTGCGTCGCCTGGCATAGAATTACTTTCGGTGGCCGAGTCCACTCGGACTACACGGGCAGGAGGAAAAGAAACCACGTAGTCCTCGAGGACAACCTTCGATTTTTTTTCTTTTGCCGATTTTTTAAGGTTTTTTCTACTTTTTTCAGTTACTTTGCCTTTTGAGCCTGAAGAACTGGTCAGAAAGGTCGAAAAGCGGCAAGAAAAGATAAAGAAAAAATAAATAATCAAAAGTTGTCCTCGAGAACTACACGATTTCTCTTCCACCTGTCCGTGTAGTCCGAGTGAACTTGGCCACCAAAAATGATTCTATGCCAGGCGACGCATTATCACACAATTTTTTTTTTGAATAGTTTCCGTGATTTCAGACAATAAAATCTGATTCTGATTTATATAATCTACCAGAAAATAAAAAAAGTGATTTCACTTCTCCTTCAACAAATTCATTAATTTTTCACAAATTTCAGCTAGAAAGCTCCCTAAAAATTACCGTCGCCTTCAGAACAAACCCCACTATTTCCGTCGTCATTTCACTATTGTACAAAACTGATGACGGGCTTTATTTGATGAAAAGTTGGTTTTTTTCCAATTGGAAAATCTGACAAAAATTTTTTCAGACAAAGAAAAAGTCAAGTTTTCTTTCTACGACCCATATTGTTCAACTAATATGAGAGGACATTTATTCTGGGTATCTTGTAATCCGGAGAAGCGGCTCAAGGAAGAATTTGGAGAAAATTGGCGGAAAATTTGAATCTACAGTAATTATTTTTTGTTATTTTTGGGATTTTATATCAAAATGAATAAATTTTTGGGTAATTTTTTTTGTTAAGTTCGAAATCGGCTGGAACTTTTTTTCCATATGAAGAAAAATGATCCTTGGGTGAATTTTCCAGGAAGTTAAAAGCGAATTTTCGGTTAACAGGATTTATCATATCAATGCGGAACTAAAATTTCATCGAGAAATGAAATCGAAAAATCTTGCTTTACGTCTTTTACGCTACGCGGAAAATATAATTCGCACTTCTACACACACTCCAAAAATCAGCGCATTTTTGAAGAAAATGTTAATTTTAAAGTTTATTATTCTCATGATTTTGCACTGAACATACCGTAAAAGATCTAAAAGCTCGAAAGATACCATTCTATTAGACCTGCCATTCTATTAGAAGTTTTACGGAATCACCCTTTCTCAAGGTGTATATTATGAAACGAGAATACATCCATGAAAAAATCGAAAAATTCCAATGATTAGAAAGTTTTTTTCAACGATATATTATCAATGATTGATCTCTAAACCTATTCAATTGTCTAATGATCCGGAAGTTAACGAAACGTTTCATTGAAATATCTTGTCTTCATACCAAGTTTTTTTCAAACGCCTATCTATTCCCGTATCGTTAATGATAAATGAATAGAATGATCATGAAATTTTTATTGATAAAATCATTTTTATTGTCTTTTTATCCATTTACAATTGAAAAAACAATAATAATAAATGGGAGTTCAAACTTCAACTCTTTGTAGATGGGCTGGGCTCCAATTTTTTCTATTGTCAACGCATTTTTTGATGCTAATATTGGTTTTCCCTGTGAACTTGATGAGAAATTATTTTAAATGATACAAAATTATGTTTGAAAGCGGCCAAGTCGATGGTCCACTGGGCTAGACACGTCTAAAAAATCCAGCATATCTGCAACGGGCCGAGCCGAGCCGCGGGGGATTGACCTCCCGATTGGTCGGCCCAGATCCGGCTGGACTCAAAATTTTTTTCACAAAAAATGTTTTTTTTTTCAGTAATTGGGGATTTTATTGAGTAAAATTTTTGACTATTTCTAGTTGTGAAAAAACAAATTTTTTGTTGATTTCGTATGAAAAATGCAAAAAAATCATCTCAAAATTTTGAAAATATTTGAATCCTGGCCGATCGGGTTTGATTTCTTTGTTAAGAAAAAAGTCAGTGGAAAAATACTAGGCGCAAAATTCATAATATTTCGATCTATGTTCTTTCAATTGCAACATTTTCCTCCAGCCCTCCTACCAAGTTTTTCCTTTATTTTTGGATATCATTCATCTTCTTCTTCTGATCTGCCCTTTCATTTATCTATATCAATCAAAACAGGGAATGTGTCAATTGGTATTTCTTCTATAATTCTGACATTTCTGACTGTTTCTGTTTCCTTTTTATTCATTTTCTGTGTTGTAATGAGAGAGTCATAAACGCCTTCTTTTGTTTATAATGGAATGGAGGCAGAAGCAACCAGTCGAAAAGTGGAGATGAAGTGAGGAGAAGAGGAGGAGGGACGTCTGGAAGCAATGAGGCGATTGGGAAGGGGGAGGGGAGGGAAAGTAACAGATATAAACAAATCATTGTCTTTTGTTTCTTTTCCATCCTCCATTCTACTTTATATACAATTGTTTCTTTTTGGTCCTTTAAGTTTATTGGTTGGGGAACTTTTTGGGTCCTTAATTCTTGTAATTTGAAAATTTTTTTTTGAAAAAATTTTTGGAATCAAACCTTGAGTCTTGCGATCTGTAGTTCCGCCCATTGAAAAATGCAGGATTTTGTGTAAGCGGAATTTTTTGGGCTTTTAGGGTTAACATCACATTTCTCGCTTTTCAATTGGCTGCGATTTTGGAAGTTAGCACTGTTTTTTTAACTGTCTTGTACTGAAGGTTCCAGTGTGTAGTTGGAGAAAAAATACATTTAAAAAAGTTTTGATTGAAAAGTTTCAACAAATTTAAATTTTTTTCAGAAGTTCAGGCTCTTGTGGTTACAAATTCCGTAAGCCAATTGACCAAAAAAAACGGTTTTGGACCAAAACTTTAGGAACTCAAGGCCTAAGTTCATTTTTTTGAAGGCAGCCAGATTGATGGCCTAGAATTCGACGAAGTCGCAATCAGTTGAGCAATTTTTCAATAATTTTTGTTTGAAATTTTTATTTCGACAGCTAATTTTGAATCTATGAGAATTTTTGAGGATCACCAAGGATACAAAAAAGGAAGGTAAAGTGGTGAATTAAAAAAAAAGTTTTAAGTTAATGATCGAAAATATTTTTGATTTCTGTTAAAAACTTTTAAGGAAAGAAAATTGTCTTTCAGATGATCTAGCCTCTGTAATTTTTGAATTTTTCATAACTTTGCTTTTTTGCTTTTTTTTTTCCAACGGCTAGTTCATTAAGTCCAGTCGGCTCTAAAAAAATTGTGGAACAAAACCTGAAGATTTAGTTGCTTTTCTGAACTTTAAAAAAATTGTTTACTGTCTTTTGCAGTGTACCCTGTTTAAAGCTTTTGTTCGAATGTAAGTTCGTCGGCCCGCAATTCTGCGTCACGGTGAACATGCACTGTAGGCATTTTAATTGACGGCATTTAATTAAATTTTCGTTTGGAAAATAACATTGTTCATTAAATTTCAACGAAGTAAAAAATAATTTATTCAAAATTTTTTTCGCTTCTAATCCCAGATCGTCCTTTAAAGAAAACATTTTCAAAAAAAGCAAGCCCATTGACGTCACACCCTCATTCCCATTTCTTGCAATAAGAATGATATCTCATTCTTATAAATTTTGAAGTAGGAGGAAGGACCATCGATAAAAGATTCTTCCTGAATAAGAATGATATGAAAAAAACACACTTTTTTCTTCTATTTTTTGTGTTCTTTTTTGTTTCCGGAGTACTTTTTCATGATGATTGTAGTTTTTGCTATGAATTTACTAGAAAGTATATCTAGAAGGTACAAAATCGAGTTTGAAAGTAGCTAGATTGATGGCGTAGAATCCGGTGGCCTAGAAGTCGAAAAAGTTTAAACATGCGAAAAATTGAGAAAATTTTCATTGACAGTTTTTTTTGACATTTTTGTAAACTATTGGCTCAAAATCCCTAAAACAAGTTAGCGCCACAGCGAAGGTCGAACTCCGGTGTTACTCCCAAAATCCCAGATCTCAATTCTTTCAAAATGTAGTCATAATCTAACTCGAATTACAGCAAATTTAATGAAAAATTTGGAAATCGCAGTGAAACGGTCTGAAAAGCTTAGTTATAGCCAAATCTGAAAATTTCAGAAAACTAAAAAAAATATTTCTTTGAGAATTCTGATTTTTTAAAACTAAAATACAGTCAATATTGAGCTCAATTTTCAGCAACTTCATGAGAAATTAGAGCATCTGTGTAGATTCCTCAAAAACATACTTGTGATAGGCCGGGCCGGGCCGGGCCGACTGAGGAATTTCTACCGGCCTGGTCGGCCCGGTCGGCTGGTCTCTGAGGGGGGTCAAAATTTTTTTGCACTGAAAAAAAATTTTTTTCGTCTTTTTTCGATAACTGTAGGAGTGGTTTTCTAGAGAAAATTTTGCATATTTCCAGTTGAAAAAAGTCAGAAATTTCATCAAAATCACCGAAAAAACTGAAAAAATGACCCCAATTTTTCAAAATTTTTCGAATCCGGGTCGGCAAAATTTTCCATCGGCCCGGCCCGGCCCGGGCCGGAAAATCACAAGTATGCTCAAAAAGTTTTTTAAAAAAGTTTTGAAAAAAAAAAGTATTTTAGGTGCCTTTCTATTAGAGGTGCCGTTCTATTAGAGGTTTTACAGTAGTACTGTAAGGCCGGAGGCGGTCTTCCTGTGATAAACTTTGAGACTTTTTTTTTCCTTTTTCGAAATGTTATTTTTACACTTGAAATTGTCAAATTCAGGCTAAAAGTTCAGAAAAAATTAGGGAAAAAAATGAAAAATCACGCAATCAAACCATTCCAGAACCAAGAAACTCCCAGAAAAAAACCAACATTTTCATTATCTCAGAGGACATCTGAAACTTTTTTCTCCTAATTTCCCAATTTCCCCTTCCAGCACCCATCATTCTATTAATAGTAAACACATTGTTGTTGTTTTCTCTTCTTTCATTCATTTCTTTTGTTAGTTTCGTTCTCTTTTTTCTTTTTCTTCTTCTGCAAGAAATGAATCTCTTTTGCCATCTGTTTCTGCGCAACTTTTTTCTTCTTTGTCACCCCACCCCCATCCCCCTCTCTGCCTTGGTCTTCTCATTACTTACAAACACATTAAAACAACAAAAATTCGTTTCTTTGACCTTGCCAATTTCTCTTAAGTTCCGGGTTCATGTTTACCCAAATTGAAGAAAGAAATTTTCTCCTGACCCTGGCTTTTGTGTCCTAAATTTCAGTTGATTCCTGCTTGTTTTTACCATCACTTATTCGCAAAAGTCTGGCACCTCGGATTAAAGGCGCAGCGAAAAATGGCTATTTGGTCCCGTCACAGTTACAGTAATCCTTAGTTGAAAATAACTGTAAACGTGACAGGACCCAATGATCCTTTGACGCTGCGCCTTTAAATCGAGGCGTCAGGCTTTTGCGAATAAGTAATACGACTTTACTTGAAAATACCTTTTTGCGTTAGGAAGCAACCAAGTTGATGGCCAAGAATCCTTAGCATGCCGCTGGCCTAGAACCGGACAAGTGGACAACTCGAGTTTTTTGGCTTTTGGTTGATTCAAAACCTGATGAAAATTGCAAATTAGCAATTGTATCAAATGAACTTTAAAAAATTCCAAAAAACATCTTTTTTATGGTTTTTTTTTTTTGTCAAAATTTGGCTAGAAAACCTTTTTTTGAATTTCAAAATTTCCAAGATTTTTTAAAATCGAAATTTCAATTTTTTTTTCAAGCCCCCCCCCCCAAAACATATCCCCTTGTGATAAGGAATAACTAGAAACAATTTTTCAAAGAATCTGCAATTCTCAAAGCTATTTCTCCATAATTTTCAGACTTTTAAGGTTTCCTGAATGTGTACTTCACCAAAAACTGAAAAATAATTGAAAAATATTCCCCGTCAAGTCTTGATTTTCCGACAAATCCAGTATAATCTTTTTTTGCAATGAAATTGGCTGTATTTTGAGAAAAATTTTCAAGTCTTCAGTTTGTCGGATTCTAAGCCATAGCTACTTTCAAACGCCTCTTTCTTACCATTTAGTGTTATTTTTGAGCAAAATCAATTTAAATTTAAATTTGACGAAAAGCTTCTAATTCAAAATCAACTAGTTTCAGAATGAAAAAATATCTGGTCTTCTTCTCATTTCCTTGTTTTTTCCTGGTCCCTATGCTGTTTGTGTATCAAGAGAATCTATTTGGAGCCGCTCAAAGTTCTGGTGAGGAAAATGATTATCATGCTCCAGAAGTTGCATCAGTGATGAGGAGATCTGTGAGTTTACGTTTTGGTTTTGAAAAATTGTCTAAAAAATTTCAAATTCAGACAAATATGAAAAATTTCAAAACTTTTCAAGAAAAAAATTTTCGCTTTCTAAAGATATTTTTATTTTCAATAAATATCAGTTAAAAAATCTTTTAGAAGTCTAAAACCCATGAAAAACTTGCTTCAGATTTTCGGCAAATCAAAACTTTTCCGGTGATATGCCGTTCTAGAACTTTCCCATTTCACAACTGTCTCTCATCGGAACTGAGACCATATCAGAACCGTTTCGTGTCTGAACTTTTCCGTATGGGAGCAGCAAAATTCCCACGTGAAAATAAAGTTTTCAGCTCTGATAGGAACACGGTTCTGGAACGTCCTACCGCCAAATTTTTGGAAATTCAGATTTTTATGCTATCTCAGAATTACTCAAAAATTGAAAATGATGAAAATTCTAATTTCTGACAAATTAAAAAATTTTCAGAAAATCAAAAAATTTCAAAAAAAAAATGTTTTCTTGATTTTTTGATTTCAAAATTTCAGTATCATTTACGTGCATTTTTTATCATTTTCTATCAATTTTTTCCATTTTGCAGCTTTACAATTGTGAACAATTGCTATCACAATTCAACATAACAATACCTGTTCTGCTAATTGATGTTGATTTTTTGGAAGCAATGGACGGAAACAATTGTGGAATTTCAGCGGAAAATCACCCGCTGAAAATCGGAGTTGATGTAAAATTTTTATCGATAACAAGGATATTGGAAGATTCGAGATTTGAAGTTTTATATTTTACGAATGAAACGAAAAAAGATTATTTGGATTTTCGATCCGACCCAAGGAGGATTGTTCCAAAGTGAGTTTCTGGAGTGGTGGCCGAGAAAAAAACCTCGGACAAGAAATGAATTTTTATGGGCCACCATTGTGATAGAGTTTTCTAGAACTCTACAGTTTAGAAAAATCTTAGAAAAAAAATGTAAAAAAAAGTTTGAATTTTTTTCGAATTTCCTCGGCCGCGACTTTCTAAGCCATAAAAGCCTCAAAGTTAAATTTGATTAAACTTGAGCAATTTACAAAATTTTTCGACCATTGTTTTTTCCAGAAACTTCACTACCCGACGTATTGGAAATTTTGAAATTTCAACAAATCCCAAAAGATTTGTGGGATTTTGGAAACGATCCAAGCTCATCGACTGTATGAATCTACATATTCCACGAGCGGCTAAAACGGTAAAATACTTTTTTTGTTCGACTTGTGGCCCTGGCCTAGGTAACTCTGGCCTAGGTAAACGCTGGCCAAAAACCCGTTTTTTTAGTTTTTTTTGCATGTCTCGACATATTTTACTGGAAAAACTGCAAGAAAAACAATAAACCGAATTGTCGGATCGTAGGCTAGCGATTTTCATGCCGCAATATTTTAGGCCAGCAGATTCTAGGCCAACAAGTTTTGGGTCAGCGAGTTCAATACTATGTTTTTCTTTTTTGCATTCATTTTTTCACAAAAATTTGCAGAAAAATAAAAAAAAGTTCAAAAAACCAAAAAATCAACGTGTCGGATTCTAGGCCAGCGGTTTCTATGCCATCAATTTTTCAGCTTCAGTTGCAACCTATCATAATTAAAATTATTTTGGTTTAGTGAACTCATAGTTGAGACAAAAGTTTGGTAAAAAATTTCAAAAAAAAACTTCCAGGTCAAAATGCCGGCAATCCCCTCGGCCAAAGTACTAGCTCGCCTCCGTGACGAATTAATCGAAAGTGAAATGTTTCCATTTTTAAATGGTGGAACTTTATTAGGATGGTACAGAGAATGTTCCGTAATTCCACACACTTTGGATATGGATATTTCCGTTTTCGCAGAGGATTTCAAGATGGATTTTGTGGAAAAATTGGAGAAGAATTTGTCTAGTTTTGCAATTAAGAGGAAGTTCGGGAAGGTGAGTGAAGTCTGCAATTTTGCGTCACAGTGAACCTGCGGAGGAGGTATTATAATTGACGACGCTCTTCAAAAATTGATAAAAATGAGGGTTTCGTCGAAGTTTTCATTAAATTTCGTCAATTAAAGTGCAAAGTGTGCATGTACACCGTGACGCAAATTTGCGGATTGGATCAAGTAGAAGGTGCAGTACGTGGTTTTGCGTCACGGTAAACCTGTGCCTCCACTGACGACAATTTTTGAACTTTGAGTGTCGTCAATTAAAATACCAAGTTTGCATGTTCACCGTATCGCGAAATTGCGGACTGGACAAAACTTTCAAGATTGGAGGCGAATTCCAAACATTTTTTTTCCAGATAAATGACTCCTTCGAGCTCACTGTGGCCCCGAGAAAAGGCCACAGAATTCACATTGATGTGTTTTTAATGTACCCCGGAATCGAAAAAGAAAATCTTACCCACCATTGGGTGGGCGGAGTCGCACGTGAGTTGAGAGGCTTATGCTGTAAAAAAATGTTCAGAACTCGCTTTGAAAAACTGGAATTTTAATGTACTTTCTGTCAAACTTTCAAAAAAAAATTTTTTGTTCGATGTTACTTTTGGAGTTTTTTAAGACTTTTTCAATGATATTGTTCCGATTTTTGTTTGGAAAATTGCAATTTTTTCAGCGGACGGCACAAAATACAAATACACATATCCAATTTATGACCCATGGTGTGCTGCGGAACTACATGGACATATATTTTGGGTTACTTGTACGCCGAACGAGAAGATAGTGGTAAGTTCCTTGCTAACACGATAAAATGCAGAAAAATTGGTTACGGTTGCTTCGCTCGAGTCCGGTCCGCAATTTTGCGTCGCGGTGAACATGTACACTCGGTACTTTAATTGACGAAAATTTTTAAAGCTGACAAAAATTTCATTAAATGTCGTCAACTTTTTATCCAAATTTTTTTATCCAAATTTTTAATATTTCTTAACATGAACTATATCAGCCCGGACAAAAACGAAAATTACAGTAAAAATGACTAAAATTGTGGAAAATGACCAGATTTTTGAATTTTTTGTCAAAAAAAATTTTTCAGAAAGAATACGGACAACTATGGTATTTGGATCATGACACTTCTAAATATGCGTGGAATAAATCGGGAAAAAATGTGAAGAAAAATGGGAAGTGGACAAAAGAGGAAATGAAGGAAGTTTATAAGGTTTTCAAAGGATAGAAAATACCGTAAAAACTGTATTACTAGGTCCCCTTTAATAGAAGTGCCTCTCTAATAGTGGCGCACCATTCTCAAAATTTTTTTTTGTTTTTTGAATTTCCCGCCATTTTCTCCATTTCCTCTAACAAAACAGGTCAATTTTACGTGTATTCTTTCAAATTTTTAAATAATTCCGTATTTATTTTTGAATTTGTCTTCAATTTGAGATGTTCGAATAATAATAAAATGTTAACTTCTAAAATATACAAAAAAAAGTTTTTTACACAATAAAAAAAGAAAGAAAATGTTTGAAAAGAACACAGTGAAAATCGATAAAATGTTGAGAAAAAACTGAAAAAGGGGGCGGGGCTTGTGAAAATTTAAGGCCCGTTTTATACAGAGATGGTGTGGAATGAAGCCAGAGAAATGGCGAAAAACAATTGCGATAAATGGCATGAAATCGTTTGAAAATCATGTAAAAACGAATTTCAAACTGTGAACTCCTCTTGGACAAAATTCTCGTTTGTTTTTGTAATTCAGAATTATTTTATTCAAGTTTAAACGGATCAGTTCATTTTTTTTCTTATTCATTTCAAGATGTGAAAAATGTTATATTGGAAAATTTATTTTTTTTACTCGAATAATAACCGTGGCCAACACGTGGCGGTTCCAAAATTTGTCTTGAAAATTATGAGAAAAAAAAACCGGAAAAATCAGGAAAATCACGAGAAATGATAATCACATCAAAAATTATAAATGTTGCTTGGAGTGTTCAATTAGGGCGAATCCATCATCGAGCTTCTGAAAAAAAAATTGTGTACTCCTCTCGGACAAGTTGAACTGGGTTATTTGAAAAAAAAATTTGTTAGTTGAACGAAGTTCAGTGAAGGAATGCTGTTTTTGAAAAAAAAATTTCAAAAAATGTCGTCAATTTAAATGTCGACTGTGCGCGTTCACCGTCACGCAAAATTGCGGACCGGTCTTTTAATAAATTTTCATTTTCGCCGATTTTCGCCGTAGAGCGCGTTTGCGGTGTTTTTCAAAGAAAATTTCAGTGATTGCCACTTTGCAATTCCAAAAAAAGCGCCAACTTTTTTTTTTCAAGAATTCAAATTTTCTCCCAACTAACCTCCCCACAAATTGGGCAAACAAAACTGAACACGCCATTCACTGGAGACGACGACCCAGAAGACGTCGTTGAGTCATCTGACGTCTTCTGATTCTCCAGAAAATTCCCGTTCCGGCTCATGTGATATGCACAATGAGCATGAATCTGAGAATCAGATCTAAGGCTCTGACGGCACACCGGGCAATGATGGTTATGGTCCTTGGCGTGGCGTAAGCAGTGCTCCACAAAGTTTGTTTCGTTGATAAGAAGCTCCTGGCAATCTGCACATTTATCCGAGTACCGTATCTTGCAGTGTTTTTGTAGTCTGTGCTCGTCGAGACCATCTTCTCCAAGTACTTTTTCATCACAAACAGAGCATTGAAGCTGGCGGGGCTTCGAGGTGGGTTTTGGTGATGGAGATGGAGCATTTGAAATGGATTGGAGATGAGGAGGAGAGTAGAAGGTGTCTCTGGAAATCATAAAGTTGATACCTGAAAAGCTCCAATTTGATGAATTTGATCATAACTTTCAAAAAATTGTGTGTCCATTTTCTTTGAAACTGTGAAAATAAAATCAGAAAAACTCCCCTGAAAATTAGCAGGTAGGCAAACTTAGACCCCTGAATTTCAAAAATTCACTTTAACATCGCGGTATGAGTTCATAAACTGTTTTCAGGTTAAAAAAATTTTTTTTTGAAATTTTAAAATTTTTGTTTGTTTTTTCGTTCATTGGGCGAAAAACTTGTGCCATACATTTTCAAGCAATTTGGACATGATTTTGTCTATATGTTTCGTCCAGTCCGCAACTTTGCGTCACGGTGAACATGCACAGTCGGTATTTCAATTGACGACATTCAATTAAACTTTCGTTAAAATGCTGTTCATTTTTCAAAAAACTCGATAAGTCCGGTCCGCAACTTTGCGTCACGGTGAACCTGCACAGTCAACATTTCAACTGACGACATTCCATAAAAATTCCGTTGAAAAGCAGTTCATTACGAGAAAAAACTCGATTAAACCAGGATTTCATAAAAATCAATTGTCAATTAAAGTGCCGACTGTGCGTGTTCACCGTGACGCGAAATTGCGGACTGGGCGAAAATCGTTTTTTCATCCAAAACCTTTAAAAAATTATTTCAAAATATTCAGCTTCAAATCACAGAAAAACCCCTCAGTGTGCTTTCTCAAATTTTCAAAAAAAAAAATTTTTCGCAAATTAGTGTCGATGCACTTTTTTCTCCCTAGGGAAAGTACTGATTAGGGGGCCTGACTGATCAGGTCTGTGAAAATTTTCTCAGTGTCATTTAATTTAAACTTTTGAGCTCTAACTCCCCAAGGAGCAAAATTTTCAAAAATTAAAAAGTGCATTTCTCAACCCCTTGGACTTACTGATCATGTGTCAGCTGTACGTGGGTGAGCAAGTCCTGCTTGGAATTATACGTCGATCCACATATCGCACACCCGTGCATCACCATCTGACGGCAATGCACTTTTGAGTGATCCTAAAGGGAATTCTTTGAATAAAAAATTTCAAAAAATCTCACCTTGAAAGATTTCTCATTATCTGCTATAAATTCACAACATGCGCACATGAATTTCCTGTGGGATTCGATGAAATGAAGTGATAATGATTGCATTGTGGGAAATGTCGAGTCACATTCTGTGCAGACGAGTTGAGTGACTTGTACTTGAAGGTGTTGAGTTGTCAGGTGCTCCAGTTGGGACTAAAAGTTCAGATTTGGAAAAATTAGCAAAATTTTCGTTTCGAAAAGAAGATGCTGCGGTGTGAATCATATTGCAAGGGGGGAGTATCCAACTATTGGGATTTTAAAACTAATAATGATTTGGCAGTGAAATTTTGTTTTCAAAAATTTGAAGTGGGGGGACTAAGTTTTCAATATAAAAATTGTTTTGGGAAAATAATTTTTTTTCTAATTCTGAAAGTTAAAAAAATCATTTACAAGTGCGAAGGAATCTTAATCAATTTTCAAAAATAATAATTTTTATTAAATTTCAATTTGAAATCGTCAGAGGTTCGATTTAGGACTTAACGAAAGTTTCAAAAAGCCAGTAGCAGTGGAGCGCATTTGGACAGTTTGATCACAAAATTTTTGAAAGTATTTTTAAATGTTTTTATAGTCGAGCGAAGTAAGCGCGCTCTACTGCTAATTCTAACCGAGGTTTCAAAATTTCAACACTCAAAAAATTGTTTTTCAATAGAGCGTTTTTGCATCGTTTGATGGAAATTTTCAAAAAATATAAATGTTACAAGAAACCGAAATAAAATTACCTGTTTATCCCTGAACGAGACCCCATTTGGACAAATTGGGCAGAAGAAAATTGGGGTACTAGCCGTCACAATATGACTTTTCATATGGAGAGCAAACAGGGCAAAATTGTCAAAAGTGTCTTCGCATTGTTGACAAGATACACGTGGAGATGAGGAGCTGTTTGGAGGTGGAGAGGAGAAATTGGGCTGAAAATTTGGGCTTTTGGTGGCCTAGGATTGCAAGATTTCGGGGAACTCGGCCACTATGGATTCGATCAAAAATAGCTAACCTTTCTATCAGGAACATGTTCACTGAGCGTATGTGACTGTAGTTGAGATATTGATGAGCAAATTGTCGAGCAAAGCTCACATCTTATCACGTCTTCTTGTTTTACACTGAAATTTTTTTGAATTTTTTTGGACCGCAAAAAATTCTCAACCTTTTTTTTCGAGTTGTGTGATTAATGATTTCCTGATCGTAGTCCGGTTCTTCTTTAATTTTTGTCGTGGAGCTGTGGGGTCTGAAAATTGAAAAACTTCGGTGAGAGCAAATTTTCTCTTGACCTAGTGGAATTCCTGGTAGAGTTAAATGAAGCCACCAAACAAACTTTCTGACATTATTTTGGGAAAAAATATAACAAGGTATGATTTTTTAGAAAATAATTTTTACTTGGCTCAAATAATTTTCCCTAATGAAATTCTGAAAGTGCTAGATGACTCTCGAGTGTTAAAAAAGGGCATATTCAACTCATTTAGACACATTTGGTCCCGAAGGGACAAAAAGGAAGTTCTCAAAGAAAAATGAAACGAATTTTCAAGCCGACTGAAACTGACTTCAACTATCACTAGTTCCACATTGAAAAAAAGTGTAAAAACCATGAGTCAAAATTTACAAAAGGTACAACAAAAAACTATTCAATTGAAATTTTTTTCTTGAGTTTTACTAAAATCCTACCGATCAAGTTATTCATTATTTTTTAAGTTTCCAAGTTTCAGTTTTTTCAAGTTTTAAAAACCTTAGCCTAAATTTGGAACTAAGCAAAAAATTCCGAACTTCTTGACTTGAATTCTAGAGCTCGCAAACTGATAATAATTCTGATAAAAACAACTCTGAAAAAAAAAGTTGTTCAATCCCATGATGAGCACATACTACTTCTGAAAAAAACCTGAACTCAGTTCTAAAAACGAAAAAAAACGAAAAATCTCTCTGATCGGAAGTTAAATCCTAAAAACTTACATAACTCGGGAAAATTTTTTTGAAAAATACCGAAATATTTTTTGGGGTTTTCTACTGAAAAGGGTTCGAATGGCTCACGGTTTCGTTAAAATTAAAATTTTAACAAAAAAACCAGACTTGTAATAAAGAAAAATTCAAAAGACATAGGCCCGAAGTCGAGAAACTAAATATTGACGAAAAAAAATCCTAAAAATCAAAAACTCTTAAGATTCTTCAAAATCTCCCAAAAAACCTCCTACCGTTTCATCCCTCTTCTTTTTTCCTTCAACAGATAGCAAGTGGGACTCGTTTCCAACAAACAACAAGCACTCCGGATAGTGATAAGTATCAATTGTCCTTATCAACGCCAAGCAGCACAAGTAAAGGAGTATCTCTAACCAGAGCAACAGAGCAACAGGCAGAAAACGACGGAGACACAAGAAAATGAGCAGCAAAAGAGAGCCGTGTGTGGGTGCTCTCCGGAGAGGGTTGAGAAGGAAAGGGTCCGCCTGTTTCTGTCTCTGTGTGTGCATGAGGAGGAGCCCCCTAATCCCCCCAAGGGAGTTGGCTTGATTAGACTGGACGCATGGTGTCCCAAGGGATAGTCCCATTCGGCCCTGTTTTCATTAGTTGTCAGATATGGTACCCCTCCTCTCTCTTCTTCTCTCAAAGAGTATAACGGGGGGAGGGTATTCCCTTGGGAGAGGTGGTGGCCTAAAAAGGAGAAGGGGTAGGGCTAAACAGGAAGAGCATACAGAAGAAAAGGCCAAGGGGAGGGGATGGTTGTAAAAAGAGGTATGGGGGCTTGATTAAAGGAAAGAGTTGGGCTAAAGAGATCATGAGCTTTAAAGGGGAGGGAGGACTACAATGACGGAAGATGCTTGACCTAAGGAAAAAGGACGGTGTGGAAATGAGTTTTTTTTTTAAGTTCGCGGATATGACGAATAATAAGTAGAACAGCATTTTTGAGTATTATTTTGTAGACTTTCTCTTTGTGTATCCTTGTTCAACTCAGCGAGAAAATCATTTTTATACCTCGAATCAACCATTTTGGTATGATAAAATCAAAGAATTTTCTTTTGGTCGGGCAACAGTGTCATAAATTTTCATTTCAATAGTGAATCTTTTTCATTTTTGAATGGTCTCTGGGGTGTTCAAAATTTTTTGCACCAAAAAAGTCAGACTTGTCACTGGCCGGGCCACAGAAAAAAATTACTACCGGCCCGGCCCTTGGGCTAAAAATCGCGAGACACATGCTGAAAAAAACCAAAAATTTTGTAACCTGAGCTGACCGGGCAGGGCCGGCTTTTAATCGGTCCAGCCCTGATCTTGACAAGTCTGAAAAAAGTATTTTTTTTTCGATAATGGTGAAAGTGGTTTTTTTAAAGAGAATTTTGGGTAATTTCAGTGGGAAAGTTTCAGCAATATAGGAAAGATGAAATTTGAAAAGGTTTTATTCCGTAAGTCACGTTTTTAATGGGTCTAGTCAAAACCGCGTCCCTAATCAGAAGTGCCCCTTATCAGAACAGTGGCGTATCAGAATCATGTCCCGCATCAGAACTGTCCCATGTCAGAACTGTCCTGTATCAGAACCACTCCACGTGTAACAATAGTTCTGATTCGAGACAGTTTTAATTTTTACAGAGTTCTTCTGCGGCACAACTCTGTCAAAAAACATATGGGGTAGTCCAAAAGTAGTATTTGGATTTTTGGTTTTGTGTGTATGGAATGTGCTTGATCATAGCGAAATTGCAAAAACTTTCTCAGTCTTTTCAGCTTTGGCGAAAACCCCTGAACTGATGTGATTCAAACTTTCTGAACGCATATAATGAATGAAATCACTCGACTCCTCATCTTCCAGCTTTTCTCAAATTTTTCATTAAGAAGTCTATGCATGTGTGCCTACGTGTGCTCATCCAATTTTCCTTCCATCTTTTTCCACTTTCTTTCCAACACATTTGATTGTTGCTTCCCTTTTCCCACCATTTTGTTGCGTGTGCCCCCCTATGGAATGTGATGATGGCGGTGAAATTGAAACTGGAAAAATTCCGTTGGTGTGCATAATGAAAGGGGAGAAATTAATGAAAGTAAGGGGGAAGAGGGACCGAAAATGGAATTAATCCAGAAAAACTTTGAAAATCTGGACAGAATCAG
The DNA here is from genome assembly GCA_963572265.1 of Caenorhabditis doughertyi. NCBI lineage: Eukaryota > Metazoa > Nematoda > Chromadorea > Rhabditida > Rhabditidae > Caenorhabditis > Caenorhabditis doughertyi. The sequence goes on from OY751555.1 coordinate 17,901,376, forward strand.
AATTTCAGCACATCGTTTACTTAAAATGAAAAACCAAAAGTATTTTGCCCACCGAGGAATCGAACTCGAATGTCAAATTTACCGGAAAATTTTTTACGCCATTACACTACGCCGTCAGCGGTGTGTAAATGAACAGGCGACGGAAGCAGACTCTCAAAAATGAGTAAATCTAGCAGCCGACAGTTGACGGGGGCGGGGCTTAGAGCTTCAACCAATAAATGAAAAAAAAGACCTACCATCATTGAAAGGTATCAATCTGTCATGGTCCCATCACGATAAGACTTCCAGGAAAGGCTCGAGGGTCAGCGACGGATAGACATCCTGACAAACTGAAGGAATTCCACATCAAAACGATAAGATCTAAAAAAAAATGAGTAAAACAAATTCTGAAAAAAATTAATAGCATTTGGAAGTCGAAAAAAATGATACAGTACAATGGAAGAGTCCGAGTCCGGTCCTAAAAAAGAGAAGACGAATTTTAAGTTGCGCACCAACACAGATGGGACGATCAGTTCATTATGGACTTTTTTTTATTATTATGGTCCTTTATCATTCGCTCGATCGTTTTTCACTTTTCAACATTTGTTATTTTGATCTACCGCCTTTCTGTCTGCAAAATGCATGCCAATAATAGCCATCATGTCGTCATTGTTGTTGATACATAGAGGGCCTATTTTTGGAATTAGAAACCCCGCAAATAGTTTTGTTTGTTTCCTGAGATTCTTAGATTTTTTTCTGGTTGCGAAATTACTTCAGAAACACTTCCAGAGATGTGTGCTTTAATCGCGTCAACGTGTGATAAGCTTAAGCTCAAATGTTACGTAACAGGAACTTGACGGTCGGAAATGGCTTCGGAAGTAGGACTGCCTGCGGTTGAATGCTGGGTGTTCTTTTTTTTTAAACTTTACTTCCATGGATTGAGAAAAATTATTCCGAACTATCATTACTTCGTCCAGTAAGCCGATATCTAATGTTGTGAACTCTGGTAAAGTTTGAACAGCATTTTTCGATTGTCATAATCGATTGAATGCCTCTACAGTTCTAGCCCACGACCACACATTCTACGCCATTGAATAGATCAAATTTTAACTTGAACTTTGTAATTTCATGCGATTTTCACTGGTGGAACATGGAAAGTTCAGACCTTATGCGTGGAAAATCTTTTTTTCTTTCTGTGCATTTCTTAAATGGAGTCTTTCTTTTTGTTTTTCAATTTGATCATGTTTTCCCACGGACCCCTCGTGTGTCATGCCGCTAACCCTCGATTTTCTTCACTCTTTCTATAACTGCCTTCTAAATTCTGGTCGCAACTTCCGAGGGATTACCTATTTGCGACAGTCTGACAACTCGGTTTAAAGGCGCAGCGACAAATGTTCATGGGGTCCTGTCACGTTTACAGTAATTCTCAGTTGAAAATAACTGTAAACTTGACAGGACCCGATGAAAATTTGTCGCTGCGTCTTTAAACCGAGGTTTCAGACTGTCGCAAATAAGTAATACCAAAAAACAAAAAAGTTTGGTACTCACTGTGTTTTGTTTTTTTTTAAAGAACCGTTTTGAGTGTTGATTTCCCAGCTTGTTGTTTGAATCGTTTGGCAAAACAACAAATTTTCGAAAGTTTTCCGGATCTTCTAGACCAGCTGCACCACAATTTATTTTACAAAAAATAAAATGAGGATTTTCTGAAAATGATAGGTTTCGAGCCATCTTTGAGTTTTGAGAAAATGTTTTCGAGCCCAAAAAAGCCGCCTTAAAAGTTTTTAGAGCATTTTCTGTGAACTCTAAAATAAAGTTTTTGAACAAAACTCGTAGGCAAAAAATTTTTTCTGCAAATTTTTTTTTCATCATCCACCGAACTTTAATAGTTTGAAAAGTATTTTTTAGTGTCTGATTTTCGTTTTCAGGCAATGAAAACAATATTGTCGAGTTTCAATGAATTCCTAAAATATTATCTGAAGTAACACTTCTCGGTAGTGCGCCGAAAACCTTCTGTAAAATCTGTAACAAAAGGGCATGCCCTTCTAATTTCAACCTCGTCCAAGTGATGTTTTTTATGCTCTTCATACCGTTTAAGTTTCTCCACCTAAAAAACTAAAAATGCACATTTTGGACACTTACTAAGTCCCCAAAAGCATGTGTCGGGTGAAAAATTAAAAAAAAACATAATTCACAATTTTTCGTCTGAAAATTTTCAGACCAGAAATGTTGATTTTCTCTATCAAATAATAAAGTCTTCCAACTTTTGGACAAAATTCGGAGGCAAAAATTTTTGTCCGAAATTTCTCAATCAGCAAAATTTCAAATTTCAAAAATTATTTTTTATATAATTTTTTACTTTTGAATTTCCAAAACCTTCCCAAATTGAAGCTTTTTTTTCAGGATTTTTGACAAATTATTCTTTTTTGATATTTTTGATTTTTTGATAGTTAGCTCCTTCAAAGCCCTCAAGATCATCATTAAGTTCCGCTTCATTCAAAAAAACTGCACTTTTTCCATCCAGAAAATTCATTAAAGTTTGCCGGAAAAGCCTTGCTCATGGGAGGTCATGCTCATTTCAGGAAAAGGTGCCACAAAGTTATTCACAGAGCAGCATCAGAGTGAGAGGAGGAGAAAAGCGTGCGCCTTTTCTTTTTTTTCGTCCTTCTCTTCCTCCCGTTTTTCCCTCGTTTTCCTTCCCCCTCCCCTTCAGATCCATGTGTTAGTGCCACTTGCAATTACGTGTCTCTTTTCTCTGCGTCTCTTCCTCTCCTATTCTATTTCTCTTACGTCTTTTTTGAGAGAGCCAGAGCCTATGTGTGTGTGTCGACGTTGTCGCCAAACTTGTGAATATTTCAAGGAAAAAAAAGGAGTGATGGAAAAAAGATGGAAAAAAAAAGAGTTAGTGGATTTTTTTCCTCGATTTGAACTTTTTTATTTTTGGAAAAAACTGAATTTTCTTAGTGAATTATTTGAAAAAAAAAATTTCAAAAAAAATCTGACATCTAATTTTTACTGATGAGAAAAAGTTAGGGTTTTTTTTTTCAAAAAAAATTTGAAAAAAAACCAGCAAAATAATGTAAAATCATCTTTCAGAATCTGAAAAAAATCTGAATTTTTTTGTTTTTCCAACAATCGTACGTTTTTTTAAAATTCAGTTTTCAAAAAACATGGAAAAAAAATTAAATTTTCTTTTTGTCGTCAACATTAAAATTTTTTTTCCAAAAGTTAAAATATATTTTTCCGTCTTGAATTAAAAAAATGTGTCCAAAGAACTTTTTGGATATGGTTTTTTTTTAATTGAACAGCTCCATTTTTGAAAATGTTTTTTTTTTTGAGATGAAGTGTTTCGATGGACTTAAAATAGGACCAATTTACTATTAGTCAGTATGCTTCACCGGGAAAAAAATTATCGATAAATAATTGTTTCGATAAATTTTCAAGAAATATACCGGTAAGAAACACCGGTAAATTATTGTAAAATTACTGTTAAAAATTGATTTATGGAAAATTTATCGATAAAATTACAACAGTTTCGCTGGCCAAAAAAGTTTTTCGAAAAAATTTTCGAAAAACTTTTTCATAAATAAAAATAAGTCAGCTTATGAAAATCTGAAAATTTGAACAATTTGCCTAATTTTTTTTCTTTCGATTTGCACTTTTTGAAAAGATTTTTCGAAAAAAATTTTATTAAAAAGAATGACAGTTTTCAAAAAATCTGGAAAAAACTGAAATTTTCATCTTGTCGTCTACAGTTTAAAAACAATTTTTTCCAAAAATAAAAATAAACTTTTCCGTTTTGGAATTTTTTTTCTTTTTCCAGTGGAGCCCCTTCGATCTTCTAATAACCATTATCAGAATAAATTGTATCAAGTTTCGAAGAAAAAAACTGGGGGTATGCCGTATCAGAACTATCCCTTTTCAGAACTATCCCAAATAAGAACTGCCTTGCATAAGAAAAGTGAAAGAATAGTTCTGAATCGAGGCACGGTTCTGTAACGGGACAGTTCTGATTCAGCATAACCACCCCCCCCCCCCCCCCCCCCCAAATAATTGGTTGCTTTTCTGATTAAACCCTTTTTTTTTCTTCAAATGTATCAACAAAAAAAATCTCCCCCGTGAAAAAACCATCTTCCTTTCAGCTCTTCTAAGATGAGCATCTCACCAAGTGAGGAGCATCTCCTCATAATTAGGCGAATCTAAAAAAGATCTCAAATTTTCTCTTGTTTTGACGCCTTCTCCTCATTAGTTCCCCTCCCCCTTCCTTCGCCTATTATTTTTGCCCTTCTTTCTTCTTCTTTTTCCATCTTCTCCGATTCCGAGGCCCTCAAAAATATATATGTGCTCCCCGCTTCTCTTGCTCCGAGAGCTCCCTCCGACCGAGTAAGGGAAAAACTGCGGAATCTCAAATTTCGTTGTGTCGTACGGATGGCGTCGACGGGGACGGGGACAACGACGTCGTCAGAAAAAGGTTTCTTTTGCCTTTTTCCATGTTGCCTTCTTCGTGTTTTGTTGTATATGAATGTTTCAATTAAGAGACATTTAGAAAATGGGAAAATTTGATAGATTAGAGTTGTCGCGGGTTTTTTTTAATGTAAAAAAATGGGCGGAACACCCGCGAAAAACAAATTCTGAGCTCCTTGTTTTAAACGGCGCGAAATATAGAAATTTACTCAAAATTATCTTTGGTTAATTCAAAATCGCGTTCTAAAGCAGCCATGGCCTAGAAATCGCTGGCCTAGAATTCCACAATTGTTTTTTTCCCGCAAAGTACGGAAAAATTTTCAAACAATTTTCAGATTTTAGGCTAGCAATTTCCAAACCGTAAATTTGGCTTTTTTGAAAAAACGATTTGAGAATGAAGTCCTAGAGCATGCTGGCCTAGAAACCGGCAAACTTTGAGTATTATTTAACACGACAAAGTACGAAAAAAAAAACGCATTGACGATTAGAAAAAAAGTTTTTCCAAAAGTATGTACTATAAGTTGACGGTTATTTTCCGCTTTATTTCCAACCGTTGGGTCAAAAAAAATTTCATAAATTTTTGAAATAAAGTTTCAAAATTCACAAAATTTTGAATTTTTATCTCAAAAATTAATCATTAATACAGGCATTGTCAGTTCATAAAGTTTCAAAAAGTTCTCAAATTCAAATGTTCAAAAGTTCCTATTCTGTGAAAAAAAATTCTGTTTTTTTTTCAATCAATTTTTTGCGAAATGGTTTTGATCTATTCTTAGGCCTTCTTCTCTGATTCCGACGTTTTTTAGAGCGTCATGGCCTAGAATCTGCTGGCCTAGAATCCGACAAATTCCTATTCACGGTTTTTTAGCACCCGTACCTCAAAAAAACTCAGTCCTTTTTCAACTTCCGTGTAGAAAATTTCAATATCCTTAAAATCTTTTTTTTTTTGTTGGAAATCCTACTTTCAATCCTCACTATTCTCGGATTTATCCGTCACAAAAAAAGTCCATAAATACTTTTTTCTTCGTGCACTGACGCAATTACTAAAAGGTGCACTTTTGATCTTTTCTCGGAGCTTACGAGGAGCTCCGTGTGGAGAGAACGGACTTAGGAGAAAGGATTAGGAGATTTTAGTTTTTGACCTAGTTGAATTTTTGCAGAATTAAAAATGTTTTCAAAATTTGAAAATGAAAAAAAAATTGAGACGAAAACATTTTTTAATTGAAAACAAGAGCCTTATATAGAATTTTTTGTGTACATCGATGCATAATTTAATAGAAGTTCACAGTTGAATTGTTCCAATTTTTTCCGGTGTTCTCCACGGTTTTGAGCGCTTTTTACGGTTGTGAAAATATACGTTTTTGATCGTAAAAATTTTTTAAAAATAATTTTTTGTTGGAAAACTTTTCCAAATATCTTCACTTTCTCCGAACTAGTATTACATATTTGCGAAAGCTTGACACCTCAATTTAAAAGCGCAGCGACAAATGTTCAATGGGTTCTGTCACGATTACAGTTATTTTCAACTGAGAGTTACTGTAATCGCGGCGAAATCCAATAGACATTTGTCTGTGCGCCTTTAAACCGAGAAGTAATGGTAAACGTGTGTCCTATTTTTGTAATTTTTACCTGTTCAACAACTTTTCGAAATTTTTTTTTCTGTTAGCTTTTGACTAGTCAGGTTTAAATTTATTGAAAACAGTAGATTATTTCCGATTTTCTGAAATTTTTTCCAAAAAAAAGATAATCCCAACTATTTTGATATGTTCAGGATTTTTCGAATAATGTAGAAGTTTTGAAATTTTCAAAAAATTCAAAAAAAAATTTTTAACGATTCAAAAAAAACGCAAAACTGACGCTTTTAACCGGAGAAAAAAGTTTCTGTCGAAATTTTTTTCGTTTCAAAAATATGACTTTCAAAAAAACACTAAAAGCAAAAAAGTGCAGATCAAAAAAACTTTTTTTTTCAAAATTTCACCAACATTTTCCTTATATATTCCTGTCCACTGATGCATATTTCAATCATAATTCGGTCGTTTCACTCGAATAATTCTTCCATTTTTTTTCATTTTTCCACGGGTCTCTGATCACGGCCGTTACGGTTCTATTCGGACCCCCCCCCCTTGACCGCTTCTTCAGTCTAGAAAAAAAACTTTTTCAGGATTCAAAAAGAGAGAAAAAAGAGAGAGAAATTTCTCTATTTCTCTTCTCTCCGCTTTTTCACAACACCGCTGTCGCACATCGATTGCCGACGGACGACCGGGGCTGGGGGCCCTCTCTTCTTTTCTCTGTGTCTCTCTGTTTTCCATACTATTTTTTCTCCTGATCCTGAGCCACAGGGGCTCTTACACATGCACACACACACACAAGCAGCCACCAACTCGATTAACACCGACTTGAAGACGTCGTGTTTTTCGTGTCCTTCAGGACTCGCGAAGCGAAAAAGAGAGAGAGAGAGAGAGAGAGAGAGAGAGAGAGAGAGAGAGAGAGAGAGAGAGAGAGAGAGAGAGAGAGAGAGAGAGCGAAGAGAGAGCGGTGAGAGAATTAGAGAAAAGTGCCTTCTGAATATATATAAAAGAAGAAGAAAGTGACTTGTTGAGGGAGAAGTTAGAGAGGCGCTAAGTTGTGCGTGCAGAAGGAGGGGGGACCCAACGATGGAGGAGCCCTAAGGCGACGATTTTCTCCATTTTTCCCTCTTTTTCCCGCTCCTTTTTTCGCACACCCACACACACCCATTTCTGCCTCCTCTTCTTTTCGCCCCGACCGCTCACACACTTCACTTATGCACAAAGCGATTTATTTTATTTCCCCTCCGAGCCATTTTTCACTTTTTTTTTTGATTTTCGCCACCATTTGACTTAGGTGATTTTTTGATTTGGGTGACTTTGTATTAGATGTACGAGTGCTGCGCAATGTGCGCTCCACTGCACTCTGTTGAAAAATGGCCCTCTGAAACTTTGAGTTTGGTCACTGAAATTTTTTTTTGTCCGATTATTTTTTCCCCCTAATAATGATTTTTAACCTCTAAAGTTGTTTTTCCTCTTAACAAGGGACGGTATTTTCCATAGTCTTAGTTTTCTATAAAATTTTTGGGTTCCATCAGGGGGTTAAGAAATGTTTGCTATTTTTCGGCTATTTTTCAGCTATTTTTCAACATCTGCGATTTTTTGAAAAAGAGCCTTCAAAATCAAAAAATCTATGGAAAATCGCCTATGATGTGTTCAGGACACTTACTGGGAGCCCCAAAATTACGTTTCTGGAAAAAATCTGGGTTCTAATTTTTTGTCTGAAAGTTCCCAGTGAAAAATATTGAAAGTTTTTGAACGGGATTTGGGACGATTCTGATTTTCGTTTTCAGGGGGTCAAAATTAGCCTTCTTGCAAATTTTCAAAAAATTCCCAAAGACTATCTAAAGTAACGTCCCTTGTAAGTGATATACATTTTTAAAGTGTACCCCTTACAAGGAAACCCTTTTCAGAAAGGCTTTGGGAATTTTCTGAAAATTTTTGGGCTAATGCACCTCATGCGTGGCAATTACGGAAAACAAAAATCTAGTCCGCAATAGTCGTTTTAAGCTCGAAATTAGAATTTTCGTGATTCCTCCAGTACATTTTTGCATGAAATTCTATTATTTTACACCGATTAAGGACTTCCTAGACCGAGAAAATTCGGTGGAATATGTTTTCGAGGTAGCTGCATCGATTGCGATACTTTTTAGAAAAAAAAAATTTTTTGAAATTTTTTGCACCATGGACCCCACCCTATGGGTGGTGCTCCGAGCTCGAAAAATGAAAAGGTTTTCAGAACTTTCCAAAAATTTTACCACGTGTAAAGGATGTTTAGAAAAGGCTATTCACAAGTTTTCTCGTCCGCAAAACTATTTTGAGCACTTTTATTCCGGTTTTTCTGAAAAATCTAAATTCTGGCCCATCGACAGATTTTTCGAAAATAGTGCTAAAACGGTTGGAAATGTTTGGAATCGCCCTCAAATCAGTTGTAGACATCACTAGTAGACTCCGAGACGTCAGAAAAACATTGCTCTCAAAAGTCGAAAAAAATTTTTAAAATTTTTGGAGCAAAAAAATCGAAATTTTTCAAAAACGTATTGCGGATCCAAAAACATGATTTTCGAATTCAGCGTGTTTGAAAATGTATGTGTACCAATTTTCAGCCAATTCCCAAAGCCTTTCTAAAAAGGGTTCCCTTGTTAAGCAAACTTCATTGCGGGGGGTCCAAAAAGTAAAAAACGAAAAAATTGTTCAGAATTTCCTGAAACTTTTTTGCACGTATTTGTTTTGTAGGTGTTAAAAATAAGTCCTAATAAATTTTCTCGCCACCAATTTCCCTGCGGACGTCAAGTCATTTCACTTTTTGAAAAAAACCAAAAAATTTTTCTGAAAAATATGATTTTTCCACCCAGTGATATGTTTTTTTTACTCCGGATGAAATTTTTCATCATCTTCCAAAGTGATTTTCACCTTTAAGTTCCATATTCCGATTCCCGGAACTTGAAAAATTGCGTTTGCTTTTGAATTCCGTTTTCTCTATTTCGTAAAATTTTGAGTCACAAAATTTAATCAGTTTTGTCATGGAGCCAATTTCACCCCTTAAGCCTATTTGACCCCTCAATTTAACCTTATAAACCCATGCCAATTTCGGATGAAACATGCCACTTTTCACTAAAAAAAACTGATTATTTTTCAGCTCATTTTATTCTTCTTACCTTTATTTTGATTTTTCTTTCATGCTCCGTGAGCCCGTCAACCCAACCATGACGCGACTTTAATCATTAATCAGTTCCCCCCCCCCCCCTCCGTCTTGTCAAGTCGCCCGTGGAGCTTTAGACAAACATTGTTCTCAATTTTTTCTTTTTATCCCCTCCATCCCGTTGGATTTCTTGTTACACCCCGATTGGCTAAGTTCACACTTCACTGGGCAAGGGGGAAGTCTGGAATTAAAAAAAAAATTTTAATAAATTTTTTTTTAGAATTTTAATGGGGTTTTTTCCTGGAAAATGAGCTTTATTGAAGCCGTTCTTTGTCGATTTCGCAATTTTCGAACGCTTTTAATTTTTTTTTTCCAATCAAGCCCGATGGTTTCCGAAATGCATCTATTGTCTAGCGTGGGCCTAGTTGACTTTCTGGATTTTTTCTTTTTTTTTTTTGAAATTTTGGATCCGTTAGTTTGATGCTCACACTTCACTGATTACGTGAGTGTCTAAAACAGAAATGTTTTTTTGTTTCAAAATTTTTTTTACTCGTACTTTGTAGCTTCAACTTTCGAGTGAGTAGGGGTATCCCTGCGGGGGTAGGAAAGTGCGCCCTATCGATGAAAGCTCTTCAAAATTTTTTTTTTGATTAACCGGGTTTCTGGTACAAAAAACGCCGTTCGCCAAATTCTGAAAAATTCCAATAATAATCTAGCTTCAGTGGAGCGCACTTTCTTACTCCCTGCCCGCGTACAGACCTTTGAACGGAGTTCTGGCGGGAGTTCAAAATTTAAAAAAAAAGCGTGATAATTTTAAATTTTTTAGAGATTCATTTCTTTTCTTCAAATTCTGGATGGTTTCCAAATGCAAAGAATTCTTGATTATCACTTATCACTTTATATGAGATATCTTTACACGGCTTAGTTGTAGCGGATATCTGAAAATTTTTTTTTTTGTGATCCATCTTTTTTTTGCTTTTGAATATCACTGATTCCTTTCAAACGGTTTTATGGAAAATAAATCCCAAAACATTTTTTTTCTCAAATTTCCCCCCCCCCCCCCCCCCCCTATATTCTTTTTTTCGTACAGTTCCTTCCATTTTCTTTCTTTTTACTCAAAAATTTTCTCCAAATTTTTTGTTATTTACTTTTCTCGAAAAATTTTGCATTACTATAAAAAATTTAGTAGTCTGTCTGCCTGTCTGTATTGGCGAAAGAGGAGAAAAATCTCGATATAAAAATATGTACATATCTTGTTTTTTTCTCAAATTTTTTTCTCAAAAAATAAAAAAAGTGACGCGTGTCTACTTAGTCGTTGTTTTCTCCGAAGTTGGGTGTGAGAAAATGAGGGAAATTTTTGTTTTCGATTTTTTGGAATTTTCGGCGTGAAAAAAATACTGAGAAAGGTTTCCATAGTGATCGAGAAAGAGAGAGAGTGCGGGCAAGTGAGAGACGCAGAGAAAAAAAAAGGAATTTCGAAAAATCTACGTCTAAGTATTTCGTACTCTCTAGTGCTCTATATCTAGTGCTCCAGCACCAGTGAATTTTTAGTTTTTTTCTCGCTTTCAAGAGAGTGTGGGCAAGTGAGAGACGCAGAGAAAATTCTAGAAATTTCGGCGTCCCCCATATTATCATAGTCTCTAAATAGCTTGAAAGAACTAAATAAAATGAAATTTTTTTCTTCAAAAATTAACTTTTAATTTTTTGCCATATTTGCGAGAGAGTATGACCAAGTGAGAGACACAGAGAAAATTTTTCAACGTACTGCGTTTCCAAGGGTTTTGTGCCTTCTAGTTAGCATCTTTTTTGAACAAAATCAATCAAAAAACATTTTAAAATTTTTATGAGATTTTTTTAAATGTGTCTAAAAAATTTTTTTCACTCCGCAAACATAATTCGGACATCATTTTCACACAAAAATTTTACAAAAAATTTCGAAAAAAAAAAGACGACATTTTTTTCTTCCGCTCCATAGATTTTCAACAAAAGACAGTGATCTCACTTTGATTCATTTTTTATTATATTTTTCTCAAAAAAAATTTTTTTTTAAAGAAAACTTCCCGTCTTCTCTCTTTTTTATATCCACTTGTTTTCAAGATTATTTTCTCTCTTATTTCTTCGGGCTCCGCCACCGGCTCCCCGAGCCGGTGGTGGCTATTTCTGATACTACAACTAATACCCCAGCTGTGTGCTCGGAGAGATTTTTTTTTGATAAAATAAAAACAAAAACACCTTTTTTCGCCTCTTGTTTTTCGCCAAAGTAAGATTCAATTTTTGCGAGTCGACACGATTTTTTGATTTTTCTGAGAACGGAGAGAACGTCGTATAGTTTTTGTAGTGTCTGTAGAAAATGGAAAATAACAAATTTTTTGTTTTTTTTTAGCAGAAATTTTTTCGAATGGGCCTGATGTCTTTATTAAGGAAGCCTGAAAATATTGTCCAAAACCAGAAATCTTGTTTTTTTTTCAAAACATTTGAAAAAATTTAACAGATTTGGCGCAAGAACTAAAAAAGGGCGTGGCCTAAATTCAAAATACAACTGTAGAAAACCATATATACAACTGAGAAAACCATTATTCATGAACATGTCATTTTTTTCAAGTGGGCGTGGCTTGACAAAATTCATTGCACTGTTTCTGTTTTTTTTACCTGTACACCGTATCCGGCTTATGGAAAAAAATGCGTGGTCTAAAAGTTTGTTTTTGAAAATCCGCAAAAAAATATGTTCTCTCTGGGAATGAAAAGCATTCGATGCACCATGTCGAACTCTATAAGATTACTATAAAGTTTATTTTGGAAAAAACGGCGTGGCCTGATAACAATATTGCGACAACGGGTCTAGTGTAAAGGTGTAGCCCGATACTATTCTCAAATAATAAGTTCTTGAAATTTTTCAAACTTTTTCAAAAACTTGAATATTCCAATTTTTTGGGCTTTCCAGGCCATTTTTCCTGAAGAAATGGGCGTGGCCCGTTATAAAAATTGATTTTTTTTCTCGAAGCGCAATGCCAACTATTATCCCTTTCATTCAAATTTACAATTTTTTTTGTAAAAAAAACAGAAAAAGGGGCGTGGCCTTATATAAGAATTTGATCTACTTTTTCAAAATGCCGTAATCTCCTTCTCTCGTAGTCCAAAGCCAACCATTAGCACTTTCGTAAAGTGTGTGGATATCCCGTAATCCTTTTTGAGATTTCCCTGAGATTAATCTTCCGACACCCCCCCCCCCCCCCCCTTTAAAAGGGATCTTCCAAGGATATATATTTATTTGTTCCGTTCATCTCTCTTTTTCTCTGATTCTCTCATCTCTCTCTATTTTTTGCCAGGGCTCAGGGTACCTAAAGCCTATGCCCCCACTACCCCTTAAAGAACCCAGTAAAACTCGACCCGCGTCTCACCCCATAACTCGATTTAGGAGGGAGCTGGGCTCTTTCGGGGCTCCGCGCGGAGCCCCCGACCTCTTTTTTTTTTGCTCGCCTTCATCCATTTTTCTCCCTCTCCTCGCAGCGTCTCACTCAATTTCCGTTATATTTTTTGCTCCATTTTTTTTATTCACCCCCCCCCCTTTTTTTATGATTGTTGTTCATTTTCTTTTTCGATCTTTTTTCGACTCTCTTCTCTCCATTTTTTTCCGTCATTTTTCTGAGATTTTGACAGTTTCAAACCTATATTTTTGTAGGTCAAATCATGGCAGACTTGGAAGCTGTGCTGGCCGATGTCAGCTATCTGATGGCGATGGAGAAGAGCCGAAGTCAGCCGGCCGCCAGGGCTAGTAAAAGGATTGTGTTGCCGGATCCGAGGTGAGATTTTGGGGACAGTAGGGTATTAGTTATAAACACGGATCCTTTTTTGGGCCTTTTTTTGCAGCCTGGATCAAGGTCCATGTAGACAGTCTGAAGATCATATTTGTGATTTGCCGAGTCTGCCCGGATTGAAAAAGTTTGAAAAATTCTGGTCATTTTTCAATTTTTTTGTGATTTAGTGAAATTTCTGGCTTTTCCGTACTAGAAATATCCAGAAATTTCTCTAAAAAACGATATCCTCAGTTTTCGGGAAAAAAACGACTTCTTCTAAAAACTAGCCGACCTGGCCGAACCGGGCCGTGTCGGCATTTCTCTGTCGGCGTGGCCCATTACAAGTTTTCCGAAGACTAGTTCCCAGCCAAAAATTTAGGCCGTTCCGTTTTTCCGCGAGCTAGTTATAGTCCGGCCGCGGTCCGTTGCCTCGGCCTGGACTTTATTTTGGAGCATAACCTACTTACAGGGTGGCTTTTAATTACTTGAACCCACATATGATGTAATCTCTACTTGAATATAGATGCGAATGGGATGAGATTCAACAAAAACATTCTCTAATAGTTTAGAAAGACGTTCTAGAAATAACTATCCGGTTCCGCAATTTTCAAGGTTCGCCCCAGCCTCATCACGTCGCAAGTGAACATCGGTTTGGCTCGCACCTATTTTTTGAGAATCTTGGTTCACTGTTCAGTTATTATTCTTCCTATGCCCACCAAGTTCAGTCAAAACTTCAATCAGATCATATATTTCATGTTTTCAAAAGGGATAGCCAAACAAATAATTATTTGGCCAGAGCACTGGTCATTTCTGCATCATTATAACACCAGGATAATGACTTGATGAAATGATGTTGAAAACTAAAAGTCACGACATGTCCTCCGATCTCGCTAAAATCACTCATAATTGAACGAAACAAGCTTTTTATTTATAAAAACAGTGAAAATCACACAAGATTTGATTTAAAAACGTTCCTAATCGGGGTTTTCCCTCTTTCTCTATAAAAAATAACAGGAAAATGTAGTGAATACAAGCGTCATTTAAGAGGTCAAGATAGTTTTAAAGTTCTGGTTTTTTATTCCAAAACAGTTCCTGATTTGCAAAAGTAAAGTTTTAAGACCAGTAGAACAATTTAGCTTAATTTATTCCAAGCACAAACTCATAAATGTAATAGCGAGCCAAAATCAATGTGTACCGATTTAACACTTTTCGGTATCAGGGTAGCCATCCAGGCAACAGTTGATCGAATGGGTAAACTTCAACTGATTTTTCTTTTTTGATGTTAGTTTAAGCACTTTGTTCGATATAGGGCTCTTTGGAAATGTTTTCGAATAGATATGACATTCCAAAGTGCCATATAGTGGGTTCAAGTAATTAAAAGCCACCCTGTAGTGTATGCTAATAAAACCTAATCCCAGTAGGCCTTGAAGGTCAACAAACCTAGAGTAGGCGTATGAGATCAGAGCCCAAGCACATTCTGATGATTTTTCTTGAACAACAGATTTTATGAGCGTAAAGCCAATTGGAACTAAGCCTAAAATTCTAATCCCAAATAGCTCACGCTGCGCCTGCGTCTGAGCCTAAGCAGCGTCTTTTTAAGGTTTTTTGACAATGAAGGGACGGTTTTTGACCGGCCAAATAAGGACTGAAATCATAGTTTTGTTCTGACGGTTTTCCTCATGTTAACTCTAATTTTCACTGTGAATTCACTTTTGATGGCTGAGTCCACTCGGACTACACGGGCGGGTGGAAGGAAACCCGTGTAGTTCTTGAGGACAACCACCGATTTTTTCTCCTTCTTCCGTCATTTTTTCGCCACTTTCAGACCTCTGATCTGTTTTTAAGCTCAAAAAAGAAAAAAGCGGCAAAAAATGAAGGAAGAAGGAAAAAAATCGGTGGTTGCCCTCGAGAACTATACGGTTTATCTTCCACCTGCCCGTGTAGTCCGAGTGGATTCGGCCACTGAAAGTAATTCTATGCCAGGCGATGCAATTTTATGATTTTTGGAGTAGTTTCCGTGATTCCTCCTCCTTTAGTAACCTAATCCTTCCGTTTTTTCAGCGTTCGAAGCATAATGCAAAAATTTCTGGAAAAATCAGGAGACATGAAATTCGACAAAATATTCAACCAGAAGCTGGGGTTTCTACTCTTGAAGGACTATGCTGAGAACGTTTCGGAAAGCCCGTGTCCACAGATTAAGTTTTATGAAGCTGTAAGTTTTTTTTTTTGGAAAAAAGGTTACCTGAGAAAAAACTTTTCCAGATAAAAGAGTATGAGAAAATGGAGACGCCAGACGAGCGGTTGACAAAGGCACGCGAGATTTATGATCATCATATTATGGTGGAAATGTTGGCTCATGCTCATGTTAGTTTTGATTTTTTGTATATCAGCCTTCCAAAAGGAGGACGCAAACGCGCCCCACTGAACACAGTGAATTTTGAAAAAACTTTATTTTCAGCCTTTTCGCGTCATTTTTTGACTATAATTGTTTGAAACATGCGTTCTTTTTCAACTGAAAATGGCAGTTTCCTCACTTTTTACGGTGCTACTATTAATTAGAACCGGGCGAGTCAGAACTAACTGAATTAGAACTGTGCCTTATCAGAACTGCCCGGATAAGAACTGACACTACTTTGCTGCAATGGCCTGCAAACAGTGAAAAGTTCTCAAATACGAGCATTTGAAAAGTTCTTATCCGGGCAGTTTTAAAAAGGTCGCTTCCTAAAAGGATCAGTTCTGGTTCGTCTAGTTCTGGTTAGGAGTAGCACCCTTTTTACGACCGAAATCTGGTCGAAAACCGAAAAAAATTTCGTGTCAAAAACTTATTTTTTTCAAAAATTTCGGTGAATTTTTTTTGCTGAAAAGTCCAGTGGGGCGCGGTTACTCCAAATTTCGGAAGGTTAATATCTAAATAAATTTTTTTTTTCAAAAGTTCAAATTTTTTTCCAGAACTACTCAAAAGAATCACTTCAACATGTACAGTATCATCTCCTCAAACAAAGTGTCCCCCCAGATCTTTTCCATCGATATGTCCTTGAAATTTGTGATCAGCTAAGAGGAGATATTTTCCAAAGATTTTTGGAATCTGACAAGTTCACACGGTTTTGTCAGTGGAAGAATTTGGAATTGAATATGCAATTGACTATGAATGATTTCTCAGTTCATCGAATTATTGGAAGAGGTGGATTTGGAGAGGTTTACGGGTGCAGGAAGGCGGATACAGGGAAGATGTAAGAGGGTTTTTTTGGGTTATTTTGGGGAAAATTCAGGGAAATACTGGGAATGCATTTTGTCGTAAGGTCGGGTGTTTAAAAGAAGAGTGAAATCACTTTCTAATCTTCGGATCAAAATAAGAAGACACTGAAAAAATAGAAAAAAGCCGTTGAAAAGCGGCAAAAGTTCAGAGAAAAAAAGGCGATTGTCCTCGAGAACTACACGGTATCTTTTCCACCTGTCAGTGTAGTCCGAGTGGATTCGGCCGCCGAAAAAAATTATATGTCAGGCGGCGCAATTTTACGATTTTTCGAGTAGTTTCCGCGATTTCAGACAATAAAAATCTGATTCTCTTTTAAATAATCTATCAGAATGCGGAATAAAAAAGTGATTTCACTCCCCCTTCAAACTAATTTTTCTAATTTTAGCTCAAATTTTCATCTTGGTTGATTTACAGTTTTACAGTTTGATTACAGTTTTTATCATAAATTACGTTAAAAACAACTCTTATCGATACAAAAACTTGGCTTAGAAGCCCACAAGCCTAGAACCTGAATTCCGAGTTTTTCATTTGACTTTTCAGAAAATTCTTAGTAACAATGCGTAAATTGGCCTTATTCCAGATGAAATATGATTGAAACATCAATTTTTGTGTGTCTGATAGCGGAAAAAATCAAAACTGAAAATACAAAACTCGAAAAACTCTCGAATACCCCAAAACCAAATTCTGATCATTCCAGGTACGCCATGAAATGTCTTGACAAAAAGCGAATCAAAATGAAGCAAGGAGAAACGTTAGCCCTCAACGAAAGGATCATGTTATCCCTGGTCTCCACCGGTCAGGATTGTCCATTCATCGTCTGTATGACATATGCATTTCAATCCCCGGACAAACTTTGTTTTATTCTCGACTTGATGAATGGCGGTGATCTCCACTATCATTTATCACAACACGGAGTTTTCACCGAGCAAGAAATGATTTTTTACGCGTCGGAGGTGATATTGGGTTTGGAGCATATGCACAATCGATTTGTGGTTTATCGAGATTTGAAGCCGGCGAATATTTTATTGGATGAAAATGGACATGTTCGAGTGTCGGATCTCGGGTTGGCTTGTGATTATTCCAAGAAAAAACCACATGCTAGTGTGTAAGTTTTTTTTTTTGAAAAAAAATTTTGGTGGAAAAATTCCCGCCAGCCAAGGGCGTCCACCCGCTCATTCATATACGCCCTCTTCCGGCACCCCGAACACTGCGCGGGTGGCGCAGCCGGTTACGCGTTTGCCCACGAAACTCGACACACGAGTTCGATTTTTTCGGGGTCAAAAATTTTTTCTTTTTTTTTACAAAGTGTTTTCCACGACTCACATAACCTTTTTTCAGCGGCACCCATGGCTACATGGCCCCGGAAGTTCTCGCTAAGGGTGTGGCCTACGACTCCTCGGCCGATTGGTTCTCCCTTGGATGCATGCTCTACAAGCTCCTGAAAGGACACTCGCCGTTCCGTCAACACAAGTCAAAAGATAAGAATGAGATCGATAAAATGACACTGACGCAAGACATTGAATTGCCAAATGAGGGATTGTCTAAAGATTGTCGAGACTTGTTAGAGGGACTTTTGAAAAGGGATGTGCCGGATAGGTTGGGTTGCAGGGGAAAAGGACCAACGGAGGTGAAAGATCACCCATTTTTCAAGGATGTCGATTGGCAAACTGTGTATTTGAGGTGGGTTAATTTTTGCTGGAATGAAATCTTAAAACAAAAATTGAATCAAAAAATTTCTCATTAGTTGAACATCCTGGTCCGCAGTTTTGGGTGACGGTGAACATGCACAGTGGGCATTTCAATTGACGGCATTCAATTTAATTTTTTCGTGAAATTCAGACCGACCGTAATTGTGATATTCGGTCTATTTCAGCCTGGGACTAGGATTAGGACTAACTTTAAAAAAAGATAATTTTTGCACTTTGAAGGTGGTTTTTATGTTTTTTTAGCCTGTTTTTTTTAGTTAGCCGTTTTTTTTGACATTGGGTTCTGACATTTTGCAGATTTTCAAACATTCCAAGAGCTTGGGATTAAATTTTTTTTTAAAAGAAATTTAAAGTTATCAAGAAAAAACAACACAAAATAATTCAGATTCTACTAATACCCTTTTTACAGGAGAATGACCCCACCACTAATCCCGCCACGTGGCGAGGTCAACGCAGCCGATGCATTTGACATTGGAAATTTCGACGATGATGAAGTCAAAGGTGTAAAACTCCAGGATGGAGATTCGGATCTTTACAAGAATTTCAACATTGTAATATCTGAACGGTGGCAAAATGAAATTGCTGAGACTATCTTTGAAGTGGTAAATCAAGATGCGGATAAGGCGGAAAGCAAGAAAAGATCGAAGCAAAAGGTTAAAGTGGCCGTGGATGAGAAAGGTAATTTTTGAAATTTTTTTAAAAAATTCAAATTTTTTTTTAAAAATTCAAAATTTTTTTTCAAAACCAAAGATTTTTCCAGATTCTGACGTCATCGTGCATGGATACATCAAAAAATTGGGCGGTCCTTTCACATCAGCTTGGCAGACAAAATACGGAAAACTGTATCCATCACGACTGGAACTTTATCCCGAAAACATGACTGCTAAGCCGGAGGTAAGTCAAAGTCCGCAATTTTGCGACACGGTGAACCTGCACTTTAATTGGCGACACTTTTTGTAAAAAGTTCAACCATTGTCGTCAATTAAAATGCCGACTGTGCATGTTCACCGTGGCGCGAAATTGCGGACCGGACTAATTTAAAAAGTATTTGAAAAAATTTTTTCAGCTAGTATTCATGGATCAAATCGATGACGTGTGCGCTGAAATGCAAACGATTAAAGGAGAAAACGCAATTATTATAAAATTACGAGATGGATTCAAAGAGCCCAAAATTTGTTTGACTAATTCGGTAGGTTCCAAAAATATTCGGAAAAAAAGAAAGATTTTCTGACCGCGGTGCTTTTTCCAGAAAAAAAATTCGAGGAAAAAAATCAAAACCCGTTTTTTTGAAATTTTTCAGGCCATAATTTTTTTTTCAACACCTTTTTTTCCAGGACGAAATCTCGCTAAAAGAATGGCACACATCCCTCCGAACCGCCCTGAAAGTCTCCCAAGAGCTGTTACAACGAATGGGTCGAAAAGCTATCAAAATCTACGGAGTGAATCATGATCCAATGTTATCAGAAAGTGAACGACCCGGCTCCGTGACACGAGCATTCTTGAACCGAGCCAGTAGTGTTGATTCAGGAGTTTAAATTAATTTTAATTGACAATGGGGGTTAGGCTTTTTGGAAAATAAGAAAAATGGTAGGAAATTGGTTTGAAATTTGTGAGAAACGCGTTAGAAAATTTTGTTAGCCGTGGATTCCTCTCGGACAACTTTCAAAACGATTTTTACACGGAAATTGAGAAAAAGATCCAAAATTTTCAAAAATTCGCGACAATATTGTCCGAGAGGAGTACACGGCTATACAAACTTTCTAACGCAATTTTCAAACGATTTTAGGCCAGTTTTCGCAATTTTTTTCCCAATTTTTCATCTTCCCTTCCTCCCAAAAGTTTTCATTCCAACACATTCCTCTATCTACGGTAAAACATTTTTCATATTTTGTGATCTCTTTTTCACACACATTTTTTCACGCCATTTCTCTGGCTTCATTCCACACCATCTCTGTATAAAACGGGCCTTCAATTTTCAAGCCCCGCCCTTTTTTTTCAGTTTTTCTCAACATTTTATCGACTTTCACTGTGTTCTTTTCAAACATTTTCTTTCTTTTTTTTATTGTGTAAAAAACTTTTTTTGTATTTTTTAGTCGTTTACATTTTATTATTATTCGAACATCTCAAATTGAAGACAAATTCAAAAATAAATACGGAATTATTAATGAAAATTAGTGCCTGTCTGGGTGCCTTTTTATTAGAGGTGCCGGTGTATTAGAGGTTTTTTCAACTTCTCAAATGAGATTTTTTGTGATTTTTCCAGCCTATTTGTTGCTGAAAAATACATTTAGAAGTTTTGGAAAAAAATTTTTTCTTCAATTTTTCGCAAAATTCCAGCTAAATTTACTTATGACTGTACCAAAGTTTTGAGTATATAGTAAATTTATTTATCCAAAGAAAAAACTTTCCAAAAAAGAAATTCTCGAACCCGTAAATACAAAATTTAAAGAGCAATCAGGATAGCAAAGAAAAACAATTTTTAAAAAACACTGAAAAACCCGCGAAGTTCGAAATTTCAAGAAAAAATTCGTAAAAAATTTAAATATCTCGAATAGTCGATGGAGCAATTGTGCTCTTCTGAAGATTGGCTTCAACGTCGAGGAATTGTTTCATGGTGTCGACCTGGAATTTTTTTTTGAATTTTTGAAAAAAAAAGTTTTTTCAAAAATTTTTTCTGAATTTCGGAACCTGTGAAGGTCCACAATTTCAGTTAATTTTTGACTGAAATTTTCGAAAACAAACTCTTTTTTTCAAAAAAATTTTTTGGCCTACCTTATCCTTGAACCGTCCAAGGCTGTGGGATACTCGATTTTTGTGGATTAAATAACTGAAGAGCACAAAAATGATGCCGACGGGGATGAGCATTGCAGTGGTTATATAACCGGCTGTTGGATAGCCGACGGCCGTGAATTTCACATAGAAAATGACACCAATTTCGACGAGGAACAACAGAAGACCGATACAGGTGGAGAAGAGCCATGAGAGGTCAATGTAGAATCTGGAAATCGCATTTTTGGAAAAAAAAATTTAGTTTATGTGATCTGGAAATTCAGATTCCGGTACAAAAAAAAACGAAAATTTTTCTCCAAAGTTTCAAAAACTTCATGGTGGATTGTCCACGCGGACTACAATACGGGAATTTATTTATTGAGATTTCTGGACACTTTTCAGCTATTTTGAAAGTTTTTTTTTCAGCAATTAGACAAAATGTTCCATTTCTTGTTTGATTCGGAAAATCAGATTTTCCCGCTTTTAAATGTTGTCCACGTGGACTACAAATTTTTTTTGGAATAATTTTTAAGACAAAAATATCAATTTTGGTATTTGAAAAAACTGAAAAATTTTTTTTTAGAAATTTTGTTCACGAGGACTACAAAGCTTTAAACTCAATTTTTAGTTTTTTGCTGTTTGATATTTGGATTTATTGGCGGGAAAATTTTTTAAAAACGAGTTTTGTTTTATTGTCCACGAGGACTACAGAACTTTTTTTTAATCACAAAACCTTCTTTCGATTCTAAATTTTTGAAGTAATTTTATGGTAAAATTTTGATTTTCGGAACAAAACGCTTGAAATTTTGATTTCAAAAAAAATTTTAATTATTGTTCACGAGGACTACAAAACCTTTTCTTCCGATTTTCTTAGAAAAAAAATCATTTTCTCAAAAAAAACTCCCGTTAAAAAACTCACTTCAATTTCAAATGCGGCGAGTCTTGTGTGCATCCGGTGGCTTCCATATACGGTAGAATACACGTTGACATCATTAGAGCCAATAAATGAACGGATACCAAAAGACTTGTGACCACTCCCAATACAATTAAAAGAGGTTTGGATGTCGAGTCGTCATACTGTAGTTCAACTAAACAGACCATTGCGAAACCGGCAAGGAGGGCAGATGTCCGAGAACTGGCTTTTAGTTGTGCTTTGCTCAGATCGTAATTGTACTTTTCCGAGAGATCCAACTCGCCGCGGTGTCTGCAAAAAAAAGGAATTTTTGGAGAGAACATTTTTTCAGATATGTTTTTATTTTGAATTTCAGGTATTTTGATATGTAAAAAGTATTACTTTTTGCGAAATTCGAATTTTTGATAATAGTTTGAGGGCGTTTCGAAGCTACGAGCTGTGTTTTGTGTACAATTTTCACATTTTTCGGAGATTTTTATTTCATTTTGCTATAAATTGATTTTTGGAAATTTTTTTCGGACAAGGAATTTTTCGAAATTTCGTCTAGCATTTTTTTCTGAAAAAATTATCTTTAAATCTAAACTACGGAACCAAATTTAAACCTTCAGCCGATGAATTTTTATGAAAAAAATCAAAAATTACGAAAAAAAAATCTTATTTTATGGATTTTTATTGAGCGCTTCAAAGGAATTTTTTGAAAAATCAGCAGAAAAAACTTTGGGAAACGAATGAAAAATTCAGTTATTATCTGATAATCCCGAATACAATTTTTTTTCTGAGTAAAAAAAAAATTTTTTTGAAACATTTCTGATCTAAAACTATGCAATAAGGCTAAGTTTAGGAATTTCAGGAAATTTTTTATTTAATTTCACAAATTCAGGGTCAACCCATTTTGCGCCAACTTTTCCCCAATTGTTTTATAAACTACAGTACCCCAAATCCACATCATCATCAGATTTTTTCGAATTTCCCGGTGCATAACTTGGACCTCTCAACGAGTTCATCGAGCCATTCTTACTGCCATTCCCACCAACACCTCCACTCCCTCCACCAGTAGTCGATGGAGGTTGAAGGAAGAAACGTGGCAGGGGGAACGGAGTAATTGGATCCCCGGAAGCCCCGGTGGTCTTCCACGTGGCAACGGCACTACGAATATCTTCGACTGATATGGAGACACGTTTCTCGTTCATTTGGGTGCCCTCTTTTTTGAGGAGCTCTACACGCGATGGGTCGTGAGAGCGTGGCATCTGAAGTTAGTGAAAGGATGGTGAGGAATAGAAGGAGAGGAACGGATGGTAGGAGGGTAAAAGAGGTGGGAATTTGAAAAATTTTCAAAGAAATTTTGGAAAAAGTCGATTTGGGAAAAAAATCGGAATTTGAAAAAAACCCTAGGGAACAATGTTGGAAAATTGTTTTAGGTCCAAACTTAGAAAAAAAAATTTACAAAATTTGAAAAAAATAACTTGAAAATTGAAAATGAGGGAGAAATAGCTTATCGAGAGACAACTAGGAAAGATGGATTGCTCAGAAGAACAGGTTTTCAGAATTTCAAGGAGGAAAACTTTTATTCTGGGTAAACTGAACTTGCAGCACTTTACCTGAAAATTTCAGCTTTTTTCTAAAGGTCGATTTTTTTTTCACTATGAATTAACTCTAAAATATTGTGTATCCATAAACGTTTGCGCGGCCGCGGGCATTTTTCTCCTGGCCGAGTTTTGAAAACGTTCGGCCACCTCCGAATTTCTCAAATTGAGGCCCGTTGATTGCGACATCGTTTATCACTGATTTCTTCCGTTTTTCGACCTTTTTCTTTCATTTTTTTGCTTAAAAATTATTTAAATATGGATTTATCAAGACGAAAGATAGAAAAGAGCGGGAGTTTATAACGAAATCACTACTAAATAGCTTTCTTCATTTTTCCTTCATTGCAAGAAAATCGAAAAGTCGCCAAAAATCCCGCTCTTTTCTATCTTTCGTCTTGATAAATTCATATTTAAATAATTTTTAAGCAAAAAAATGAAGGAAAAAGGTCGAAAAATGGAAGAAATCAGTGATAAACGATGACTCCCTTAACGGGCCTCAATTTGAAAAATTCGGAGGTGGCCGAACGTTTTCAAAACTCGGCCAGGAGAAAAATGCCCGCGGCCGCGCAAACGTTTATGGATACACAATAACTCGAAATAGCATAGAATCGCGTTCGGAAGCAGTCAGAATGATGGCCTAGAATTTGAAAAATTAAGTTCTGGGCTAGCGGATCCTCTCTGGTTGCTTTCAAACGCAATTTCAGACGATTTAGAGTTGTTTTCGAGTACATTAAAAGTCGAAATCATAATTGACTTTAAAAAAAACTCTCAAGCGAAAAACTTGAAAATTCAGCGTTTTTGAAAACATCTGACTTTTCAGAAAGAACAATGTTTCTCGAATTAAAATACTTATCGAAACCATCAAAGTTCATTTCAAATTAATCGGATTACAGTCTCTAAATGTTAGAAGCCTAGACTGAATAAGAGCTTCCTTTTTTTCAAAATTTCAAATCAAAAGTTTAATTTTTTTAATTGCTAGGAACAAGATTTTTGGATCCAAAAAAAGATGAAAAATGAACTTCAGTCAACAAGATCTCTGAAAACCCAAATTTTTTCATCTAAAACTTAAAACTTCAGATAAAATCTATCTGAATAGAAACCGTATGAAAAGGAGAGACAAGGTGTGAAGCAGAAAAAAAGATGATTCATTTCCTCTCTTCTCTCTAGGCACACATAAACATTTATATGTATTTCTTTTTGTCGCCACAAGCCGCCGCCGACAGTCAAAGCAACAGGAAAAGTAACAGAATTTATTATTGATTTTTTGACAGTTTTCCGTGTTGGCACTTTTAATCAGCTAGTGAAAATCAGTGCTTATCAGCTGATTCTTAGCCAACATAATGAAAAATCGAGAAAGAAAACTTCGAGAAAAGTTGCAAAAAATAGGAGGGAAAAAAGACGAAAATAATCGTCACGGAGAAAAGAGGATCAAGAAAAAGATGAAGACAGGCGGCCCGGTACGAGAAAAAGATATGAATCTTTTGAAGGAATGGAATTCCAATATTTTTGCATCGATTGATCGATGAAATTAGGTGACTTTTTGGCCAGAAATGGGGTAGAATGCAATTAAATGCAACGCATCTGATAACTATCAGTTTCTTATCAGTTTTTTTTTTCTTGTTGGAATGAATGACGCAGGAAATGTAAGAGAGAGAGAGAGAGAGAGAGAAAAGGGTGAGTCCTAATCCTATTTTTGGCTTAAAAACGATAAATTTTTCAGTGGAAAATGGTCGAAAATTAAAATTTCTATTACTTTGGACGCCTCAAATCGGTAGAAAAAATTTGAAAAAATCCAGCTTGATAACCTAAAATTTGCTGGCCTAGATTTCTGAAACTTGAATTCTAGGCCAGCGGTATTTAGACCAATATTCTGGTTGATTTCAAATACGATTTTGTATCATTTAGAAAAGTTTCCGATGGAACTCATAGTGCAAATGAGAATAAGCAAAACCAAATAGTCGGAATATAGAAAAAATATTCTGAAATCTAGATTTTCAGATTAATAACCTGAAAAATCAGTTCGATTCGAAGGAAAATATCTGGAATGACAAAATTTTTGAAAAAAAAACCAAAATTTTAGAAAACCGATTGGTGGGAAAAATCGAGAGAAAATAGAATAGAGTGGCTGGAAACGAAACAAGCTGAAACTATGACCAGAACAATGTTTACTTTAAAAACACGGCTAAATAGCTAAAATCGAACGCAAAAATCGGCTCCAATGGCCGAAGTTGGAAGGAATCTACAGGACATTCGAAGGTTTTGAACGAGAAAAATCATTTCGAAAATCAATTTTTCACAGTTATTAGGCCCAAAAAATCAGCTGTATCATTTATTGAAAGATCAATATCAAAAAGTATCAATCGCAAAAAATAGGTGTGCGAATAGGAGGAGGAGAAGGTGTGTGCGTGGTAGAATAGAGGAGATGATGACGATCAAGAAGTGAAAGGAAATGGAAAAATAATGACACGATCGGTTGATGACATTTTTATAGGAGAGGGTCTAGTCTTTTGCCTCGATTTTTACGTAGGTGAAGGCGTTTTTTATCTTTTTCATTTTTATTGATAATAAGTACAAAATCTTAGCACTTTTTTTTCGAAAGTGGAGAAAAAAATTTTTTTGTTCGCGCGTTTTTTTTGTAATGAGCGTAAGCTCACTGCGTAGCGACTCAGCCTTACGTGCTTAAGCCGATACGTAGCCTTGATTTGCATGATAAACTGAGTCACTACTCATCGAATTGAAAAATTTGCGTCCACTACGAAAATAAAACGCGGAAAAATGAATCCAAAATCGCGTTCAACAAAATTTACAGTGTGGAAAAGAAAAAACTATCAGCTCACTAGCTTCGGACTGTCTAAAACCGCACTTTTTCTCCCACGCCCAACACGGTTTCTAGACCATCAGAATCAAATAAAAGATTTTCTGATAGGGGGTTGGAATGTTCACTTGGGCAGTAATATATAACTTTTAAAAAATTGATTAGATGAAAAAAAACAATTAAATTTCTAGTTTTAATATTTTTGGGTTTGAACTATCAATCATTGAAACGATGAGACACAATTATTTTTAAAAAACTGAAAAATTGCGTGAAATGATACAAAACCGGTATGTCATTAGAAGTATGGTTGACCCATTTTTTGTTTTTTAGACTTTTTTTTTGAAAATTTCATGAACTTTCGAAAATGAAAAGTAATTTTGAAAAATCTGGAAATTGAGAAAAAATTGACAAAATATAATTTTTTTTAAGAAAAAAAGTGTCTTATTCTCAAAAAAACCAGATTTTTATAAAATTTTTAGAATTTTTCTTTCTAAATCATTTTATTGGACATTTATGCCCCTGTTCTCTCGCATTCTCTCTCTCTCTCTCATTAAACACGAAAAGTGCTCTTATAATAGAGGTAAAATTGTTCTTGTCATCCGGTAGCGATTTTTCGCTTATTGAATCAATTTTAGAGCATAAAAACAGTTGGACCGGGTGCCCTTATATAAGAATTTCCAAGAAAACTCACTTCTCAAGCAAATGAATCATATCATCAGCCATTGACGATTTGTCACTATCACCAAAAAGCATTGGGAATATCATTAAAGAAAATGGAGGGAATTTCAAAGTTGATAAAGGGTATCACTTTAAATTCGGCCAAGATCGAAAGTCAGAAGTGATGATTTTATCACTGATTGTGATATTTCAGATGACCCTAGAAAAGGGGGGGGGGTGCAAAAACTGGGGGGGAAGTGAACAATGGAAAAGACTATTTCTGTAGTGTAAAATGAACCAAAACCAGGCAGTACTTCTGATGGTGGTGATCATGCGAAAAAAGGCTTTGTACGTTTGACGAATTATGACATAGAATACACCGAATGGCGCTTTGCGCGCCCGCGCATTCGGTTTATCATGAGGATATTTATCATTTTATCACTTTGTTTTTTAATTTTGTTTAGATTTGGTGAAGAAGGTTTTGGGATAGAGTTTAGTTATGTGTCTTGTGTTAGCCGGAAGTTTGAGGAGGAAATTTGAGTTTTGAACTTTTTTGTTCGAAATTTTTATCCTGAGCTTGGTTTTTCTAGTGTGTTTATTAGCGGAATTTTTCTGGACCTTATCTTTACTCATCTGTTTTTTTCTGATGATTTTTTCTTCTAAATTCCAATCTTCATGGTTTGGATCAATCCTGTTCGTTCTGGAATTTTCAGATAGGTTTTATTGAAATTTTGTCAAAAATTGGGTTTTTTGAACCTGCAACGTTCTGGGTCCAAAAGTTCAGCAAATGTGATACTTCGGAGCAATTTCGTGTGCTATAAAGCCTTTTTTCAAGAAACAAATTTATCAGAAAAACGTTTCAAGTTTTTTTGGCTGATTTTTATAGGATTTCAAAAATTTTATACGGGCCATATTTTAGGATGAAAATTGAAAATTGGCATTTTTTGACTTTGAAAAATGTTCTCAAAATACTATCAGATCCTTGACAAAATTTTAGTAGAAAACGAATTCTGGTAAACCCATATATGCGCCCTAATGAGAAACAAATTTCGCTGCCTGGCCTAATGCAAAAAGTTGAATACTCAGTCAACGTTTGTGTAGAAACGTTGAATACTCAGCACAGGCAGCCAAATTTCTCATCAGGGCGCATTTTCCTACTCCACCCGTAAAATTAAATTTTTTTAAAGTTTTTTTTTGTCACCAACAGTTTCAATTTCAACTTTACGCATTTTTCCCCATCCTAGGTTCACTTTTTTTTTACAAATTTCCAAAAAAAAAAACTCACTTATCATTCTGAAAACATTGAATAACCGGTGACAGTGTGTGATGGGTTCCAGTACTCGTGTTGGCAGTCAAATGATGACGTGGTGGTGATTCGGTGATGGTCTCCACAGGCGGAGTTTGCGATAGAGCGAATTGGACTCTGGAAGAAATTTTTGAATTTTCGGGAATTTTTTTTTGGAAAGTATTATTTGTGATAAAAATTGGTTCAAAACTCGAAGTAAAATTCATGTGGCCGCGGACTATAAACAAAAAATTTTTGGAATTGTGCCAGAATTCTAGCCCCCGGCCACGCATTTCTAGACCATCTAACAGTGCAAAAAAAAAATTATCCCTTGTTTTAAACCAATGTTGTTTATTAATATTTCATATTTGAAAAAATTTTTTTCTCTACAAAAACTCACTTTGAATTCATCAGAGAAAAATAGGAAAACTCGCTCTGACGGCGTTGAAAACTCAATAAATTTGATTCTTTTTTTGATTTCATTCTTTCGGAAAATGAATAGGTTGAAAAGAAATAAAAGTTTGATTCTTTTTTCCGAAAAGAAAAAAAAAAGTAAAATCGAAAATAATTGTTCAGAGGGAATGGGGAAGAAAAGAAAGCTGTTGTCGGGAGAGAAAAAGAATCATCATCGGCGGGGGCACAAAAATATAAAAAAAGAGACAATTGTTGTTTTTTTTCTTGAAGGAAGGAATTTTTTCAGAGAAAAATTTTCAGCATTTTTGTTTTTTTTTCATGACGGGAAATTTCGAAACCAAAAAACCGAATTTTTTTTGAAGTTTTTTAGTTTAAAAAGTACTGTATGGATAGTTTTTTAGTGGTTTTGTCTATTTTTTTTTTGAACAAAAAATTGTGTAAGATTTTTTTTCACTTTTTTTTACATATTTAAAATTTTTCATGGAAACTTTTTTAATCGAAAAAAAGTTTTTCAAGTTTTGTTGTAAATTTTTTGGAAATTTCGAATTCCGGTAATGAAAAAAACATTTTTAAGAAAAAAAACTGTTGACCTATTTTTAGAATATTTTTTGGAACTTTCAAATTTAGGCCAAAGTTTTAAAGAAGTCAATTTTTCTCGGAAAAAAGTTTTTTTTTGAAATTTTTAAAATTTTCTCTCAGTTTGTGGAACATTTTTTGGGTCATTTTGAGCTTTCTGATAAATTCGCCCAATTTTTCATTGTTTTGTCTTTTTAAAATGTGGTTTCAGAGAGGAAATTGTTGTCTTTTTTTTGGAAATTTTTTTTTATTAAATTTACCTGGAGATTTTTGACCCCTAAAAAATTTTTTGGAAAAAATTATGCAAAATGTTTTTGAGCATTTTTAAACCTCAAACGCTCGTTTTTTTTCTCCACAAAAATTCGTTTTCTATTCAATCTTTCAAATACTTTTTTCTCTAAAAAAAACCAAACCTAGTTTCTCCAACCAAGGATCCACGAGAATCGCGTCGATTGTTGCCAAATCGTTGGACATCTGGAACAAATTTTTGAATTTTTTTGAATTTAAAGTTTTTAAAAATTAATTAATTAATTATTCCCAAAAATTGTTTTCAAAAAACCAAAATAATGTAAACCTGCTCCAGCGGAGATTTGGCGCATCTCCATATGATCCTCACTGCTTAGCAGGCTGTAGTTATCCATAGAGCTTAGGCTTAGGCTTCAGGGGTTAATAGCCGGGGGTTAGAGACGGTTTAAATCCTCCTCAGTTTTCCGATGTTATTGGAGGGAAGAAGAAAAGAGAGCTTCCTGAACGAAGAGAGTGTTAGAGAAAAAGACGAAGAAATAGAGTGGAGATTTGAGAGGGTTAGACAGACGGTTAAGCATACGTCATTGTTCGAGTGGAGAGGGACAGGGAGAGGAAGGTCAAAGTGAACACACAAAACATTTTGGAGGAAGGACGGCGAGGAAAAACGGAAACATCGGGAAGAAATTCCTGTTATTTTTTCCTCGTTTTGCTTTTTTTTGCAGAAATGTTTTCGTTGATTTTAGGTTAAAAAAATTTTGACGTTTTTTCTAATTTTCATCATTTCCTTTTTTTGAGGAACCTAAAATTGAAGAAAATACAAAAAAAAACACAGTGAATTCAGTTATTTTCAAAATTTTTGGCAAGTTTTCACGTTGGTTTTGAGCAAAAAAAGCAAAATTGGTAATCGGCGTAAATCGACACAAAACGGCTCTTCCGTGCGAAAACTTTTACTGTAGCTAATGTTTTTTTCTTTGAAGTTTTCGGCAAGTTTTGAGATGATTTTCGATTTTTTCAATACTTTTTCAATGAAAAGACTGAAAAAAAAGTCAGCGAAAATCGCGAATTTTTTGCCTTTTCCACATTTTTTTCTAGATAATTTTGATTTAAGAAAACCATTTTTCAAGCAAAACTAAATTTTTTTTTGCTAGGGTTTTCCGAGCTTTTTCGGTTGATCAGAGCGAGAAATGACAAAAAATTAACAAAAACAACAAAATTGATATTTATTAATTCTCCGTCAATCGACATAGAATCAACTCTTCCATGCCAGAACCTTTACGGTAGCTACCATAACTTTTCAATTTTTATTAAATTTTCAGTTTTCTTCCCGGTTTTTAACTTTCTAAAGTTCGAAAAAGCTCATTTGAAAATTTGAAAAAAAAACCCTCGAGAACCGGGGTACATTTTTTATTTTGAGCATTTTTTCATCAATTTTCAAGCTTAAATCATGACGAACCAAAAAAAAAGCGCTTTTAAATGAGAAAAAACTGAAAAAAAAAAACAAAGCAAAGCAAAATTTTTAATTTCTCCGTAAATCGACATAAACTCTTCCATGCGGAAGCCTTTACTGTAGCCTCCGTATTTCTTTTTTTTTCAATTTTTCACAAAAAAAAACAAGAAAGAAAAAACACTCGAAAATAAAGTTCAGCTCTCCAGTTTATTTTCCAATTTTTTTTCAACTAACCTTGCTCCCCTGTAATCCTCTTCAGTCTCTTTTTCGCCGACTTCAGAAGATCTCTGACGTCACGATGCTTGAATGGTGTAGATGTGTCGAAACGCTAAAATTTTTTAATTGAAAAAAAAAATTAGCTCTGGAAAAAAAAACAAACTTTGAATTGCCGCTGACTTTTCGGCTTATTCGAATTGAAAAACTTCGTGTTGGCTTCGAGAACCGGGGTCATAAATTCAGAAATATTGACGTCTTCAGGTTGTTCGAAGGAAGGTTCTGGAAAAAGGTTTTTGTTGGGGAAGGAAGTGCGCTCTATTGCACACACATGTCCAAAATTTCGAAATATTGGCAATAGAGCATTTTTTCGTCACGAGTTCAAAGTATTCGCAATGAAGTTCAGTAGGGTGGATATCCAACACCCCGGTCCAAGAACGTTCAAAACTTTTCCATTGGAGCGCACTTCCTGTGTAAAAAATCTCACCTTTCAAATCATTCGCAACAGAGCGCGTTTGCCACAGCGGTACAAAAGCGTTCAAACTTTTCGCAATGGAGCGCATTTGCAATCCGGAAAAAATCTCACCTTTTTGCTGCTTAATCGTGGCCCTTGGAGTATAAAAATGCTCATAATTATCCGGAGAATTCAAATGATTTCCAAGACTGGAAGCTCGATAAATTCGCGATTTTCTCAAATTTTCGTCAATGGGATAGATGACGTTGAGGCGATGGGGGCGTCGCACTTCAGAATCTTCGACGTCTTCAGAAATATTCGGATTCGATGACCACGACTTCATTTTTTGGCGGGAGAAAAGTTTTTTAGAAAATTTTTTGCAAAAAAACTTTTTTTTACAAAGATCAGCGAATTTTTGGAAAAGTAAAAGTAAAATTTTTCGGCAAAAGTTAAAATTTTTGTCCTTTCCCCCGCCCACTAATAATCCATGGGGTAAACATGAAGGCAACTATTTGTAGAACACGGGCATTGTAATTGATCATTCCGCGACCATTTCCTCACATAAAAATAGAAAATCGGATTATTTTTTTTTATTCGAAAAAACTCAAAAATTTAAATAAAATAATAAAAATGACGAGGCGCGAAAAAGGGCAAAACAATAGTAAATGAAAAACAACAACAAAAATTCAAAATTCCAATTTTAAAAAAAAAAATTTCGAAAAAAAAGTTTCACTTTTTCTTCGTCGGAGACTTGGGATGGAAGGATTTTTCGAGCTCCTGGAATGTCTGAACCCATTTCGATTTTTGTGAAATTATATGTTTTTGCATCAGTGGATCTTGAAGAAAATCGTCGTCTCTCTCGATTCGAAGCTTCCACGACCGACTCGTTTCACATCGAACACCGAATGTTGATAGGATCTCTTCGGCGTCTCGTTCGCTTAGTTTGAAGCATCTGAAAGTTTTTGGGGCTTAAAATGGGCGGAGCTTGTGACGGAAAAGTTCTGGGAGCCTAATGATGAGTCAGGGGTCATTTGGAGGTCAAAATTAAGCTGGAAAGCGCGGGAAAAAAGAGGAAATGATCTCAAAACGATTTTCGAAAGTTTCGAATCGAAACCTCAAGGTTATGAAAAGTTCAAAAGTGTGGAAATTTTGAATTTCCAGTATTTTGGAACTAATTGGAGGACTTTTTTCGCCTTTTTTGGTAACGATGGGAATGGTTTTCTAGAGTGAATTTTCGGAAATTTCTAGTACAAAAAACTGTCATAATCAGACAAAAAACCAGGCTTAAACTGACATTTTTGGCTCAAAAAGCTCTAAAATGACCTGAAACTTTAAAAAAAATCTGGAAAAAAACAGGCTAAATCCAATGTAAACACCTTTAGAATTATCCAAATATGTTAAAATTGCCTTCAAAGTTCCGAAAAAGTGACTAAAACCGTGTAAGAATCAGGCCGGAATTGACCAAACCATGACTTCTTGATCCATGAAAAAACCAAGAAAATCAGAAAAAACTTACGTTATAAGAGTGAGCCTGGTGACTCGATGACCTCCATCAATCAAGCACAATGCCAGATCACGAGCGTTTCTCCACAGTTCAGCACGATACAAATCCGTCTGCAAAACCATTTTTTTGGAAATTTGAGAAAAAATTAGCAAGATTAAGCCAAGTTCCTTTTTCCGTTAAGCTATAATTCTTTTTGAAAAATTCAAAATTTTCTCACCTTTCCCGCCGTATTCGAATGCGCGGGTGGCAAATTTTGGAACATTAGATTCGAATCAAGAACCCAAACCCCGTTGACGAGTCTCGAGCACAACTTCAATTGTCCTATCATTGTTTCATTGCTCATCAGTGCCGGATTTATTAAACGACGCATTTCGGAAGTCTTCATCATGTGTGATTTGATCATATGAGCTTTTAGTTGAAGCTCCGGTGCAGCAGAGAGTTCATCTATACGTTGTTTCGACAACATGTGCTCTTTTCCCGATTCGATTACGCTGAAAATGTAAATTTTTAGGTTTGTTTTGGGAGAAAATAGACGAAGGAAGTCTAAAAATGACTATTTTGACTCAAAAATGTTCAAAAGTGCTTTTTTTCATCAATATCGCATAGGTTTAAAACGAGTTTGCCTAGTTTTCGTTAAGAAATCAAAACTTTTTCACTAAATTTTCCGACTTCTTTCTAGCTTCAACACAATAAAACGAAAAAGTTTCAGCAACATTTTTAGAAACGTTGTACGAAATTTCTCATGTTTCGGTGCTCTTTTTCTGAATTTCTGGACAGTTTTTTTTTTCAAAATTTTATTGAAACGCCTATTTTTTTTCTAATTTTAAACTTCTGATTTTTCAGCTTTTTCGGGATTTCTTTTTTGGAAATTTATGTTTTTTGGTATTTATTAATGTGGTTTGTTTCAAAGCAAATTCTTCCAGAATTTTAACAATTTCTTCTCAATTTTAACCTTTTTTTCTGAAAGTTGCCAAAAACATGTTTCCCAGAACTTTTCAGGGCGGTAGGACGTTCTGGAACCGTGTCTCTCATCAGAGATGTCCCATATAAGAACCGAACCCCATACCAGAAATATCCCATGCCAAAATCGGTCTGTACTGTCCCTTATCAGCACTGTTCCGTATCGGAACTGTACCGCACTAGAACTGAAAATTTTATTTTCCTACAGGACAGTTCTGATACGAGACACTTCAGGAAGAAGATAGTTCTAATGCAGTACAGTTTTGATATGTTTACAGTTTTGATACGGGACAGTGCTGATAAGGGACAGTTCTAGAACGGCATACAACCGTTTTCAGCCGGTTCCAATTAACTTTTTTTCAAAAAAATTTTCAATTTCATCATTCTTTCTACTGAAAAATGCACTCACAGCTCCTCCTTCAATCCACAAATGATAGCTTTATCAACGAGTTCTCGAATATTCAACTGTCCTTCTGATCCCATAAAACAACCATCCTCCTCTGATTTGACACCTCCATTACTAATTCCATTGACCTTCACATCAACTTCTTGGTCCTCTTTCAAATGAACTTTCATCGGAATCCACAAATCACTGGCAATTTTTCGTTCACGGTGGAGCGCCGATGCTTCTCGCCTTTTCTTTTGTCTCTCCGTCTCTGGCCTCGAGAATTTGACTCGAACTGCAGAAGACGTCGGCTTCTGTGGAACGTCTTCTTCGTCTTCAGTTGAATCGTCATCTGAATTTCCGCCGGCTCCTTTCTTCTTTTTTCGGTTGAGGGCACGAATTGAACGATGCATTTCGAAGGAACCAGTGAGAGGATGAATGAAGAATTCACCGTTTTTTAGGAAACCAACTGCGTTGACGATTGGATGATCGTGGACAAATGCACGACCTTCGTAGACTTCATCGTTGGCGCGGAGAGCTCTGGGAATGGAGATTTTTAGAGAGAAATAGGATTTCAAAGTGATTTTTGGAGGGGAAAAGTGCACTGAAAGACGGAAAACGTTTGAGGGCAAGGATTTGTAGACTGTCAAACAACTTTTTGGATTTTTGAACGATTTTTTGAGCGAAAATCTCTGAAAATCCGCATTTTTACTAGACTTTGGCGTGGTTTTTTGAGATGAAAAGACTCGAAATTAGTTGAAAATTACGAACAAAACTACTTTTTTTCTACTCAAAATGGCTTTGAACTCAAATTTTCCCATTTTTTCGTTATTAAAAAATTTACTCAAATCAGTACAAAATTTAATTTCCAAGCAGCCACATTGGTGGTCTAGAATCCATAATTGTAGTTCTAGGCCACGACCTCAGATTTCTAGGCTTCATGCTGAAATCTTTCTATTCAAAACTTACTCAACACCAGAAGAAGCCTTTTTCTGTGTCGTTTCACTTCCATCAGAATACATCAATTCGGCCTTCTTCTTGTCATAGGAACCCAGTTGAGTGTCGGTCATAAAACGCATTTCGAGCTGCAAAATATACAGATTTTTCGGGTGTGTAGAAAATTTGCAAGGGGAAAAAGCTGAAATTTTCAGATTTTTTCCAGAAAAGACCTGTAAATATTCAGCAAAATCGAATCGAAAGTGTCAGATTTTTTTGGAATTTTCAGAAAAAAGGGTCAAAAAAGCCCGATTCTTCTGAAAGTTTCCAAAAAGGTTCAAAATTTTCATTTCTTTGAAAATGTCGAAATTTCATGGAATTTTCAGAGAACAGGTCAAAGAAGCCCGGTTTTACTTATGGAATTTTCACGAAAATGGCTGAAACTTTCAGATTTTTTCTAAATTTTCAAATTTTCCGACTCACCAATCGAACATTCTTCTTATATCTGGCCATCGGAAGGCGTTTCCCATCCCAAGCGTCCCGTTTACTCGACGGATACGAGACACAGAACATTTCAGTGTTTAACGTGGAATTACAGACAACCACATTACGCTCCCATACTACATGATCTTCAGTGGAGGAGTCATCATCGACGTCTTCTTGATCGTCTTCGTCGGAAAGAAAATCCGGCTTTTTTACCACCTTTCTTATCTCCTCTTCGTCGTCGGATAATCCGTCAATTTCCATGATTTTTTTTTGCGGGACGGGACCCTGGAAAAAGTTTTTTGTTGGACATTTTTGAAAAATTGATTGAAAAAAAGAAAAATTGTTTGTGTCTGGAAATTGATAAAGTATGTTTGTTTTTTCTGAAAAAGTGACTTTTTCTTACTAAAATCGAAAAAGGCAGGGAAAGAAGAGATTTGAATCCATGGCCTAGAATTCCGAAAGTTTGGAAACCTCGGCCACCAATTCACAACTTCATGCTGTTTCTATTTCTGATTCCAGACTGTGAATACACTCGGAAATGGAAAAATGTGGCAACTTTGAGCAGCCACATGGCCTAGTATACGACATTTGTAGAATCCTAGGCCACCACTTTCTAGGCCAAAAATCTGTATTCCTACAAGTTTTGGGTCATTTTTTTTTCAGATTTCAAAAAAAAATGTTTTTAATGTTTTTCGGTCTGGCCCTAGGACGAGCCAACAATCGTTTCGAGACCCAATCGCCTGAAATTTTCGAAAATAAAGTATTTTTCAGAAGATTATAAAACTTGACTTTCAGCAAAATGAAGGAAAAAAGAATTATAAAACTTTTTTCGAAACACAAAAATCAACAATAGAAAAAGATATAACGAGTTAGGAGTTTTAAAAGGAAAGAAAACAATTAACAAAAATTAAAAAAAAAACAAATCAGTGTCCATTTCCATAGGCCTTATTACGTTCACGATGGGACTCCAAATCCAAAACGGCGGTTTTTTTGATTTTTCGAAGAGCCGGATGAATTTCGAGGGTTTCTTCTTCTGGCACCTCGCCCTCCTCGTAAATATTTCCACCCAAATTTTTCGGTTTGATCTCGTGAGGCAGAATTGTGATGGTTGCGTCGATGAAATTTTCTGGAAAATGTATTTTTAATGGCCTAGAAATGTGCGAGCGCGACCTAGATTTTTTGGCGCGGATTTTGCAATTTTTTTTGTTCATTTTTTAAAAATTATATCGAACAACCCAAAATAGTTGAAAATTTGAATATTCGTAGAAACTCCTCGGCTACGGCCACTGACTTTTTGAGTCATTTGAGCACTGACTCCAGGTGGCCTAGAATTCCATGACCGCGGATTTCCAGGGCCGAGTGGCGGCATTGTCCCATAAACCAAAAATTGGCAAAATTTTAAAAACTTGTAAAAAATTTCTAGACCAAAGTCACAGATTTGTGAGCTATTTCAGTAGTGATTCATACTTTCAAGTGGCTTAGAATTCTATGACCGCGAAGGAAAAAAAAAATTTCCTGTAACTTCAAAAAATTTAAGTTTAATCTGGCTGAAAATCACTTCAAGAGTTACGTGGCCTAGGAATTCGTGGAAAAAATTAGGAAGATATTCAGAATTTTCAGAATTCTTCGTGTCTTTTTTTCTGTCATTTTTGATGGGTGACGAAAAAATTGTGAAAATCTTAGGATGCTAATTCTAGGCCCGGATTTTCAGGCAATTTTCGCCTTTTTTTCCGCAATTTTTCTCAAAATCATCCTAAAATTTCCCTCTTTTTTTTACTAACGAGCTTTAATATTTTTCGAATCCGCATCATCACGTTCTCGAACCGCCGGCAAGTGAACCATTCGCTCTTTTTTGCCCCTCTTCGCCACTATTGCTCGATATACACCGGATTCTGAAAAATTTCAATTTTCAAATGAAACTTCTCTTCAAATTTTTCAAAATCTCACCAGTTTTAACTTTGGTCTTTGACAAAATCTCATCGCCTCCTTCACACGACCATCTCAACGCGTTCAAATCGTCCAAAGTGACCCCGATGGGCTTTTTGATCAAAAAAACCTTATGATTGGGAGCCTCGTCGATTGTTATGTTTGCCACACCGTTAGTTTCAAATTCCTGTGAAAATTGCTGGAAAAACAGATTTTTTTGGTGTTAAAACGACAATTTTACCTCAGTTTTGACCCGTTTTACCGATCCATCTTCGTCCGAGGAGCTGTCGGTGTGCTTTCTTTTCTTTCCCATGCTAAATTTGATTATTTTTACATTTTTAATTAATTTTTTCAATTTTTTATGAAGAAAAACCAAGAAAAACGATAAATTTTGCTCGGAAAACTGTTCAAAAATAAAAAGAAATCGGTGCGAAAAAAAATTTTCCCAGGAGTCCGATGGAGCGCGTTTGCAAATCGCTCACGAGAGTCGAGAATTTTTTAATCGATTTTCACCACTTTTCAGCCAGCTCACCTCGATTTTCTCACGTTTTTTGAGATTTTGTAGTGATATTTGAATGAAAAATTAATTTTCCTTTTATATCGATATAAATATTGCGAGAAAATTGAAAAAATTACTTTCGAAACTGGTTGCTCATTGTTAGCGGGGGAGCAGTTTTTATTTCTTGTGTTTTGACTCAAATTAAGCTTGATTTTTGGTAGGAAGCTATCAATTATAATGAAAAAAGTTCAGAAATTTCGAGAACTATTGATTTTTCAAATAAATTTTTTACCAAAAGTGATTTCCCCGGGCTTTTTTCTCACTTGAGCCAATTATTCTTGTAAAAGCACCAAATTAAAGAAAAATCTTTGTGAAAACGATTAAAAAAGCCTTCCAATTAGTCTGAAAATAGAGCTAAAAGCTGAATTTACTCATTTTCCAAAATACCATTCTTCAAAATTGAAAAATTTTCCTCTGAAATTTTTTTCAAAAATTTCACAAAGGAGAACATGATTCTCTCGAGAGAAAACTCCAAAATTACAAGGAAAATTTCTTTATTTCGAAAAAATAGTTCAAATTTCTGAAAATCTGAACATTTTTTGACTTTTTATGGCCAACAGCTTAAAATGAGTTATAGAGAAGTAAAATTTAAATTTTGGCCCATAAAATGGCAGAATTTCGGTTGGTTTTGTGGAACTCGGCAAAAGTTTCTAGGTCACGACCGCAGATCACGGCCGGCCATTTAAAAGCAAAATCAAAACTTCTCAAGTGGCCTAGAATATCGTGACGGCCGACTAAAGTTTTTTTTTTGGGTTTTCTTTTTTTCCATCTTTCTCCCCCTCAAAATGCTTCATTTTCCTCCAAAATCCTTCCAAAAACCACCTCACCGATCCCTATTTTCCAGGCGCATGTCACAAGTGTCGCCGGCACCATCAACCTCTCCACCGACGGCGTCGGCACCGGTATCCGACGTCGAGGAGCCCGAGATCGACGTCATTTCGAGCAGTGACGATGAGACGGAGCCAATCTATATTCCACGGGATAAGGAGCCTGTCGTCATTCGTGGAATCGGAAATATCACTGTGTTAGTGGAGAAAATTGGCGGAAATTGAATGAATTTCGCTCGATTTGTTGTGAAAAAGTCAGGAAATAAGTGGATTTTTAAGTCGGAAAATTTCAAAAACGGCTTTTTAAGCCAAATTCAGCAATTTTTTTAAAGCTACGTTCAGCTTTTTTTCAGCTGAAAATCTCATTTTTCCGGCCAAAAAAATCTCGACAAACACCTCGCAAAACTTTATAATTGTGCCAAGCGATTTCCATTCATTTTCGGGCTCAAGGTCTCATTTTTCGAACTAAAAAACTCATTTTCATCTTATTTTTCAATAATTTTTATACTAAAAACTCCATTTTAACACTTCGAAACCTCCAAGTCCACTCTTGTTTCGAGCATTTTTTGACTGCTTTTTGACTCCATTCACTGGAAAAAGAACCTTCCAAAATGACGTTTTTAGCTCAAAATGCCAATTTTGCAAAACTAAAAACTACTTTTTCGAGCGATTTTCAACAATTTTCAAACTGAAATTCTCTTTTTTTCAGCTTAAAACAATATTTTTCAACGATTTTCACTAATATTTTTGCTGAAAATCGCATTTTTCCATCTCAAAACATCATTTTCTAGCGATTTTAGCCAAGTTTTAAGCTCAAACACCCATTTTTTCACTCGAAAACCCCTAAAATCCAATATTTTCAGATTCGGTATGAACTCTCGCTTCAACACAGAATATCCACCCGAATTGACTGGTTACATTGCTCCAGAAGAGCTTTCGGCGACTCTTTCTCGTGTTAATGCAGTCTTAAAACGACACGTACAAACGTCTTCCCGATGGCTTTTATGTGGTTTAGCATTCTGTTGTTGCTCTCTGGGATGCTCAATGTGGCCCGTGCTTTGTTTGAATCGACGAGTAAGTCATTAAAAAATTTATGGAAAACGACGGTCTATTGTGAAGTTTTGGAGAAAAATATCGTGCTACTCCTCATCAGAACTGGGCGAACCAGAAATGGTCAGATTAGAACTGCCTAATTCAGAACTGCGCCTTATAGAAACTACCCAGATTAAAACTGACACAACTTTGGTGCAATGGCCTGCAAGCAGTGAAAAGTGCCCAAATAAGAGCGTTTAAAAAGTTCTTATCCGGGCAGTTTTTAAACAGTCGGTTCTTATAAGGGTCAGTTCTGATTTGGTCAGTTCTGATTAGAGGTAGCAGCAAAATTATATTGTTTTTGAATTGTTTTTTTTTTTCAAATTGAGGATATTTTTTTGGATTTTTGGAACTGTTTTTGAGCTCTCTGGTAGCT
This sequence comes from Caenorhabditis doughertyi, assembly GCA_963572265.1. Lineage (NCBI taxonomy): Eukaryota > Metazoa > Nematoda > Chromadorea > Rhabditida > Rhabditidae > Caenorhabditis > Caenorhabditis doughertyi. The sequence continues at coordinate 17,941,699 of OY751555.1, forward strand.
GAAAAAGCACTGAAAATTGCTATATCAATAGGATTTTTTTTCAAAAAGTGTAAATTTTGGGTCTCACAACGAATACAAACAGATTAGTGTAATCCATCTATTTTTCAACCAAATAGTGCAGTAGAGCGCATTTTCGGCCACGAAAATCTCGAAAAATTCTGCAATAGAGAAGTTTTGGGTCCCGCAACGAAAACTCAAGGACTACCGTAATTCCTCCAATTTTTTTTCAGACCGTCCTAGCCCTGGAAAAGTGTTTGGACCACGAGAATGTCAGTCTGTATCACAAATTGGGCCTTCATTGGACCCTCGCTCGACGTCCAACTGAACCATCGGATCGTCTTTCAGAATACGTTTTGGAGCTGAAAATTCTGCCGAAAGCCGCTCTGAATATTCCAGATTAATTTTTCTCTTGGCTCCGCCCCTTTTTGTCCCTCCTCCCCTGTGCGATTTTTTTGCTCCGATTTTTTCTCTGTTTTTTTTTGGATTTTTTGCAGGCCATTTTTGTCTATTTTGTACTGTACATACACTTTGTCATTATCTTGAAAATATTTGATTTTTTGCTTTATTTTTTTTCCGTTTCCCCCCTCGAATTCTTCTTCTTCTTCAGGTTTTGTCGATTAGAAATTAAAAAAAAAGAACATAATTTTTGCGCGATTCCCCTCTTTTTCTCTGCGTCTCTCTCTCTCTCACCTCCACGACTGGTTTTATCAATTTTTTTTTCTATTATTTCTTCTTTTTTTTTCGAAATTTAGCATACTTTGCAGCACACAAAAATGAATTACAACAACAGAAATGAAATTATTTTACTTTGGAATTTTTTTTTATTTTTGTATTTTTTCGAAAAAAATGTTGGTTTTCTTTGAAAATATCTTGTTGGTGCGATTTTAGACTTTGTTTTTTTTTGCGGAATTTTTTTTCCAATCTTCAAAATTTCCATACGCAAAACTTCAAAATAAAAAAACATTTTTAAAAATCTAAAAAATTTTTCTTTCTTTCATTTACTTTTTTTTCCTAAAAAAATCTTTTTGGGAAAAAATTAATAATAAAGCAAAAAAAAGAATCAGAAACTTCGGGAAAATTTTTTCGAAATAACAAAAAAATTCGAAAAAAAATTTTTGTTGAAATATTTCGAAATTTTTTCCAGCTTCGAAAAGTTTTGTACTCTTATTTTGTACTCTTACGCTTTAAAACTCCAAAAAAGCGATTTCTAGTCCACGGCCACCGGACGCATTTTCACACTTTTCGATCCTAAAATTTTCAAAAAATTAGTTTTTTCTTTGAAAAATGAATTACTTATTCGCCAAAACCTGACACCTAGGTTTAAAGGCGCAGTGACAAATGTCTACCTGTCACGATCACAGTTATTTTCAACTGATAATTACTGTAACCGTGGCGGGACCCAATAGACATTTGTCGCTGCGCTTTTAAACCGAGGTTTCAGGCTTTCTCAAATATGTGATAGCCATTTCTTAAAGTTTTTGAAATTCTAAAAAAAACCGAATTTTCCTATTTTTCAGCCAAAAAAAGATGTCAAAAAACATCAAAACTCCGACCAATCAAAAAGTTCTGACCAATGTGGCAGTGGTTCGAATGAAGAAAACTGGAAAACGATTCGAAATCGCTTGTTACAAGAATAAAGTGGTCAATTGGAGAAATAAAACGTACCTTTTTCCTTTTTTTTCAATTTTTATTCTGAAATTTTCAGCGAAAAAGACATTGACGAAGTGCTTCAGACGCACACAGTCTTCTCGAATGTCTCCAAAGGACAACTGTCGAAAAAAGACGAACTGATGGCAGCGTTTGGAATTGATGATCAATTGGAGATTTGCAAAATTGTAAGGAAAATTCTGAAAATGCTAAAAGAAATTGGCTGGAAATGCTGAAAATTTAAGAATCCAATTTTTTGCGAACAGCAAATGTGCTCTATTGAGAAATTTGGAAAAAATTCGAAAACCATAATTTTTCCGAATGCAAAAGCGCTCCACTGTACCGCGCAGTGTCAAAATCAGGCATGCCCGCGCTCGCAACCGTAATTGCGTCGATTCGATGGGTGTCGAGGAGGACACCCAACGAAAATGCCTTCCGCGACGCGACACGCAACGCGCCCTCGGTAATAGTTTTCGGCCTTTTAAAATTCGAAACGACGTGAATATCTATAATTTTTTTCGATAAAAATATAGATTATTTTTTTCTCTATCGAATGATATAAAGAACATTGAGTTTTTTGTCGAATTTGACAAAAACTCAACGTTCTTACACTCTCAGTTGAAAACAGTCTTCGGCTTTTTAAAATCCGAAACGACATGACTTTCTATAATTTTCTTCGATAGAAATGTAGATTATTTTTTTCTCTATCGAATAATATAAAGAACATTGAGTTTTTTGTCGAATTTGACAAAAACTCAACGTTCTTACACTCTCAGTTGAAAACAGTCTTCGGCTTTTTAAAATCCGAAACGACATGACTTTCTATAATTTTCTTCGATAGAAATGTAGATTATTTTTTTCTCTATCGAATAATATAAAGAACTTTGAGTTTTTGTCAAGTATAAGCCGAAAAACGGAGAAGGCCGATTCGATGGGTGTCCCTTGCGTTTCGGTTGCGTGGGGTTGCATGGGGCGGACATGCCTGGTCAAAATTTGTATTTGTGTGCATTCTGACGTGGCGGTGTTTGCGTATTTGAATTAGAATACTCGGTAAATCGCTACAGTAATCCGGGAAAAAACCGCGGCAGAAAAAATTTAATTTTCTACGAAAAAAAAGTTTTTCCATTCAAAAATTCCAAGTCTACCCGGGGTATAACCGCTTTCTGATCGCGAGAAATCCCGAATTAACCAGAAAATTTTTAAAAAATTCCGAAACAAACGCGCTCCACGGATGACCGAATTTTTCTCTTAAAATTACCTTTTCTCTTCCAGATCCTCGACAAAGGCGACCTTCAAGTCTCAGAAAAAGAGCGTCAAGCAGCCTCCGATCAATCACTGAAAGAGGTCTCTCAACTGATAGCATCAATGGTCGTCAATCCAGAAACAAAGCGTCCAGTGCCACCATCAGTTATCGATAAGGCTCTTCAAGAGATGCATTTCTCTCTAAAACCCAATCGATCATCGAAACAACAGGCTCTTGACGCGATTCCGAAACTCCGTGAGACCATCAAAATCGAGCGAGCAAAAATGAAAATTCGTGTGGCGATTCCGGTGAAAGAGGCCAAGACGGTGCATACGAAGTTGAAGACGTTGTTCAGTGAAGTGGAACAAGACGATTGGCAGGATGGAAGTCTCGAAATGGTCGGACTCATTGAGCCCGGATCGTTCCGTCCGTTGGATGAATTGATTCGAAATGAGACGAAGGGCGCCGGACGGCTTGAGATTCTGAGTCTTAAGGATGTTGTTGAGGGAGAACTTCAGATTTCTTAAATTTCCCGCCTTTTTTTCTGTGTTTTTTCGAATTTGAAAGTCTCACAAGTGCGCTCTACTGATAGTTTTATTGTATGGACTTCTTTTAAAACTTCTAAAAAAGTTCGTGACATTCTCAATAGAGCGCATTTGTCGGTTTTCTTCTTTTTTTTCTATACCGGATCTCTGTTATTATCATTCGGTTTATTTATTGTGAAAACTATGTTCCTTTTATTGAAAATGCCAAATAAATCTTTTTGTACTCCACTCGGACATTATTTGTTTTAAAGTTTAAAATTTTGAAATTTCCAAAATGTTTCGTCGCATTCTGGCCAAACTAGGAGAAATCCACTTTCAAAAGGGCAAAAATCAAAAAATCGAGCAAAAAAACGAGCACATTTGGAAATCTTGCATTGGACTCCTCTCGGACAATAATCACTGAAGTTTTTGAAACAGTTTTTCTAGTATTTCTGGAATATTGTACGGTGATTTTCAGTGGAAACAGACTTCTTGATTGGTTCAAAAACTGAAAAAAAGAGGTTTTGGAAACTTTCCTGTGTAATCCTCTTGGAAGAAAAATTTCCAAACTTCAAAAAACTTGATTTTTACGAATTAGGACTTGCATGAATCAGAACTGTTCCGTATGGGAACTACTTCATGTGAGAATATAGTTCTAATTAAGGGCAATTCTGGTTCGGAACAGTTCTGATTCGACAAAAAAAAATTTTCTAACAGCAAAATGGAAAAAATTGTACTTAAAATATATTTTATTATATTCAAACTGTTATATAAATTATAAAACGAAAAACTCGAAAAATAGCTTGGAAAATTAAAAAAGACAAATCGATTCTCAGGTGGCTGAAAATATGTGCAGAAAAAAATCACAAAAAAAAACGAACTCGAGCAAAAAAAAAGTTGAAAAGCAGTTATAAGACCTATAATACTCCGGCACCTCTAATATAACGGCACCTAAAAAGGCTTTAATAAATAGAGAGACATGCCACTGTATGAGGGCTTTACGATATAAAATGCTCAAAAAAAAATTTCAGAAAAATCCTCCCAAATCAATTTTCAAAATTTTTCGCCAAAAAAACTTTCAAAGAGCAAGATGGTGAAAAATTTGAAAATTAATTATCAAACCTCTAATACACCGGCACCTCTAGTACAGCGACATCTAAGCAAATATTTTGAGCAATAGTGGGGCATGCCGTTGTAATAAAGTTTTTACGGTGTAAAACGCTAAAAAGGGTACTTAAAATGTTTTCCAAATAAGTTTCTAAAAAATTTATGTCAAAACAATTTTCAAAGAGCAAAATGGAAAAAAAAGTTTACTTTCAAAAATAATAATTTCCATGTTAATCCCCTCACCTGGAACCATCCCCTCTTTTCCAAAGGGGAACAAACCCTCATCTTCCAAAGGAACACATGAACACAGTGTATATTTCAAATAATTATAGGAAATGAGACTCTCTCTGCGTCTCTTATTCCCGCACGCTCTCTAATCTCCCCCATCAAGCCATTTTAATCTGCGCCGCGTCCACATGCCGCGCGGAGAGAAGAGGAAATCCTCCAGAAGAACTTCTCTTTTCTCTCCCTTTTGACCTGAATTTGCATTTTCATCTCTCTCATCATTTGAAGAGGAGGATATGTCGCTTTGAATTTTCGAACTTATTTGTGACTTTTCACTATTATATTTTTAATCCATAAAGAGAAGAGATTCTTCCGGTGGTTTTGTGTCTTTAAGGGATAATAAAAGTTGGCGATGGGCCAAGATTTGAAATTGGAATTTCGGAGTGTTTATTATTTATTTGCGAAAGCCAGACACCTCGGTTTAAAGGCGCAGCGATAAATGTTCATCGGGTCCTGGCACATTCACAGTAATTTTCAACAGAGAATTACTTTAATAGTGGCTGGACCCAACAGACATTCATCGCTGCCTCTTTAAACCGAGGCATTTGCAAAAAAGTAATAGTGTATTAAGTTGCGTCAGAAGTCTGATAAAAAAGTCTGATAATTGAAAAATCTGTGAATTCAAAAAGTAATTCATCGTATTTTTCGAGATGATTTTCACAATCAATTCAACCATGGCCTAGGATCCATCCGACAAACTTAACCATTTTGAGCCATTTTAGGACGCTTTTTTTTTAAATTTTGTTATGTTTTTACTGAATAACGGAGACTTAAAACAAAAAGGTAATAAATATGTTCATAAATTGCCAGTTTGTCGAATTCTAGGCCACCAAACTTCAACCTGCCATTCGGAGCGTTTTTTTTTTGCTTTTTTTAAAGCAAACTAATAGAGAAAACTAGAATCAGCATAAAACTTTTCAACTCAAAAAAATTTTTGAAAAATACTTTGTTTTTGTGTGCTTTATTATAGCCGATTTCAAATCCTACAAAACCTCCGGACGAAAAACGCCGAAATCGGCTTAGGCCCTCATGTATAATAACGGCAGTTTAGAGTTAGTTTATGCAGAAAACCCAGAGATTTCTGAAAAAAAAAGTAAAAATATAATCTTTCCGTGACGAATGAGTTGTTGATTTTATCATGCGACTTTCCAACTTTGGAAGTACGGAAAATTTATTTTGACTATTTATTGACCTAATTCTTGTCAAAATACCCCTATAAAGTAACAGGCTTCTCTTCAATTTTCAGAATTCACTTCCCATTTGCTATTTTGTTAATTTTTTTCCTGACAGGACCTGAAAACCTGAAAACAGTCAAAAATTATGAAATTTTTCACATAAAAAAAATAGTTACAGCCAACTGTAATTTAATTACAGTAGAAAAAAACCTTTGAAAAACAATTTCAATTTTACGGATTTTTTTTTCACTTTTCAAAGTTTTGTCAAAAATTCAAATATGTCGTTTCCTCTTCACTCTTTTTTTTTGTCCCGCCACCACCTGCACTGGAACTTCATTCCCAATAAGCCTCCGGATCCTCAATAAAATCCTTCCAATAACAATCTCCTCCCAAGTACAAGGTATCCTTTCCTTCATTCCATTCAATTCCACAAACACTTGTCATCCGTCCCTTCCTCTCAATTTCCGTCGCTAGGTATGAGGAGGAGAGGTACTAGTAGAAGAGAATGATGATGATGATGTCCATTGAATGACTACAATGTTTACGGTTAAGTGCACTTCTGCTTTCAACACAGACACCAAGAGAAGTGGGTATTTGTCATGTAGGTATATTCCATGAATGTTTGTTTTTGTTTGTTTTTTGGGAATAATTATTTGAATCCGATTATTTCGAACCCTTAATCTTTTTACTGACCATTTCGGATTTTTCAAGAATCAAACTAAATGTTAAGTTAATCTTACAGGCTTTGAGAAATTTTCATTATTTTCACCGGAGGTGAGTTTCGCCTGAGTCAGGAAAAAGATCATAGTGACAAAGACCAGGAACACCCGAAAAAATCAAATTTAAGCCATTCAGGCGTCGACCGGTACCTTTTTCTGAAATTTCTAGAGCTTTATCGCTTTTCAGAGGGTTTCATGAAAATCAGAAGACTTCTTGAGGACGATTTTTTCGAAAAATACAAAAAATTAAACCGAATAAGTTGGTAACAAAATTTCGAAAATTTTTTTTTCAAATTTTCACTCATTTCCAGAGAATTTCTCTCGAGTTATTTTAAGAGAAAATTAGGCAGCATTTTATTCACGAACAAACATCTAATTTGTTGTGAAATGAGCTACTTTCAAAAGCGATTTTGTACAATTTATAACCTTTTTCGAGTGATAACTACGGTTGAAACCAGACTTGTCACCGGCCGGGCCAAGCCGCTGGGGAAACGTCTACCGGACCGGGGTTCAGGGCATTCGTTCATGTAAACACATGTTTTTTTCGCGGATTTTCTAGTTTTTTGGCCAATGTTTTCCAGAAGGAAGTTTGGATAGATTTTTGAAATCGGGCTGCTCAAAAGAACCACAAATTTTTTAACCCGAATTGGGTCGACACCCTCGTCTACCGGCCCGGCATTTTGACAAGTCTGGTAAAACTAGAATCTAATTGGATGTGATAACAATAAGCGTTTTTTTTTTCAATTTGCCAGCTTCTGACATTTTAACAAGAAATAGCCTTAAGTTGACTTCATAAAGCAAAAAATATTAGGAAAACTGATACTGTTGCAGTGGAAATTGCCATCGGTCCAACACAAGCATGCATTCTAGAAAAATCTTGATTTGGAATGCTTCTAACCTATTTTTATTATGAATTAGTCATTCAACGCTATGATTTATCCATTTCAATTACCGTTCCTTGTGATTTCATTTCAAAAATCTGAAAAAATTATTCAGTTTCCGGCCGCTTTGGAAAGCCCACAGAAAACGTTGCTTCAGACTGTTCCAAGCCCTACCCTAACTATGACTTAACCATTTAATTTCACCCCCTTAGCCCTTCCCCCTTGTTCTCCCCCACGGGGTACTTGAAAGTGAAAATTCGCTTTTGGAAAATTGTGAAACACATGCGAATTGGTTGTTGGGTTGTTGGAAGGGAGGAGAGGGAGGACGTATTCATAGGTAGGTTGAAGAGGAGGGACAGACTGGTCACTCGCTTTTCATTTCGGAACTTACCCCCCCCCCCCCCCTTTGAGGTCTCCGGGCGTTTTTCAATTCCAAAAGAGTGTTCCGTTTCTGTTCGTATTTCGCTTCGCCATTGTCAAAATGTTATTCTACCGTTTCGTTTCGAAGGACGTTTTTCTTTTTTTCTTTTTTTTTCCCTGGTAGCGGATCCCATCATTTAAATTTCTCCCTGCCCTCTGTTGTCCGATGAGGCGTAACTGGTAATTTGTATAGTATTAATACTAACATGAGGAAAAAATTGGGTCATCGTCGAGGTTTTTTTGAATTCGGAGGGATTTTCTTGTTTCATAGAATCTGAACGTTCGGATGGACTCCGGGAAGTTGAAATTTGAAATTTGCGGTCCAAACTTTTCAAAAAAAAAAAGTTTTTTTTTGTCATAAAATCGAAAAGGAAGTTCTATTATTTCTTGTTGTCTGGGCTATCGAACTGCCAGCCGAGCACAATGTTTTTTTTTGAAAATTGAACGGCGCGAAATTCAATTTTTTTTTTGAATTCAGACATTTTCCTTGCTTTTTTAATTGCGTTTTCTACGTAAAGGGTGTCTGATAAAAAATTTTTTTCAGCTTTTTTCACAAATTTTTTAAATTTTGAAAATAAAAAAAGCGAAATTGTCGAAATTTTGCATTTTTGGCGCTTTTTCAAAAATACTTTTTTATCGACTGGTTTTTTTTCCTGAACCCATATTTTCAATCCCCATAACATTTCCCCCAGAGTTTTTCTGTTCTTTTTAATTTTCGAAATTGATTCTAATTTGGAAAAACCGGAAAATTCAACATTTACAATTTCCGTTGTTCAGTGGTCCATAATGAAACATGAATTGATTCATTACAAGAATTGGTTGAAATTTTCAAAGATTATGCATTAGATTACAGAAATTTATGATTTTCCACCGTTTTCAACAGCGCGCTTGAAATGTTATGAACAATTTCACGGCAATTTTTTTTAAACGTGATAAGAAAATTTTTTTTTGCGTGTTTTTTTGTTTATTGGACGCAAACTCACTGCGTAGATACTCAGTTTTACGTGCTTAAGCCGATACGTAGACTTGATTTGCATGATAAACTGAATCGCTACTTAGCGAATTAAAAAACTTTCGTTCACTACAAAAAAGAACGCGGGAAAATGAATTCAAAATCAAGTTCAATAAAATTCATCGTTAATTTTTGAAACAAGTCAAGAAACCAGCAATAAATGAAGAAAGAAACGGAAGAGAGCCGTTTTTTTTTTTGGGCTTTTTTAAAGAAAAATCAGAAGCATACTTGCAAACTGCCGGGCCATCTCCGGCCCGGAACGATCGGCCCGGATTCAAAAATTTTTGAAATTATCAAGTCAATTATTTGCATTTTTTATACTATGAAATCGACGAAATATTTGGCTTTTCACAACTAAACGTAGTCTTAAATGCCCCTTCGTCTCCTCCGAACCCCCCCCCCCCCCCCTTAACTGTTTCTTACCGTAAGTAACCCATCCCTCCCCACCTTGTTGTTTATTTCACTCAAGAATGAAAATTTACCTCTTGCGATTTTGATCCCCACGCCTTGATTTTATCGCCTTCAATTCACCTCTTCGGAATCATTAATTTTCGGTTGGCGAGTCGAGTTGCGAGAAACGATCATGTGTCACAGGTCTCCTGATTGGAAATTTTGGAAATTTTGAAAACAAAAATTTCTGGAAAAAAAAGTTTTATTCAAAAATAAAAAAAGTTGAATATTTTTGAGCAAGTTTGACTCAATCTGTAGTTGAAAAAAAAGAATTTTACAATTTAAAAAAAAACATAAAAATTTTTTGAAATTTTTTTTTGAACTTCCGTCAGGCTTCAGATACTGTATGTATCCATCTGAAAGTTTTTGGAAAAAAAATTTTCTTCGTAGAAATACACGTTCTCTTCAAAAGTCTGACGAAAAACTTTGTAAAAAGTTAAATTTGGAAATTTTCAAAAAAACTTTGAAATTTTTTGATAATTTTTGAATTTCCGCCAAACTTTGGGTCCATCTGGAATTTTTTGAATAAAATTTGAAAAAAGTTTTTTTTGAATTCCCGCCAGACCCTAAAGAACCGGAATTAAAAAAAAAAGTTTCTCAACAAAGACCTGCCCTATTTGTGTATTTTCAGAAAAAAAAACAATTTTTGAACTTCCGCCAAACCTCAGGAAAAGTCTGGCACCATCTGAAAACTTCTAAAATTCAAAAAAAATTTTTTTTTGAATTTCCGCCAGACCCCACGAAAAAAAGGAAATTTTTTTTAATTTTCCGCCAAACCAATATGCCACCATCTGTGGACTAGCTAAGCGTTCCTTTTCCTCCTCCAAAATTCCTTAATTATTTCACCTTCTTCCGTCAATCTAGATGACGTCTTCTCCCCCCTCATTTTCATTGTTGTCCTTGAAATTAGGGTAATGTCTGCGTCTCCATATTCTCTATTATCTCTCACTTTTTGAAGGGTGTTGTTCCACGCCTTTAACTTTTCCGCCGGTCGGAATCGGAATCGAGGAGGAAGCCAGATTCCGAAACAGATCTCCCACTGAGAAGAGAGGGATAGTTCTTCCGATTTTGCATTGTTGTTGTTCATTTAGATTCTCTCCACATTTTCCCTTTTTGGAGGTTGGTCTTTTGGAATTTTGGGTTTGACATGTTGAAAACTTTTGGAATTCTGAAATTTAAAATTGAAATTAAAAAAATCAAAACATCTGAATGTTACTATTTTATGTGAAGCTCGTAGGGTTAAAAAAATTTTTTTAAAGATTAGAATTTCGGTGCGCATTCAGAAAAATGTCTACATTTTTGGTTGGATGTTTCCGAAATAGCTTCATAATTCTAGTCCACGGCCACACCTTTCTAGGCCATTCAATAGACCGAAATTCAAACTTTACCTTGGGTTAACTCGGATACGTCTCCGGCCATGAAAATTGGATATTCGACAACTTTCAAGTAAATTTTTCAACAAGGCATAAAATCCTTTGAAAATTTTAGCACTTTTGGACATATTACTTTCTTGATTTTCAACGGTACTTTCAACATTTTTCGAATTTTTCGAATTTATTTTACTATTGTTCAAAAAAAGCAGCAATTTTTGATCTATGACAGTTTTTTTTCAAATGTTTAGATTTCCAAACTGTAGCTTTCTGACGAAGTAACGTTTTTCCATTGACTCCGTTATGACTTTTTTTTTTGAATAAACTTTTTTTTGTGAGACACGGAACTCTAAAACTTTCTGAGAACTGTCTGAAACACCTTGAGTTTTTATCAAAACGTTCAGAAACAGAGACGGCCAGATATTCTAGCCCAACAATTGAACTTTATAGAATTTTTGAATTTTTCTGAAAAATTGAGATTTTCCGACAATTTTTGACGTTCCGAAAATGAACCTCAAATCAGGAAAACGAAGGGCAAAAATCTTTTTCCAAGAATCCATTAAAAACTCCAAGTTCTTTTTTTGTGGTATGATTTGAAATCCGGAATTGCTTCTGAAATTTTATTAAAAAATGTTTTTTTTTTTCAAATCTACAGTAGCGAGCAAAATTGAGGGCACTTTTTGTTTTCGGTTAGTAACCATACTCAAAGACATCCGATTGACCCAAAATTTTTTTTGAGGACACCTGAATGACCTAGGAACACAATCCGAATTTTTTTTTCGGAAAAATATTTTTCACAAAAATTTTTTGCGGTGATGAGTGCCGGAAGGTCAGGTGGCAATTTTGAAAACTTTTCTTGGGTCAACTGGAGGTATCAATTTTTTGTTCCAAAATGTTGCCCCAAGTCCACGTAGACCATTTCTGTAAAAATATCAGATATGCCGCCTCCGTCCGTGACCCTATTTCGGCTAACACCTGTACGAGGGCATTTGAACGGAGCATAATAACTTGGCTGAAGGCGATCCAGGTCAGCTAACAAAACGAGGGAGGGTCACTTTTGAAACCCTGAACAAAGTTCTACGGATAGATCTAGATTTGGAAAAAATTTATTTTTTGACTTTTGTACTGATTTTGGATGATTTTGAAAATCAACTGGAAAGTCAAAAAATAAATTTTTGCCAAATCTAGATCTATCCATAGAACTTTGTTCAGGACCTCAAAAGTGACCCTCCCTCAATCTACTCGCTTTCATTTACTCGCATTCAGCCAAGTTATTATGCTCCGTTCAAATGCCCTCGTACAGGTGTTAGCTGAAACAAGGTCACAGACGGAGGCGGCATGTCCGATATTTTTATGGAAATGGTTTGTATGGATTTGGGGCAGCATTTTGGAACAAAAAATTGATACCTCCAGTTGACCCAAAAAAAGTTTTCAAAATTGCCACCTGACCCTCCGGCACTCATCACCGCAAAAAATTTTTGTGAAAAATATTTTTCCGAGAAAAAAATTCGGATCGTGTTCCTAGGTCCCTCAGGTGTCCTTTAAAAAAATTTTGGGTCAATCGGATGTCTTTGAGTATGGTTACTAACCGAAAACAAAAAGTGCCCTCAATTTTGCTCGCTACTGTATGGTTTCTTTATCATTTTGGGTTCAAAAAAGCTTGTCTGCTAACGTACAGAACGACGTCACCTCTGGCCAAGCCAATCTTTTGCAAATCCTTTTTTTTTCTCCCCAATAATCCATAACTTTTTTCATATCCGGATAATCTCCACCGTACTATTACTTTTATAGTTATTTTTTCCCATCATTGCAACATTGTTTTTTCTTCTAATCTACCAATTCTTAGTCACTCCATTTACTCACTAGCTAGTCAGTGGCCTTCCGATGTCGTAAACCCTCGAGGAGAAGAAACTAGTTTTCTCTCCGTTGTATTTCCCTTTTCTCTTCCATTTTTTGATCATCTCTTCTCTATTCTTCTTTTATTTTGTTGACATCGTTTACATCGTTTATGTATTTTTGTAACTGACCACTTGACTTATTATAATGGAATTTTCAGAGAAAAATTGATAAATCCACCCCATGAAAAAATGGTGGTGGAGCAAATAGAGGTCATCGAGCATCGAGTCATTGAGGAGGGCAGACGACCATCGGGAGGTAATTTTTGAAATTTTTTCTGAAAATTTGGATTTTTTCAATTTCGCAAAATGTTGAAATTCGGGTTCCTTCGGTTTTAACCGGACTTGTCAGAATCCGGGCCGGGCCGATAAAAAATCTTCCGGCCCGGCCCGGTTTTTGGAGCACGTTTTTCCCGACTTTCAGCCCAGTTTTGAAACTTTTTCTCGGTCATTATACTTAAAAACCGATCAGATTTGCCTTCTCGAAAAAATAGGCCATTTTAGTAGATAAAAAACCGCGAAAAAAAATTTTCAAAAAAAAATTCAAAATAATTTGAAATCAACATTTGGGGTTTTTTTGCTGCACTAATTTTGAAATCTTAGACGAAAAAAAACCTTTTTCTGAAGTCTCCTTTCTCCAGGACTTTTTCAAGCACTGAAATTGAAATAATAGGCGGATATATTCGTTTAAAGAAAGCAGTTCTAACAATTATACGTCGAAAAAAAAATTACAGCCAAAAAGTTTTCTGAAATTTCTTTCATGAAAATTTTCAACCTTCTGCTTCTTTTGCACTGCTTCTTCTCAATTAACAATGAAAATCAGAGTGCTTATGAATTTCAATATTTATTACCTTTTTTGAATTTCTTTGGATTCAAACATTTGGAAATTTTTTAGATAAATACCAAAAAATATTATCAGTCTGATAAAATAAATTTATTTCAAGTTTCAAAAGAAATCATTTTCAGGCGCCCTTCTCCCCCAAAACATTCCATTCACAACCATCCGAGAAAGCCGAGAATCATATGAACAACGTGCCGATGGAACAATTCATGATAGGCGATTTGAAGTGACAGGCGAACGGGATGTTAGCCGGGAGCCATCGTTTTTACACACTTCTGCAAGTGAGATTTTGAAATTTTGATTCTGGAAAAAAATTCCATTTGGTTAAGTCCGCAATTTTGCGTGGTGGTGAACCTACACAAAGGGCCATTTTAATTGACGACAACTTATAAAAAAAAGTTTGTCGAAAAAAAAAAGTATTTTTGACTCAAATTTCAAAAAAGTGTAGTCAGTTAAAATGTCAACTGTGCATGTGCACCGTGACGCAAAAATGCGGACCGGACGAGATTTGGGAAAAAATCCCATTTTGTTAGGTCCGCAATTTTTCGTAGAGGTGAACCTACACAATGAGCATTTTAATTGGCGACTTTTTATGAAATCTTTGTTGGAAAAGTGGATTTTTGGCTGAATTTCAAAAAAGTGTCGTCAATTAAGTGTCGAAAAAGTGTCGTTGCGGACTAGACGAGTTTTGTCTGCTTTTCATCGTAGCGGTGTTTCAAAAATACCTTAACCTAAAAATTATGGTTTTTAAATGTTAGAAAATGAATTTGATTTCCCAAAAAGTGTCGTCAATTAAAGCGTTATCTGTGCATGTTCACCGTGACGCAAAATTGCGGACCGCCCGAGTTCTGTCTGCATTTTCCTGTTACAGTTTTTCAAAAAATACCCTAATTCAACAAAAACTTTTCAGATTACGGTCAACACATTGAAATGTCGCCGCTTCCTCCACAGAGATATAACGTCAGTGGCGCCACGAACAGTAGCTTTCTTAACACTTCCGGTGATAGCCGGCTAAGCTATCCGGGAGCTCTGGACAGAAGCAATGATACTACAGTAATCAATAATTATGGTTACGATATTCATGAGGTTAATACACATGGTAGGTCTTAATTTTTTTTTTCGATTTTTTAAAAACTTTTTTGATAGCTAAAAATTTTTTTTCAAAAAAAATTTTTGCTTTAACTCGCAAATTGATCCAAAAAATAAGCACATTCAAAATTATTTTCCTCACTTTTTTCTCCCAAAAATTCAATAAAATTTTCAGAAGGAGGTGCCCGTATAATAGAGACACATGGAAGTGGTCCACTTCGAGAGACGAGTCGAATTGAACATATTGAGGAGACCATCACAAGACCATCGGCTATGAGAAGCTCATCGGCGGCGGCTCAACGAAGCTCTTCAAATATTTTTACAGTTCCGGCGGTGGCTCCACATATTTCGTATCGACAGGAATTTGCTAGTGATAATGAGTGAGTTGGAGAACGAAGAGAAACGAGAGGGCCTGGTTGTCTGGGGGTTTTTAACTGAATGCTTGAGCGCGGGATTTTTGATTTGGCGGGATATTAAAAGTTTATGGATTTTTTAAAGATGAAGAATTATAGAAAAAAAAACTAAAAATTGTAGTTTTTTTTCCAATTTCCAACAGTCTTGAAAAATCGATTTCCTAATTTTTCAAAAAAAAATCAAACTTTAAAATTTTTTTTTGCTTTTAGAAAACTTGAACTTAACGAATGTTTCTTCCAGTTTTTCTTTAACTTTTTTTTGCACGATTTCACCTGAAATTTTATGTCTAGTTCTTTAGTACAAAAATAAAATTTCAAAGAAGTTTTTGTTCCAAATTTTCGCAGAAATATAGTCTACAAAACACCGTAAATAATTGAAGCCCATGGGCGTCTATTTTTCAAAGGTCCCCTGAGGGTGGCCGTGTATTACAGGTGTGCTTCAATTACAGGGTGGGCTTCTATTTTTCAACCCCTTTCTTCAAATTGTGATTGCGTTATTACATGTTTCCTGAAGCTACTCCTCCAGGCATTTTGGACTAATTTTTCACACGTTTTAGTAAAAAAATCTTTGAAAATAGTTCAGAAAATCATAACCTTTGCATTTTCAAGTGTTTTAGTCATTCGATTTATGTTTCAAACAACTAATTTTAAAAGAAACAATCACTGCCTGATTTGCGTCTATTAGAGAGTGGGCGCCTAATACAGGGTGGGCTTCTATTTTTCGAAGAGGCTCTGAGGGTGGGCCTCTATTACAGGTGGGCTTCAATTACAGGATTTACGGTATCTCTGAAAATATTCTGAAAGAATTTTCTTTTTTTTTTTGAATTCCAAATAAATTTCAGAAAATTCTGTATGGTTTGAAAACCCAAATAATTTCCCGGTCTTAAGAAAAAAATTTCCAATTTTCAGTCATTTTACATTTCAGCAAATATTTCGAGTTACTTGAGAAAACTCTTGTTTTGATCTTATGAAAAAAGCCTGTAGTAGAACGTTTTTTAACTTTTTAACTTTTTTAATTTAGATATTTGGAAATTCAAATTTTTAGTTATTAGGAAAAAATTATAAAAAATTTAAGAACTTTTTTTTCCAAATTATCCCAACTTTCTCCCAAAAAACAAGCCATTTTCATCACATCAAAATCTTCCCCAACCATACATTATTTGCTTAGTATCCATCAATGCCCCAACTACCATAAGACCCTACCGTCCAACCGTGGCAATAGGCAAATAGAATCTAGGTCTCCTTGAAAACTATTATTGATTCTTCACAAAACTTTTTCTATTCTTTTTCTTCTTATTTTATCCATGGAAACTATTTTAGAAATGGAGGAGTTATCGTGGGTTTTTTTAAATTGAAAAATTCGAGTATTTTTGGACCGCATCGGATTAAAACGAGTGAAAATTGGTCTTGATATACTAAATGGCCTAAAAATTTCTGGCCGCGGACAAGAATTCCGGCGCCAATTCAAAATTTTTCTGGAAGCATTGAAAAAATTCAAATTTCATGTGCAAAGCCGCAACGGGTAGAGCAAAATCGAATTTCAAATTTTTTGTATGACCTAGAAATTCCTTTTGCGAATTCAAATTTTTTTCTGAAAAAAAAGGAAAGAAACGTTCAAATATCACTTTTTTGTAACCAAAATTGAATCGGTAAAAAAAGAGTCTGAGCAAAACAAAATTTGAATTAAGTGGCTTAGAAATTCCTTGCCGTGGACTAGAACTTCAAGCCGAATTCAAATTTTTCCGAAAAAAAAACTTCCAGATCCCTCGCCCGAAAAGATAGCTACAGAGCGATGCAATCGTCATGGGATGGAGAGGAAAATCGAAAAATCGCTTCAAATTTGAAATCCGGACGATTCCCGCCACAATCACAGACTTCACTGGTATCAAGGGAAACTGATAATGGCGGGAAAAAGATGGGTTGTTTGAAGAGGATTAGGACATTTATTCGAGGAGTGAAATATGCTTTTGAGTGAGTTTTTTTAATGAAAAAATCAAATTCAAATATCTGTTGGACAAAATTTTCCATATACCACAAAACTGTATTAAAAGAGCATAATCTTCTGTTTTTCCAAGAAGCTTTTTGAAACCACTTATATTAATTCAAGCTATCCGAGCAAACAAACGAATGAAAATTTCCCAAAATATTTTTTTCATTCTAATACAGTTTTTGGTCAGTAAGTTTTGTTGAGTACATCACCCGTCCTAGGACCAACCCCGCAATTATCAGTGAATCCAGCATACGAACATGGGATGATTGTTTTTGGTTTCTCTGGTTTGTAAGAAACCTCAGACTTTCAGAGAAACTCAGATGAAGCGCCGTAAACCGTTTTTTTTTTCAGAATTAGATGAATCCAATTGATCTGGGTATAAGAACGACATAGCCTAAACATAAAATAATATAACCACAAGAAATTTGACTTTTTTTCTCCCTGAAAACTTCAATTCCTCCTTTTTCAGCAATGCCGAATACACTCCTGAACTACTCCGCAGTCTCTGTTGTATTCTCCTCCTTCTAATTCTTCTCCTACTCCTCCTTTTTGTGATGTTCAACGCAATTTTCAATCGATATGCCGTATCAGAATTTCTTTTGTATCCACCAGTCTGCGAGGAATGCCGCAGGAAAAATCCGGCATTGGTTTCAGCTGCTTTACCTTCTTCGGGTTAGTTTTTTCTTAAATTCCAACTTTTCAGATTCTAGGCCGGCGGTTTCTAGGCCATAAAACTCATTTTAGTGCCTTTCAGAGTTAATTTGAGTAAATCGATGATGAAAACTAGAAAACTGAACAAAAAATCCCGAAACAAAAAAATTTTCAGTCTTCGTCCATTTCTACTCCAAAAATCAGGCTCATTTCGAACTTCGCGGCAATCTCCCCTTCAAATCTAACAGCTTCACGGCAATCGATTTTGATACAGTAAGAAATTCTTTTTTTTTAAATTCAATCTTTATAAACCCATTTTCCAGGGCTACGTCGCATATGCTGATCACTCTCTAACAGATTCCAATGGAAATCATTTCACATGTTTTTTGATGCCACTGGATAGAAGTGCTATCGATAGCATTGATCAGTTATCGGAAGCAGTTTCTGATAGTAGTTATGAGGTAATTATTTTGGAATTTTTTTTTGAGAAAAATATTTGAAAAAAACTATTTTAATCGAAATCGCATTGTTTGGAGAAAAAAGTTAGAAAAAACTAAAAATTAAATTTTGATCTATTTAATGGCCTAGAAATGTGTGACCGTGGACTAGAATTTTATAGCATATTTTTTGAAAAAAGTCGAAATCGATTTACCGAAAATAAAAAACATGAATTTTTGGGTAAAAATCCAGAAAATTGAAAAAGAAGAATCAGTTAAAAACACAATTTCAGAGCCCTAAAACGTAGTGAAGTATTAAAAGTTCAAAAAAAAGTTGTTTTTTGTTTTTTTAATGTTTTGAAAATGGATTTTCAGGTAATCAAAACAAAAATTATTGGCGTTGTTTTGAAATCTTTAATGTTTTTTTTTGTGAAGAAAATTTTAAAGGAGTTCCATACGGTGCCTGATCATAACTGGGCGGATTAGAACTGTCACTACTTTGCTGCAATGACCTGCAAGCAGTGAAAAGTGCCCGAATACGTGCATTTGAAAAATGCTTATCCGTGGCAGTTCTTAACCGACCAGTTCTGACTTGCCCGGTTCTGCATTTCTGCATTGTCCAGAGTTCTGACTTAGGACAGTTCTGATTAGTGGCAGCTCCTTCCAAACTGAAAAAAAAACCAAAGATTTTTTCCGATAAAATTTTGATTTAAAACAATTTTCAGACACAAATTCTAGTTTGATACCCCAAGCTTCACGTCATCTCTATCACAAAAATCAAGAAAAAAAAATCCAAAATTTTTCCAGATCCAATCCACATTTGGCTGGCAAGAGTTCTATCAATTCGATCCGGAACCAATTGAACCAATGATTGCAAATCAAAAATTCACCGAAAGAATCGATGATTGTACTGGAGCCAAATGGTATTTGCTCCGACAAAAAGTGCATGCTCGAGATGCTTCATGTAGTGATTGTTATGATTTCTGCCTACCGGATTGGGCAGTTGTTAGGAAAGAAAAATATGAAGATGAATCTACTTTGGGAGTGAGACGACTCAATTGTTTCCGATTTTATGTTCCAGAGTGGAGGAATTTCCGGTGCGTTTTTCTTTTTTTTTTTTTTGAAAATTTCAAAATGACTCCCATTTTGTTGAAAATAGTCAAAAAATTAGAAAAAAAAACGAGTTTTGTCATCCGGTCCGCAATTTCGCGTCGCGGTGAACATGCATAGTCTGCGGATTTCTGATTGAGTTTGGATTTTCGAAAATTGAAATCTTTGTTAGAATTCAGTTTTTCATATGAAAAAATTGTAAATTCAATAATTCAAAGTAAATCTGTAAGAGTTTGAAAAAAAGAAATCTTTTTTACAATTTTTAAAAACGTTTTTTTACTTTTTGAATTTGCAGTAGAGCACCCTTCACATTTTTTCAAAAGTACACTAGAGCGCGTTTTGTGAAAACTTGTTAGAATTCGAAAGTTCGCGCGTTTTTTTTTTGAATTTCGATCCACAGCGAGATTTTGTTTTCTACTCGAAAGAACAATAGGGCGTTCTTTATACAAAAGAAAGCTTGCAAAAAAAAAAATTTAAAATTTTCACAGTACTATCGGGGATGGAGGAAAATGCGCCCTAATGAGAAATTTGGCTGCCTGAGTTGAGTATTCAACGTTTCAACACAAACGTTGACTGAGTATTCAACTTTTTGCATTAGGCCAGGTAGCGAAATGCGTTTCTCATTAGGGCGCACTTTCCTACCCCATTTCCAATAGTGCTGTGGAATTCAAACTCTCAAATATTATTTGAAAGTTTCGCGTTTTCTACATTTGATCTACCGAATTTTGAAAATTATTTTCAAATAATTTTTTTCAATTTTCAGCGTTGAAACCGACATTGGTGGTGGTCACTGGAAGTATCCATTATCAAGTGAGAGCACAAAAAGAGACAAAAACGGTGAATGGGTTAATTGGATTCCAACAACACAGTCACAAGGATTATCAAGAAGCCGGAAAAGTGTTTCCAATATGACAAATCCTCATTTTTAAACTGAAAATTTCACATCACTATTGAGAATAGGGTGGGAAAGTGCGCCCTAATAAGAAAATAATTCCGCTGCCTGGCCTAATGCAAAAAGTTGAATACTCAGCTCAGGCAGCCAAATTTCTCATTAGGGCGCACTTTCCTACCCTATCACCGATAGTGCTGTGTATCTTTTTTTGACATTTTTTCCCCTAAAACACTGCCTTTTTTATAATGACCCAGTTAAAATTCTGTTAATCGGGGGCTAATTTTTTCTCTGAAAAAAAATTTCAAAAAAAAAATTAACCCCGACTATCATTTTTCTTATCACTTGTAGTTAAATATCAATTGTGCCTTTTCCCCCCAAACTCTTATACATTCCCAATGCTCATGTCACCAATCTCTCTCTTTTCACTTAAGAATTGTTTTAAAAACCAGTCGGTCATCGGCGCTTCGCGCCTCCTACCGACTGGCTTCACTTTTTTAGAAATGAAAAAACTGTGAAAAGTTTTACGGGTTTTATTATATTCACGTGGCCCCCTGTGTGTCCCTCTCCCCCATGGAAGTTTTGAAAAAGGCCTGAAAACGTGGTTTTTTGAGCCTGGCGACCTCATTTTTCTTACTTTCAAAAAATGAAATAAACGGGCATCATCGGGAAAGAATTCTACATCCAGCTGTCTAAGTTTCAGAAAAAACGGTTCAGTAAGAAACTCGCTAGGGCCGGCGACATACACACAAACACACACACAGACAGACACACAGAAGTTCTTGATTGTTATTAGTAAAGATTGAATTTCAAAATAAAATGCAAAAAAATTTTTATGCTTCTAGTTTCCAGAAAGTTTAGCGTTCTTCCAGTTTTTAATTTCGTCCACGTGGAGTACAAAGTTCTAAAAATTGATATTTTCCAAATTTTTTGAAATTTTCATTGCAAAAATCAAAAAACCATGTCTGCAAAAAATTTTTCTTTGGAATTTTTTGTTCGTATAAAACTAGGGGCCTTTTTTTATGTATAGATTTTTCCAGAGTTCTAGCCTTTTCCACGTGGAGTACAGTTTTTGAAACAATTTCAAAATTCCAGTTTTGTAAGGCTCTTATTTGAAGTTAGTGAAGCCGTTTTGAGCCTTCTGAAAAAAAATCTTAGAATTTTTTTTTAATTGAAAATGTTGGTTTTTTTTGGTGGTTTTTATTATTTTCAGAACAGTATGGATTTTCAGAATTTCAAATTTCGCGGGCTCTATTCAGCCAAATTTTCGAAAATTTCAATTTTTTCAGTTTTTTTTACTTTTTCATATTATCCAAATTTTTTAAAATTTTCAAACCTATTTTTCCAATTTTCAGTCTAAAAAAATCCAAAAATTTCAGTCGATTTATTTCATTTCAATTCTCTTTTTCAGTGAATTTTTCAAGTACAATAATATGATGATTGCGGAAAGGGGACATCGATATGGATGTGGGGAGTTATTGGAAAAAAATACAAGGGGGGGGGGGGAGGGGGGTTGTTCAGCACTATCAGGGATGGGGTAGCAAAATGCGCCCTGTTGAGAAATTTGGCTGCCTGAGCTGAGTATTCAATGTTTCTACACAAACATTGACTGAGTATTCAACTTTTTGCATTAGGCCAGGCATCATTAGGGCGCACTTTCCCTAGTTGTGCTGTGGGGGGAGTGCACAAAAAAATTTTAAAATAATGATAATAAAATAGTGATATCATTTAATGAGTGATAAAAGATAAATGAACAGTTTAGGCCTCGCCTTCCTTTGGCTCCGCCTCTTTTGACTCCGCCTCTTTTCGCTCCGCCTCTTCTCGCTCCGCCTCTTCTCGCTCCTCCTCCTCCGCGGCTCGTTTCAACTCCGCAACTTGCCGCATCAATTCCTGTGCATCCTCTCTCGGAATCTCTTCGCCGTCATACGAATCAGAATCCGAATCATCTGAATCATCGTCCGAATCATCTGGATCACGATGCATCATTGCCCAGAGTTGTCTTGGTGGGCGGAGGAAGCAGATAACAATTGATGAGTTGTCCGCTGACGCTCTGCATCCTTCTTCTAGGATGTAGTCGGAAAGTTGTTGGTAGTCTGCAAGAAATTCAAACTTGAAAAAAAAATTACTAGAAAAAATAATGAAATTTCGACATTTTCGAAATTTTAGAGTTTGTACTCCGAGGACAAGTAGAAACTAGTAATTCAGAATTTTTATTTCTTCTTTGTCAAATATCTTTGAAATTTTATTATTCCTGGAAATTTTGGCTTTTGTACTTCGAATGGACAAGAAAATCAAGAATTCAAAATTTTGATTTTTATTTCGCCCTCAAGGAAAAATATTTTTAAAATTTAGAGATTTTTCGGAATTTTTTTCTGAAAAATTTGTTTTTTTTTTGTATTCCGAGTGGACAAATTTATTTTCTCTCGGAAACCCCCGGGATATTTTCCGGAAAAGTTTTAACTAGTATTTAGTATTAAAATTTTGTCCACTCGGATTACAATAGACCAAACTTTTTTCACAAAATTTCTTTGTCTTAATAATTCCAGAACTTAAATTTCGAAAATATTTAGGCTTTAGAGCAAAATAAAAACTAAAATTTTGAATTTCCAAATGCCACTTGTCCACTCGGAGTACAAAAATCCAAAATTTTGAGTTTTCTGGAGAATTTAGCCTAAAAATGGGAAAGACTGCCTTCGCGGCTCTATGAAAGCCCGGAACTAGAAATTTAAACAACTTAGAATTTCCCAATTTCCACTTGTCCAAGGGACTACAAAATCCGAACTTTTTGAAAAATTTCGGTTCTTTTTTTTAAAATTTTTTTTTAAAAACTCAAATTTTCTAAAATGTTCAGCTTTTAGGGCAAAAATGGAAATCGAATTTTCGAATTCCTAATTTCCACTTGTCTACTCGGAGTACAAAACCCAAAACTTTCAAAATGTTTCAAATTTCTCAAAAATTTCCGCACCAAAAAAAAACTCACATTCAACTCCAAACTGAAGGCAGAACGCCTGAACGCAGGTGTGAAGCTCGCGGGGCGAGAGCGAATCAGTGACACCATCAGACGTCAAAATCACCAAATAATCAGAGTAGTTGAGCTGAACCTCCGTCTTTGATGGCTCATTTGAAATCATCGGACGACCGGCGATATCACCAAGCGCCCGAGAGACAGCTAGGACTCCATTGACACGATGAATTCCATTGTCGAACATCACAGTTCCATTGCTGGCCTCGATTCGTTTCTTTTCGTCCTCATCACCCGGCGAATGATCCTTGGTCACTTTACGGCAATTCGTAGCTGAAAGAATGAAGGCCGAGGAATCGCCCAGCCACGCAAACGAGGCCACGCCCTCATTCCAGGCGAGGGTGCAGACGACTGCGGTGGAGCCACCACGCCAATTCGAATGAATCGCGCGCTTATCGAGACGTTCGCCGAGAAGGATCAATGTTTTTTCGAGCCAATCCGCATGGGAATCCTCTGGGTGGTCCTTACGAGTTTGAAGCCACGCCTCCCATAAATGAGCCGCGGCGTAGGTAGATTGCTCATGACCGCCATGACCATCGAAAACTGCCAAAAGTGGGAGCTCATCCTCTGCGTCACGATTCATGTAGAGACCATTCGGATAGACGCAGATTCGGTCCTCCTGAGTTTTTCGAGTGCCTTTTGTTTGAAAAGCTGCCACGTGTAGACCGGTCCATTTGTCGCGGAGAATATCGCAATCCTCGTCTGTGGAGTTGGCCACGTCTTCGACGGTTTTGAGTAAGGAGTCGGCAAAGTACTTTTTCGCGTCTGGAAATGGGGAATGTGTTTTGGTTTTTTTTAAGGTTTGAATTTTTTCTGGAAATTTTGCGTTGAATGGTCATGGAGTCCCGCCACGATTACAGTAGTTTTGACTGTGGATTACAAGCCGCTTCGCCTTTAAACCGAGATGTCAGGCAAAAATTTTCCTATAACTTTTTTTTTCAGAAAATTTGAAGATTTGAAAATTTTTTATAATGAGCTCTGAGAGAAATGCATTCTGGGACATTTTAAAATTTTGGAAATTGAAAAAAAAATACCAAAAAACCCGTTTCAAATATTTCAAAAATTGTCCCAACGAGTAGAAAAAAAATTACAGAAAATTACAGCAAAAAATTTTCTAATTTTTAAATTCGAAATTTTTTTTTTGCTGGAATTAAAAAAAAAGGTAGTCGAAATCCGCTCGCAAATTCGAAAAACGCAAGTGAAAATATGGCAGTAAGGACGAGAAAAGATTCCGTTTGAAAGAGTAACAACAAACCCTAGAAAATTTTTGAATTCCCCCCTTTAGATCTCTAGGCCATGACTGATTTTTCCTGTCACTCTTGCATGATGTCTTATTTTCACTTGATGGATTTTTGAGCGGTTTTCGGAACTGTCAAACATGAAATTTATGTTATTGGGTTGTTTCCCTACCCGTTCTGATAGGTTTTGGGAACGAATTTACTATCCCTCTAATTTTTGAAAAACCTGAAATTCCAGGACTCCCTCTCTCTCTCTCTTACCTTCAGTAAACTCCGTGATATACGTATCCTTATCGTACGGAGTCCCAGCGAACTGTGTTTTTCCTTTCTTATCCGCCTCGTGCACAATCCAATAGGCCATCCAATGACAGTGTTCAACCGGAATCTCTCTTGCGTTGAACAATTTTTGAAAAACTGTGAACATCGCGTCTCCGATGACGTCATACACTGGAGCCGGAACTGGTGGATTACGGTAACGGACCGAAGCTTGCATGTCACCTGGCGCTGAAAAGTGGGTATGTTGTTCACGTGGAGTACAAATCTAATTTTGTTTTTTTTTTAAATTTTTTTTCACGGGCTTTTTTTATTTTGTTGAGATGATCTACAGCTTGAAAACTGGCGCGAAAAACGTGGGTCAGAAATTTTTTCAATAGATCGCACTTGCTACAAAATTTTTTTGGAGCCTTTGGACCACCGGCGGCTTTTCAGAAAACTTGTCCAGTAAAGCGCATTTGCGGTACTGGCCTAACAAATTTGAAAGTCAAAATTCAAGTAAATTCTGTTTGTCCACGTGGTGTGCAAAATCGAAATTTTGGGAAATTTTTTTAATCTCATCTAGCGGAGCGCGTTTTCGAATAAAAAGCTTCAAACAGTTTTTTTGATATACCTGGACCACCAGTTTTCAAAAAATTCGAAACAAAATTCAAAAAAACTTGTGTCCAGCGGAGGGCATTTGCGTTCTAAACTTACGGCCATCACGAATAGAGCTAGTAGATCCTCTGATGGTTTTCTCCAATTCCTCTCCGAAAGCCTCTTCGATGAACCAGCGAGCGCTCAGGATACGGTATCCGAAGTTGTCCTGAAAAAAACAACAAGTTAGAGATATATCTAAAAATGAGAAAAATTCGAAAAGATTGGTGTTTGCTGGCCATGGCTTAGGATTTTCATTTTCAGCGGGTCTTCAAAATTTTGAAAAAAAATTTTTTTTTTAAATTTTTTGTCAAATATTGAAAAAAAGTATGAGATAGCTCTAAAAAAATCCGAGAAATTGGTTTTTGGTGGCCGTGACCTAGGATTTTCAGTTTTAGCGGGTTTTCAAAATTTTGAAAAAAAAATTTTTCATTTTGTCAAAAATTTGTCTAAAAAACTTTTGTCAAAAATCAAATTTTTGCGAAAAAATTTGAAAACGTAGCGCAGTTGGCAACGTGCCTTCCCACAAATCTGAAGGGGTTGGGTTCGACCCCCAGTTGTGGTTTTCCCTTTTTTTGCTTTCATTTCTTCGAGAAAATTTTGAAAACCGCACATTGAAACGTGTCTCCTTCTCTTGTTTGAGCTTTTGCCTCTTCATTTCCAGCTCCTTCTTCTCCTTCTCTGTAAGAGGCTTGTGCTCCGGAGGCGTGACTGGATTGTTGCTTGACCCTGGTGATGCCGTCACCGTTGCTCCTTTCTGCTGTTCGGGAGCCGATTCCTCGTTTGTTGAGCCGGACGGCTCAACTTGATCGGAAGACATCTGAAAAATATTGACTTAAAATGGGAAATTTTAGCAAAAGAGAGGAGAAAAAAAGAAGGACAACGAGTGAAAACGGTGCAATTCGATGAAAAATGAGAAGAAATTTGAGAGAACTGATTGAAAATCTGGAAGAGTTTTGAGGAAAAAAATGAGCTGGAAATGTCAAAATTCCGCAATAATTTTCAGAAAAAATAGCTGAATGAAAAATGCGTGAAAACTGCCGGATTCTAAAAAAAATTCAGTTTAAAGAAAAGAAAATTCAACCAAATTTTTTAGCGAAACTACCTGAAAAACACGAGAAATGATAAAAATCCGAAGAGAAACGGAGCAAAATTGGGCGAGAAATGAGAGTAAACAACAACGGAAATCGATAAAAACGTGTCCCATATCAGAACTATTATTTCACGTTATGTAGTTCTGATATGAGACAGTTTTGATTCGGGGCAGTTCTAATTAAGGACACGGTTCTGTTTCGGCATACCCCCTGATTTTTGAACCAATTTTTTTTTCCGATTTTTGCCGAAAATTTGAGATTCAAAACAAAAATGGAAGCAAAAGTTAAATTTTTTTTTCAATTTTCAGAACAAGTTTATCAGGTGGTAGAAATTTGAAAAATAGTTCTTTGTACTAAAAAGAGTTTTTTGAAAGGAAAATTTTTAATTTTTTTTATAATTCTCAGAGCTTTTGAACTTTCAAAATTCCACATTCTTCTAGTTTTTTTAAAGAAAAAAAAAGCGTAAAACTAGTCAAAATAAATTTTTGATTTTGGAAAAAGACATTTTTTTTTGCGAAGTCGCTTTAAATTTTCTTCTGATCTGAATTTTTAAAAAATCCAATAAAAAGTTTTTTAATGATCCATTTTCAATTCAA
This sequence comes from Caenorhabditis doughertyi, assembly GCA_963572265.1. NCBI lineage: Eukaryota > Metazoa > Nematoda > Chromadorea > Rhabditida > Rhabditidae > Caenorhabditis > Caenorhabditis doughertyi. The sequence continues at coordinate 17,968,706 of OY751555.1, forward strand.
CATATCCATCGTGTAAAATAGAGAAGATAAATTTCGGAATATTCATAAAAAGCGTCTTTGTTTTCCTCAAATATGAATATACAAAAACAAGTTTTTCCGCAAAATATTGATTTAGAAACAATTATGATTTTGCGACAAAATCGGGTGATTCCGGTTTAAAGGCGCATAGATAAATGATCATTGGGTCTTGGAACGATCACAGTAGTTTCTATTTGAAAATAACTGTGGGACCATATAAAATTAGGTGCTGCGCCTTTAAAAAGAGTTCGGATCATTCTACAAATTGATAATATAGAATTTTCCATATTTTTTCATTGAAAAAATTCCAGAAAAGCTCCAAAAAGTTTCAAAAATCGGCATATATTTAGCTCTCCGGAAGGCCTGCTGGTCATGGGGCCGCTAAACACCCCTCAGTACGATGCTCCGATATTCCGCAGTGTGATGAGTCATCATTTATCAGGAAAAGCGTCAACGCGTCCCGTTGGCGCATGTCCGGTGGGCCTTGGAGTGACCGGCCGGCCGGTCAGATGAAGATGACATGTGATGGCCACTTGGTGGAGAAGAGAGAGAGGAGAGAGGAGAGAGAGAGAGGAGGGGGAAAAGAAAAAGAGACAGGGGTTGTTGTTGGAGGAAGGCGACTTTACGTTGACAGAGAGAGAGAAAAAGATGAGAGAATTAGAGAAAGAGGAAAAGAAGAAGAGTGGCCAGTGGAGGAAGGTGGCTTCCCGTTATGAGGCGAAAAAGGTTGTGAAGGAATATAAAATATGAATATATAATGAAGGGAAAAATAACAAATAAAAAAAAATTTTTGGAAATTTTTGACCTGGAAAAAAATTAGATATTGAAATTGAGAGTAAAATTTTAAATGAAATGCACACATCTGAAAACATTTTTTACCAAATTCTCAGATTTTTTCAAATCTGAAGTTCAATGTTTCCTTTTTTAACTAAAATTTTAGGTTGGAAAAAAAGTTTGTGGGAAGAAAGAGAAAAAACTATTTATTCATTCTGAAAACTTGGTATTTTTGTTCCGAAAGCTATTGTCTGAAAAAAAAGTCACGGACAAATTTCAGTTTCTGGAAAAATAACAAAAAACTTAATATTTTGTTCGTTTTTGTCTGAAAAAGAAACGTTTGGTTTTTTTTTATTTTTCCAATTGCTTCGGAAATTAAATTCCGATATTACGCGTTCACAAAGAGGAAAAGGTTCAGTTAATTTGCATTTTTTTCAATGTGTTCCCCGCAAAGATTACAGTCAAAAACCGTAGTGAAACCGTAGTTTGAAATTATTTTCCCATCAACTTTTTTTGCGCCGCTGAAAATAAATTAAAGTCGTGGCGAGGGACTCGGGAATTGAAAAAATTCGATGCGCCTTCAACTGAAGTGAAAAATTATTCGAAGAGGGCGTTTTAGCCGGAGTGAGAGAAAACTGGAATCAATATGTTTCCTCAATAAAATATATAAGATGAAGATATTTGTAAGATTGTTTTTGTAGGGGATTGTAGGATTTCAGAATCTCGAAAGAAAAGGCGATTTACTAAAGAATTTTTATAGAAGACGTAAAGAGTTGGATTTTGGCTTTTTGCCAAATTGAAAAATGTGTTTTTTTTTCAGAGAAAACAGTCTGATAAAATCTGGAATTTTTTTGAGAAAAATGAGTCCGAAATAAGCTTCTCGAAATAGTTTTTCACCTGTTTTTTCATCAGATATACGCTTTTTTCTCTGAAATTTCTGAAAATGTTAATTTTCGAAAATCTTGATCATTTCTGTTTCCAATATTTAACATCGAATTTATTAGTCAAAATGATTATTTATTAACTTAAAAAAATACCAAACAGAAATCAGAATCATCCTTGATTTTTCTCATTGATGTTTTCGAAGTCTGTAACGGTCTTGATGGTAGGTTCGAAGAAATCATATGTAGATGCCACCGGACGTAGTTTTACATTTTTCGGCGGCATCCAAAGTCCATTTTGTAATCTAAAAAATTTATTATCATTGTTTTTAAAGCACCAAAAAATGTTTACGACACTTTCAAGCAATTTCTATGCTTGATAATTTAGAAATAAAAAATTAGACATATTTTCCAGAAAATATGTTTAAAAAAATAATATTGTTTCTACTTCAAAATTCTACGTTGATCACGATTTTTATAGTGATTTTGCTTGAAAATCGTAAAATTTGTTCTAAAAAAGCGAACGAGATACCGATACCGCTTTAATGACGGTTGCCTCCTGGCCTAGAAATCCCACCGTATAGTTCGAGAGGACAATAAGGCCTAGGAATCACAGGTGAAATCTCTGAGTCAAGTTGTCCTCTTGGACTACATGGTGGGATTCCTAGGCCAGGAGACTACGGTCAAGGATTTTGGTGTTTCGCACGGTTTTTGAGAGCGATTTTCAAGAAAAATCACTATGAATGTCGTGATCAGCGGAGAATTTAAAAACAAAAACAACGCTAAATTTAAGTGAGTTTAGTCCTTTTTTATCAAACGAAATTCTAGATTTTTTCAAATTTCGAAAATTGTTTCGCTGTAGTAATCAGGAAAACTTACCACTGATTTTGTTGCGTCCATTATTTTTCCAGTCATCTTGAAAGCTGGTTGAATTTTCACTTTCGGTATGGCTAAGTTGAGCCAATTATTCACTGTTTTAGCAACCTGAAAAAGTATAGTATTAGCCATGAAAAATGATGAGCAACCGCGCTCCTCTGGACTCTGTACTTGTAATTTTTTTCGAAGCACTTTTTCACTAAAAATCGAAAAAAATTGAATTATGGGAGAATTTTCCTATTTTTCTACGTTTTCAACCCGATTTAGGTCGAAAAGAAGACACAAATAAGGGTTTTTGGGTGAAAATCGAAAAAACATACCTTTTCAGCAATTTACCAGCTTCAATGATCTTTCCCGTGAATTTCTTCAACATAAATCTTGTTCGTTCCCATGGACCTCTTGGAATTTTATCGTTCAGAGTCTTCAGAAATCTGAAAATTAGCTTTTGGTGAACCTTGAAAATTTTGTTTTTTTGCCCGGTTCGCAATTTTTCGTGACAGTGAACGTGCACTTTAATTGACGACACAATTTTAAATTTAATGGTAATTTTCACCGTAAATCTCAAAAGTTATCGTCGAATAAAGTGCCGAGTGTGCAGGTTCACCGTGACGCAAAATTGCGACCTGGTTTTTTTTGTCCGGTCCGTTAAATCGGACCGGGCTGGTAGAAATTTCTGTGCCGGCCCGGCCCGGCCCATCACAAGCATAATTGAAAAACTTACCTTCTCTCACAAACCAAACCATGCTAACGGTCATCGTGACAAGATTTAAGAAAGACGAAATTTGAAAATTTTTTATTTTGTACGTGAGGTTACCAATTTCTACGAAATTCTGTCAGACTTCACGCTTTTTTTGACTTTTGTGTTATTTTTGACCCTTTGACAGAATTGTGCTGCAGGCCAATTCTGTCAAAATACAGAATTTCGTAGAAATTGATAACCTCACGTAAAAAATAAAAAATTTTCAAATTTCGTCTTTCTTATTTACAAAATCAAACATGTCTCGGAAGTTCTCGGTGCACGCTTCAAAAAAAAAAGTCTTCCCAGAAAAAATAAGTGGGTTATTTTATGAAGAAAGTCAACACACGCACGTAGATGCCCGAAGAAATTTCGCGTCTATTTTTTTCAAAGATTGACTAGACATTTGTACTTCATTGCACACAAGTCACAGGTTCCAATTGCATGGCTGTTCTTCATATAGTCGCATCTACGGGCTAATTGGATTGAAGGCTAGACCGGAACCTGTAAAATTCAAAAGGTTGTTGCTGTGGTTTTTGAAATTGGAATCTGACCTTTTGGAGTGAAAACAGCCGTTACTACACTGATAGTATGTTTTCTTGGAGTATTTAGCGACCAAACGGACATTGCACAGTAGTCACAGGTTCCAATTGCATGGTAGTAATGAACATGAGTCCTTCCCTCATCGTTACAGTAGGCAAAGTCCTTTGTGCACTCTCCAACCGCATATAATGCATTTCTGAAACATGAAATTCGCGTTTATTTCTTTGCGTTCTGGTCCGCGATTTCGCGTCGCGGTGACCCTGGCATTTTAAAGCACTTTACTGAGACAATTTTTTGAATTTTTATGATTTTTCGCCGAAAATTTCAAAAATTGTCGTCGAATAAAGTGCCAAGTGTGCAGATTCACCGTCACACTAAATTGCGGACTGGAAAATTTTTTTTTCTGGAAAAAAAACTTACTTTTCAGACAAATCACCAATATTGAGCAAAAAATCAAATAATTCCTTGCGCCAATAAAAAAATAATAATATTCGAAGAAAATCAGAAGAAGACAGCACCACAAACGCCGTCAGGAGAAACTGAAATTTGAAATTTTTGAGTTTTTTAAAAAAAATTTCAGAATTACCTCTTTTAGAGGAGCATTAAACTTAAAGAAAATATTCGAAAAAATAGAAAAAAATGTTAGGCAGCACCACAATCGCCGCCAGAAAACTGAAATTTTTTAAAATCATTTTTTTTTGTTTCAAAAAAAATTTTTTTCTTACCATTTTTCAAACTATACTACTACCCGTGGGGGGTTCTTAAAAGAAGAACCCCGCAAGAAATCGATGAAATGTTTGCTCCGCGAGCCGCTCCGTGGCGCCAGAGACATCGAGAGACGCAGAAGAATAAAGGGGGCAAAGGGGACAAAGGGGAATGCAATTTGCACGAATGCAAGCTCTTATTTCGATAGAATGGAGCCCTCGAGCAGGGGAAATGAGAGCATCGTGTAGTGAAATTGAGCAGATGTCCCATTTTTGAATGCTCATTTGAGAAGGAAAAATGAACCGTGTCACGTGGAATTGGATGACAATTCTCTGGAAAATGAAGCTTTCAAAATTTGGGAAAACGAATGAAAAAAACGTATTGAAATTATTAATGAGCGATGAAAAGGACTATGATCCCAACAAAAAAAATTTCATTTCAATTCATTCAATTTTCTTTAATTTTAGCATTCAAATTAAAATTTTCTTTGAAAATTTGTGCTTTCTTCATGACAATCCGCAATATTTCTCGTGCAGTTTTCATCCGAATAAAATCAATTTCTGAAACATGAAATTTTCGTTTATTCCGTCCAGTCCGCAATTCTGCGACACGGTGAACATGCACTCTAGTGGACGACATTTTATGAATTCAATGGTTAATTTAACAAAATAGAGAAACAATTTACAAAATGTCTGTTTTCAGGGAGAAAGTTTTGAAAAAGTTGGTCTGAAAATCGGAATGAAAACATGAAAAAAAAAACAAAAATTTTGAAACCCGGCCCGGATTTCGACAATTCTGGTAAAAATAAGTTACAAATAACTATAAAAACCGTTGGGAATAGACTAGCATTTTCTCGTTTTAGAGGATGTTACAATAACTTTTAAAACCACTCAACGCCGATTCACGATCATCAATCACGTTTCCGGTTATGTTAAATACGAAAGTTCTGCATTATAAGCCGTTTAGTTGACACAGAATTTATTAAAACTGATGTACGATGATCAAGTTGTGTCGCTCTAATCAATGTTTAGTCTAGTGAATGTTGAGTTTATTTAGGCAGGCCCTGCTCGAAAAAAGCCACGAAAAAGTCAGAAAATAGATGAATTTTACAAAATTTTTTCAGACTCGGCCAGGCGGGCCGGGCCGACAATTTATTTCTCTGCCCGTCCCGGCCCGACTCTTTGCCAAGAGTAAATAGACTTTTCGCTGTAAATACAACATATTTTTTCCTATGGCATGTGCTATCCGATTTTGAAAAGAAATAAAAAATTATATGCGGAATTTTTGTTTATTATCATTCTTCGATTTTACTTCTCCGGTCATTTCCGGTATTATTGATTGCAAATGAATTGAAACAAAGAAAAAAAAATGATATCAGGCAAAGGCTTCTTCGCTGAGAATTATCTCAAACGATTCCAGCAGCTCTTCTTCTTCTTCATGGGCATGTTGGACGAGCATCTTCAAAAAAAAAACTATAATTCCGATATTCCGACACTAACTTGTAATGTAATCAATTTTGAGCTTAGAACGACAATTGCGGATTAGTTTTTTGTGCCCCCCGTAACTACCACGCATGAGGATTAGCACAAAAATTTTTCGAAAATTCCCAGTTCCTTTCTAATTATTCAAAAAAAAAGATTTCATTTCCCAATTCCTCACCTCCAGCCAAGCTATCTGGTTTCCTTCAAGTAGTCTGAAAGAAATGGAAAAAAATTTTGAAATTCTTAAAGAAATCTTATTATTCTAATATAGAATTCCGTCTGTCTGTCAGTATGTCTGTGTTTCCGCGACCCTCGAGCCACTCCTAGAAAACCGATTTTTATGAAACAAAAACAGGTCGATACAGAATTCCCCCGCGATGATGCCCATCTTTTTTCTACTTCATTTGGAGCTCTAGGAAGCTCTGTGCTATCTATGCACTAGCTTAAGCCCCGCCCCCGTCAACTGTCGGCAGCTAGATTTACTAATTTTAGAGAGTCTGCTGCCGCCGCCTGTTTAACGCACCGTTGTTGGCGTAGTGTAGTGGTGTAAAAAAATTTTCGGTGAATTCAGCATCCGAGTTCGATTCCTCGGTGGGCCAAATATTTTTGGTTTTTCATTTTTCATAGGAATTGACCGAAATTTCTGGGAAATCCGGGCGGTTGAGGCGCGAAGCGCCGGAAACCGTCTGGTTCCTCACTATTATGAGATTGATAAAAACCTCCAAAAACAGCCTTGTCAGGGAGTTCGGGTAGAAACTTCTGAAAAAAAAAATGGAATTCGGTATTTTCAAAAAAAAAAATTGTTTTTTTTGAAACATTTTTTCAAATACTTACAAAAATTTTCCAAACTTTTTCCGAAAAATTTTCCGGAAAATTTATCGGAAAATTTTCCGGAAAAATTTTTCGAAAAAATTATTGATTTTTTTCCGTAAAATATCCAATTTTTTTCTAGTAGCTTTTTGGAGCAACGAATTACGCCAAAACGCATTGTTTAGCGGATTTTCCGAAAAATTTGTCGAACTTTTACCGGAAAACTTTTCGGAAAATTCTCGGTTTTTTTTTTGTTTTTTTTCCGGTATTTTTCCGATAATTTTTCGGTGAATTTTTCCGGAAAATTTATCGACAATTTATCGAAACACCCGTTCACCGGTAAGAAATTTTTCGGTAAGGCACACTTCTTACATTCATGTTTTTTTTTTGTTTTTGTCACCCATTTTAACAGCATTGTTGTATGTGATCCCTTTGTGAAGTATGAAAATTTGTTTATTGTTAATCTGAAACTTTTTTTTCGAATTTTTTTTGAATTTTTTTTTCTTTTTGGACTTACCTATTATTAGAAAAATTCAAATTCATTTCAAATGAGAACAGCTCACAAGAGGTGCAACTAGAATATCTAAAATATCTGACAAAATATTTGTGAAATATATCTTAGTTTTCAATGAGTAATTTTTTTTAATTTTTCACTTACCTCTAATAGAACGGGATTGAAATCGTCACAATTTTACTTATCCGTATTGAACACCGTCGTTCATAAGGGAACTCTTTTTAGCCTGTGAAACAATTTTTGAGAAATTTTTCTTTTCTTTTTTTTTGGCTGACTTTCTTTTTTTCAGTTGGGACAATCCGCACAATTTAACTTGAGCGTTTTTTTTTCTTGCTGAAAATAAAATAATTAAATGAAAACTAATTTTCAAAAATTTGTTACATTTGACTAGACAATTTTCGTGGAAGTTTAAAAAAAAATTGAAAAATCATAAAAATCAAATCATCTATCCGTCTTTGATGGCATAAGTCTCGGATGGTCTCTGATGGCAAAGGATCATTTTTTAAATCTGAAAAGTTTTTTTTTGGAAAACTTTTCTTAATGTCAAAATAATACATTTTGTGCAAGTAATTTAAAATTCAATTCAAATTTAGCGCTTGCAGACGAAAATGGGCGGACCGCCCGCGAAAAAAAAATTGAATTTCTTGCATAAAATTAATTGTTTTGGCAGTATTTTTGGGCCAGCGAATTTTTTTAGCTCTTAAAAAAAGTTTGAAAAGTTCAATTTAATAAAAAAAATACCCTTCAAGGAAGGGTATGACCCTTGACAAATCTATGATCCTTGAAAAAACCCAAAAAAATAGAGCTGAAGTTTTTTTTTTGAAAAAAAAATATCAAAAATTGTATGTTTACCTCCAATCACTGCCAACAAAAATCCATCTTTCATTATCAAAAATCAATAATACTGACAAAAAAAGTAATCCAAAAAATCATAAAAATGCTCTAGGCGGCACCACAATCGCCACCAAATGAAGCTGAAAATTTCAAAAATTAAAAAAAGTTAAAAAAAAAATTCAAATCCCTCACTATTCGAAAACTATACAACTAAAATGGGTGCTGAAAGAGAAGTCAAAAAGAAAATAATGTTTTTTTTTCGATGCTCTGGCGCCAGATGGGAAAATATATTACAATCAGAGAGACGCAGAGAAAAAGAGAGGGAGCCAAGCGAAGGAAAAGTGCACAGATGAGTCAGGGGCAAAATGTTGCGATACGAGAAAATGTTTTTTGATGGAGCTGTACTTTTTTTTAGATAGTGGAGAAGGAAGAGCTGTCAATCAGGAAGGTGCTAACCCTAATCAGAACTGTCAAGAATTAGAACTCTGGACAAATCAGAACCGGTCTGACCTTGAACTGACTCTTGTGAGAACCAACCGTTTTAGAACTGCCCCGGATAACAACTTTTCAAATGCTTGTATTTGGGCACTTTTTGCAGGCCATTACAGAAAAGTTGTGTCAGTTCTAATCCGGGCAGTTCTGATTCGGGATAGAACCAAGTAAAAATAAAAAAAAAAGTTCAAGAGATAATATGAAAAATCTGAAAAAAAGTTTTTTTTCAAAAGCTTTTTCATTGAGAAACAAAAAAAAAAGTTTCTTTATCAATGTAAAAAGGAATTATCAAATGATATAATTTATTTGATTCAATCGATGCAATCACTTAAAACAAAAAATTAATTTTTGATATCTTCTATATCGTTCGACACGCTCGCGACAGCATCCATTGTTTCCGGAATTTTCCAGCTTTCTCGTTCGGCTCATCATTGCCATTTATGCTGCATTCATCACTTCTGGAAATTTTTCGAAACTTTTTTTTTGATACACATAAGTAATACACTGCTCGACATAATTATAGAGCCACTCGTTTTTTAGACTTTTCTCGAAAACTAAAAGGAATTCAGAACATTATTTGATACCTTCGAAAAGCCCATTTAAGGTGCCAATAAGTGTGACTAATCCCGTTCAAATATTGGTTTTCGTTCAGAAAAAAATCAACTTTTTCGAAAAGTTGGACATAATTATAGAGCCACTCGTAAAAAACGGTATTTTTTGCAATTTTTGAGCAATTTTAACTGGCTGAAATGCATTGAATCAATTATAAGGCCGTTATAAGTGGTTTAGATTGAAAGATCCCAAATTTTTTCCCAGTACTGGTCGTAAAAATGAGGTTTTCCACTTTTTTTGGAAAATTAGTTTTGGCCGCCGGAATTGTTGTGGCAGCTTCATTTGCGACTTTAAATGTCATTTCGAACAATTTCGCTGGTTCTTGTGGAAAAATAATGGAGAATAACCGATTTTTGTCACTTTCCACATTTCGAAGGCAAAAGTTCAAGGGCCAAAAACCAGTAAAATTCTTGATTTTGCACAAATCGGTCATTCTCTTTTATTTCTTTATGAAACTAGACGAAATTGTTCGAAATGACATTTAAAGTCGCAAATGAAGCTGCCACAACAATTCCGGCGGCCAAAACTAATTTTCCAAAAAAAGTGGAAATCCTTATTTTTACGACCGGTACTGTGAAAAAATATGGGATCTTTTAATCTAAACCACTTATAAAGGCCTTATAGCTAATCCAAGCATTTCAGTCAGTTAAAATTGCCCAGAAATTGCAAAAAATACCGTTTTTTTGAGTGGCTCTATAATTATGTCCAATTGCCAAAAGCACTTTTTTCGAAAAAGTTGATTTTTTTCCTGAACGAAAACCAATATTTTAACGGGATTAGTCACACTTATTGGCACCTTAAATGGGCTTTTCGAAGGTATCAAATAATGTTCTGAATTCCTTTTAGTTTTCGATAGAAGTTTTTTAGTTTTGTAAAAGTAATTTGAAGTAATTACTTGATAATTGAAGTAATTACTTGATAATTAGATATTTATTATCAACTAAATGAACAACAGATATTGTTGAAAAATTAAGCTTTGGGCAGAAATTTTAAACTTGGCGCCGAGCCTCCTCCTGGAAACGCAAGTGCGGCGCGACATTTTTGCAATTGCCCCGCACGCAATGTTATTTCTAGATTTTTGCTGTTGTCGATGAAAAAGAGTATGAATTTCAGCTTTGATGCAAAAATTCCGCATTTTGTATATTTTTGTGTTATTTTTTGTGATTCATTTGGTCAGCATAAACGCTGAAATTTGTACTCTTTTTCATCGAAAACAGCAAAGAATCTAGTAACAAAACTGCGTGCGGGAGAGTTGCAAAAATCGCGCGCCGCAATTGCGTTTCCACGGGGAGCTCGTTGGCTCGGCGGCAAGTTCAAAAGCTTCTTGCCGAAAATTTAGTATTTCAATACACTGCTCGTCATAATTATAGAGCCACTCGTTTTTTGGACTTCTATCGAAAACTAAAAGGAATTCAGAACATTATTTGATACCTTCGAAAAGCCCATTTAAGGTGCCAATAAGTGTGACTAATCCCGTTAAAATATTGGTTTTCGTTCAGGAAAAAAATCAACTTTTTCGAAAAAAGTGCTTTTGGCAATTGGACATAATTATAGAGCCACTCAAAAAAACGGTATTTTTTGCAATTTCTGGGCAATTTTAACTGACTGAAATGCTTGGATTAGCTATAAGGCCTTTATAAGTGGTTTAGATTAAAAGATCCCATATTTTTTCACAGTACCGGTCGTAAAAATAAGGATTTCCACTTTTTTTGGAAAATTAGTTTTGGCCGCCGGAATTGTTGTGGCAGCTTCATTTGCGACTTTAAATGTCATTTCGAACAATTTCGTCTAGTTTCATAAAGAAATAAAAGAGAATGACCGATTTGTGCAAAATCAAGAATTTTACTGGTTTTTGGCCCTTGAACTTTTGCCTTCGAAATGTGGAAAGTGACAAAAATCGGTTATTCTCCATTATTTTTCCACAAGAACCAGCGAAATTGTTCGAAATGACATTTAAAGTCGCAAATGAAGCTGCCACAACAATTCCGGCGGCCAAAACTAATTTTCCAAAAAAAGTGGAAATCCTTATTTTTACGACCGGTACTGTGAAAAAATATGGGATCTTTTAATCTAAACCACTTATAAAGGCCTTATAGCTAATCCAAGCATTTCAGTCAGTTAAAATTGCCCAGAAATTGCAAAAAATACCGTTTTTTTGAGTGGCTCTATAATTATGTCCAATTGCCAAAAGCACTTTTTTCGAAAAAGTTGATTTTTTTCCTGAACGAAAACCAATATTTTAACGGGATTAGTCACACTTATTGGCACCTTAAATGGGCTTTTCGAAGGTATCAAATAATGTTCTGAATTCCTTTTAGTTTTCGATAGAAGTCCAAAAAACGAGTGGCTCTATAATTATGACGAGCAGTGTATTGAAATACTAAATTTTCGGCAAGAAGCTTTTGAACTTGCCGCCGAGCCAACGAGCTCCCCGTGGAAACGCAATTGCGGCGCGCGATTTTTGCAACTCTCCCGCACGCAGTTTTGTTACTAGATTCTTTGCTGTTTTCGATGAAAAAGAGTACAAATTTCAGCGTTTATGCTGACCAAATGAATCACAAAAAATAACACAAAAATATACAAAATGCGGAATTTTTGCATCAAAGCTGAAATTCATACTCTTTTTCATCGACAACAGCAAAAATCTAGAAATAACATTGCGTGCGGGGCAATTGCAAAAATGTCGCGCCGCACTTGCGTTTCCAGGAGGAGGCTCGGCGCCAAGTTTAAAATTTCTGCCCAAAGCTTAATTTTTCAACAATATCTGTTGTTCATTTAGTTGATAATAAATATCTAATTATCAAGTAATTACTTCAATTATCAAGTAATTACTTCAAATTACTTTTACAAAACTAAAAAAAGGACTCACTTTTTTCAAATCGGCAAAATTGTGTTACAAATAACTGAGGTGTTGGTGATGGCTTCTGCAAAGTATAGAATTTTGGCGGTGAATTCAAATGTTTTCTTAAAGGAGGACTATAGTCGCATTTTTATTTTCGTTTTCTGTTTTTTTTTTCATGCTGATTAATCACTCTGAAGCTCCCAAAATGCGCCCGAAATCGCGCGTTACAGATTGGGGTCCGCGGCCGTCTGGCCGATAATCCGACAGCCGTTTTAACCATATTTTTTTCGCCTTTCTTTCTTTCATTTCACTTTTTTTGTAACAAAACTTCAATATTTTTTGTTTCAGCATATGAAACGTATGAAAAAAGCGTTGTCGGATTCTCAGCCAGACTGCCGCGGCCACCCGCGGCGATTTTGGGCGCATATTGTGCGTTTCAGAGCGATTTTTGAGCAATTTCTTCATGAAAAGCTATTAATTATGTGATACTGGATCATACATCTGCGGCACACAGTTTTCGCAGAAGATGTGGCCACATACTGGAAAATTTAATGTGAACAAGTTTGATCAAAAATATCTGAAGTGAACTCACGGGTCATCGTAGGTCAATTGTCAAAATTGTATTGGTTTTTACACACATTGCATGAGATGTTTCCAGCCAATTGTTGGTTCAGTGTTTCCAGTTGCTCTTTTTCATTTTTTAGGACATTATTCTTGTCTTCAAGCTCGTTGACTTCGTGTCTCAGGCCACTCAGCTGTTCACTCAAAACCGTTTTTTCATCCATAATGGTTCCCATCGTAATATATATGGAGTTGATTTGTTCTCTCATGGTATTGCAGCCAGATTCGAACAAGTTTGCTCTTTCCTTCCAGTAAATGGCATGTTTTTTGAAGGATTCCAATTGGGCTTCACAATTCTGCAAATTAAGTTTATGTGTTGCATGTTATTTAAAAAATAAAGTGCTATGAGATGTTTCATATTGACCAGAGCTGGGCGGAAGTGAAAATTTTTAAAACGGAAGTCGGAAGTGAAAAAAAGAGCGGAAGGCGGAAGACAGAAGTCGGAAGTCGGAATCCGAGAGCAAAAAATTGGTCTAATTTGTCGAAAATGAGCGAAAATTCAAAAAATGTATCGATTTTCACATTTTTTTGAATACTTCCAACGAATTTCTGAGCTTCATTTCACCCGAAATCTCGCCAATTTTCTCAACTTTTTCCCTATTCCACACTTCCGACTTTCGTCTAAATTTCGGTTTTAAAACGGAAGTCGGAAGTCGGAAGTCGGAAGTAAAACTTCGTAGACGGAAGTCGGAAGGCGGAAGATGGAAGTGAAAAAACGGCCGGAAGTCGGAAGTAAAATTTCTTAGACGGAAGTCGGAAGTCGGAATTCCGCCCAGCTCTGATATTGACGTTATAATGATTATTCTCAAAAACATACTTCTAAATGCTCTCGGAGTAGTATCGGACTCATGGGATCATAGAATTTGAGCTTGAAGGCTGGCATGATTGACAGTTTGTTCACCTGCAAAAACGACAGAACCGTTGGGAGAAATAAGCTTAGATTTTTTTGAAGTCGATTTAAAGAAAAATGTAAAAAACAGCACCGTCATACTGAGGGTTTTTAGGCGTTTTTATTGTTTTGGATAAGGAGTAAAGCAGAGCAAAATTGAGTCTGGAAAGTGATAATTTTTTCAACTTTGAGGTTTTTTCCTGAAATTTTTGGTGGCTCATTGAAATGCCTTGGAGCATGTTTGAGCCAGTTTTCAGCTCTCTAGAATGTCTGGAAACAATAAAAAAAAATTTTTCGCGTTTTTTTGATTCACCTCAAAACTTTTATACTTGTGTCCGGTCTAAAAAATTTACCACAGATTTTCCCTCTTGGGTCAACCCTCTACCACCGGACCTTTTTTTGCTATACGCGATTTTCTGAAAATCACATACGGGTCCCCCCTTATGAAAAAAAAAAAATTTTTTTTTCAAAAAATGAAAATGTGGGATGTGGATAAACGGTATTTATACAGTAGTGGCCAAAAAGATATTCGCAGGTATGCCGAGGTACCATCGTGCGATTATAGTGTCAAAGAAATCCTAGAAGCCTAAAATTTTTTGTGTGTGTTTATGAATAGTGAAGCTACATTTTACCAGTTACCGACTTTTTTCTAACTCTGCTCCGTCGGCTACTGTAACTCGTCGAGGTTGCTCAAAAAGGTCAAGTCATGAAACATGGTACCGCTACTTCAGGAATGGTGTTACAGGAAAGTTGACAACTACAAAAGTGAAGCTTTTGGTTACCACAAAAAGCACAAAAATTTTTGGAGATGTGTCCCATTCCGTTCGTCCGGGAGCTATGCTCAAAGTTGGCTCATATCGGGCGAAAAACGCAAAAACTGCCCATTTAGCACGTTTTGTGATGAGAAACGCTCACTTTGAGCATGGCTCCCGGACGAACGGAATGGGACACATCTCCAAAAATTTTTGTTCTTTTTGTGGTAACCAAAAGCTTCACTTTTGTAGTTGTCAACTTTCCTGTAACACCATTCCTGAAGTAGCGGTACCATGTTTCATGACATGACCTTTTTGAGCAACCTCGACGAGTTACAGTAGCCGACGGAGCAGAGTTAGAAAAAAGTCGGTAACTGGTAAAATGTAGCTTCACTATTCATAAGCACACACAAAAAATTTTAGGCTTCTAGGATTTCTTTGACACTATAATCGCACGATGGTACCTCGGCATACCTGCGAATATCTTTTTGGCCACTACTGTAAGTAAATAATTCAGGTTTTCAACCTGCACTAAAAATAACATATTAATAACCACTAACCAATTGCTAGCTTCAATCACTTTTCCGGCGAAATCGATAGCCAGGGGGTCTTTTTTTTTCAAACAAGTCTTCTTTTTGCCACAAGAAAATTGGCGATATCCGTATTTATTGAATTTAAGACATTCGATATCTGAAATTAATGTACATTTTTAAAAAATTTTTCCGAAAAATTTCTGAAAGCCTGAAACATTGGTTTAAAGGCGCAGCGACAAATGTCTATTGGGTCCTTTCACGATAACAGTTATTTTCAACTGAAAATTACTGTAATCGTGGCGGGACCAAATAGACATTTGTCGTTGCGACTTAAAAATGAGGTTTCAGGCTTTCATAAATCATTGAAAAATCGGCACTGTTCTAGAATCACGGTCCCATCCGGAAAATCACGGTCCCAGAAAAAAATCACGGTCCCAAAAATAAAATTACGGTCCGAAAAAATACTTTCCATAAGAAGTCTCAGTGATTTTCTTTTTAGGACCGTCATTTTGAAAATGGGACCATGATTTTAAAACTGTCCCGAAAAATCTATGATCGTTGAAAAAACCAAAAACGATAAAGTAAAATTTTTTCAGAAAAAAAAATCAAAATTTGAAAATTACCTCCAATCACTGATGAAAATCCATTGTTCATCATCAAAAAATCAAAAAATTGGCAGAAAAGTACTCCGAAAAATCATGAAAATGCTCTAGGCGGCACCACAATCGCCACCAATTAAAACTGAGAATTTCAAAAATTCAAAATTAAAAAAATGTTTTAATTCCCACCATTTTCCAAAACTAACATGGCAGAGAAAAAAAGGGAAAAATGAAACGGAGCCAAAGAAAAGGGCACAGGTGAGTCAGGGGGAAAATGTTGTGATACGAAAAAAACATTTTCGATGGAGCTGTACTTTTTTTGAGATAGTGAAGAGAGCAAGCCTGTCATGATCGTACAGTGGGAAAAAACCAAAAAAAAAACAAAAAATTGAAAATAAAACATGGAAGTGTTTAGGAAATCTAAAAAGTCCTTCAAAAGACCAAAAAGGACCAAAGAAGAAATTTTAAATTCAATTTTGATTTTTTTTTCAAAACTTTTACTGTCAAAAGAACAAAGTTTGTAAAATTCAAATTTTTATTTTTGCCGGTGGTCCGTTCTACAGCACTAATTGTAGGAAAATGCGCCCTAGTGAGAAATTTGGCTGCGTTTCTACACAAAAGTTGACTGAGTATTCAACTTTTTGGATTAGGTAAGGCAGCGAAATGCGTTTCTCATTAGGGCGCACTTTCCCATCCTATTCCCGATAGTGCTGTGGAAGTCACAATTTGACTCCGTGGTGTTTATATCTAGCACAAGCAGCCATAACTTTTTCAAAACTTGTTGATTTTTATTCCTTTTAGACATTAATTGCATAATAAATCGATTTGACATTAGATCAGAATAAAATTTTTCATAAAACGGTTTTATTAATTCAAAAAGGAATTAATCGTAAGTCAATTTATTAAAACAAAAAATTAATTTTTGATCTTTTCTATATCGCTCAACAAGCGACCGCATCTATTGTTTCTGGAATTTTCCAGCTCTTCTATTCTGCCCATCCTTGCTATTTATGCTGCATTCATCACTTCCTCGAGTGGCTGAAAATTTTTCGAAATTAAACATTTTTATACCGAAAAAATTGTATTAGAAGGGCACTTTTAAAAGGAAGGCAGTTCTAATAGAGGGACACTTTTGATTCGTTCCTTTGGAAATTTCGACAAAACATTTCGAATTTACGAAATTTTTTTCGTATTTTTTTCTCGCATCTCTGTCTGTTTTTTTTTTTCAAAACGACAGTTTTTCTTCAAAATTGGTGGCGATGTTTAGCCTGACAGGGCTTCGGAAAACAGAAGGGCATGTCCGTCTATTAGAGGTTTTACGGTAAATATATAAAACTATCGTTTAGTTAGTTATTACGAACTATCAAAAATCTAATTATCACGTAATTACTTCATTTTCCTTCTAAAAAGTTTGAAATTAGACTCACTTTTTTCCGATTGCTACATGTTTTCACCTTTCCCGTGAATTCGATAGAATTCGCCATTCGAGTTATGCAAGTCTCATTTGTTTGACATAAAGTTGCCACCACGTTTGCGTTCAGCGTCTCCAGAACTGTATCCGATATCTGAAACCATACAATACATATTTTTTTCTCGAAAACGTTTCCTCATTTTTGATATTTGCCTCTTCAAAACAATCAATAGCTTCTGTTGTTAAATTAATAATTGTTGTGCAAGGAATTCAAATTTTTTATTTCGCGGGCGGTCCGCCTTTTTTGATCTCCAAGCTATTTTTGAATTTACGCATTGCGAAGTGAAAGTGGGCAGACCACCCGCGAAAAAAAAACATTTGAATTCCTTGCACAACTATTATCAATTTGGTAGTACCGTTTTGGATTAATCTCAAATTAATCCTTAGAATTTGTTAGTTTTTGTTTTTGACTTTGAAATTTAATAACGGGGTGTTTGATAGCACAGATATTATATTTCTCAGTCAAATATAATTAACAAAACCTTGAATCAGCTTAACAATTTCTTGAAATCTATTGTCAAAAAAATATAGTTCCGACCCCGCGAATTTGATTAGATGTAAACAAGTTGGGTTGCTAGGCCCCGCCCATCGTGTGCAAGGTTGTCGCGCACTATTTTTGTAATCATTGGTTACAAGCAAAGCCTCACAGGGATTGAAACTACATGCGGGAACTTTGCACACGATGGGCGGAGCCTAGCGACCCCACTTATTTACATCTAATTGAAATCGCGGGGTCGGGACAATATTTTTTTGACAATAATACCTTTTCTGATTAATTGATTCTTTTTTTTTGAGAATTGAAAAATTGACTCACTTGTTTTCCTATTGTTAGAAGTTGTAGGCAATTTCTGCACGATATCTCCCCTTTGCGAACAGTTTTATTTTCGACACTTCTAAAATATCTTCATGATAATAATATTTCTGTGAAAAACACTCACTTATAAGGCAGACAGGTATAACTGTAGTGCATACAAGTCCTTCTGTAGTACGATTGTCGGCGTCGAAAACGATTCCCATTGATTCATCCAAAATTGTTCTTACTGATCGGAAAATTGAAGCACACGCGTCCGAGTTGCTTCCGAAAAAAAAAACAGGAACTGTCAACGTTGCCTCCGGCAATCGCAAAAGCATAGCTTGAAATCTATAAAAGTGAAAGAAATATTTTTTTCGTTTTTTATATTTTTCCATGCTGATTCCATTTTTCATAAAAAAAAATTGCCCGAAAAATTGCTCAAAAGCGCACAAAATGCGCCTCAAAATCGCGCTTTACAGGTTGGCGGCCGCGGCCGTCTGGCCGAGAATTCCACAGCGCATGCTGTTTTCTCCAGACTTGTCACGGGCCGGGCCGAGACGCTGGAGAAATTTCTACCAGCACGGCCCGGGGTTCAGGGCAAAACATGTTTTCTTCAAGTTTTTTTTCGAAAAAAAAATTTCGTGGTTTTCTTTCTGGTTTTTTGGTCTATATTTTCAGGGAGGAAATTCTGAACTATTTTTGAGTAAAAAGACTCAGGA
This sequence comes from Caenorhabditis doughertyi, assembly GCA_963572265.1. Taxonomy (NCBI): domain Eukaryota; kingdom Metazoa; phylum Nematoda; class Chromadorea; order Rhabditida; family Rhabditidae; genus Caenorhabditis; species Caenorhabditis doughertyi. The sequence continues at coordinate 17,987,201 of OY751555.1, forward strand.
AAAGTTTGATAGACTTCATCCACTCTTCATCCATTTTTCGGTCCACGATTTTTTGGGTCCATTTTTTTCACTTTGGTCCACGATTTCCGAACAGTGCCGTTTTTTTTTTCGTTTTTCGGATAAATAGGTTTGTCTGAAGTTTTGACTCTCACTTACAATATCATCGGGTAAATGAGCGGTTTCTTGTTTCAATTTCAAAAAGTCCTCATCGAAACATTCTTCATTAGGCATAATAATTTGAGGACTCTCCCTGATGTTTTTCTCGTCATCAAGGACTCTTCCGAGGGACTCTGTTTGAAGTCGTGGGATTTCGGCAACAGCGCTGAAAACAACAATCAGTTTTAGAGGGTTTTCAGACATTTTATCTTCGAAAAGAAAAATTTGTCACTGCTGAAGTCTGCAAAAATTGCAGTTTTGTTTATTTTTCAAAAATCATTTCCAGAAACAGATATGGATGAAGTCTATCATTTTTGTGATAAAAAAGAAATAAATCTAGAAATTTCTAAAAATTTAAGACAAACCCGTGTACCTTACCGAAAAATTTTGTACCGGTAAACAGGTGTTTTGATAGATTGTTGAGAAATTTAACGGAAGATTATCGGAAAAAATAAATTTTCCGAGAATTTTCCGATAATTTTTCCGGAAAACTCAACGGAATTTCGCCTGTAAGCACGCTGATCCAAACCACTCACCATCGCACTCACCAGCGCTTTGAGCAGCTAAATCCCTGTTTTCTTGTTGCAGCTCCTGATTCTCTGCCTTGAGCATGTTGTTTTTGATCTCCAATTCCTTCAAGGATCTTCAAAGACCTTCAAGGTCAGCTCATCAATTTTTTTGTCTTTGTTTTTGTCCTCTGCAAACAGCTTCTTGTATTCGTTTACTTCTTTCTTGAGTCTTTCAATTTCAATTGTTTGCTCATGACTTTTTGGACGATTGTGCTGTAATTTAAAGTCTGATACCCTCTGAGCACACAAAGAAAATAAAAACTTACTTCGAAAATTCGCATGAGTTCTTTTCGAACATCGTGGTCTTCATTCCTCTGCCGCGAACGCAGATCCATCTTTTGCTCTGATGAGCGGGGCATTTTCCTTGAGCCAAGGACGATCTTTTCTGTATCCGACAATCCATTGTTTGGTGGTTGCGCCCCTAAAGTTATCGTTCATTTATAATATTTTTATGTTTTTCAAAAACTATTTTTAAAAAACTCACATGGAAATCGTTGGTTTTTGGATGTAGCGGGGGGAGTATGGATAGAAAACAACAGCATTCGCTTCCATGTTGGTGAAGCGGTTGAGACAGTCTTCTGGAGTGTCGTGCTTCAGGTCAAACAAGCGCTTCCACTGAATGAGGACAGCCGGGAAGTCCATCTAAAACAACGTTACTATCGATGTATACAGAAGAAAACCTGACAAGGGAGGTGTTTTTAGCATACTTGTGATTTGACCCTTTTCGGGCCGACGCGGGTCGGGCAATAACTCCGTCCAGAGAGAATATTTTTGAATAAAAAAGGTGTTTAAAATGTAGATCTCGGCGAGTTCTACAACATCTCGTTGCCCGGCCTGTTCATTCTAGCCCAGCCCGCGCTATGTTACTAGACACGTGGCCCGGCCCGAACAACATGATGTTGTAGATCTCGCCGAGATCTACATTTTAAACACCTTTTTTATTCACTATTCAAAATATTATCTCTGGACGGAGTTATTGCCCGGCCCGCGTCGGCCCGGAAAGGGTCAAATCATATGTATGGTTTTTAGAAAGGTCTTGGGAATTTTCCGGAAATTTGCAGAGAGACTAATTTTGACCCTCTGAAAACGAAAAACGACATCATTAGAATCGTCACAAATCGCGTTGAAAAATTTTCATTTTTTTCGGTCTGGAAATTTTCAGACGAAAAACTAGAACCCAGATTTTTCCACAGAAACATGATTTCGGGGCTCCCAGTAACTGTATTGAACACATCATAAGTGATCTTCAATAGTTTTTTGATTTTGAAGGCTCTTTTTCAAGAATCCGCAGATGTCCAAAAAAATAGCTGATTTTCAGAAAAATCATAATATCTCCTCTGAAAATGCTTTGTGGTGCGAGAAAATTTGTGAGGAAACATTTCTGAACCCCCTGAGAACGCCCAAGAATTTTCAGACGATTCTGAAAAATGTCTCGAAATTTTGATTTTCGAACCCACCAAAAGGGTCCCATTATGCAAATTTTTTCAAAAAAAATCTCGTGGTTTCTCTAAAATCTACAGAAACGCCTTAGAAGCTTCAAAAAATCATGTTTTTAACGAAATTTTGTACCGGACGACTTCTGAAAGTCAGAATAACGAGCTTAAACGGGATTAGTGGCCCTTTGCCCTATGATTTTTGTTCTCACCCGGGTCAAATTAGTCTATGGTAAAATTTATAGAAAATTCTCAAAGACTATCTAAAGTAACGTCCCTTGTGAGCACACAAAAAAAGTAATAACTTACTTCAAAAAATCTCATCATTTCTTCTCGCCGTTTCTTTCGTGCCTTATTATTGTGGCACACTCCTCTGCAGCAAACGATTCACGTGGGTTTTTTTTTCAAAATTTTTTAATTCCCGCCAATCGAAATAATCTTGAAAACCGTACTGGCGGGTCATTGATGAATTTTGAAAACTCCAACGCATCAGGGATATACTAAACGCTAAAAATATTTTTCGATTTGAAAAATCTGTTTTGTTCAGACTTACCTCTTTTAGAAGAGCATATGGTTCAAAAAACTAAAAAAAATATTCGAAAAAAATCCAATTAGGCAGCACCACAATCGCCACCAAAAAAAAGCTGAAATTTATTTTTTGAAAAATTTTTAAAACCCGGAAAAATTTCAGAACTCACCTCTTTTAAAAGAGCATACTGTTTAAAAAATTGAAAAAAGATATATTCGAAAAAATCCAAAGAATGCCAGGCAGCACCACAATCGCCGCCAAAAAAACCTGAAATTTATTTTTTGGAAAATTTTTAAAATTCGGAATTTTTTGAAACATACCTATTTTAAAAGAGCATATTAAAAAAAAAACAAGAGAAGAAAAAAAAATTGTTCGAAAAAATCCTTTAAAAAATGCCAGGCAGCACCTCATTCGCCACCAAAAGTCTGAAAAAAAATGTTCCGAAATTTTCAACGAAAAATTTTTTCTTACCATTTTTTCCAACTAAGCTACTACCCGTAGAGGGGGGCTCTTGAAAGAAGGGCCCGCGAGAAAAATAAAAATTTTTTCTAAGCCTCTGGCGCCAGAAAGAGACCAAGAGACGCAGAGAAAAAAGGAAATATTTGCTTGTCAAGCCCCTGATGGCGCCAGAGACATTTAAAGAGACGCAGAGAAAAAGAAAGAGGCGGAGCCAGTGGGGGCTAGAAGGAGAAAATGAGACTTTGGTGATATTGGGGCAGATGTTCGATTTATCTTCGGAAGACCAAAGAAAAAGGGCGGAGCCTAAATGCAATTTCAAAGAATTCGAATTTGGAAATTGAGACCTCATTAAAGATGCAAAAAGGCGAGGACAAAGGGAATAATAAATGAAACAAAAGACATACAAAGGAGAGGGGGAAAGGGGGGGGGTGAAAAATTGAAGAGTGCAATTTCTGGGAAATGAAACCTCGAATGAGAGGGGAAATTTGGGAAAAGGCACTCAAAATGATTGTAAAAATTCATTAAAAATAAGGGGAAAATGTATTAAGAAACGGTAAAAATACACCCAAACTAACGAAAAATTATATTTTTCCAGGGGTTTAAAACCCAATTTATTGAAATCGAAATTATTTGTGCAACGAGAAAAAAAAATTTAAAAAAAAAGGAAAAAAGCTTAGAACGAAGTGTTCAGGAAATCTGATAAATCGCTCAAAAAAACAAGAAGGACCAAAAAAAGATTTGAAATTTAATTTTGAATTTTTTCTGAAACTTGGCAAAATGATAAAATTTGTGCAAGGTTTCGCAGGTGGTTCGCCCCACAGCACTATCGAGGATGAGTTAAGAAAATGCGCTCTAATGAGAATTTTGGCTGCCTGAGCTGAGTATTCAACTTTTTGAATTAGGCCAGGCAGCGAAATTCGTTTCTCATTAGAACGCACTTTCCTACCCTACCCCCGATAGGGCTGTGCGTGACGTTTGAATATAATATCATGCTCTTATCACTCAGTGTGCCTTATCAGTAAAATTTCTATAAATTTTCAGGAAAAATTATTGGGAAAAAAGTTCGGTAAACTCATTAAACTTTTACCGGTAAATTTTCCGATAAATTTACCGGAAGAAGTTAGGTGAATTTTGGGAAATATTCCATGTTTTTCCAGTAGCTTTTTGACGCAAAATTTCAAGAATACAACGAGCAACGGCGCTCCGAATTGACGCCAAGAGGCATCGTTTAGCAGAGTTTCTAGAACATTTTTCCGATAACTTTAGGAAAATTAATGTTTTTCGGGAAATTTTTGGGAAGGTAGGCTCACTGCTTATCATTACTGCCGGTATATTAGAGGTGCCGTTGTTTTAGGGGAGTCACGGTGTCATTGCAATCCGATTGTTACATTTATCTGATCAGTTGATTGATGACATCACATATAAGATCAAAATCGGGAATAAGAGGTCATTGTCATTTTTTATTATTATTAGTTGGTCCATTCATTATCCTGCCATCCTTATATTTATCGGCGATAGCCAACAGTCGTCCTTTTTTTTTAATTAGCTGATTAATAAACCGTAAAAACTGAATTAGTAGTGAATGTACCACTATTTTCAATCGTTTTCTCCGGCGGGCACCATTATTAAGTGTCCGAAATTTTACGAAAATTGCCAAAATATGCTCCATTCCTCATCCTACGGACTCTAATTTTGCTCTTCTTACAAAACTATCGGAAGCAGAGATGCTTAAAATAACTTTATTTTGTCTCTCAAGAAATGAATATGAACGTGAAGTTCGAATGAATTCGAGTAAACCCTATGTTTTCTTTATGTTTCTTTTTCGTATGTTTTCTTTGTATGTTTTCTGTATGTTTTCTTTTTCTGTATGTTTTCTTTTTCGGCTTCTCATCTCATCTTTTTCTGATCTTTTTCGTGCGTTATTCCTGCTGTTTCAGCTCTTCTTTTCCTTTCTTTTAAATTTTCAAGTATTGTCTTCAGATGCATCAAACATTGCCTCTGGTCGCCGTTATCTTTGTGTTTGCTAAAGCTACGAATGGGCACAATCCTACCGGACCACGATGCCCAGAAGGAGATGGTCTTTATGCAGTGGCTGATTGTAGTAACAAATATCTTCGATGTGTCTATGTGAGTTTTATGTTTTCCTAGGCAACAATCAAAAAACCATTGAGATTGCAGAACATGGAGTTTGAGGAAACTTGTCCAGAAACGACCTATTTTGATCGTCTACATGCAAGATGTGATACGCGTGATGCCGTTCATTTTTGTAACGTGGAACATGAGAACACTATGAAATTTCGACAAAAAGCAGTGTGAGTTATTATTAATCGATTCAAGAAGTCCGACTTAAAATGCGCCGCATTTGCGCAGAACATCCCGTATGAACTGACTAGGGAAGTGTTTGAGGACGTCACTCAAGAACGGGCTGAAAACTTGAGAACAGACTATATGGACCCTCCTGAATCCATTTTTGAAGTCAGTTTGGTCCGATCGGCCTTTCCATTTTTTCGGTCTTTGCAGGCTTTCTTGTAAGAACTTTTGAACCAAAAAAATTTTTTTTGAAAAAAGTTTTCAAACCAGTCAAAAATGATAAAGAATAGTCAGAACATGAGCTCATTTTTGTTTTTAGGCCCTATGAGTGCAAAATGACTCTTGAATACGGTTTTGGAGTCATAAGCAGCTGACAGGTGTCTAGTAAAGTGTGCTACAAAATGCCGATCGGACCAAATTGACTTCAGAAATGGATTCAAGAGGGTCGATATACCCTAAAAACAAACTTTCAGCCCATTCTTGAGTGACACCCTCAAACACTTTCCTAGTGATAATAAGGTGGTTTTTTTCGCTAGTTTTTTTGTCCTAATTTGTCCTAGTTCGGCATTCTGAAAATGTAGTTCAGCTCATTTCAATTTCAAAAAAAAAAACAAAGATAAAAAACCAAACTTGTCCAAACGCAGGCCGGGCCGGGCCGAGCCGGTGAACAATTCTGCCGGCCCGGCCCGCTCGGCCGGGGTTGGAAAATTTTGAATTTTTGAGCACATTTTTCCCGATTTTTAGCTCAATTTCAAAACTTTTTCTGTGTTTTGTTCTCGAAAAGTTGTCAAAATTTTCTTCTAAAAGCATACACAAAAAAAGTAGATCAAAAAACGAAAAAATTATTTTTGGGATGTAAAAATTATTTTGGTCCTCCCCGACCCGGGCCGAGCGGCCTGCGACAAGTCTGAAAAAAAAACAAGTTCGCCAACCTGCAATCAATTGAATGAACAAGCTGCAGTGTTGGAAAATTTTTTTGTGGGAAGCTCAGAAATGCCCTGCTCGGCAAGTAGCAATCCTCGACACTTTTTTCTCGCTTAGTGCTTTTTCCTTATACCAGCGGGTTACGATGTTTCAAATTTGGATTTCCGCCTTGTTACAGGAAACTCAGAATCGCGTACCATTTTCGCAGCTTTTATGAAATTTTGTCTATAATCAAATTTTGAACTTTGAATTTGTGTGTTTGTCATTTAGTAAAAAAACACTTTTTTCTTCCTCTTACCCAGAATGACTAGACCAAAAAACTGAACTATCCAAAGTCTTTCAAACAAATTTCAAATTCTAGCAAAGTCGATTGTATCGGACGTATCAACGGTGATCATCCCCTTGAAAGGAATGTATGCCACAACAGTTTTTTCCAGTGCTCCAATGGAATCATCACCATGAAAAAGTTGTACTTTCGTTGGAATAACAAAAACATGTTGTGAATTACAGGTGTTCTCAAGGACTAGTCTTCAATCCAATTCGCCTTCAATGTGACTATGTCGATGGCTGCAAGACGTCAGTTGTCAATGCGAAGCCTGATTCCGCTTCAATTGCCAACTCTCCTGCTCCACCCGTTGGAATAAGCTGCAAAGGAGAACAAGATGGGCTTCATTACATAAATCAAAATTGCGCGAGTGCCATCGTTTATTGCCACGAAGGAACGGCGCATGTTGAGATCTGCCCACCTCTTACGGTCTACAACATCGCAAAATATACATGTGACACAATTTACGAATGTAAAAGGTAATTCCTTCAAATCAACAGTGAACTACCCAATAGTAAAGTCGTGCTTTATGAAATCAAGAATTAATATTGGGAAGGCATAGGCTTGAGCAAGCGCGCCCCACTAGACTCAGTTGATATTTTCAAAAAATTTGTTTTCATTTTTGGCGAATGAGTTTTTTGGCGATATTTTTCACCGGAAAAACGCTTATCTGTGCTATTTTTTGACTTTATTTATCTGAAAAATTCATTTTTCGATTAAAAATGACTGTTTCAGCCCTCTATTTGACCTAAACCTGGTTGAAAACCTGAAAATTTGCAAATTTTTTCACTCAAAAAATTTACTTTTTTTAGATTTTCATTGCAAGAACACTTCAGAATAGGCGTCTTGATGCCTGAAACGCAAAAATTCTCCAAAAAATCTAAATTCGCCGACAGTTAGAAGACCCAAAATATTGAGTCTAGTGGGGCGCGCTTGCTCATCCATTTGCCTTCCCAATAGTCAGAATAAACCCTTCTGACCCAAGCTGACTCCATAAAAAAAGAAAAGTTAATATATTTTAAAAATGTTTTTTATTGTAGATCAATCAAATGCATAGGCCGCGAAAACGGGGATTATCCAATTGAGCAGAATGCGTGCAACAATACATACTTTCACTGTAGAAATGGCCGTTTTAGTTCCGAAAGGTCAGGTTTCGAATTCAAAAACCACAATATCAATATTTCGGATTTTACAACTGTTTTTCCGGCCAAGCCTTCAATCCAATTAGCCGTAGATGTATGGAAAATTGCTAGGAATCGAATAAAATAAAAAATGCCACTACAACCGCTTCTCATCTATCTGACTCTGATAATCAATAAATCAACTTTTGCATGATATCCTGAAATCCTACAATCCCCCATAAAAATAATCTTACAAATATCTTCATTTTTATATTTTTGAAGAATTATTTTTTTACCCCAAAACCACTCTTTGAATTATTTTCCACTTCTTTTTTCAAAGAAATTGAATAAAATGTTGTTGATCTTCTTCAAGTTTTTCAAAAACTGAAATTTAGACCAGTATAGAAATTTCTAGTGGATCAGAATACAAACAAAAACATTTACAACGTATTTTTTGACTCTGAAATTGATATTTGTCACAACAACATTTTATGCAACTCCCAAGTTTACGGGACTGATTTTTGTACGAGCAGAGAACGTGTTGAGGGATGCCGTGAAAAGAAACTTCAGGAAATGAAGAGGAAAATTTTACCGTTAAGAATCTCGAAAATTCTAAAATAAGTGGTGTTTTTATCGCAAAATTAAAAATAGAAAACCTTTATCAAAACTGCCCACGTCTTCTGATTACTTCTTTCCATTTTTCGACACAAAAATTGGAAATCTGTCATGTCATACAGCCAAAATAAAACGATTATTCTCAAGGAGTACTGTAGCCAAAAGACCATCCGATCTCTTGATATTGAAAACATTGCCAAAAGAAACTGCTTCATCTTCTTCGAGTTGCAAAAAAAAATTTCTGAAAATTTCAAAAAAAAAAGTATAAATAACAAAAAATCCGAATTGAAGGCATTTTTCTTCATTTTAATTTGCGGTAAAAAAAAGGCAAATAATTAAAATTTCGGAAATTTGCTTTGAAAATTCCAATTTTTTCAAATACTGTCGCTGTGAGCAGACATGGCCGTAGTCTGAACCTTTTTCTTTGGCTTTTTTCGGAAAGTTTTCCCGACTGAACATTTTTCGGTTTCTCTGGATTTTTCGAGATTTCGTTTCGGAAAAAAAATCGGATATTATTTCTCAGAAAATTTTTCCATTTTCCGATTTTACATAAAAAAAATTTTTTGCGAACAAGCCTGACTATGGCTTAGTAACTTCAAAAAAAATACCAGTCGGATCCTAGGCCATCAATCTGTGTTCGGCCATGCTTTCATACGCTGTTTTCTATCGGTTAGAATGATTCTTGAGTGAATTCATAGCGAAAGAAAAAGATTAAAATTTCCCATTTTTAGTTTGATTTTTGAAGGGTGCTTATTTATAATCTTTTGGTTTTTTTTCTCTCTATGTTATAACTGAATTTATCATAAAATTTATGACGCCATGGAGTTACTGCAATCATTTCCGATCAATTCCTCTTATCGCGGAAGTACGCATGTTGAATTTTCAAAAGCGGCTTACATCTTTTTCGATCACATTCTACGAATAATGGAAAACCAAAAATATTTGGCCCATCGAGGAATCGAACCCGGATGCTGAATTTAATGAAATTTTTTTGTACACCACTGCACTACGCCAACATTAATGTGTTATTGAACCGGCGACGGCAGCAGACTCACTAAATGGAGTAAATCTAGCCGCCGACAGTTGACGGGGTGGGGCTTTTGTTTGGCGCAGATAGCACAGAGCTTCGTAGAGCTCCATTTGATTACTTGGTGAAAATACAAGGTGAAAAATAATTATGGGAACAAAGATCGCTTTTTGGCGACCTGGTTACTGTACATCCCACGCAAGTGAAAATTTCTCATATTTTGTTTAATGTTTGAAGCGTACTTATTGTCAATCTTTTGATCTTTTTTCTCTCTGTTATCACTAAATTAGTCATAAAATTTATGATGGAGTTATTCCAATCATTTGCAACAAATTCCCCTTATCGCGGAAGTATGTTGAATTTTCAAAAGCGGCTTATACCGTTTTTGTGTTTGGTCAGAAAAAAACTGTATATAATCTCTTTCCGATTTTCTGATAAAGCGTATTTTTTTATTCTCAACTCAAGCCTCCATTTCGATGAAGCATCTTCTTCTGATTTTTCTATCGATATCATCGGTGATTTGTTTGATATGTCCAAATGGTTATACACAAGTTAACAATAAGTGTCTCTCATCATACAATGGGTATATTAACCATTCGGATGCTGAGTCGTCGTGTCGAGCAAACGGTGGAACTCTCGCAAACGTTCGGACTGCCATCGTAAGTCCTTGAAAGGAAAGTGTGTCTATTAGGTCGTCCCGAAAGAAATCCATATTTCTTTGACTTCATTGCAATTCAGTCTATAGTTCTATTCTTTTTTGTTCTGTTTTTTTCAAAGATGAACCCACTTAGGCTTACAAACGCCGCAAAATTCGAGCCGAAGGTCTATCAGGATGATTTGTTGTCGAGCCTAGAGATAAGTGTGTTTTTTTTGTTTATTTTTACATCTACCAACCCTAGCATGACATACTTTTTGTTTTTAGTTTGGTCTGTCATTTCACGGAAGTTATAATATTTTTAAGAAAAAGTAGTGAGCCTTGTTTGAGCAACTCAATCTACAGCAAGACGTTGAGGGGCCGAGAAGCTCTCTGGACTGTCTTACGTTGAGGCATGGGTCACTCAATATTATGTAACGTTAAAGTTCCTAGGTTGGGACAGAACGAAAAAATCGCAAAAAATTGAGAACGGATGAAAAACCCCTGTTTTTGAGCGAAAATCCCAGTGGTATAAAAATTTTTTTTTAATTTTTTTTGAAAGGCATTAAAATATTAAATAACATTCAAATCCTACTCGTTTTTTTCTAATATATCACCCCATAATAGGAATCTATACATTTGAAAAGATTAGATCATTTTTCGATCCACAGCTAGAAAGAGCTTCCGTAGTTGTGACTTCCTCAAAAGGCAACTTGCCTCGGATTAGGTGTGCTAACTCACGCAGTTATGAACTAATCAATTCGATTTTTCTCCATGATGTCGACATAACATATAGGGCTATGATACCCGGCGCACTTCGGAACGTTGGGCCCGCTCAGTGGAAAATTGAAAACTTTTACGAAAATGACACTGAGAAACTAATTTTTAGGTACTGATTGAAAAAAAAAAACACTGACTTCTAAATCATAGAAGGATTTAGTTGAATTTTCGAGAAAAAATTTCGGGAAAATGAGGTGGTTTCCTCTTGGACGGGTCGAGCGGACCGGGCCGAGCCCTGACAATGTTTTCCCCAGCCGGTCATGACGATTCCCAAGAACTACTTTCTGAAAACACCTCCATTATTAGAATATTGGGGCATTCTTTCGATACTCTTTTCAGGACAATCGCGCAATTGCTCAATGGGCTGCCCAAAACAGTATTGATCAAATTTGGATTGGAGTATTCTGTTTTGGAAACGACACATCCAGTTGTGTGTATGATGACAACTCAGGGGCGCTGAATTCTTATAACTCATTTGCAATCCAGAATCCACTGATGAATGGGTCAGATTATGGATGTGTTTATATGCAAACCACCGGACAACGAGCTGGAAAATGGTTTAGTGCAAGTTGCAGCTCAACCAATATTGGATCAGTTTGTGAAGTGCCGCCAACTTCTCAAGGTTTAACTTCTCACAAAATTTTTGTTTTCATGTTTTCTATAAATTGCAGCACCAGGGGATAATGGTTATAGTTGTACGAAGTTTGGTGATTACAACTACTGTGAAATGCCTCTAATTTCCGACCAAAACGGGAAGTATTGCCAACAAATATCGGGAAGTCTTTTGACTATTCACTCGAAACGTGAAAATGATTTTGTTGCCCAAAAACTCTCCGATATCTTTAACATAGAAGCTGCGCTCGGCGCAAGACGATTAGACACTGGAGTTTACGCCTATATGGATGGTTCTTCATTTTATGAATTTGATAACCGTGACTTGTTGGACCGCGAAGATGGGGACTGCCTCAAAGTAGACCGATACACTGGCCTCTGGAAAAAAATCAATTGTTACGGTAGAACCGATGTCTGCAAAATTCCCCTCCGGCCAGTCGAAGATACTTCTAATTGCAACAATACTGCCTTGTTGATGGCACCTGTAAACATTACTTCCTATCGATACCCCGATTATACTACACCACCATGCACCTATCGCATCGCTACAACCGGAGCATACAAACTGGCAATCACATTCACCAACTATGGGTATGACTATCTTCCTGCTTCTGTTCTCGATGGTGATGGAAATTATATAAGGTCAGATGTGTCTAATAACATGGGAAGTCGATTCATTTCTCCATCCAATATTATAACCGTAAAGTCCGACGGCAAACAATTCAGCGCGGCCGTGGTTCCCTATTGAATTGGCTTTTTTTCTGGTTAATGAAGTATTTTTCAAAAAAGTGTTTTACGTATGAGGAAAATTTTTTTTAGTGCGTCGTAGTTTGCATTTCACAGGTTTCACGTGTCGCGAAACAGTTCCCCTTGGCAATGGTTCTGATATCGAGAGATCGGACCAAAATGTCAAAATTTTTCTCTAATTTGGAGCTTTGGAGCCTATTCTGAACCTATTATATAAATTTCTGAATTTTTCTTCCGTTAAACAGAAAATGGTTTTTTATGCTTAAAGTTTGTTATTGGGACCAAAAATAACGTTTTTAACTAAAATCCTCGTTTGCCTATCCATATTCTACATTTTTCATTTTAACACTGAAGGCAAATGATGCATATGTTTTTAATGTTATTTATGCCAAATGAGAAATTTTGAGTGGATCAGAATACGAACGAAAGCATTGACAACGTATTTGACTCTGAAGTTGATATTTGTCACAACGAAATTTTTTGCAATTTCCAACTTTTTGGTTTACAAGAATTCAGGCAACTAACACATATGTTTTTATTGTTATTTAGGCCGAAATAAAAGTTTCTAGTGGATCAGAATACAAACGAAAGCATTTACAACCTATTTGACTCTGAAGTTGAAATTGGTCACAACAACGTTTTATGCAATTTCCAACTTTTTGGTTTACAAGAATTCAGGCAACTAATGCATATGTATTTATTGCTTTCTAGGCCAAAATAAAAGTTTTTAGTGGATCAGAATACAAACGAAAGCATTCACAAGCTATTTGACTCTGAAGTTGAAATTGGTCACAACAACATTTTTTGCAATTTCCAACTTTTTGGTTTACAAGAATTCAGCCAACTGATGCACATGTTTTTATTGTTGTTTAGGCCAAAATAAACGTTTTTAGTGGATCAGAATACAAACGAAAGCATTCACAAGCTATTTGACTCTGAAGTTGAAATTGGTCACAACAACATTTTTTGCAATTTCCAACTTTTTGGTTTACAAGAAATCAGCCAACTGATGCACATGTTTTTATTGTTGTTTAGGCCAAAATAAACGTTTTTAGTGGATCAGAATACAAACGAAAGCATTCACAAGCTATTTGACTCTGAAGTTGAAATTGGTCACAACAACATTTTTTGCAATTTCCAACTTTTTGGTTTACAAGAATTCAGCCAACTGATGCACATGTTTTTATTGTTGTTTAGGCCAAAATAAAAGTTTTTAGTGGATCAGAATACAAACGAAAGCATTCACAAGCTATTTGACTCTGAAGTTGAAATTGGTCACAACAACATTTTTTGCAATTTCCAACTTTTTGGTTTACAAGAATTCAGGCAACTAATGCATATGTATTTATTGCTTTCTAGGCCAAAATAAAAGTTTTTAGTGAATCAGAATACAAACGAAAGCATTCACAAGCTATTTGACTCTGAAGTTGAAATTGGTCACAACAACATTTTTTGCAATTTCCAACTTTTTGGTTTACAAGAATTCAGGCAACTAATGCATATGTATTTATTGCTTTCTAGGCCAGAATAAAAGTTTCTAGTGGATCAAAATACAAACGAAAGCATTCACAACCTATATGACTACGAAGTTGAAATTGGTCACAACAACATTTTTTGCAATTTCCAACTTTTTGGTTTACAAGAATTCAGGCAACTAATGCATATGTATTTATTGCTTTCTAGGCCAAAATAAAAGTTTTTAGTGGATCAGAATACAAACGAAAGCATTCACAACCTATATGACTCTAAAGTTGAAATTGGTCACAACAACATTTTTTGCAATTTCCAACTTTTTGGTTTACAAGAATTCAGTCAACTAATGCATATGTATTTATTGCTTTCTAGGCCAAAATAAAAGTTTTTAGTGGATCAGAATACAAACGAAAGCATTCACAACCTATATGACTCTGAAGTTGAAATTGGTCACAACAACATTTTTTGCAATTTCCAACTTTTTGGTTTACAAGAATTCAGGCAACTAATGCATATGTATTTATTGCTTTCTAGGCCAAAATAAAAGTTTTCAGTGGATCAGAATACAAACGAAAGCATTCACAACCTATATGACTCTGAAGTTGAAATTGGTCACAACAACATTTTTTGCAATTTCCAACTTTTTGGTTTACAAGAATTCAGTCAACTAATGCATATGTATTTATTGCTTTCTAGGCCAAAATAAAAGTTTTTAGTGGATCAGAATACAAACGAAAGCATTCACAACCTATATGACTCTGAAGTTGAAATTGGTCACAACAACATTTTTTGCAATTTCCAACTTTTTGGTTTACAAGAATTCAGTCAACTAATGCATATGTATTTATTGCTTTCTAGGCCAGAATAAAAGTTTCTAGTGGATCAAAATACAAACGAAAGCATTCACAACCTATATGACTCTGAAGTTGAAATTGGTCACAACAACATTTTTTGCAATTTCCAACTTTTTGGTTTACAAGAATTCAGGCAACTAATGCATATGTATTTATTGCTTTCTAGGCCAAAATAAAAGTTTTCAGTGGATCAGAATACAAACGAAAGCATTCACAACCTATATGACTCTGAAGTTGAAATTGGTCACAACAACATTTTTTGCAATTTCCAACTTTTTGGTTTACAAGAATTCAGTCAACTAATGCATATGTATTTATTGCTTTCTAGGCCAAAATAAAAGTTTTTAGTGGATCAGAATACAAACGAAAGCATTCACAACCTATTTGACTCTGAAGTTGAAATTGGTCACAACAACATTTTTTGCAATTTCCAACTTTTTGGTTTACAAGAATTCAGGCAACTAACGCATATGTTTTTATTGTTATTTAGGCCAAAATAAAAGTTTCTAGTGGATCAGAATACAAACGAAAGCATTCACAAGCTATTTGACTCTGAAGTTGAAATTGGTCACAACAACATTTTTTGCAATTTCCAACTTTTTGGTTTACAAGAATTCAGGCAACTAACGCATATGTTTTTATTGTTATTTAGGCCAAAATAAAAGTTTCTAGTGGATCAGAATACAAACGAAAGCATTCACAAGCTATTTGACTCTGAAGTTGAAATTGGTCACAACAACATTTTTTGCAATTTCCAACTTTTTGGTTTACAAGAATTCAGGCAACTAACGCATATGTTTTTATTGTTATTCAGGCCAAAATAAAAGTTTCTAGTGGATCAAAATACAAACGAAAGCATTCACAACCTATTTGACTCTGAAGTTGAAATTGGTCACAACAACATTTTATGCAATTTCCAACTTTTTGGTTTACAAGAATTCAGGCAACTAACGCATATGTTTTTATTGTTATTCAGGCCAAAATAAAAGTTTCTAGTGGATCAGAATACAAACGAAAGCATTCACAACCTATTTGACTCTCAAGTTGAAATTGGTCACAACAACATTTTTTGCAATTTCCAACTTTTTGGTTTACAAGAATTCAGGCAACTAACGCATATGTTTTTATTGTTATTTAGGCCAAAATAAAAGTTTCTAGTGGATCAGAATACAAACGAAAGCATTCACAAGCTATTTGACTCTGAAGTTGAAATTGGTCACAACAACATTTTTTGCAATTTCCAACTTTTTGGTTTACAAGAATTCAGGCAACTAACGCATATGTTTTTATTGTTATTCAGGCCAAAATAAAAGTTTCTAGTGGATCAAAATACAAACGAAAGCATTCACAACCTATTTGACTCTGAAGTTGAAATTGGTCACAACAACATTTTATGCAATTTCCAACTTTTTGGTTTACAAGAATTCAGGCAACTAACGCATATGTTTTTATTGTTATTCAGGCCAAAATAAAAGTTTCTAGTGGATCAGAATACAAACGAAAGCATTCACAACCTATTTGACTCTCAAGTTGAAATTGGTCACAACAACATTTCATGCAATTTCCAACTTTTTGGTTTACAAGAATTCAGGCAACTAACGCATATGTTTTTATTGTTATTTAGGCCAAAATAAAAGTTTCTAGTGGATCAGAATACAAACGAAAGCATTCACAACCTATTTGACTCTCAAGTTGAAATTGGTCACAACAACATTTTTTGCAATTTCCAACTTTTTGGTTTACAAGAATTCAGGCAACTAACGCATATGTTTTTATTGTTATTTAGGCCAAAATAAAAGTTTCTAGTGGATCAGAATACAAACGAAAGCATTCACAAGCTATTTGACTCTGAAGTTGAAATTGGTCACAACAACATTTTTTGCAATTTCCAACTTTTTGGTTTACAAGAATTCAGGCAACTAACGCATATGTTTTTATTGTTATTCAGGCCAAAATAAAAGTTTCTAGTGGATCAAAATACAAACGAAAGCATTCACAACCTATTTGACTCTGAAGTTGAAATTGGTCACAACAACATTTTATGCAATTTCCAACTTTTTGGTTTACAAGAATTCAGGCAACTAACGCATATGTTTTTATTGTTATTCAGGCCAAAATAAAAGTTTCTAGTGGATCAGAATACAAACGAAAGCATTCACAACCTATTTGACTCTCAAGTTGAAATTGGTCACAACAACATTTTATGCAATTTCCAACTTTTTGGTTTACAAGAATTCAGGCAACTAATGCATATGTATTTATTGCTTTCTAGGCCAAAATAAAAGTTTCTAGTGGATCAGAATACAAACGAAAGCATTCACAACCTATTTGACTCTCAAGTTGAAATTGGTCACAACAACATTTTTTGCAATTTCCAACTTTTTGGTTTACAAGAATTCAGGCAACTAACGCATATGTTTTTATTGTTATTTAGGCCAAAATAAAAGTTTCTAGTGGATCAGAATACAAACGAAAGCATTCACAACCTATTTGACTCTCAAGTTGAAATTGGTCACAACAACATTTTTTGCAATTTCCAACTTTTTGGTTTACAAGAATTCAGGCAACTAACGCATATGTTTTTATTGTTGTTTAGGCCAAATGAGAAGTTTCTAGTGGATCAAAAAACAAACGAAAGCATTCACAACCTATATGACTCTGAAGTTGAAATTGGTCACAACAACATTTTTTGCAATTTCCAACTTTTTGGTTTACAAGAATTCAGGCAACTAATGCATATGTATTTATTGCTTTCTAGGCCAAAATAAAAGTTTTTAGTGGATCAGAATACAAACGAAAGCATTCACAAGCTATTTGACTCTGAAGTTGAAATTGGTCACAACAACATTTTTTGCAATTTCCAACTTTTTGGTTTACAAGAATTCAGGCAACTAATGCATATGTATTTATTGCTTTCTAGGCCAGAATAAAAGTTTTTAGTGGATCAGAATACAAACGAAAGCATTCACAACCTATATGACTCTGAAGTTGAAATTGGTCACAACAACATTTTTTGCAATTTCCAACTTTTTGGTTTACAAGAATTCAGGCAACTAATGCATATGTATTTATTGCTTTCTAGGCCAAAATAAAAGTTTTTAGTGGATCAGAATACAAACGAAAGCATTCACAAGCTATTTGACTCTGAAGTTGAAATTGGTCACAACAACATTTTTTGCAATTTCCAACTTTTTGGTTTACAAGAATTCAGGCAACTAATGCATATGTATTTATTGCTTTCTAGGCCAAAATAAAAGTTTTTAGTGGATCAGAATACAAACGAAAGCATTCACAAGCTATTTGACTCTGAAGTTGAAATTGGTCCAAACAACATTTTTTGCAATTTCCAACTTTTTGGTTTACAAGAATTCAGGCAACTAATGCATATGTATTTATTGCTTTCTAGGCCAAAATAAAAGTTTTTAGTGGATCAGAATACAAACGAAAGCATTCACAAGCTATTTGACTCTGAAGTTGAAATTGGTCACAACAACATTTTTTGCAATTTCCAACTTTTTGGTTTACAAGAATTCAGGCAACTAATGCATATGTATTTATTGCTTTCTAGGCCAAAATAAACGTTTTTAGTGGATCAGAATACAAACGAAAGCATTCACAAGCTATTTGACTCTGAAGTTGAAATTGGTCCAAACAACATTTTTTGCAATTTCCAACTTTTTGGTTTACAAGAATTCAGGCAACTAATGCATATGTATTTATTGCTTTCTAGGCCAAAATAAAAGTTTTTAGTGGATCAGAATACAAACGAAAGCATTCACAACCTATATGACTCGGAAGTTGAAATTGGTCACAACAACATTTTTTGCATTTTCCAACTTTTTGGTTTACAAGAATTCAGGCAACTAATGCATATGTATTTATTGCTTTCTAGGCCAAAATAAACGTTTTTAGTGGATCAGAATACAAACGAAAGCATTCACAAGCTATTTGACTCTGAAGTTGAAATTGGTCACAACAACATTTTTTGCAATTTCCAACTTTTTGGTTTACAAGAATTCAGGCAACTAATGCATATGTATTTATTGCTTTCTAGGCCAAAATAAAAGTTTTTAGTGGATCAGAATACAAACGAAAGCATTCACAAGCTATTTGACTCTGAAGTTGAAATTGGTCCAAACAACATTTTTTGCAATTTCGAACTTTTTGGTTTACAAGAATTCAGGCAACTAATGCATATGTATTTATTGCTTTCTAGGCCAAAATAAAAGTTTTTAGTGGATCAGAATACAAACGAAAGCATTCACAAGCTATTTGACTCTGAAGTTGAAATTGGTCCAAACAACATTTTTTGCAATTTCCAACTTTTTGGTTTACAAGAATTCAGGCAACTAATGCATATGTATTTATTGCTTTCTAGGCCAAAATAAAAGTTTTTAGTGGATCAGAATACAAACGAAAGCATTCACAAGCTATTTGACTCTGAAGTTGAAATTGGTCACAACAACATTTTTTGCAATTTCCAACTTTTTGGTTTACAAGAATTCAGGCAACTAATGCATATGTATTTATTGCTTTCTAGGCCAAAATAAAAGTTTTTAGTGGATCAGAATACAAACGAAAGCATTCACAAGCTATTTGACTCTGAAGTTGAAATTGGTCACAACAACATTTTTTGCAATTTCCAACTTTTTGGTTTACAAGAATTCAGGCAACTAATGCATATGTATTTATTGCTTTCTAGGCCAAAATAAACGTTTTTAGTGGATCAGAATACAAACGAAAGCATTCACAACCTATATGACTCGGAAGTTGAAATTGGTCACAACAACATTTTTTGCAATTTCCAACTTTTTGGTTTACAAGAATTCAGGCAACTAATGCATATGTATTTATTGCTTTCTAGGCCAAAATAAACGTTTTTAGTGGATCAGAATACAAACGAAAGCATTCACAAGCTATTTGACTCTGAAGTTGAAATTGGTCCAAACAACATTTTTTGCAATTTCCAACTTTTTGGTTTACAAGAATTCAGGCAACTAATGCATATGTATTTATTGCTTTCTAGGCCAAAATAAAAGTTTTTAGTGGATCAGAATACAAACGAAAGCATTCACAAGCTATTTGACTCTGAAGTTGAAATTGGTCCAAACAACATTTTTTGCAATTTCCAACTTTTTGGTTTACAAGAATTCAGGCAACTAATGCATATGTATTTATTGCTTTCTAGGCCAAAATAAAAGTTTTTAGTGGATCAGAATACAAACGAAAGCATTCACAAGCTATTTGACTCTGAAGTTGAAATTGGTCCAAACAACATTTTTTGCAATTTCGAACTTTTTGGTTTACAAGAATTCAGGCAACTAATGCATATGTATTTATTGCTTTCTAGGCCAAAATAAAAGTTTTTAGTGGATCAGAATACAAACGAAAGCATTCACAACCTATATGACTCGGAAGTTGAAATTGGTCACAACAACATTTTTTGCAATTTCCAACTTTTTGGTTTACAAGAATTCAGGCAACTAATGCATATGTATTTATTGCTTTCTAGGCCAGAATAAAAGTTTCTAGTGGATCAAAATACAAACGAAAGCATTCACAACCTATATGACTCTGAAGTTGAAATTGGTCACAACAACATTTTTTGCAATTTCCAACTTTTTGGTTTACAAGAATTCAGGCAACTAATGCATATGTATTTATTGCTTTCTAGGCCAAAATAAAAGTTTTTAGTGGATCAGAATACAAACGAAAGCATTCACAAGCTATTTGACTCTGAAGTTGAAATTGGTCACAACAACATTTTATGCAATTTCCAACTTTTTGGTTTACAAGAATTCAGGCAACTAATGCATATGTATTTATTGCTTTCTAGGCCAAAATAAAAGTTTTTAGTGGATCAAAATACAAACGAAAGCATTCACAACCTATATGACTCTGAAGTTGAAATTGGTCACAACAACATTTTTTGCAATTTCCAACTTTTTGGTTTACAAGAATTCAGGCAACTAACGCATATGTTTTTATTGTTATTCAGGCCAAAATAAAAGTTTCTAGTGGATCAGAATACAAACGAAAGCATTCACAACCTATTTGACTCTGAAGTTGAAATTGGTCACAACAACATTTTTTGCAATTTCCAACTTTTTGGTTTACAAGAATTCAGGCAACTAATGCATATGTATTTATTGCTTTCTAGGCCAAAATAAAAGTTTCTAGTGGATCAAAATACAAACGAAAGCATTCACAAGCTATTTGACTCTGAAGTTGAAATTGGTCACAACAACATTTTTTGCAATTTCCAACTTTTTGGTTTACAAGAATTCAGGCAACTAATGCATATGTATTTATTGCTTTCTAGGCCAAAATAAAAGTTTTTAGTGGATCAGAATACAAACGAAAGCATTCACAAGCTATTTGACTCTGAAGTTGAAATTGGTCACAACAACATTTTTTGCAATTTCCAACTTTTTGGTTTACAAGAATTCAGCCAACTGATGCACATGTTTTTATTGTTGTTTAGGCCAAAATAAACGTTTTTAGTGGATCAGAATACAAACGAAAGCATTCACAAGCTATTTGACTCTGAAGTTGAAATTGGTCACAACAACATTTTTTGCAATTTCCAACTTTTTGGTTTACAAGAATTCAGGCAACTAATGCATATGTATTTATTGCTTTCTAGGCCAAAATAAAAGTTTTTAGTGGATCAGAATACAAACGAAAGCATTCACAACCTATATGACTCGGAAGTTGAAATTGGTCACAACAACATTTTTTGCATTTTCCAACTTTTTGGTTTACAAGAATTCAGGCAACTAATGCATATGTATTTATTGCTTTCTAGGCCAAAATAAACGTTTTTAGTGGATCAGAATACAAACGAAAGCATTCACAAGCTATTTGACTCTGAAGTTGAAATTGGTCACAACAACATTTTTTGCAATTTCCAACTTTTTGGTTTACAAGAATTCAGGCAACTAATGCATATGTATTTATTGCTTTCTAGGCCAAAATAAAAGTTTTTAGTGGATCAGAATACAAACGAAAGCATTCACAAGCTATTTGACTCTGAAGTTGAAATTGGTCACAACAACATTTTTTGCAATTTCCAACTTTTTGGTTTACAAGAATTCAGGCAACTAATGCATATGTATTTATTGCTTTCTAGGCCAAAATAAAAGTTTCTAGTGGATCAGAATACAAACAAAAGCAT
This sequence comes from Caenorhabditis doughertyi, assembly GCA_963572265.1. Lineage (NCBI taxonomy): Eukaryota > Metazoa > Nematoda > Chromadorea > Rhabditida > Rhabditidae > Caenorhabditis > Caenorhabditis doughertyi. Next base: position 18,008,946 of record OY751555.1, read on the forward strand.
TCACAAGCTATTTGACTCTGAAGTTGAAATTGGTCACAACCACATTTTTTGCAATTTCCAACTTTTCGGTTTACAAGAATTCAGGCAACTAATGCATATGTATTTATTGCTTTCTAGGCCAAAATAAACGTTTTTAGTGGATCAGAATACAAACGAAAGCATTCACAACCTATTTGACTCTGAAGTTGAAATTGGTCACAACAACATTTTTTGCAATTTCCAACTTTTTGGTTTACAAGAATTCAGGCAACTAATGCATATGTATTTATTGCTTTCTAGGCCAAAATAAAAGTTTTTAGTGGATCAGAATACAAACGAAAGCATTCACAAGCTATTTGACTCTGAAGTTGAAATTGGTCACAACAACATTTTTTGCAATTTCCAACTTTTTGGTTTACAAGAATTCAGCCAACTGATGCATATGTATTTATTGCTTTCTAGGCCAAAATAAAAGTTTTTAGTGGATCAGAATACAAACGAAAGCATTCACAACCTATATGACTCGGAAGTTGAAATTGGTCACAACAACATTTTTTGCATTTTCCAACTTTTTGGTTTACAAGAATTCAGGCAACTAATGCATATGTATTTATTGCTTTCTAGGCCAAAATAAACGTTTTTAGTGGATCAGAATACAAACGAAAGCATTCACAAGCTATTTGACTCTGAAGTTGAAATTGGTCACAACAACATTTTTTGCAATTTCCAACTTTTTGGTTTACAAGAATTCAGGCAACTAATGCATATGTATTTATTGCTTTCTAGGCCAAAATAAAAGTTTTTAGTGGATCAGAATACAAACGAAAGCATTCACAACCTATATGACTCGGAAGTTGAAATTGGTCACAACAACATTTTTTGCATTTTCCAACTTTTTGGTTTACAAGAATTCAGGCAACTAATGCATATGTATTTATTGCTTTCTAGGCCAAAATAAAAGTTTCTAGTGGATCAGAATACAAACGAAAGCATTCACAACCTATTTGACTCTGAAGTTGAAATTGGTCACAACAACATTTTTTGCAATTTCCAACTTTTTGGTTTACAAGAATTCAGGCAACTAATGCATATGTATTTATTGCTTTCTAGGCCAAAATAAAAGTTTCTAGTGGATCAAAATACAAACGAAAGCATTCACAAGCTATTTGACTCTGAAGTTGAAATTGGTCACAACAACATTTTTTGCAATTTCCAACTTTTTGGTTTACAAGAATTCAGGCAACTAATGCATATGTATTTATTGCTTTCTAGGCCAAAATAAAAGTTTTTAGTGGATCAGAATACAAACGAAAGCATTCACAAGCTATTTGACTCTGAAGTTGAAATTGGTCACAACAACATTTTTTGCAATTTCCAACTTTTTGGTTTACAAGAATTCAGCCAACTGATGCACATGTTTTTATTGTTGTTTAGGCCAAAATAAACGTTTTTAGTGGATCAGAATACAAACGAAAGCATTCACAAGCTATTTGACTCTGAAGTTGAAATTGGTCACAACAACATTTTTTGCAATTTCCAACTTTTTGGTTTACAAGAATTCAGGCAACTAATGCATATGTATTTATTGCTTTCTAGGCCAAAATAAAAGTTTTTAGTGGATCAGAATACAAACGAAAGCATTCACAACCTATATGACTCGGAAGTTGAAATTGGTCACAACAACATTTTTTGCATTTTCCAACTTTTTGGTTTACAAGAATTCAGGCAACTAATGCATATGTATTTATTGCTTTCTAGGCCAAAATAAACGTTTTTAGTGGATCAGAATACAAACGAAAGCATTCACAAGCTATTTGACTCTGAAGTTGAAATTGGTCACAACCACATTTTTTGCAATTTCCAACTTTTTGGTTTACAAGAATTCAGGCAACTAATGCATATGTATTTATTGCTTTCTAGGCCAAAATAAACGTTTTTAGTGGATCAGAATACAAACGAAAGCATTCACAACCTATTTGACTCTGAAGTTGAAATTGGTCACAACAACATTTTTTGCAATTTCCAACTTTTTGGTTTACAAGAATTCAGGCAACTAATGCATATGTATTTATTGCTTTCTAGGCCAAAATAAAAGTTTCTAGTGGATCAAAATACAAACGAAAGCATTCACAAGCTATTTGACTCTGAAGTTGAAATTGGTCACAACAACATTTTTTGCAATTTCCAACTTTTTGGTTTACAAGAATTCAGGCAACTAACGCATATGTTTTTATTGTTATTCAGGCCAAAATAAAAGTTTCTAGTGGATCAGAATACAAACGAAAGCATTCACAACCTATATGACTCTGAAGTTGAAATTGGTCACAACAACATTTTTTGCAATTTCCAACTTTTTGGTTTACAAGAATTCAGGCAACTAACGCATATGTTTTTATTGTTATTCAGGCCAAAATAAAAGTTTCTAGTGGATCAGAATACAAACGAAAGCATTCACAACCTATTTGACTCTGAAGTTGAAATTGGTCACAACAACATTTTTTGCAATTTCCAACTTTTTGGTTTACAAGAATTCAGGCAACTAATGCATATGTATTTATTGCTTTCTAGGCCAAAATAAAAGTTTTTAGTGGATCAGAATACAAACGAAAGCATTCACAACCTATATGACTCGGAAGTTGAAATTGGTCACAACAACATTTTTTGCATTTTCCAACTTTTTGGTTTACAAGAATTCAGGCAACTAATGCATATGTATTTATTGCTTTCTAGGCCAAAATAAAAGTTTTTAGTGGATCAGAATACAAACGAAAGCATTCACAACCTATATGACTCGGAAGTTGAAATTGGTCACAACAACATTTTTTGCAATTTCCAACTTTTTGGTTTACAAGAATTCAGGCAACTAACGCATATGTTTTTATTGTTATTCAGGCCAAAATAAAAGTTTCTAGTGGATCAGAATACAAACGAAAGCATTCACAACCTATATGACTCTGAAGTTGAAATTGGTCACAACAACATTTTTTGCAATTTCCAACTTTTTGGTTTACAAGAATTCAGGCAACTAACGCATATGTTTTTATTGTTATTCAGGCCAAAATAAAAGTTTCTAGTGGATCAGAATACAAACGAAAGCATTCACAACCTATTTGACTCTGAAGTTGAAATTGGTCACAACAACATTTTTTGCAATTTCCAACTTTTTGGTTTACAAGAATTCAGGCAACTAATGCATATGTATTTATTGCTTTCTAGGCCAAAATAAAAGTTTTTAGTGGATCAGAATACAAACGAAAGCATTCACAACCTATATGACTCGGAAGTTGAAATTGGTCACAACAACATTTTTTGCATTTTCCAACTTTTTGGTTTACAAGAATTCAGGCAACTAATGCATATGTATTTATTGCTTTCTAGGCCAAAATAAACGTTTTTAGTGGATCAGAATACAAACGAAAGCATTCACAAGCTATTTGACTCTCAAGTTGAAATTGGTCACAACAACATTTTTTGCAATTTCCAACTTTTTGGTTTACAAGAATTCAGGCAACTAATGCATATGTATTTATTGCTTTCTAGGCCAAAATAAAAGTTTCTAGTGGATCAGAATACAAACGAAAGCATTCACAACCTATATGACTCTGAAGTTGAAATTGGTCACAACAACATTTTTTGCAATTTCCAACTTTTTGGTTTACAAGAATTCAGGCAACTAACGCATATGTTTTTATTGTTATTCAGGCCAAAATAAAAGTTTCTAGTGGATCAGAATACAAACGAAAGCATTCACAACCTATATGACTCTGAAGTTGAAATTGGTCACAACAACATTTTTTGCAATTTCCAACTTTTTGGTTTACAAGAATTCAGGCAACTAACGCATATGTTTTTATTGTTATTCAGGCCAAAATAAAAGTTTCTAGTGGATCAGAATACAAACGAAAGCATTCACAACCTATTTGACTCTGAAGTTGAAATTGGTCACAACAACATTTTTTGCAATTTCCAACTTTTTGGTTTACAAGAATTCAGGCAACTAATGCATATGTATTTATTGCTTTCTAGGCCAAAATAAAAGTTTTTAGTGGATCAGAATACAAACGAAAGCATTCACAACCTATATGACTCGGAAGTTGAAATTGGTCACAACAACATTTTTTGCATTTTCCAACTTTTTGGTTTACAAGAATTCAGGCAACTAATGCATATGTATTTATTGCTTTCTAGGCCAAAATAAACGTTTTTAGTGGATCAGAATACAAACGAAAGCATTCACAAGCTATTTGACTCTGAAGTTGAAATTGGTCACAACAACATTTTTTGCAATTTCCAACTTTTTGGTTTACAAGAATTCAGGCAACTAATGCATATGTATTTATTGCTTTCTAGGCCAAAATAAAAGTTTTTAGTGGATCAGAATACAAACGAAAGCATTCACAAGCTATTTGACTCTGAAGTTGAAATTGGTCACAACAACATTTTTTGCAATTTCCAACTTTTTGGTTTACAAGAATTCAGGCAACTAATGCATATGTATTTATTGCTTTCTAGGCCAAAATAAAAGTTTCTAGTGGATCAGAATACAAACAAAAGCATTCACAAGCTATTTGACTCTGAAGTTGAAATTGGTCACAACCACATTTTTTGCAATTTCCAACTTTTCGGTTTACAAGAATTCAGGCAACTAATGCATATGTATTTATTGCTTTCTAGGCCAAAATAAAAGTTTTTAGTGGATCAGAATACAAACGAAAGCATTCACAACCTATATGACTCGGAAGTTGAAATTGGTCACAACAACATTTTTTGCATTTTCCAACTTTTTGGTTTACAAGAATTCAGGCAACTAATGCATATGTATTTATTGCTTTCTAGGCCAAAATAAACGTTTTTAGTGGATCAGAATACAAACGAAAGCATTCACAAGCTATTTGACTCTGAAGTTGAAATTGGTCACAACAACATTTTTTGCAATTTCCAACTTTTTGGTTTACAAGAATTCAGGCAACTAATGCATATGTATTTATTGCTTTCTAGGCCAAAATAAAAGTTTTTAGTGGATCAGAATACAAACGAAAGCATTCACAAGCTATTTGACTCTGAAGTTGAAATTGGTCACAACAACATTTTTTGCAATTTCCAACTTTTTGGTTTACAAGAATTCAGGCAACTAATGCATATGTATTTATTGCTTTCTAGGCCAAAATAAAAGTTTTTAGTGGATCAGAATACAAACGAAAGCATTCACAAGCTATTTGACTCTGAAGTTGAAATTGGTCACAACAACATTTTTTGCAATTTCCAACTTTTTGGTTTACAAGAATTCAGGCAACTAATGCATATGTATTTATTGTTGTTTAGGCCAAAATAGAAGTTTCTAGTGGATCAGAATACAAACGAAAGCATTCACAACCTATTTGACTCTGAAGTTGAAATTGGTCACAACCACATTTTTTGCAATTTCCAACTTTTCGGTTTACAAGAATTCAGGCAACTAATGCATATGTATTTATTGCTTTCTAGGCCAAAATAAACGTTTTTAGTGGATCAGAATACAAACGAAAGCATTCACAAGCTATTTGACTCTCAAGTTGAAATTGGTCACAACAACATTTTTTGCAATTTCCAACTTTTTGGTTTACAAGAATTCAGGCAACTAATGCATATGTATTTATTGCTTTCTAGGCCAAAATAAAAGTTTCTAGTGGATCAGAATACAAACGAAAGCATTCACAACCTATATGACTCTGAAGTTGAAATTGGTCACAACAACATTTTTTGCAATTTCCAACTTTTTGGTTTACAAGAATTCAGGCAACTAACGCATATGTTTTTATTGTTATTCAGGCCAAAATAAAAGTTTCTAGTGGATCAGAATACAAACGAAAGCATTCACAACCTATATGACTCTGAAGTTGAAATTGGTCACAACAACATTTTTTGCAATTTCCAACTTTTTGGTTTACAAGAATTCAGGCAACTAACGCATATGTTTTTATTGTTATTCAGGCCAAAATAAAAGTTTCTAGTGGATCAGAATACAAACGAAAGCATTCACAACCTATTTGACTCTGAAGTTGAAATTGGTCACAACAACATTTTTTGCAATTTCCAACTTTTTGGTTTACAAGAATTCAGGCAACTAATGCATATGTATTTATTGCTTTCTAGGCCAAAATAAAAGTTTCTAGTGGATCAAAATACAAACGAAAGCATTCACAAGCTATTTGACTCTGAAGTTGAAATTGGTCACAACAACATTTTTTGCAATTTCCAACTTTTTGGTTTACAAGAATTCAGGCAACTAATGCATATGTATTTATTGCTTTCTAGGCCGAAATAAACGTTTTTAGTGGATCAGAATACAAACGAAAGCATTCACAAGCTATTTGACTCTGAAGTTGAAATTGGTCACAACAACATTTTTTGCAATTTCCAACTTTTTGGTTTACAAGAATTCAGGCAACTAATGCATATGTATTTATTGCTTTCTAGGCCGAAATAAACGTTTTTAGTGGATCAGAATACAAACGAAAGCATTCACAAGCTATTTGACTCTGAAGTTGAAATTGGTCACAACAACATTTTTTGCAATTTCCAACTTTTTGGTTTACAAGAATTCAGGCAACTAATGCATATGTATTTATTGCTTTCTAGGCCGAAATAAACGTTTTTAGTGGATCAGAATACAAACGAAAGCATTCACAAGCTATTTGACTCTGAAGTTGAAATTGGTCACAACAACATTTTTTGCAATTTCCAACTTTTTGGTTTACAAGAATTCAGGCAACTAATGCATATGTATTTATTGCTTTCTAGGCCAAAATAAAAGTTTTTAGTGGATCAGAATACAAACGAAAGCATTCACAAGCTATTTGACTCTGAAGTTGAAATTGGTCACAACAACATTTTTTGCAATTTCCAACTTTTTGGTTTACAAGAATTCAGCCAACTGATGCACATGTTTTTATTGTTGTTTAGGCCAAAATAAACGTTTTTAGTGGATCAGAATACAAACGAAAGCATTCACAAGCTATTTGACTCTGAAGTTGAAATTGGTCACAACAACATTTTTTGCAATTTCCAACTTTTTGGTTTACAAGAATTCAGGCAACTAATGCATATGTATTTATTGCTTTCTAGGCCAAAATAAAAGTTTTTAGTGGATCAGAATACAAACGAAAGCATTCACAACCTATATGACTCGGAAGTTGAAATTGGTCACAACAACATTTTTTGCATTTTCCAACTTTTTGGTTTACAAGAATTCAGGCAACTAATGCATATGTATTTATTGCTTTCTAGGCCAAAATAAACGTTTTTAGTGGATCAGAATACAAACGAAAGCATTCACAAGCTATTTGACTCTGAAGTTGAAATTGGTCACAACCACATTTTTTGCAATTTCCAACTTTTTGGTTTACAAGAATTCAGGCAACTAATGCATATGTATTTATTGCTTTCTAGGCCAAAATAAACGTTTTTAGTGGATCAGAATACAAACGAAAGCATTCACAACCTATTTGACTCTGAAGTTGAAATTGGTCACAACAACATTTTTTGCAATTTCCAACTTTTTGGTTTACAAGAATTCAGGCAACTAATGCATATGTATTTATTGCTTTCTAGGCCAAAATAAAAGTTTCTAGTGGATCAAAATACAAACGAAAGCATTCACAAGCTATTTGACTCTGAAGTTGAAATTGGTCACAACAACATTTTTTGCAATTTCCAACTTTTTGGTTTACAAGAATTCAGGCAACTAATGCATATGTATTTATTGCTTTCTAGGCCAAAATAAAAGTTTTTAGTGGATCAGAATACAAACGAAAGCATTCACAAGCTATTTGACTCTGAAGTTGAAATTGGTCACAACAACATTTTTTGCAATTTCCAACTTTTTGGTTTACAAGAATTCAGCCAACTGATGCATATGTATTTATTGCTTTCTAGGCCAAAATAAAAGTTTTTAGTGGATCAGAATACAAACGAAAGCATTCACAACCTATATGACTCGGAAGTTGAAATTGGTCACAACAACATTTTTTGCATTTTCCAACTTTTTGGTTTACAAGAATTCAGGCAACTAATGCATATGTATTTATTGCTTTCTAGGACAAAATAAACGTTTTTAGTGGATCAGAATACAAACGAAAGCATTCACAAGCTATTTGACTCTGAAGTTGAAATTGGTCACAACAACATTTTTTGCAATTTCCAACTTTTTGGTTTACAAGAATTCAGGCAACTAATGCATATGTATTTATTGCTTTCTAGGCCAAAATAAAAGTTTTTAGTGGATCAGAATACAAACGAAAGCATTCACAACCTATATGACTCGGAAGTTGAAATTGGTCACAACAACATTTTTTGCAATTTCCAACTTTTTGGTTTACAAGAATTCAGGCAACTAATGCATATGTATTTATTGCTTTCTAGGCCAAAATAAAAGTTTTTAGTGGATCAGAATACAAACGAAAGCATTCACAACCTATATGACTCGGAAGTTGAAATTGGTCACAACAACATTTTTTGCATTTTCCAACTTTTTGGTTTACAAGAATTCAGGCAACTAATGCATATGTATTTATTGCTTTCTAGGCCAAAATAAACGTTTTTAGTGGATCAGAATACAAACGAAAGCATTCACAACCTATATGACTCGGAAGTTGAAATTGGTCACAACAACATTTTTTGCAATTTCCAACTTTTTGGTTTACAAGAATTCAGGCAACTAATGCATATGTATTTATTGCTTTCTAGGCCAAAATAAAAGTTTTTAGTGGATCAGAATACAAACGAAAGCATTCACAACCTATATGACTCGGAAGTTGAAATTGGTCACAACAACATTTTTTGCATTTTCCAACTTTTTGGTTTACAAGAATTCAGGCAACTAATGCATATGTATTTATTGCTTTCTAGGCCAAAATAAACGTTTTTAGTGGATCAGAATACAAACGAAAGCATTCACAACCTATATGACTCGGAAGTTGAAATTGGTCACAACAACATTTTTTGCAATTTCCAACTTTTTGGTTTACAAGAATTCAGGCAACTAATGCATATGTATTTATTGCTTTCTAGGCCAAAATAAAAGTTTTTAGTGGATCAGAATACAAACGAAAGCATTCACAACCTATATGACTCGGAAGTTGAAATTGGTCACAACAACATTTTTTGCATTTTCCAACTTTTTGGTTTACAAGAATTCAGGCAACTAATGCATATGTATTTATTGCTTTCTAGGCCAAAATAAACGTTTTTAGTGGATCAGAATACAAACGAAAGCATTCACAAGCTATTTGACTCTGAAGTTGAAATTGGTCACAACAACATTTTTTGCAATTTCCAACTTTTTGGTTTACAAGAATTCAGGCAACTAATGCATATGTATTTATTGCTTTCTAGGCCAAAATAAAAGTTTTTAGTGGATCAGAATACAAACGAAAGCATTCACAACCTATATGACTCGGAAGTTGAAATTGGTCACAACAACATTTTTTGCATTTTCCAACTTTTTGGTTTACAAGAATTCAGGCAACTAATGCATATGTATTTATTGCTTTCTAGGCCAAAATAAACGTTTTTAGTGGATCAGAATACAAACGAAAGCATTCACAAGCTATTTGACTCTGAAGTTGAAATTGGTCACAACAACATTTTTTGCAATTTCCAACTTTTTGGTTTACAAGAATTCAGGCAACTAATGCATATGTATTTATTGCTTTCTAGGCCAAAATAAAAGTTTTTAGTGGATCAGAATACAAACGAAAGCATTCACAAGCTATTTGACTCTGAAGTTGAAATTGGTCACAACAACATTTTTTGCAATTTCCAACTTTTTGGTTTACAAGAATTCAGGCAACTAATGCATATGTATTTATTGCTTTCTAGGCCAAAATAAAAGTTTCTAGTGGATCAGAATACAAACAAAAGCATTCACAAGCTATTTGACTCTGAAGTTGAAATTGGTCACAACCACATTTTTTGCAATTTCCAACTTTTCGGTTTACAAGAATTCAGGCAACTAATGCATATGTATTTATTGCTTTCTAGGCCAAAATAAAAGTTTTTAGTGGATCAGAATACAAACGAAAGCATTCACAACCTATATGACTCGGAAGTTGAAATTGGTCACAACAACATTTTTTGCATTTTCCAACTTTTTGGTTTACAAGAATTCAGGCAACTAATGCATATGTATTTATTGCTTTCTAGGCCAAAATAAACGTTTTTAGTGGATCAGAATACAAACGAAAGCATTCACAAGCTATTTGACTCTGAAGTTGAAATTGGTCACAACAACATTTTTTGCAATTTCCAACTTTTTGGTTTACAAGAATTCAGGCAACTAATGCATATGTATTTATTGCTTTCTAGGCCAAAATAAAAGTTTTTAGTGGATCAGAATACAAACGAAAGCATTCACAAGCTATTTGACTCTGAAGTTGAAATTGGTCACAACAACATTTTTTGCAATTTCCAACTTTTTGGTTTACAAGAATTCAGGCAACTAATGCATATGTATTTATTGCTTTCTAGGCCAAAATAAAAGTTTCTAGTGGATCAGAATACAAACAAAAGCATTCACAAGCTATTTGACTCTGAAGTTGAAATTGGTCACAACCACATTTTTTGCAATTTCCAACTTTTCGGTTTACAAGAATTCAGGCAACTAATGCATATGTATTTATTGCTTTCTAGGCCAAAATAAACGTTTTTAGTGGATCAGAATACAAACGAAAGCATTCACAAGCTATTTGACTCTCAAGTTGAAATTGGTCACAACAACATTTTTTGCAATTTCCAACTTTTTGGTTTACAAGAATTCAGGCAACTAATGCATATGTATTTATTGCTTTCTAGGCCAAAATAAAAGTTTCTAGTGGATCAGAATACAAACGAAAGCATTCACAACCTATATGACTCTGAAGTTGAAATTGGTCACAACAACATTTTTTGCAATTTCCAACTTTTTGGTTTACAAGAATTCAGGCAACTAACGCATATGTTTTTATTGTTATTCAGGCCAAAATAAAAGTTTCTAGTGGATCAGAATACAAACGAAAGCATTCACAACCTATATGACTCTGAAGTTGAAATTGGTCACAACAACATTTTTTGCAATTTCCAACTTTTTGGTTTACAAGAATTCAGGCAACTAACGCATATGTTTTTATTGTTATTCAGGCCAAAATAAAAGTTTCTAGTGGATCAAAATACAAACGAAAGCATTCACAACCTATTTGACTCTGAAGTTGAAATTGGTCACAACAACATTTTTTGCAATTTCCAACTTTTTGGTTTACAAGAATTCAGGCAACTAATGCATATGTATTTATTGCTTTCTAGGCCAAAATAAAAGTTTCTAGTGGATCAAAATACAAACGAAAGCATTCACAAGCTATTTGACTCTGAAGTTGAAATTGGTCACAACAACATTTTTTGCAATTTCCAACTTTTTGGTTTACAAGAATTCAGGCAACTAATGCATATGTATTTATTGCTTTCTAGGCCAAAATAAAAGTTTCTAGTGGATCAAAATACAAACGAAAGCATTCACAAGCTATTTGACTCTGAAGTTGAAATTGGTCACAACAACATTTTTTGCAATTTCCAACTTTTTGGTTTACAAGAATTCAGGCAACTAATGCATATGTATTTATTGCTTTCTAGGCCAGAATAAAAGTTTCTAGTGGATCAGAATACAAACGAAAGCATTCACAAGCTATTTGACTCTGAAGTTGAAATTGGTCACAACAACATTTTTTGCAATTTCCAACTTTTTGGTTTACAAGAATTCAGGCAACTAATGCATATGTATTTATTGCTTTCTAGGCCGAAATAAACGTTTTTAGTGGATCAGAATACAAACGAAAGCATTCACAAGCTATTTGACTCTGAAGTTGAAATTGGTCACAACAACATTTTTTGCAATTTCCAACTTTTTGGTTTACAAGAATTCAGGCAACTAATGCATATGTATTTATTGCTTTCTAGGCCAAAATAAAAGTTTTTAGTGGATCAGAATACAAACGAAAGCATTCACAAGCTATTTGACTCTGAAGTTGAAATTGGTCACAACAACATTTTTTGCAATTTCCAACTTTTTGGTTTACAAGAATTCAGGCAACTAATGCATATGTATTTATTGCTTTCTAGGCCAAAATAAAAGTTTCTAGTGGATCAGAATACAAACAAAAGCATTCACAAGCTATTTGACTCTGAAGTTGAAATTGGTCACAACCACATTTTTTGCAATTTCCAACTTCTCGGTTTACAAGAATTCAGGCAACTAATGCATATGTATTTATTGCTTTCTAGGCCAAAATAAAAGTTTTTAGTGGATCAGAATACAAACGAAAGCATTCACAAGCTATTTGACTCTGAAGTTGAAATTGGTCACAACCACATTTTTTGCAATTTCCAACTTTTTGGTTTACAAGAATTCAGGCAACTAATGCATATGTATTTATTGCTTTCTAGGCCAAAATAAACGTTTTTAGTGGATCAGAATACAAACGAAAGCATTCACAAGCTATTTGACTCTGAAGTTGAAATTGGTCACAACCACATTTTTTGCAATTTCCAACTTTTCGGTTTACAAGAATTCAGGCAACTAATGCATATGTATTTATTGCTTTCTAGGCCAAAATAAAAGTTTTTAGTGGATCAGAATACAAACGAAAGCATTCACAAGCTATTTGACTCTGAAGTTGAAATTGGTCACAACCACATTTTTTGCAATCTCCAACTTTTTGGTTTACAAGAATTCAGGCAACTAATGCATATGTATTTATTGCTTTCTAGGCCAAAATAAAAGTTTTTAGTGGATCAGAATACAAACGAAAGCATTCACAAGCTATTTGACTCTGAAGTTGAAATTGGTCACAACCACATTTTTTGCAATTTCCAACTTTTTGGTTTACAAGAATTCAGGCAACTAATGCATATGTATTTATTGCTTTCTAGGCCAAAATAAACGTTTTTAGTGGATCAGAATACAAACGAAAGCATTCACAACCTATATGACTCTGAAGTTGAAATTGGTCACAACAACATTTTTTGCAATTTTCAACTTTTTGGTTTACAAGAATTCAGGCAACTAATGCATATGTATTTATTGTTATTAGGGCCAAAATGAAAGTTTCTAGTGGATCAAATAACAAACGAAAGCATTCACAAGCTATTTGACTCTGAAGTTGAAATTGGTCACAACCACATTTTTTGCAATTTCCAACTTTTCGGTTTACAAGAATTCAGGCAACTAATGCATATGTATTTATTGCTTTCTAGGCCAAAATAAACGTTTTTAGTGGATCAGAATACAAACGAAAGCATTCACAACCTATATGACTCTGAAGTTGAAATTGGTCACAACAACATTTTTTGCAATTTCCAACTTTTTGGTTTACAAGAATTCAGGCAACTAATGCATATGTATTTATTGCTTTCTAGGCCAAAATAAAAGTTTTTAGTGGATCAGAATACAAACGAAAGCATTCACAAGCTATTTGACTCTGAAGTTGAAATTGGTCACAACCACATTTTTTGCAATTTCCAACTTTTCGGTTTACAAGAATTCAGGCAACTAATGCATATGTATTTATTGCTTTCTAGGCCAAAATAAAAGTTTCTAGTGGATCAGAATACAAACGAAAGCATTCACAAGCTATTTGACTCTGAAGTTGAAATTGGTCACAACCACATTTTTTGCAATTTCCAACTTTTTGGTTTACAAGAATTCAGGCAACTAATGCAAATGTATTTATTGCTTTCTAGGCCAAAATAAAAGTTTTTAGTGGATCAGAATACAAACGAAAGCATTCACAACCTATATGACTCTGAAGTTGAAATTGGTCACAACAACATTTTTTGCAATTTCCAACTTTTTGGTTTACAAGAATTCAGGCAACTAATGCATATGTATTTATTGCTTTCTAGGCCAAAATAAAAGTTTTTAGTGGATCAGAATACAAACGAAAGCATTCACAAGCTATTTGACTCTGAAGTTGAAATTGGTCACAACAACATTTTTTGCAATTTCCAACTTTTTGGTTTACAAGGATTCAGGCAACTAATGCATATGTATTTATTGTTATTAGGGCCAAAATGAAAGTTTCTAGTGGATCAAATAACAAACGAAAGCATTCACAAGCTATTTGACTCTGAAGTTGAAATTGGTCACAACCACATTTTTTGCAATTTCCAACTTTTCGGTTTACAAGAATTCAGGCAACTAATGCATATGTATTTATTGCTTTCTAGGCCAAAATAAAAGTTTTTAGTGGATCAGAATACAAACGAAAGCATTCACAAGCTATTTGACTCTGAAGTTGAAATTGGTCACAACCACATTTTTTGCAATCTCCAACTTTTTGGTTTACAAGAATTCAGGCAACTAATGCATATGTATTTATTGCTTTCTAGGCCAAAATAAAAGTTTTTAGTGGATCAGAATACAAACGAAAGCATTCACAAGCTATTTGACTCTGAAGTTGAAATTGGTCACAACCACATTTTTTGCAATTTCCAACTTTTTGGTTTACAAGAATTCAGGCAACTAATGCATATGTATTTATTGCTTTCTAGGCCAAAATAAACGTTTTTAGTGGATCAGAATACAAACGAAAGCATTCACAAGCTATTTGACTCTGAAGTTGAAATTGGTCACAACCACATTTTTTGCAATTTCCAACTTTTCGGTTTACAAGAATTCAGGCAACTAATGCATATGTATTTATTGCTTTCTAGGCCAAAATAAACGTTTTTAGTGGATCAGAATACAAACGAAAGCATTCACAACCTATATGACTCTGAAGTTGAAATTGGTCACAACAACATTTTTTGCAATTTCCAACTTTTTGGTTTACAAGAATTCAGGCAACTAATGCATATGTATTTATTGCTTTCTAGGCCAAAATAAAAGTTTTTAGTGGATCAGAATACAAACGAAAGCATTCACAAGCTATTTGACTCTGAAGTTGAAATTGGTCACAACCACATTTTTTGCAATTTCCAACTTTTCGGTTTACAAGAATTCAGGCAACTAATGCATATGTATTTATTGCTTTCTAGGCCAAAATAAAAGTTTCTAGTGGATCAGAATACAAACGAAAGCATTCACAAGCTATTTGACTCTGAAGTTGAAATTGGTCACAACCACATTTTTTGCAATTTCCAACTTTTTGGTTTACAAGAATTCAGGCAACTAATGCAAATGTATTTATTGCTTTCTAGGCCAAAATAAAAGTTTTTAGTGGATCAGAATACAAACGAAAGCATTCACAACCTATATGACTCTGAAGTTGAAATTGGTCACAACAACATTTTTTGCAATTTCCAACTTTTTGGTTTACAAGAATTCAGGCAACTAATGCATATGTATTTATTGCTTTCTAGGCCAAAATAAAAGTTTTTAGTGGATCAGAATACAAACGAAAGCATTCACAAGCTATTTGACTCTGAAGTTGAAATTGGTCACAACAACATTTTTTGCAATTTCCAACTTTTTGGTTTACAAGGATTCAGGCAACTAATGCATATGTATTTATTGTTATTAGGGCCAAAATGAAAGTTTCTAGTGGATCAAATAACAAACGAAAGCATTCACAAGCTATTCGACTCTGAAGTTGAAATTGGTCACAACAACATTTTTTGCAATTTTCAACTTTTTGGTTTACAAGAATTCAGGCAACTAATGCATATGTATTTATTGTTATTAGGGCCAAAATGAAAGTTTCTAGTGGATCAAATAACAAACGAAAGCATTCACAAGCTATTTGACTCTGAAGTTGAAATTGGTCACAACAACATTTTTTGCAATTTCCAACTTTTTGGTTTACAAGGATTCAGGCAACTAATGCATATGTATTTATTGTTATTAGGGCCAAAATGAAAGTTTCTAGTGGATCAAATAACAAACGAAAGCATTCACAAGCTATTTGACTCTGAAGTTGAAATTGGTCACAACCACATTTTTTGCAATTTCCAACTTTTTGGTTTACAAGAATTCAGGCAACTAATGCATATGTATTTATTGCTTTCTAGGCCAAAATAAAAGTTTCTAGTGGATCAGAATACAAACGAAAGCATTCACAAGCTATTTGACTCTGAAGTTGAAATTGGTCACAACCACATTTTTTGCAATTTCCAACTTTTTGGTTTACAAGAATTCAGGCAACTAATGCAAATGTATTTATTGCTTTCTAGGCCAAAATAAAAGTTTTTAGTGGATCAGAATACAAACGAAAGCATTCACAACCTATATGACTCTGAAGTTGAAATTGGTCACAACAACATTTTTTGCAATTTCCAACTTTTTGGTTTACAAGAATTCAGGCAACTAATGCATATGTATTTATTGTTATTAGGGCCAAAATAAACGTTTCTAGTGGATCAGAATACAAACGAAAGCATTCACAAGCTATTTGACTCTGAAGTTGAAATTGGTCACAACAACATTTTTTGCAATTTCCAACTTTTTGGTTTACAAGAATTCAGGCAACTAATGCATATGTATTTATTGCTTTCTAGGCCAAAATAAACGTTTCTAGTGGATCAGAATACAAACGAAAGCATTCACAAGCTATTTGACTCTGAAGTTGAAATTGGTCACAACAACATTTTTTGCAATTTCCAACTTTTTGGTTTACAAGGATTCAGGCAACTAATGCATATGTATTTATTGTTATTAAGGCCAAAATGAAAGTTTCTAGTGGATCAAATAACAAACGAAAGCGTTCACAAGCTATTTGACTCTGAAGTTGAAATTGGTCACAACAACATTTTTTGCAATTTCCAACTTTTTGGTTTACAAGAATTCAGGCAACTAATGCATATGTATTTATTGCTTTCTAGGCCAAAATAAAAGTTTTTAGTGGATCAGAATACAAACGAAAGCATTCACAAGCTATTTGACTCTGAAGTTGAAATTGGTCACAACAACATTTTTTGCAATTTCCAACTTTTTGGTTTACAAGGATTCAGGCAACTAATGCATATGTATTTATTGTTATTAGGGCCAAAATGAAAGTTTCTAGTGGATCAAATAACAAACGAAAGCATTCACAAGCTATTTGACTCTGAAGTTGAAATTGGTCACAACCACATTTTTTGCAATTTCCAACTTTTTGGTTTACAAGAATTCAGGCAACTAATGCATATGTATTTATTGCTTTCTAGGCCAAAATAAAAGTTTCTAGTGGATCAGAATACAAACGAAAGCATTCACAAGCTATTTGACTCTGAAGTTGAAATTGGTCACAACCACATTTTTTGCAATTTCCAACTTTTTGGTTTACAAGAATTCAGGCAACTAATGCAAATGTATTTATTGCTTTCTAGGCCAAAATAAAAGTTTTTAGTGGATCAGAATACAAACGAAAGCATTCACAACCTATATGACTCTGAAGTTGAAATTGGTCACAACAACATTTTTTGCAATTTCCAACTTTTTGGTTTACAAGAATTCAGGCAACTAATGCATATGTATTTATTGTTATTAGGGCCAAAATAAACGTTTCTAGTGGATCAGAATACAAACGAAAGCATTCACAAGCTATTTGACTCTGAAGTTGAAATTGGTCACAACAACATTTTTTGCAATTTCCAACTTTTTGGTTTACAAGAATTCAGGCAACTAATGCATATGTATTTATTGCTTTCTAGGCCAAAATAAACGTTTCTAGTGGATCAGAATACAAACGAAAGCATTCACAAGCTATTTGACTCTGAAGTTGAAATTGGTCACAACAACATTTTTTGCAATTTCCAACTTTTTGGTTTACAAGGATTCAGGCAACTAATGCATATGTATTTATTGTTATTAAGGCCAAAATGAAAGTTTCTAGTGGATCAAATAACAAACGAAAGCGTTCACAAGCTATTTGACTCTGAAGTTGAAATTGGTCACAACAACATTTTTTGCAATTTCCAACTTTTTGGTTTACAAGAATTCAGGCAACTAATGCATATGTATTTATTGCTTTCTAGGCCAAAATAAAAGTTTTTAGTGGATCAGAATACAAACGAAAGCATTCACAAGCTATTTGACTCTGAAGTTGAAATTGGTCACAACAACATTTTTTGCAATTTCCAACTTTTTGGTTTACAAGGATTCAGGCAACTAATGCATATGTATTTATTGTTATTAGGGCCAAAATGAAAGTTTCTAGTGGATCAAATAACAAACGAAAGCATTCACAAGCTATTTGACTCTGAAGTTGAAATTGGTCACAACAACATTTTTTGCAATTTTCAACTTTTTGGTTTACAAGAATTCAGGCAACTAATGCATATGTATTTAATGTTATTAGGGCCAAAATGAAAGTTTCTAGTGGATCAAATAACAAACGAAAGCATTCACAAGCTATTTGACTCTGAAGTTGAAATTGGTCACAACAACATTTTTTGCAATTTCCAACTTTTTGGTTTACAAGGATTCAGGCAACTAATGCATATGTATTTATTGTTATTAGGGCCAAAATGAAAGTTTCTAGTGGATCAAATAACAAACGAAAGCATTCACAAGCTATTTGACTCTGAAGTTGAAATTGGTCACAACAACATTTTTTGCAATTTTCAACTTTTTGGTTTACAAGAATTCAGGCAACTAATGCATATGTATTTATTGTTGTTTAGGCCAAAATAGAAGTTTCTAGTGGATCAGGATACAAACGAAAGCATTCACAACCTATTTGACTCTGAAGTTGAAATTGGTCACAACAACATTTTTTGCAATTTCGAATTTTATGGTTTACAAGAATTCAGGCAACTAATGCATATGTTTTTATTAATATTTAGGCCAAAATAGAAGTTTCTAGTGGATCAGAATACAAACGAAAGCATTCACAACCTATTTGACTCTGAAGTTGAAATTGGTCACAACAACATTTTTTGCAATTTCCAACTTTTTGGTTTACAAGAATTCAGGCAACTAATGCATATATTCTTATTGTTGTTTAAGCCAAATGAGAAATTTCTAGCGGATCAGAATACAAACGAAAGCATTCACAACCTATTTGACTCTGAAGTTGAAATTGGTCACAACAACATTTTTTGCAATTTCCAACTTTTTGGTTTACAAGAATTCAGGCAACTAATGCATATGTATTTATTGTTGTTTAGGCCAAAATAGAAGTTTCTAGTGGATCAGAATACAAACGAAAGCATTCACAACCTATTTGACTCTGAAGTTGAAATTGGTCACAACAACATTTTTTGCAATTTCCAACTTTTTGGTTTACAAGAATTCAGGCAACTAATGCATATGTATTTATTGTTGTTTAGGCCAAAATAGAAGTTTCTAGTGGATCAGAATACAAACGAAAGCATTCACAACGTATTTGACTCTGAAGTTGAAATTGGTCACAACAACATTTTTTGCAATTTCCAACTTTTTGGTTTACAAGAATTCAGGCAACTAATGCATATGTATTTATTGTTGTTTAGGCCAAAATAGAAGTTTCTAGTGGATCAGAATACAAACGAAAGCATTCACAACCTATTTGACTCTGAAGTTGAAATTGGTCACAACAACATTTTTTGCAATTTCCAACTTTTTGGTTTACAAGAATTCAGGCAACTAATGCATATATTTTTATTGTTGTTTAGGCCAAAATATGAATTTCTAGTGGATCAGAATACAGACGAAAGCATTCACAACCTATTTGACTCTGAAGTTGAAATTGGCCACAACAACATTTTTTGCAATTTCCAACTTTTTGGTTTACAAGAATTCAGGCAACTAATGCATATATTTTTATTGTTGTTTAGGCCAAAATATGAATTTCTAGTGGATCAGAATACAAACGAAAGCATTCACAACCTATTTGACTCTGAAGTTGAAATTGGTCACAACAATATTTTCTGCAATTTCCAACTTTTTGGTTTACAAGAATTCAGGCAACTAATGCATATGTATTTATTGTTGTTTAGGCCAAAATAGAAGTTTCTAGTGGATCAGAATACAGACGAAAGCATTCACAACCTATTTGACTCTGAAGTTGAAATTGGTCACAACAACATTTTTTGCAATTTCCAACTTTTTGGTTTACAAGAATTCAGGCAACTAATGCATATGTATTTATTGTTGTTTAGGCCAAAATAGAAGTTTCTAGTGGATCAGAATACAAACGAAAGCATTCACAACCTATTTGACTCTGAAGTTGAAATTGGTCACAACAACATTTTTTGCAATTTCCAACTTTTTGGTTTACAAGAATTCAGGCAACTAATGCATATGTATTTATTGTTGTTTAGGCCAAAATAGAAGTTTCTAGTGGATCAGAATACAAACGAAAGCATTCACAAACTATTTGACTCTGAAGTTGAAATTGGTCACAACAACATTTTTTGCAATTTCCAACTTTTTGGTTTACAAGAATTCAGGCAACTAATGCATATGTTTTTATTAATATTTAGGCCAAAATAGAAGTTTCTAGTGGATCAGAATACAAACGAAAGCATTCACAACCTATTTGACTCTGAAGTTGAAATTGGTCACAACAACATTTTTTGCAATTTCCAACTTTTTGGTTTACAAGAATTCAGGCAACTAATGCATATATTTTTATTGTTGTTTAAGCCAAATGAGAAATTTCTAGCGGATCAGAATACAAACGAAAGCATTCACAACCTATTTGACTCTGAAGTTGAAATTGGTCACAACAACATTTTTTGCAATTTCCAACTTTTTGGTTTACAAGAATTCAGGCAACTAATGCATATGTATTTATTGTTGTTTAGGCCAAAATAGAAGTTTCTAGTGGATCAGAATACAAACGAAAGCATTCACAACCTATTTGACTCTGAAGTTGAAATTGGTCACAACAACATTTTTTGCAATTTCCAACTTTTTGGTTTACAAGAATTCAGGCAACTAATGCATATGTATTTATTGTTGTTTAGGCCAAAATAGAAGTTTCTAGTGGATCAGAATACAAACGAAAGCATTCACAACCTATTTGACTCTGAAGTTGAAATTGGTCACAACAACATTTTTTGCAATTTCCAACTTTTTGGTTTACAAGAATTCAGGCAACTAATGCATATGTATTTATTGTTGTTTAGGCCAAAATAGAAGTTTCTAGTGGATCAGAATACAAACGAAAGCATTCACAACCTATTTGACTCTGAAGTTGAAATTGGTCACAACAACATTTTTTGCAATTTCCAACTTTTTGGTTTACAAGAATTCAGGCAACTAATGCATATGTATTTATTGTTGTTTAGGCCAAAATAGAAGTTTCTAGTGGATCAGAATACAAACGAAAGCATTCACAACCTATTTGACTCTGAAGTTGAAATTGGTCACAACAACATTTTTTGCAATTTCCAACTTTTTGGTTTACAAGAATTCAGGCAACTAATGCATATGTATTTATTGTTGTTTAGGCCAAAATAGAAGTTTCTAGTGGATCAGAATACAAACGAAAGCATTCACAACCTATTTGACTCTGAAGTTGAAATTGGTCACAACAACATTTTTTGCAATTTCCAACTTTTTGGTTTACAAGAATTCAGGCAACTAATGCATATATTTTTATTGTTGTTTAGGCCAAAATATGAATTTCTAGTGGATCAGAATACAGACGAAAGCATTCACAACCTATTTGACTCTGAAGTTGAAATTGGCCACAACAACATTTTTTGCAATTTCCAACTTTTTGGTTTACAAGAATTCAGGCAACTAATGCATATATTTTTATTGTTGTTTAGGCCAAAATATGAATTTCTAGTGGATCAGAATATAAACGAAAGCATTCACAACCTATTTGACTCTGAAGTTGAAATTGGTCACAACAACATTTTCTGCAATTTCCAACTTTTTGGTTTACAAGAATTCAGGCAACTAATGCATATGTATTTATTGTTGTTCAGGCCAAAATAGAAGTTTCTAGTGGATCAGAATACAAACGAAAGCATTCACAACCTATTTGACTCTGAAGTTGAAATTGGCCACAACAACATTTTTTGCAATTTCCAACTTTTTGGTTTACAAGAATTCAGGCAACTAATGCATATGTATTTATTGTTGTTTAGGCCAAAATAGAAGTTTCTAGTGGATCAGAATACAAACGAAAGCATTCACAACCTATTTGACTCTGAAGTTGAAATTGGTCACAACAACATTTTTTGCAATTTCCAACTTTTTGGTTTACAAGAATTCAGGCAACTAATGCATATGTATTTATTGTTGTTTAGGCCAAAATAGAAGTTTCTAGTGGATCAGAATACAAACGAAAGCATTCACAACGTATTTGACTCTGAAGTTGAAATTGGTCACAACAACATTTTTTGCAATTTCCAACTTTTTGGTTTACAAGAATTCAGGCAACTAATGCATATGTATTTATTGTTGTTTAGGCCAAAATAGAAGTTTCTAGTGGATCAGAATACAAACGAAAGCATTCACAACCTATTTGACTCTGAAGTTGAAATTGGTCACAACAACATTTTTTGCAATTTCCAACTTTTTGGTTTACAAGAATTCAGGCAACTAATGCATATATTTTTATTGTTGTTTAGGCCAAAATATGAATTTCTAGTGGATCAGAATACAGACGAAAGCATTCACAACCTATTTGACTCTGAAGTTGAAATTGGCCACAACAACATTTTTTGCAATTTCCAACTTTTTGGTTTACAAGAATTCAGGCAACTAATGCATATATTTTTATTGTTGTTTAGGCCAAAATATGAATTTCTAGTGGATCAGAATACAAACGAAAGCATTCACAACCTATTTGACTCTGAAGTTGAAATTGGTCACAACAATATTTTCTGCAATTTCCAACTTTTTGGTTTACAAGAATTCAGGCAACTAATGCATATGTATTTATTGTTGTTTAGGCCAAAATAGAAGTTTCTAGTGATCCAGAATACAAACGAAAGCATTCACAACCTATTTGACTCTGAAGTTGAAATTGGTCACAACAACATTTTTTGCAATTTCCAACTTTTTGGTTTACAAGAATTCAGGCAACTAATGCATATGTATTTATTGTTGTTTAGGCCAAAATAGAAGTTTCTAGTGGATCAGAATACAAACGAAAGCATTCACAACCTATTTGACTCTGAAGTTGAAATTGGTCACAACAACATTTTTTGCAATTTCCAACTTTTTGGTTTACAAGAATTCAGGCAACTAATGCATATGTATTTATTGTTGTTTAGGCCAAAATAGAAGTTTCTAGTGGATCAGAATACAAACGAAAGCATTCACAACCTATTTGACTCTGAAGTTGAAATTGGTCACAACAACATTTTTTGCAATTTCCAACTTTTTGGTTTACAAGAATTCAGGCAACTAATGCATATGTTTTTATTAATATTTAGGCCAAAATAGAAGTTTCTAGTGGATCAGAATACAAACGAAAGCATTCACAACCTATTTGACTCTGAAGTTGAAATTGGTCACAACAACATTTTTTGCAATTTCCAACTTTTTGGTTTACAAGAATTCAGGCAACTAATGCATATATTTTTATTGTTGTTTAAGCCAAATGAGAAATTTCTAGCGGATCAGAATACAAACGAAAGCATTCACAACCTATTTGACTCTGAAGTTGAAATTGGTCACAACAACATTTTTTGCAATTTCCAACTTTTTGGTTTACAAGAATTCAGGCAACTAATGCATATGTATTTATTGTTGTTTAGGCCAAAATAGAAGTTTCTAGTGGATCAGAATACAAACGAAAGCATTCACAACCTATTTGACTCTGAAGTTGAAATTGGTCACAACAACATTTTTTGCAATTTCCAACTTTTTGGTTTACAAGAATTCAGGCAACTAATGCATATGTATTTATTGTTGTTTAGGCCAAAATAGAAGTTTCTAGTGGATCAGAATACAAACGAAAGCATTCACAACCTATTTGACTCTGAAGTTGAAATTGGTCACAACAACATTTTTTGCAATTTCCAACTTTTTGGTTTACAAGAATTCAGGCAACTAATGCATATGTATTTATTGTTGTTTAGGCCAAAATAGAAGTTTCTAGTGGATCAGAACACAAACAAAAGCATTCACAACCTATTTGACTCTGAAGTTGAAATTGGTCACAACAACATTTTTTGCAATTTCCAACTTTTTGGTTTACAAGAATTCAGGCAACTAATGCATATGTATTTATTGTTGTTTAGGCCAAAATAGAAGTTTCTAGTGGATCAGAATACAAACGAAAGCATTCACAACCTATTTGACTCTGAAGTTGAAATTGGTCACAACAACATTTTCTGCAATTTCCAACTTTTTGGTTTACAAGAATTCAGGCAACTAATGCATATGTATTTATTGTTGTTTAGGCCAAAATAGAAGTTTCTAGTGGATCAGAATACAAACGAAAGCATTCACAACCTATTTGACTCTGAAGTTGAAATTGGTCACAACAACATTTTTTGCAATTTCCAACTTTTTGGTTTACAAGAATTCAGGCAACTAATGCATATGTATTTATTGTTGTTTAGGCCAAAATAGAAGTTTCTAGTGGATCAGAACACAAACAAAAGCATTCACAACCTATTTGACTCTGAAGTTGAAATTGGTCACAACAACATTTTTTGCAATTTCCAACTTTTTGGTTTACAAGAATTCAGGCAACTAATGCATATGTATTTATTGTTGTTTAGGCCAAAATAGAAGTTTCTAGTGGATCAGAATACAAACGAAGGCATTCACAACCTATTTGACTCTGAAGTTGAAATTGGTCACAACAACATTTTCTGCAATTTCCAACTTTTTGGTTTACAAGAATTCAGGCAACTAATGCATATGTATTTATTGTTGTTTAGGCCAAAATAGAAGTTTCTAGTGGATCAGAATACAAACGAAAGCATTCACAACCTATTTGACTCTGAAGTTGAAATTGGTCACAACAACATTTTTTGCAATTTCCAACTTTTTGGTTTACAAGAATTCAGGCAACTAATGCATATGTATTTATTGTTGTTTAGGCCAAAATAGAAGTTTCTAGTGGATCAGAATACAAACGAAAGCATTCACAACCTATTTGACTCTGAAGTTGAAATTGGTCACAACAACATTTTTTGCAATTTCCAACTTTTTGGTTTACAAGAATTCAGGCAACTAATGCATATGTATTTATTGTTGTTTAGGCCAAAATAGAAGTTTCTAGTGGATCAAAATACAAACAAAAGCATTCACAACCTATTTGACTCTGAAGTTGAAATTGGTCACAACAACATTTTTTGCAATTTCCAACTTTTTGGTTTACAAGAATTCAGGCAACTAATGCATATGTATTTATTGTTGTTTAGGCCAAAATAGAAGTTTCTAGTGGATCAGAATACAAACGAAAGCATTCACAACCTATTTGACTCTGAAGTTGAAATTGGTCACAACAACATTTTCTGCAATTTCCAACTTTTTGGTTTACAAGAATTCAGGCAACTAATGCATATGTATTTATTGTTGTTTAGGCCAAAATAGAAGTTTCTAGTGGATCAGAATACAAACGAAAGCATTCACAACCTATTTGACTCTGAAGTTGAAATTGGTCACAACAACATTTTTTGCAATTTCCAACTTTTTGGTTTACAAGAATTCAGGCAACTAATGCATATGTATTTATTGTTGTTTAGGCCAAAATAGAAGTTTCTAGTGGATCAGAATACAAACGAAAGCATTCACAACCTATTTGACTCTGAAGTTGAAATTGGTCACAACAACATTTTCTGCAATTTCCAACTTTTTGGTTTACAAGAATTCAGGCAACTAATGCATATGTATTTATTGTTGTTTAGGCCAAAATAGAAGTTTCTAGTGGATCAGAATACAAACGAAAGCATTCACAACCTATTTGACTCTGAAGTTGAAATTGGTCACAACAACATTTTTTGCAATTTCCAACTTTTTGGTTTACAAGAATTCAGGCAACTAATGCATATGTATTTATTGTTGTTTAGGCCAAAATAGAAGTTTCTAGTGGATCAGAATACAAACAAAAGCATTCACAACCTATTTGACTCTGAAGTTGAAATTGGTCACAACAACATTTTTTGCAATTTCCAACTTTTTGGTTTACAAGAATTCAGGCAACTAATGCATATGTATTTATTGTTGTTTAGGCCAAAATAGAAGTTTCTAGTGGATCAGAATACAAACGAAAGCATTCACAACCTATTTGACTCTGAAGTTGAAATTGGTCACAACAACATTTTTTGCAATTTCCAACTTTTTGGTTTACAAGAATTCAGGCAACTAATGCATATGTATTTATTGTTGTTTAGGCCAAAATAGAAGTTTCTAGTGGATCAGAATACAAACAAAAGCATTCACAACCTATTTGACTCTGAAGTTGAAATTGGTCACAACAACATTTTCTGCAATTTCCAACTTTTTGGTTTACAAGAATTCAGGCAACTAATGCATATATTTTTATTGTTGTTTAGGCCAAAATATGAGTTTCTAGTGGATCAGAATACAGACGAAAGCATTCACAACCTATTTGACTCTGAAGTTGAAATTGGCCACAACAACATTTTTTGCAATTTCCAACTTTTTGGTTTACAAGAATTCAGGCAACTAATGCATATATTTTTATTGTTGTTTAGGCCAAAATATGAATTTCTAGTGGATCAGAATACAAACGAAAGCATTCACAACCTATTTGACTCTGAAGTTGAAATTGGTCACAACAACATTTTTTGCAATTTCCAACTTTTTGGTTTACAAGAATTCAGGCAACTAATGCATATATTTTTATTGTTGTTTAGGCCAAATGAGAAATTTCTAGCGGATCAGAATACAAACGAAAGCATTCACAACCTATTTGACTCTGAAGTTGAAATTGGTCACAACAACATTTTTTGCAATTTCCAACTTTTTGGTTTACAAGAATTCAGGCGACTAATGCATATGTTTTTATTGCTTTCTAGGCCAAATGAGAAGTTTTTAGTGGATCAGAATACAAACGAAAGCATTCACAACCTATTTGACTCTGAAGTTGAAATTGGTCACAACAACAATTTTTCAATTTCCAACTTTTTGGTTTACAAGAATTCAGGCAACTAATGCATATGTTTTTATCGTTGTTTAGGCCAAATGAGAAGTTTTTAGTGGATCAGAATACAAACGAAAGCATTCACAACCTATTTGACTCTGAAGTTGAAATTGGTCACAACAACATTTCTTGCAATTTCCAACTTTTTGGTTTACAAGAATTCAGGCAACTAATGCATATGTTTTTATCGTTGTTTAGGCCAAATGAGAAGTTCTTAGTGGATCAGAATACAAACGAAAGCATTCACAACCTATTTGACTCTGAAGTTGAAATTGGTCACAACAACAATTTTTGCAATTTCCAACTTTTTGGTTTACAAGAATTCAGGCGACTAATGCATATGTTTTTATTGCTTTCTAGGCCAAACGAGAAGTTTTTAGTGGATCAGAATACAAACGAAAGCATTCACAACCTATTTGACTCTGAAGTTGAAATTGGTCACAACAACATTTTTTGCAATTTCCAACTTTTTGGTTTACAAGAATTCAGGCAACTAATGCATATGTTTTTATTGCTTTCTAGGCCAAATGAGAAGTTTTTAGTGGATCAGAATACAAACGAAAGCATTCACAACCTATTTGACTCTGAAGTTGAAATTGGTCACAACAACAATTTTTGCAATTTCCAACTTTTTGGTTTACAAGAATTCAGGCAACTAATGCATATGTTTTTATTGCTTTCTAGGCTAAATGAAAAGTTTTTAGTGGATCAGAATACAAACGAAAGCATTCACAACCTATTTGACTCTGAAGTTGAAATTGGTCACAACAACATTTTTTGCAATTTCCAACTTTTTGGTTTACAAGAATTCAGGCGACTAATGCATATGTTTTTATCGTTGTTTATGCCAAATGGGAAGTTTTCAGTGGATCAGAATACAAACGAAAGCATTCACAACCTATTTGACTCTGAAGTTGAAATTGGTCACAACAACAATTTTTGCAATTTCCAACTTTTTGGTTTACAAGAATTCAGGCAACTAATGCATATGTATTTATTGTTGTTTAGGCCAAAATAGAAGTTTCTAGTGGATCAGAATACAAACGAAAGCATTCACAACCTATTTGACTCTGAAGTTGAAATTGGTCACAACAACATTTTTTGCAATTTCCAACTTTTTGGTTTACAAGAATTCAGGCAACTAATGCATATGTATTTATTGTTGTTTAGGCCAAAATAGAAGTTTCTAGTGGATCAGAATACAAACAAAAGCATTCACAACCTATTTGACTCTGAAGTTGAAATTGGTCACAACAACATTTTTTGCAATTTCCAACTTTTTGGTTTACAAGAATTCAGGCAACTAATGCATATGTATTTATTGTTGTTTAGGCCAAAATAGAAGTTTCTAGTGGATCAGAATACAAACGAAAGCATTCACAACCTATTTGACTCTGAAGTTGAAATTGGTCACAACAACATTTTTTGCAATTTCCAACTTTTTGGTTTACAAGAATTCAGGCAACTAATGCATATGTATTTATTGTTGTTTAGGCCAAAATAGAAGTTTCTAGTGGATCAGAATACAAACAAAAGCATTCACAACCTATTTGACTCTGAAGTTGAAATTGGTCACAACAACATTTTCTGCAATTTCCAACTTTTTGGTTTACAAGAATTCAGGCAACTAATGCATATATTTTTATTGTTGTTTAGGCCAAAATATGAGTTTCTAGTGGATCAGAATACAGACGAAAGCATTCACAACCTATTTGACTCTGAAGTTGAAATTGGCCACAACAACATTTTTTGCAATTTCCAACTTTTTGGTTTACAAGAATTCAGGCAACTAATGCATATATTTTTATTGTTGTTTAGGCCAAAATATGAATTTCTAGTGGATCAGAATACAAACGAAAGCATTCACAACCTATTTGACTCTGAAGTTGAAATTGGTCACAACAACATTTTTTGCAATTTCCAACTTTTTGGTTTACAAGAATTCAGGCAACTAATGCATATATTTTTATTGTTGTTTAGGCCAAATGAGAAATTTCTAGCGGATCAGAATACAAACGAAAGCATTCACAACCTATTTGACTCTGAAGTTGAAATTGGTCACAACAACATTTTTTGCAATTTCCAACTTTTTGGTTTACAAGAATTCAGGCGACTAATGCATATGTTTTTATTGCTTTCTAGGCCAAATGAGAAGTTTTTAGTGGATCAGAATACAAACGAAAGCATTCACAACCTATTTGACTCTGAAGTTGAAATTGGTCACAACAACAATTTTTCAATTTCCAACTTTTTGGTTTACAAGAATTCAGGCAACTAATGCATATGTTTTTATCGTTGTTTAGGCCAAATGAGAAGTTTTTAGTGGATCAGAATACAAACGAAAGCATTCACAACCTATTTGACTCTGAAGTTGAAATTGGTCACAACAACATTTCTTGCAATTTCCAACTTTTTGGTTTACAAGAATTCAGGCAACTAATGCATATGTTTTTATCGTTGTTTAGGCCAAATGAGAAGTTCTTAGTGGATCAGAATACAAACGAAAGCATTCACAACCTATTTGACTCTGAAGTTGAAATTGGTCACAACAACAATTTTTGCAATTTCCAACTTTTTGGTTTACAAGAATTCAGGCGACTAATGCATATGTTTTTATTGCTTTCTAGGCCAAACGAGAAGTTTTTAGTGGATCAGAATACAAACGAAAGCATTCACAACCTATTTGACTCTGAAGTTGAAATTGGTCACAACAACATTTTTTGCAATTTCCAACTTTTTGGTTTACAAGAATTCAGGCAACTAATGCATATGTTTTTATTGCTTTCTAGGCCAAATGAGAAGTTTTTAGTGGATCAGAATACAAACGAAAGCATTCACAACCTATTTGACTCTGAAGTTGAAATTGGTCACAACAACAATTTTTGCAATTTCCAACTTTTTGGTTTACAAGAATTCAGGCAACTAATGCATATGTTTTTATTGCTTTCTAGGCTAAATGAAAAGTTTTTAGTGGATCAGAATACAAACGAAAGCATTCACAACCTATTTGACTCTGAAGTTGAAATTGGTCACAACAACATTTTTTGCAATTTCCAACTTTTTGGTTTACAAGAATTCAGGCGACTAATGCATATGTTTTTATCGTTGTTTATGCCAAATGGGAAGTTTTCAGTGGATCAGAATACAAACGAAAGCATTCACAACCTATTTGACTCTGAAGTTGAAATTGGTCACAACAACAATTTTTGCAATTTCCAACTTTTTGGTTTACAAGAATTCAGGCGACTAATGCATATGTTTTTTTTTTGTTTTCTAGGCCAAATGAGAAGTTTTTAGTGGATCAGAATACAAACGAAAGCATTCACAACCTATTTGACTCTGAAGTTGAAATTGGTCACAACAACATTTTTTGCAATTTCCAACTTTTTGGTTTACAAGAATTCAGGCGACTAATGCATATGTTTTTATCGTTGTTTAGGCCAAATGAGAAGTTTTTTGTGGATCAGAATACAAACGAAAGCATTCACAACCTATTTGACTCTGAAGTTGAAATTGGTCACAACAACATTTCTTGCAATTTCCAACTTTTTGGTTTACGAGAATTCAGGCAACTAATGCATATGTTTTTATAGCTTTCTAGGTTGAATGAGAAGTTTTTAGTGGATCAGAATACAAACGAAAGCATTCACAACCTATTCGACTCTGAAGTTGAAATTGGTCACAACAACAATTTTTGCAATTTCCAACTTTTTGGTTTACAAGAATTCAGGCAACTAATGCATATGTTTTTATAGCTTTCTAGGTTGAATGAGAAGTTTTTAGTGGATCAGAATACAAACGAAAGCATTCACAACCTATTTGACTCTGAAGTTGAAATTGGTCACAACAACATTTCTTGCAATTTCCAACTTTTTGGTTTACAAGAATTCAGGCGACTAATGCATATGTTTATATTGCTTTCTAGGCCAAATGGGAAGTTTTTAGTGGATCAGAATACAAACGAAAGCATTCACAACCTATTTGACTCTGAAGTTGAAATTGGTCACAACAACATTTCTTGCAATTCCCAACTTTTTGGTTTACAAGAATTCAGGCAACTAATGCATATGTTTTTATTGTTTTCTAGGCCAAATGAGAAGTTTTTAGTGGATCAGAATACAAACGAAAGCATTCACAACCTATTTGACTCTGAAGTTGAAATTGGTCACAACAACATTTCTTGCAATTTCCAACTTTTTGGTTTACAAGAATTCAGGCGACTAATGCATATGTTTATATTGCTTTCTAGGCCAAATGAGAAGTTTTTAGTGGATCAGAATACAAACGAAAGCATTCACAACCTATTTGACTCTGAAGTTGAAATTGGTCACAACAACAATTTTTCAATTTCCAACTTTTTGGTTTACAAGAATTCAGGCAACTAATGCATATGTTTTTATCGTTGTTTAGGCCAAATGAGAAGTTTTTAGTGGATCAGAATACAAACGAAAGCATTCACAACCTATTTGACTCTGAAGTTGAAATTGGTCACAACAACAATTTTTGCAATTTCCAACTTTTTGGTTTACAAGAATTCAGGCGACTAATGCATATGTTTTTATTGCTTTCTAGGCCAAATGAGAAGTTTTTAGTGGATCAGAATACAAACGAAAGCATTCACAACCTATTTGACTCTGAAGTTGAAATTGGTCACAACAACATTTCTTGCAATTTCCAACTTTTTGGTTTACAAGAATTCAGGCGACTAATGCATATGTTTTTATTGCTTTCTAGGCCAAATGAGAAGTTTTTAGTGGATCAGAATACAAACGAAAGCATTCACAACCTATTTGACTCTGAAGTTGAAATTGGTCACAACAACATTTCTTGCAATTTCCAACTTTTTGGTTTACAAGAATTCAGGCGACTAATGCATATGTTTTTATTGCTTTCTAGGCCAAATGAGAAGTTTTTAGTGGATCAGAATACAAACGAAAGCATTCACAACCTATTTGACTCTGAAGTTGAAATTGGTCACAACAACATTTCTTGCAATTTCCAACTTTTTGGTTTACAAGAATTCAGGCGACTAATGCATATGTTTTTATTGCTTTCTAGGCCAAATGAGAAGTTTTTAGTGGATCAGAATACAAACGAAAGCATTCACAACCTATTTGACTCTGAAGTTGAAATTGGTCACAACAACATTTCTTGCAATTTCCAACTTTTTGGTTTACAAGAATTCAGGCGACTAATGCATATGTTTTTATTGCTTTCTAGGCCAAATGAGAAGTTTTTAGTGGATCAGAATACAAACGAAAGCATTCACAACCTATTTGACTCTGAAGTTGAAATTGGTCACAACAACAATTTTTGCAATTTCCAACTTTTTGGTTTACAAGAATTCAGGCAACTAATGCATATGTTTTTATCGTTGTTTAGGCCAAATGAGAAGTTTTTAGTGGATCAGAATACAAACGAAAGCATTCACAACCTATTTGACTCTGAAGTTGAAATTGGTCACAACAACATTTCTTGCAATTTCCAACTTTTTGGTTTACAAGAATTCAGGCGACTAATGCATATGTTTTTATTGCTTTCTAGGCCAAATGAGAAGTTTTTAGTGGATCAGAATACAAACGAAAGCATTCACAACCTATTTGATTCTGAAGTTGAAATTGGTCACAACAACATTTCTTGCAATTTCCAACTTTTTGGTTTACAAGAATTCAGGCAACCAATGCATATGTTTTTATCGCTTTCTAGGCCAAATGAGAAGTTTTTAGTGGATCAGAATACAAACGAAAGCATTCACAACCTATTTGACTCTGAAGTTGAAATTGGTCACAACAACAATTTTTGCAATTTCCAACTTTTTGGTTTACCAGAATTCAGGCAACTAATGCATATGTTTTTATCGTTGTTTAGGCCAAATGAGAAGTTTTTAGTGGATCAGAATACAAACGAAAGCATTCACAACCTATTTGATTCTGAAGTTGAAATTGGTCACAACAACATTTCTTGCAATTTCCAACTTTTTGGTTTACAAGAATTCAGGCGACTAATGCATATGTTTTTATTGCTTTCTAGGCCAAATGAGAAGTTTTTAGTGGATCAGAATACAAACGAAAGCATTCACAACCTATTTGACTCTGAAGTTGAAATTGGTCACAACAACATTTCTTGCAATTTCCAACTTTTTGGTTTACAAGAATTCAGGCAACCAATGCATATGTTTTTATTGCTTTCTAGGCCAAATGAGAAGTTTTTAGTGGATCAGAATACAAACGAAAGCATTCACAACCTATTTGACTCTGAAGTTGAAATTGGTCACAACAACATTTTTTGCAATTTCCAACTTTTTGGTTTACAAGAATTCAGGCAACTAATGCATATGTTTTTATTGCTTTCTAGGCCAAATGAGAAGTTTTTAGTGGATCAGAATACAAACGAAAGCATTCACAACCTATTTGACTCTGAAGTTGAAATTGGTCACAACAACAATTTTTGCAATTTCCAACTTTTTGGTTTACAAGAATTCAGGCAGCTAATGCATATGTTTTTATTGCTTTCTAGGCCAAATGAGAAGTTTTTAGTGGATCAGAATACAAACGAAAGCATTCACAACCTATTTGACTCTGAAGTTGAAATTGGTCACAACAACATTTTTTGCAATTTCCAACTTTTTGGTTTACAAGAATTCAGGCAACTAATGCATATGTTTTTATCGTTGTTTAGGCCAAATGAGAAGTTTTTAGTGGATCAGAATACAAACGAAAGCATTCACAACCTATTTGACTCTGAAGTTGAAATTGGTCACAACAACAATTTTTCAATTTCCAACTTTTTGGTTTACAAGAATTCAGGCAACTAATGCATATGTTTTTATTGCTTTCTAGGCCAAATGAGAAGTTTTTAGTGGATCAGAATACAAACGAAAGCATTCACAACCTATTTGACTCTGAAGTTGAAATTGGTCACAACAACATTTTTTGCAATTTCCAACTTTTTGGTTTACAAGAATTCAGGCAACTAATGCATATGTTTTTATCGTTGTTTAGGCCAAATGAGAAGTTTTTAGTGGATCAGAATACAAACGAAAGCATTCACAACCTATTTGACTCTGAAGTTGAAATTGGTCACAACAACATTTCTTGCAATTTCCAACTTTTTGGTTTACAAGAATTCAGGCGACTAATGCATATGTTTTTATTGCTTTCTAGGCCAAATGAGAAGTTTTTAGTGGATCAGAATACAAACGAAAGCATTCACAACCTATTTGACTCTGAAGTTGAAATTGGTCACAACAACATTTCTTGCAATTTCCAACTTTTTGGTTTACAAGAATTCAGGCGACTAATGCATATGTTTTTATTGCTTTCTAGGCCAAATGAGAAGTTTTTAGTGGATCAGAATACAAACGAAAGCATTCACAACCTATTTGACTCTGAAGTTGAAATTGGTCACAACAACATTTCTTGCAATTTCCAACTTTTTGGTTTACAAGAATTCAGGCAACTAATGCATATGTTTTTATTGCTTTCTAGGCCAAATGAGAAGTTTTTAGTGGATCAGAATACAAACGAAAGCATTCACAACCTATTTGACTCTGAAGTTGAAATTGGTCACAACAACATTTCTTGCAATTTCCAACTTTTTGGTTTACAAGAATTCAGGCAACCAATGCATATGTTTTTATTGCTTTCTAGGCCAAATGAGAAGTTTTTAGTGGATCAGAATACAAACGAAAGCATTCACAACCTATTTGACTCTGAAGTTGAAATTGGTCACAACAACAATTTTTCAATTTCCAACTTTTTGGTTTACAAGAATTCAGGCGACTAATGCATATGTTTTTATTGCTTTCTAGGCCAAATGAGAAGTTTTTAGTGGATCAGAATACAAACGAAAGCATTCACAACCTATTTGACTCTGAAGTTGAAATTGGTCACAACAACATTTCTTGCAATTTCCAACTTTTTGGTTTACAAGAATTCAGGCAACTAATGCATATGTTTTTATTGCTTTCTAGGCCAAATGAGAAGTTTTTAGTGGATCAGAATACAAACGAAAGCATTCACAACCTATTTGACTCTGAAGTTGAAATTGGTCACAACAACATTTCTTGCAATTTCCAACTTTTTGGTTTACAAGAATTCAGGCAACTAATGCATATGTTTTTATTGCTTTCTAGGCCAAATGAGAAGTTTTTAGTGGATCAGAATACAAACGAAAGCATTCACAACCTATTTGACTCTGAAGTTGAAATTGGTCACAACAACATTTCTTGCAATTTCCAACTTTTTGGTTTACAAGAATTCAGGCAACCAATGCATATGTTTTTATTGCTTTCTAGGCCAAATGAGAAGTTTTTAGTGGATCAGAATACAAACGAAAGCATTCACAACCTATTTGACTCTGAAGTTGAAATTGGTCACAACAACAATTTTTGCAATTTCCAACTTTTTGGTTTACAAGAATTCAGGCGACTAATGCATATGTTTTTATTGCTTTCTAGGCCAAATGAGAAGTTTTTAGTGGATCAGAATACAAACGAAAGCATTCACAACCTATTTGACTCTGAAGTTGAAATTGGTCACAACAACATTTTTTGCAATTTCCAACTTTTTGGTTTACAAGAATTCAGGCGACTAATGCATATGTTTTTATTGCTTTCTAGGCCAAATGAGAAGTTTTTAGTGGATCAGAATACAAACGAAAGCATTCACAACCTATTTGACTCTGAAGTTGAAATTGGTCACAACAACAATTTTTCAATTTCCAACTTTTTGGTTTACAAGAATTCAGGCAACTAATGCATATGTTTTTATCGTTGTTTAGGCCAAATGAGAAGTTTTTAGTGGATCAGAATACAAACGAAAGCATTCACAACCTATTTGACTCTGAAGTTGAAATTGGTCACAACAACAATTTTTGCAATTTCCAACTTTTTGGTTTACAAGAATTCAGGCGACTAATGCATATGTTTTTATCGTTGTTTAGGCCAAATGAGAAGTTTTTAGTGGATCAGAATACAAACGAAAGCATTCACAACCTATTTGACTCTGAAGTTGAAATTGGTCACAACAACAATTTTTGCAATTTCCAACTTTTTGGTTTACAAGAATTCAGGCAACTAATGCATATGTTTTTATCGTTGTTTAGGCCAAATGAGAAGTTTTTAGTGGATCAGAATACAAACGAAAGCATTCACAACCTATTTGACTCTGAAGTTGAAATTGGTCACAACAACAATTTTTCAATTTCCAACTTTTTGGTTTACAAGAATTCAGGCAACTAATGCATATGTTTTTATCGTTGTTTAGGCCAAATGAGAAGTTTTTAGTGGATCAGAATACAAACGAAAGCATTCACAACCTATTTGACTCTGAAGTTGAAATTGGTCACAACAACATTTCTTGCAATTTCCAACTTTTTGGTTTACAAGAATTCAGGCGACTAATGCATATGTTTTTATTGCTTTCTAGGCCAAATGAGAAGTTTTTAGTGGATCAGAATACAAACGAAAGCATTCACAACCTATTTGACTCTGAAGTTGAAATTGGTCACAACAACATTTCTTGCAATTTCCAACTTTTTGGTTTACAAGAATTCAGGCGACTAATGCATATGTTTTTATTGCTTTCTAGGCCAAATGAGAAGTTTTTAGTGGATCAGAATACAAACGAAAGCATTCACAACCTATTTGACTCTGAAGTTGAAATTGGTCACAACAACAATTTTTGCAATTTCCAACTTTTTGGTTTACAAGAATTCAGGCAACTAATGCATATGTTTTTATCGTTGTTTAGGCCAAATGAGAAGTTTTTAGTGGATCAGAATACAAACGAAAGCATTCACAACCTATTTGACTCTGAAGTTGAAATTGGTCACAACAACATTTCTTGCAATTTCCAACTTTTTGGTTTACAAGAATTCAGGCGACTAATGCATATGTTTTTATTGCTTTCTAGGCCAAATGAGAAGTTTTTAGTGGATCAGAATACAAACGAAAGCATTCACAACCTATTTGACTCTGAAGTTGAAATTGGTCACAACAACATTTCTTGCAATTTCCAACTTTTTGGTTTACAAGAATTCAGGCAACCAATGCATATGTTTTTATTGCTTTCTAGGCCAAATGAGAAGTTTTTAGTGGATCAGAATACAAACGAAAGCATTCACAACCTATTTGACTCTGAAGTTGAAATTGGTCACAACAACATTTTTTGCAATTTCCAACTTTTTGGTTTACAAGAATTCAGGCAACTAATGCATATGTTTTTATTGCTTTCTAGGCCAAATGAGAAGTTTTTAGTGGATCAGAATACAAACGAAAGCATTCACAACCTATTTGACTCTGAAGTTGAAATTGGTCACAACAACAATTTTTGCAATTTCCAACTTTTTGGTTTACAAGAATTCAGGCAGCTAATGCATATGTTTTTATTGCTTTCTAGGCCAAATGAGAAGTTTTTAGTGGATCAGAATACAAACGAAAGCATTCACAACCTATTTGACTCTGAAGTTGAAATTGGTCACAAAAACATTTTTTGCAATTTCCAACTTTTTGGTTTACAAGAATTCAGGCAACTAATGCATATGTTTTTATCGTTGTTTAGGCCAAATGAGAAGTTTTTAGTGGATCAGAATACAAACGAAAGCATTCACAACCTATTTGACTCTGAAGTTGAAATTGGTCACAACAACAATTTTTCAATTTCCAACTTTTTGGTTTACAAGAATTCAGGCAACTAATGCATATGTTTTTATTGCTTTCTAGGCCAAATGAGAAGTTTTTAGTGGATCAGAATACAAACGAAAGCATTCACAACCTATTTGACTCTGAAGTTGAAATTGGTCACAACAACATTTTTTGCAATTTCCAACTTTTTGGTTTACAAGAATTCAGGCAACTAATGCATATGTTTTTATCGTTGTTTAGGCCAAATGAGAAGTTTTTAGTGGATCAGAATACAAACGAAAGCATTCACAACCTATTTGACTCTGAAGTTGAAATTGGTCACAACAACATTTCTTGCAATTTCCAACTTTTTGGTTTACAAGAATTCAGGCGACTAATGCATATGTTTTTATTGCTTTCTAGGCCAAATGAGAAGTTTTTAGTGGATCAGAATACAAACGAAAGCATTCACAACCTATTTGACTCTGAAGTTGAAATTGGTCACAACAACATTTCTTGCAATTTCCAACTTTTTGGTTTACAAGAATTCAGGCAACTAATGCATATGTTTTTATTGCTTTCTAGGCCAAATGAGAAGTTTTTAGTGGATCAGAATACAAACGAAAGCATTCACAACCTATTTGACTCTGAAGTTGAAATTGGTCACAACAACATTTCTTGCAATTTCCAACTTTTTGGTTTACAAGAATTCAGGCAACCAATGCATATGTTTTTATTGCTTTCTAGGCCAAATGAGAAGTTTTTAGTGGATCAGAATACAAACGAAAGCATTCACAACCTATTTGACTCTGAAGTTGAAATTGGTCACAACAACAATTTTTCAATTTCCAACTTTTTGGTTTACAAGAATTCAGGCGACTAATGCATATGTTTTTATTGCTTTCTAGGCCAAATGAGAAGTTTTTAGTGGATCAGAATACAAACGAAAGCATTCACAACCTATTTGACTCTGAAGTTGAAATTGGTCACAACAACATTTCTTGCAATTTCCAACTTTTTGGTTTACAAGAATTCAGGCAACTAATGCATATGTTTTTATTGCTTTCTAGGCCAAATGAGAAGTTTTTAGTGGATCAGAATACAAACGAAAGCATTCACAACCTATTTGACTCTGAAGTTGAAATTGGTCACAACAACATTTCTTGCAATTTCCAACTTTTTGGTTTACAAGAATTCAGGCAACTAATGCATATGTTTTTATTGCTTTCTAGGCCAAATGAGAAGTTTTTAGTGGATCAGAATACAAACGAAAGCATTCACAACCTATTTGACTCTGAAGTTGAAATTGGTCACAACAACATTTCTTGCAATTTCCAACTTTTTGGTTTACAAGAATTCAGGCAACCAATGCATATGTTTTTATTGCTTTCTAGGCCAAATGAGAAGTTTTTAGTGGATCAGAATACAAACGAAAGCATTCACAACCTATTTGACTCTGAAGTTGAAATTGGTCACAACAACAATTTTTGCAATTTCCAACTTTTTGGTTTACAAGAATTCAGGCGACTAATGCATATGTTTTTATTGCTTTCTAGGCCAAATGAGAAGTTTTTAGTGGATCAGAATACAAACGAAAGCATTCACAACCTATTTGACTCTGAAGTTGAAATTGGTCACAACAACATTTTTTGCAATTTCCAACTTTTTGGTTTACAAGAATTCAGGCGACTAATGCATATGTTTTTATTGCTTTCTAGGCCAAATGAGAAGTTTTTAGTGGATCAGAATACAAACGAAAGCATTCACAACCTATTTGACTCTGAAGTTGAAATTGGTCACAACAACAATTTTTCAATTTCCAACTTTTTGGTTTACAAGAATTCAGGCAACTAATGCATATGTTTTTATCGTTGTTTAGGCCAAATGAGAAGTTTTTAGTGGATCAGAATACAAACGAAAGCATTCACAACCTATTTGACTCTGAAGTTGAAATTGGTCACAACAACAATTTTTGCAATTTCCAACTTTTTGGTTTACAAGAATTCAGGCGACTAATGCATATGTTTTTATCGTTGTTTAGGCCAAATGAGAAGTTTTTAGTGGATCAGAATACAAACGAAAGCATTCACAACCTATTTGACTCTGAAGTTGAAATTGGTCACAACAACAATTTTTGCAATTTCCAACTTTTTGGTTTACAAGAATTCAGGCAACTAATGCATATGTTTTTATCGTTGTTTAGGCCAAATGAGAAGTTTTTAGTGGATCAGAATACAAACGAAAGCATTCACAACCTATTTGACTCTGAAGTTGAAATTGGTCACAACAACAATTTTTCAATTTCCAACTTTTTGGTTTACAAGAATTCAGGCAACTAATGCATATGTTTTTATCGTTGTTTAGGCCAAATGAGAAGTTTTTAGTGGATCAGAATACAAACGAAAGCATTCACAACCTATTTGACTCTGAAGTTGAAATTGGTCACAACAACATTTCTTGCAATTTCCAACTTTTTGGTTTACAAGAATTCAGGCGACTAATGCATATGTTTTTATTGCTTTCTAGGCCAAATGAGAAGTTTCTAGTGGATCAGAATACAAACGAAAGCATTCACAACCTATTTGACTCTGAAGTTGAAATTGGTCACAACAACAATTTTTCAATTTCCAACTTTTTGGTTTACAAGAATTCAGGCAACTAATGCATATGTTTTTATCGTTGTTTAGGCCAAATGAGAAGTTTTTAGTGGATCAGAATACAAACGAAAGCATTCACAACCTATTTGACTCTGAAGTTGAAATTGGTCACAACAACAATTTTTGCAATTTCCAACTTTTTGGTTTACAAGAATTCAGGCGACTAATGCATATGTTTTTATCGTTGTTTAGGCCAAATGAGAAGTTTTTAGTGGATCAGAATACAAACGAAAGCATTCACAACCTATTTGACTCTGAAGTTGAAATTGGTCACAACAACAATTTTTGCAATTTCCAACTTTTTGGTTTACAAGAATTCAGGCAACTAATGCATATGTTTTTATCGTTGTTTAGGCCAAATGAGAAGTTTTTAGTGGATCAGAATACAAACGAAAGCATTCACAACCTATTTGACTCTGAAGTTGAAATTGGTCACAACAACAATTTTTCAATTTCCAACTTTTTGGTTTACAAGAATTCAGGCAACTAATGCATATGTTTTTATCGTTGTTTAGGCCAAATGAGAAGTTTTTAGTGGATCAGAATACAAACGAAAGCATTCACAACCTATTTGACTCTGAAGTTGAAATTGGTCACAACAACATTTCTTGCAATTTCCAACTTTTTGGTTTACAAGAATTCAGGCGACTAATGCATATGTTTTTATTGCTTTCTAGGCCAAATGAGAAGTTTTTAGTGGATCAGAATACAAACGGAAGCATTCACAACCTATTTGACTCTGAAGTTGAAATTGGTCACAACAACATTTCTTGCAATTTCCAACTTTTTGGTTTACAAGAATTCAGGCAACCAATGCATATGTTTTTATTGCTTTCTAGGCCAAATGAGAAGTTTCTAGTGGATCAGAATACAAACGAAAGCATTCACAACCTATTTGACTCTGAAGTTGAAATTGGTCACAACAACAATTTTTGCAATTTCCAACTTTTTGGTTTACAAGAATTCAGGCGACTAATGCATATGTTTTTATCGTTGTTTAGGCCAAATGAGAAGTTTTTAGTGGATCAGAATACAAACGAAAGCATTCACAACCTATTTGACTCTGAAGTTGAAATTGGTCACAACAACATTTCTTGCAATTTCCAACTTTTTGGTTTACAAGAATTCAGGCGACTAATGCATATGTTTTTATTGCTTTCTAGGCCAAATGAGAAGTTTTTAGTGGATCAGAATACAAACGAAAGCATTCACAACCTATTTGACTCTGAAGTTGAAATTGGTCACAACAACAATTTTTCAATTTCCAACTTTTTGGTTTACAAGAATTCAGGCAACTAATGCATATGTTTTTATCGTTGTTAAGGCCAAATGAGAAGTTTTTAGTGGATCAGAATACAAACGAAAGCATTCACAACCTATTTGACTCTGAAGTTGAAATTGGTCACAACAACAATTTTTGCAATTTCCAACTTTTTGGTTTACAAGAATTCAGGCGACTAATGCATATGTTTTTATCGTTGTTTAGGCCAAATGAGAAGTTTTTAGTGGATCAGAATACAAACGAAAGCATTCACAACCTATTTGACTCTGAAGTTGAAATTGGTCACAACAACAATTTTTGCAATTTCCAACTTTTTGGTTTACAAGAATTCAGGCAACTAATGCATATGTTTTTATCGTTGTTTAGGCCAAATGAGAAGTTTTTAGTGGATCAGAATACAAACGAAAGCATTCACAACCTATTTGACTCTGAAGTTGAAATTGGTCACAACAACAATTTTTCAATTTCCAACTTTTTGGTTTACAAGAATTCAGGCAACTAATGCATATGTTTTTATCGTTGTTTAGGCCAAATGAGAAGTTTTTAGTGGATCAGAATACAAACGAAAGCATTCACTACCTATTTGACTCTGAAGTTGAAATTGGTCACAACAACATTTCTTGCAATTTCCAACTTTTTGGTTTACAAGAATTCAGGCGACTAATGCATATGTTTTTATTGCTTTCTAGGCCAAATGAGAAGTTTTTAGTGGATCAGAATACAAACGAAAGCATTCACAACCTATTTGACTCTGAAGTTGAAATTGGTCACAACAACATTTCTTGCAATTTCCAACTTTTTGGTTTACAAGAATTCAGGCGACTAATGCATATGTTTTTATTGCTTTCTAGGCCAAATGAGAAGTTTTTAGTGGATCAGAATACAAACGGAAGCATTCACAACCTATTTGACTCTGAAGTTGAAATTGGTCACAACAACATTTCTTGCAATTTCCAACTTTTTGGTTTACAAGAATTCAGGCAACCAATGCATATGTTTTTATTGCTTTCTAGGCCAAATGAGAAGTTTCTAGTGGATCAGAATACAAACGAAAGCATTCACAACCTATTTGACTCTGAAGTTGAAATTGGTCACAACAACATTTTTTGCAATTTCCAACTTTTTGGTTTACAAGAATTCAGGCAACTAATGCATATGTTTTTATCGTTGTTTAGGCCAAATGAGAAGTTTTTAGTGGATCAGAATACAAACGAAAGCATTCACATCCTATTTGACTCTGAAGTTGAAATTGGTCACAACAACAATTTTTGCAATTTCCAACTTTTTGGTTTACAAGAATTCAGGCAACTAATGCATATGTTTTTATTGCTTTCTAGGCTAAATGAGAAGTTTTTAGTGGATCAGAATACAAACGAAAGCATTCACAACCTATTTGACTCTGAAGTTGAAATTGGTCACAACAACAATTTTTGCAATTTCCAACTTTTTGGTTTACAAGAATTCAGGCAACTAATGCATATGTTTTTATTGCTTTCTAGGCTAAATGAGAAGTTTTTAGTGGATCAGAATACAAACGAAAGCATTCACAACCTATTTGACTCTGAAGTTGAAATTGGTCACAACAACAATTTTTGCAATTTCCAACTTTTTGGTTTACAAGAATTCAGGCGACTAATGCATATGTTTTTATCGTTGTTTAGGCCAAATGAGAAGTTTTTAGTGGATCAGAATACAAACGAAAGCATTCACAACCTATTTGACTCTGAAGTTGAAATTGGTCACAACAACATTTCTTGCAATTCCCAACTTTTTGGTTTACAAGAATTCAGGCAACTAATGCATATGTTTTTATAGCTTTCTAGGTTGAATGAGAAGTTTTTAGTGGATCAGAATACAAACGAAAGCATTCACAACCTATTTGACTCTGAAGTTGAAATTGGTCACAACAACAATTTTTGCAATTTCCAACTTTTTGGTTTACAAGAATTCAGGCAACTAATGCATATGTTTTTATCGTTGTTTAGGCCAAATGAGAAGTTTTTAGTGGATCAGAATACAAACGAAAGCATTCACAACCTATTTGACTCTGAAGTTGAAATTGGTCACAACAACATTTCTTGCAATTTCCAACTTTTTGGTTTACAAGAATTCAGGCAACCAATGCATATGTTTTTATTGCTTTCTAGGCTAAATGAGAAGTTTTTAGTGGATCAGAATACAAACGAAAGCATTCACAACCTATTTGACTCTGAAGTTGAAATTGGTCACAACAACATTTTTTGCAATTTCCAACTTTTTGGTTTACAAGAATTCAGGCAACTAATGCATATGTTTTTATCGTTGTTTAGGCCAAATGAAAAGTTTTTAGTGGATCAGAATACAAACGAAAGCATTCACAACCTATTTGACTCTGAAGTTGAAATTGGTCACAACAACAATTTTTGCAATTTCCAACTTTTTGGTTTACAAGAATTCAGGCAACTAATGCATATGTTTTTATTGCTTTCTAGGCTAAATGAGAAGTTTTTAGTGGATCAGAATACAAACGAAAGCATTCACAACCTATTTGACTCTGAAGTTGAAATTGGTCACAACAACAATTTTTGCAATTTCCAACTTTTTGGTTTACAAGAATTCAGGCAACTAATGCATATGTTTTTATTGCTTTCTAGGCTAAATGAGAAGTTTTTAGTGGATCAGAATACAAACGAAAGCATTCACAACCTATTTGACTCTGAAGTTGAAATTGGTCACAACAACAATTTTTGCAATTTCCAACTTTTTGGTTTACAAGAATTCAGGCGACT
This sequence comes from Caenorhabditis doughertyi, assembly GCA_963572265.1. Taxonomy (NCBI): domain Eukaryota; kingdom Metazoa; phylum Nematoda; class Chromadorea; order Rhabditida; family Rhabditidae; genus Caenorhabditis; species Caenorhabditis doughertyi. Next base: position 18,053,249 of record OY751555.1, read on the forward strand.
AATGCATATGTTTTTATCGTTGTTTAGGCCAAATGAGAAGTTTTTAGTGGATCAGAATACAAACGAAAGCATTCACAACCTATTTGACTCTGAAGTTGAAATTGGTCACAACAACATTTCTTGCAATTCCCAACTTTTTGGTTTACAAGAATTCAGGCAACTAATGCATATGTTTTTATAGCTTTCTAGGTTGAATGAGAAGTTTTTAGTGGATCAGAATACAAACGAAAGCATTCACAACCTATTTGACTCTGAAGTTGAAATTGGTCACAACAACATTTCTTGCAATTTCCAACTTTTTGGTTTACAAGAATTCAGGCAACTAATGCATATGTTTTTATTGCTTTCTAGGCTAAATGAGAAGTTTTTAGTGGATCAGAATACAAACGAAAGCATTCACAACCTATTTGACTCTGAAGTTGAAATTGGTCACAACAACATTTCTTGCAATTCCCAACTTTTTGGTTTACAAGAATTCAGGCAACTAATGCATATGTTTTTATAGCTTTCTAGGTTGAATGAGAAGTTTTTAGTGGATCAGAATACAAACGAAAGCATTCACAACCTATTTGACTCTGAAGTTGAAATTGGTCACAACAACAATTTTTGCAATTTCCAACTTTTTGGTTTACAAGAATTCAGGCAACTAATGCATATGTTTTTATCGTTGTTTAGGCCAAATGAGAAGTTTTTAGTGGATCAGAATACAAACGAAAGCATTCACAACCTATTTGACTCTGAAGTTGAAATTGGTCACAACAACATTTCTTGCAATTTCCAACTTTTTGGTTTACAAGAATTCAGGCAACTAATGCATATGTTTTTATTGCTTTCTAGGCTAAATGAGAAGTTTTTAGTGGATCAGAATACAAACGAAAGCATTCACAACCTATTTGACTCTGAAGTTGAAATTGGTCACAACAACATTTCTTGCAATTCCCAACTTTTTGGTTTACAAGAATTCAGGCAACTAATGCATATGTTTTTATAGCTTTCTAGGTTGAATGAGAAGTTTTTAGTGGATCAGAATACAAACGAAAGCATTCACAACCTATTTGACTCTGAAGTTGAAATTGGTCACAACAACAATTTTTGCAATTTCCAACTTTTTGGTTTACAAGAATTCAGGCAACTAATGCATATGTTTTTATCGTTGTTTAGGCCAAATGAGAAGTTTTTAGTGGATCAGAATACAAACGAAAGCATTCACAACCTATTTGACTCTGAAGTTGAAATTGGTCACAACAACATTTCTTGCAATTTCCAACTTTTTGGTTTACAAGAATTCAGGCGACTAATGCATATGTTTATATTGCTTTCTAGGCCAAATGGGAAGTTTTTAGTGGATCAGAATACAAACGAAAGCATTCACAACCTATTTGACTCTGAAGTTGAAATTGGTCACAACAACATTTCTTGCAATTCCCAACTTTTTGGTTTACAAGAATTCAGGCAACTAATGCATATGTTTTTATTGTTTTCTAGGCCAAATGAGAAGTTCTTAGTGGATCAGAATACAAACGAAAGCATTCACAACCTATTTGACTCTGAAGTTGAAATTGGTCACAACAACAATTTTTGCAATTTCCAACTTTTTGGTTTACAAGAATTCAGGCGACTAATGCATATGTTTTTATTGCTTTCTAGGCCAAATGAGAAGTTTTTAGTGGATCAGAATACAAACGAAAGCATTCACAACCTATTTGACTCTGAAGTTGAAATTGGTCACAACAACATTTCTTGCAATTTCCAACTTTTTGGTTTACAAGAATTCAGGCGACTAATGCATATGTTTTTATTGCTTTCTAGGCCAAATGAGAAGTTTTTAGTGGATCAGAATACAAACGAAAGCATTCACAACCTATTTGACTCTGAAGTTGAAATTGGTCACAACAACAATTTTTGCAATTTCCAACTTTTTGGTTTACAAGAATTCAGGCAACTAATGCATATGTTTTTATCGTTGTTTAGGCCAAATGAGAAGTTTTTAGTGGATCAGAGTACAAACGAAAGCATTCACAACCTATTTGACTCTGAAGTTGAAATTGGTCACAACAACAATTTTTGCAATTTCCAACTTTTTGGTTTACAAGAATTCAGGCAACTAATGCATATGTTTTTATCGTTGTTTAGGCCAAATGAGAAGTTTTTAGTGGATCAGAATACAAACGAAAGCATTCACAACCTATTTGACTCTGAAGTTGAAATTGGTCACAACAACAATTTTTGCAATTTCCAACTTTTTGGTTTACAAGAATTCAGGCGACTAATGCATATGTTTTTATTGCTTTCTAGGCCAAATGAGAAGTTTTTAGTGGATCAGAATACAAACGAAAGCATTCACAACCTATTTGACTCTGAAGTTGAAATTGGTCACAACAACAATTTTTCAATTTCCAACTTTTTGGTTTACAAGAATTCAGGCAACTAATGCATATGTTTTTATTGCTTTCTAGGCCAAATGAGAAGTTTTTAGTGGATCAGAATACAAACGAAAGCATTCACAACCTATTTGACTCTGAAGTTGAAATTGGTCACAACAACATTTTTTGCAATTTCCAACTTTTTGGTTTACAAGAATTCAGGCAACTAATGCATATGTTTTTATCGTTGTTTAGGCCAAATGAGAAGTTTTTAGTGGATCAGAATACAAACGAAAGCATTCACAACCTATTTGACTCTGAAGTTGAAATTGGTCACAACAACATTTCTTGCAATTTCCAACTTTTTGGTTTACAAGAATTCAGGCGACTAATGCATATGTTTTTATTGTTTTCTAGGCCAAATGAGAAGTTTTTAGTGGATCAGAATACAAACGAAAGCATTCACAACCTATTTGACTCTGAAGTTGAAATTGGTCACAACAACATTTCTTGCAATTTCCAACTTTTTGGTTTACAAGAATTCAGGCAACCAATGCATATGTTTTTATTGCTTTCTAGGCCAAATGAGAAGTTTTTAGTGGATCAGAATACAAACGAAAGCATTCACAACCTATTTGACTCTGAAGTTGAAATTGGTCACAACAACATTTCTTGCAATTTCCAACTTTTTGGTTTACAAGAATTCAGGCGACTAATGCATATGTTTTTATTGCTTTCTAGGCCAAATGAGAAGTTTTTAGTGGATCAGAATACAAACGAAAGCATTCACAACCTATTTGACTCTGAAGTTGAAATTGGTCACAACAACATTTCTTGCAATTTCCAACTTTTTGGTTTACAAGAATTCAGGCAACCAATGCATATGTTTTTATTGCTTTCTAGGCCAAATGAGAAGTTTTTAGTGGATCAGAATACAAACGAAAGCATTCACAACCTATTTGACTCTGAAGTTGAAATTGGTCACAACAACAATTTTTCAATTTCCAACTTTTTGGTTTACAAGAATTCAGGCAACTAATGCATATGTTTTTATTGCTTTCTAGGCCAAATGAGAAGTTTTTAGTGGATCAGAATACAAACGAAAGCATTCACAACCTATTTGACTCTGAAGTTGAAATTGGTCACAACAACAATTTTTGCAATTTCCAACTTTTTGGTTTACAAGAATTCAGGCGACTAATGCATATGTTTTTATTGCTTTCTAGGCCAAATGAGAAGTTTTTAGTGGATCAGAATACAAACGAAAGCATTCACAACCTATTTGACTCTGAAGTTGAAATTGGTCACAACAACATTTCTTGCAATTTCCAACTTTTTGGTTTACAAGAATTCAGGCAACTAATGCATATGTTTTTATTGCTTTCTAGGCCAAATGAGAAGTTTTTAGTGGATCAGAATACAAACGAAAGCATTCACAACCTATTTGACTCTGAAGTTGAAATTGGTCACAACAACATTTCTTGCAATTTCCAACTTTTTGGTTTACAAGAATTCAGGCAACCAATGCATATGTTTTTATTGCTTTCTAGGCCAAATGAGAAGTTTTTAGTGGATCAGAATACAAACGAAAGCATTCACAACCTATTTGACTCTGAAGTTGAAATTGGTCACAACAACATTTCTTGCAATTTCCAACTTTTTGGTTTACAAGAATTCAGGCGACTAATGCATATGTTTTTATTGCTTTCTAGGCCAAATGAGAAGTTTTTAGTGGATCAGAATACAAACGAAAGCATTCACAACCTATTTGACTCTGAAGTTGAAATTGGTCACAACAACATTTCTTGCAATTTCCAACTTTTTGGTTTACAAGAATTCAGGCAACCAATGCATATGTTTTTATTGCTTTCTAGGCCAAATGAGAAGTTTTTAGTGGATCAGAATACAAACGAAAGCATTCACAACCTATTTGACTCTGAAGTTGAAATTGGTCACAACAACAATTTTTCAATTTCCAACTTTTTGGTTTACAAGAATTCAGGCAACTAATGCATATGTTTTTATTGCTTTCTAGGCCAAATGAGAAGTTTTTAGTGGATCAGAATACAAACGAAAGCATTCACAACCTATTTGACTCTGAAGTTGAAATTGGTCACAACAACAATTTTTGCAATTTCCAACTTTTTGGTTTACAAGAATTCAGGCGACTAATGCATATGTTTTTATTGCTTTCTAGGCCAAATGAGAAGTTTTTAGTGGATCAGAATACAAACGAAAGCATTCACAACCTATTTGACTCTGAAGTTGAAATTGGTCACAACAACATTTCTTGCAATTTCCAACTTTTTGGTTTACAAGAATTCAGGCAACTAATGCATATGTTTTTATTGCTTTCTAGGCCAAATGAGAAGTTTTTAGTGGATCAGAATACAAACGAAAGCATTCACAACCTATTTGACTCTGAAGTTGAAATTGGTCACAACAACATTTCTTGCAATTTCCAACTTTTTGGTTTACAAGAATTCAGGCGACTAATGCATATGTTTTTATTGCTTTCTAGGCCAAATGAGAAGCTTTTAGTGGATCAGAATACAAACGAAAGCATTCACAACCTATTTGACTCTGAAGTTGAAATTGGTCACAACAACATTTCTTGCAATTTCCAACTTTTTGGTTCACAAGAATTCAGGCGACTAATGCACATGTTTTTATTGCTTTCTAGGCCAAATGAGAAGTTTTTAGTGGATCAGAATACAAACGAAAGCATTCACAACCTATTTGACTCTGAAGTTGAAATTGGTCACAACAACAATTTTTCAATTTCCAACTTTTTGGTTTACAAGAATTCAGGCAACTAATGCATATGTTTTTATCGTTGTTTAGGCCAAATGAGAAGTTCTTAATGGATCAGAATACAAACGAAAGCATTCACAACCTATTTGACTCTGAAGTTGAAATTGGTCACAACAACATTTCTTGCACTTCCAACTTTTTGGTTTACAAGAATTCAGGCGACTAATGCATATGTTTTTATTGCTTTCTAGGCCAAATGAGGAGTTTTTAGTGGATCAGAATACAAACGAAAGCATTCACAACCTATTTGACTCTGAAGTTGAAATTGGTCACAACAACAATTTTTGCAATTTCCAACTTTTTGGTTTACAAGAATTCAGGCAACTAATGCATATGTTTTTATTGCTTTCTAGGCCAAATGAGAAGTTTTTAGTGGATCAGAATACAAACGAAAGCATTCACAACCTATTTGACTCTGAAGTTGAAATTGGTCACAACAACATTTTTTGCAATTTCCAACTTTTTGGTTTACAAGAATTCAGGCAACTAATGCATATGTTTTTATCGTTGTTTAGGCCAAATGAGAAGTTTTTAATGGATCAGAATACAAACGAAAGCATTCACAACCTATTTGACTCTGAAGTTGAAATTGGTCACAACAACAATTTTTGCAATTTCCAACTTTTTGGTTTACAAGAATTCAGGCAACTAATGCATATGTTTTTATTGCTTTCTAGGCCAAATGAGAAGTTTTTAGTGGATCAGAATACAAACGAAAGCATTCACAACCTATTTGACTCTGAAGTTGAAATTGGTCACAACAACAATTTTTGCAATTTCCAACTTTTTGGTTTACAAGAATTCAGGCAACTAATGCATATGTTTTTATTGCTTTCTAGGCCAAATGAGAAGTTTTTAGTGGATCAGAATACAAACGAAAGCATTCACAACCTATTTGACTCTGAAGTTGAAATTGGTCACAACAACAATTTTTGCAATTTCCAACTTTTTGGTTTACAAGAATTCAGGCAACTAATGCATATGTTTTTATTGCTTTTTAGGCCAAATGAGAAGTTTTTAGTGGATCAGAATACAAACGAAAGCATTCACAACCTATTTGACTCTGAAGTTGAAATTGGTCACAACAACAATTTTTCAATTTCCAACTTTTTGGTTTACAAGAATTCAGGCAACTAATGCATATGTTTTTATCGTTGTTTAGGCCAAATGAGAAGTTCTTAATGGATCAGAATACAAACGAAAGCATTCACAACCTATTTGACTCTGAAGTTGAAATTGGTCACAACAACAATTTTTGCAATTTCCAACTTTTTGGTTTACAAGAATTCAGGCGACTAATGCATATGTTTTTATTGCTTTTTAGGCCAAATGAGAAGTTTTTAGTGGATCAGAATACAAACGAAAGCATTCACAACCTATTTGACTCTGAAGTTGAAATTGGTCACAACAACATTTTTTGCAATTTCCAACTTTTTGGTTTACAAGAATTCAGGCAACTAATGCATATGTTTTTATTGCTTTCTAGGCCAAATGAGAAGTTTTTAGTGGATCAGAATACAAACGAAAGCATTCACAACCTATTTGACTCTGAAGTTGAAATTGGTCACAACAACATTTCTTGCAATTCCCAACTTTTTGGTTTACAAGAATTCAGGCAACTAATGCATATGTTTTTATTGCTTTCTAGGCCAAATGAGAAGTTTTTAGTGGATCAGAATACAAACGAAAGCATTCACAACCTATTTGACTCTGAAGTTGAAATTGGTCACAACAACAATTTTTGCAATTTCCAACTTTTTGGTTTACAAGAATTCAGGCGACTAATGCATATGTTTTTATTGCTTTCTAGGCCAAATGAGAAGTTTTTAGTGGATCAGAATACAAACGAAAGCATTCACAACCTATTTGACTCTGAAGTTGAAATTGGTCACAACAACAATTTTTGCAATTTCCAACTTTTTGGTTTACAAGAATTCAGGCAACTAATGCATATGTTTTTATTGCTTTCTAGGCCAAATGAGAAGTTTTTAGTGGATCAGAATACAAACGAAAGCATTCACAACCTATTTGACTCTGAAGTTGAAATTGGTCACAACAACAATTTTTGCAATTTCCAACTTTTTGGTTTACAAGAATTCAGGCGACTAATGCATATGTTTTTAATGCTTTCTAGGCCAAATGAGAAGTTTTTAGTGGATCAGAATACAAACGAAAGCATTCACAACCTATTTGACTCTGAAGTTGAAATTGGTCACAACAACATTTCTTGCAATTTCCAACTTTTTGGTTTACAAGAATTCAGGCGACTAATGCATATGTTTTTATTGCTTTCTAGGCCAAATGAGAAGTTTTTAGTGGATCAGAATACAAACGAAAGCATTCACAACCTATTTGACTCTGAAGTTGAAATTGGTCACAACAACATTTCTTGCAATTTCCAACTTTTTGGTTCACAAGAATTCAGGCGACTAATGCACATGTTTTTATTGCTTTCTAGGCCAAATGAGAAGTTTTTAGTGGATCAGAATACAAACGAAAGCATTCACAACCTATTTGACTCTGAAGTTGAAATTGGTCACAACAACATTTCTTGCAATTTCCAACTTTTTGGTTTACAAGAATTCAGGCGACTAATGCACATGTTTTTATTGCTTTCTAGGCCAAATGAGAAGTTTTTAGTGGATCAGAATACAAACGAAAGCATTCACAACCTATTTGACTCTGAAGTTGAAATTGGTCACAACAACATTTCTTGCAATTTCCAACTTTTTGGTTCACAAGAATTCAGGCAACTAATGCATATGTTTTTATCGTTGTTTAGGCCAAATGAGAAGTTCTTAGTGGATCAGAATACAAACGAAAGCATTCACAACCTATTTGACTCTGAAGTTGAAATTGGTCACAACAACAATTTTTGCAATTTCCAACTTTTTGGTTTACAAGAATTCAGGCAACTAATGCATATGTTTTTATCGTTGTTTAGGCCAAATGAGAAGTTCTTAATGGATCAGAATACAAACGAAAGCATTCACAACCTATTTGACTCTGAAGTTGAAATTGGTCACAACAACAATTTTTCAATTTCCAACTTTTTGGTTTACAAGAATTCAGGCAACTAATGCATATGTTTTTATCGTTGTTTAGGCCAAATGAGAAGTTCTTAATGGATCAGAATACAAACGAAAGCATTCACAACCTATTTGACTCTGAAGTTGAAATTGGTCACAACAACATTTCTTGCAATTTCCAACTTTTTGGTTTACAAGAATTCAGGCGACTAATGCATATGTTTTTATTGCTTTCTAGGCCAAATGAGAAGTTTTTAGTGGATCAGAATACAAACGAAAGCATTCACAACCTATTTGACTCTGAAGTTGAAATTGGTCACAACAACAATTTTTGCAATTTCCAACTTTTTGGTTTACAAGAATTCAGGCAACTAATGCATATGTTTTTATTGCTTTCTAGGCCAAATGAGAAGTTTTTAGTGGATCAGAATACAAACGAAAGCATTCACAACCTATTTGACTCTGAAGTTGAAATTGGTCACAACAACATTTTTTGCAATTTCCAACTTTTTGGTTTACAAGAATTCAGGCAACTAATGCATATGTTTTTATCGTTGTTTAGGCCAAATGAGAAGTTTTTAATGGATCAGAATACAAACGAAAGCATTCACAACCTATTTGACTCTGAAGTTGAAATTGGTCACAACAACAATTTTTGCAATTTCCAACTTTTTGGTTTACAAGAATTCAGGCAACTAATGCATATGTTTTTATTGCTTTCTAGGCCAAATGAGAAGTTTTTAGTGGATCAGAATACAAACGAAAGCATTCACAACCTATTTGACTCTGAAGTTGAAATTGGTCACAACAACAATTTTTGCAATTTCCAACTTTTTGGTTTACAAGAATTCAGGCAACTAATGCATATGTTTTTATTGCTTTTTAGGCCAAATGAGAAGTTTTTAGTGGATCAGAATACAAACGAAAGCATTCACAACCTATTTGACTCTGAAGTTGAAATTGGTCACAACAACATTTTTTGCAATTTCCAACTTTTTGGTTTACAAGAATTCAGGCAACTAATGCATATGTTTTTATTGCTTTCTAGGCCAAATGAGAAGTTTTTAGTGGATCAGAATACAAACGAAAGCATTCACAACCTATTTGACTCTGAAGTTGAAATTGGTCACAACAACAATTTTTGCAATTTCCAACTTTTTGGTTTACAAGAATTCAGGCAACTAATGCATATGTTTTTATCGTTGTTTAGGCCAAATGAGAAGTTTCTAGTGGATCAGAATACAAACGAAAGCATTCACAACCTATTTGACTCTGAAGTTGAAATTGGTCACAACAACATTTCTTGCAATTCCCAACTTTTTGGTTTACAAGAATTCAGGCAACTAATGCATATGTTTTTATTGCTTTCTAGGCCAAATGAGAAGTTTTTAGTGGATCAGAATACAAACGAAAGCATTCACAACCTATTTGACTCTGAAGTTGAAATTGGTCACAACAACAATTTTTGCAATTTCCAACTTTTTGGTTTACAAGAATTCAGGCGACTAATGCATATGTTTTTATTGCTTTCTAGGCCAAATGAGAAGTTTTTAGTGGATCAGAATACAAACGAAAGCATTCACAACCTATTTGACTCTGAAGTTGAAATTGGTCACAACAACATTTCTTGCAATTCCCAACTTTTTGGTTTACAAGAATTCAGGCAACTAATGCATATGTTTTTATCGTTGTTTAGGCCAAATGAGAAGTTTTTAGTGGATCAGAATACAAACGAAAGCATTCACAACCTATTTGACTCTGAAGTTGAAATTGGTCACATTAACAATTTTTGCAATTTCCAACTTTTTGGTTTACAAGAATTCAGGCGACTAATGCATATGTTTTTATTGCTTTCTAGGCCAAATGAGAAGTTTTTAGTGGATCAGAATACAAACGAAAGCATTCACAACCTATTTGACTCTGAAGTTGAAATTGGTCACAACAACAATTTTTGCAATTTCCAACTTTTTGGTTTACAAGAATTCAGGCAACTAATGCATATGTTTTTATTGCTTTCTAGGCCAAATGAGAAGTTTTTAGTGGATCAGAATACAAACGAAAGCATTCACAACCTATTTGACTCTGAAGTTGAAATTGGTCACAACAACATTTTTTGCAATTTCCAACTTTTTGGTTTACAAGAATTCAGGCAACTAATGCATATGTTTTTATCGTTGTTTAGGCCAAATGAGAAGTTTTTAGTGGATCAGAATACAAACGAAAGCATTCACAACCTATTTGACTCTGAAGTTGAAATTGGTCACAACAACAATTTTTCAATTTCCAACTTTTTGGTTTACAAGAATTCAGGCAACTAATGCATATGTTTTTATCGTTGTTTAGGCCAAATGAGAAGTTTTTAGTGGATCAGAATACAAACGAAAGCATTCACAACCTATTTGACTCTGAAGTTGAAATTGGTCACAACAACAATTTTTGCAATTTCCAACTTTTTGGTTTACAAGAATTCAGGCGACTAATGCATATGTTTTTATTGCTTTCTAGGCCAAATGAAAAGTTTTTAGTGGATCAGAATACAAACGAAAGCATTCACAACCTATTTGACTCTGAAGTTGAAATTGGTCACAACAACATTTCTTGCAATTCCCAACTTTTTGGTTTACAAGAATTCAGGCAACTAATGCATATGTTTTTATTGTTTTCTAGGCCAAATGAGAAGTTTTTAGTGGCTCAGAATACAAACGAAAGCATTCACAACCTATTTGACTCTGAAGTTGAAATTGGTCACAACAACAATTTTTGCAATTTCCAACTTTTTGGTTTACAAGAATTCAGGCGACTAATGCATATGTTTTTATTGCTTTCTAGGCCAAATGAGAAGTTTTTAGTGGATCAGAATACAAACGAAAGCATTCACAACCTATTTGACTCTGAAGTTGAAATTGGTCACAACAACATTTCTTGCAATTTCCAACTTTTTGGTTTACAAGAATTCAGGCGACTAATGCATATGTTTTTATTGTTTTCTAGGCCAAATGAGAAGTTTTTAGTGGATCAGAATACAAACGAAAGCATTCACAACCTATTTGACTCTGAAGTTGAAATTGGTCACAACAACATTTCTTGCAATTTCCAACTTTTTGGTTTACAAGAATTCAGGCGACTAATGCATATGTTTTTATTGTTTTCTAGGCCAAATGAGAAGTTTTTAGTGGATCAGAATACAAACGAAAGCATTCACAACCTATTTGACTCTGAAGCTGAAATTGGTCACAACAACATTTTTTGCAATTTCCAACTTTTTGGTTTACAAGAATTCAGGCAACTAATGCATATGTTTTTATTGCTTTCTAGGCCAAATGAGAAGTTTTTAGTGGATCAGAATACAAACGAAAGCATTCACAACCTATTTGACTCTGAAGTTGAAATTGGTCACAACAACATTTCTTGCAATTTCCAACTTTTTGGTTTTCAAGACTTCAGGCAACTAATGCATATGTTTTTATTGTTATTTAGGCCGAAATAAACGTCTCTAGTGGATCAGAATACAAACCAAAACACTCACAACGTATTTGACTCTGAAGTTGAAATTGGTCACAACAACAATTTTTGCAATTTCCAACTTTTTGGTTTACAAGAATTCAGGCAACTAATGCATATGTTCTTATCGTTGTTTAGGCCAAATGAGAAGTTTCTAGTGGATCAGAATACAAACGAAAGCATTCACAACCTATTTGACTCTGAAGTTGAAATTGGTCACAACAACATTTCTTGCAATTCCCAACTTTTTGGTTTACAAGAATTCAGGCAACTAATGCATATGTTTTTATTGCTTTCTAGGCCAAATGAGAAGTTTTTAGTGGATCAGAATACAAACGAAAGCATTCACAACCTATTTGACTCTGAAGTTGAAATTGGTCACAACAACATTTTTTGCAATTTCCAACTTTTTGGTTTACAAGAATTCAGGCAACTAATGCATATGTTTTTATTGCTTTCTAGGCCAAATGAGAAGTTTTTAGTGGATCAGAATACAAACGAAAGCATTCACAACCTATTTGACTCTGAAGTTGAAATTGGTCACAACAACAATTTTTGCAATTTCCAACTTTTTGGTTTACAAGAATTCAGGCAACTAATGCATATGTTTTTATTGCTTTCTAGGCCAAATGAGAAGTTTTTAGTGGATCAGAATACAAACGAAAGCATTCACAACCTATTTGACTCTGAAGTTGAAATTGGTCACAACAACAATTTTTGCAATTTCCAACTTTTTGGTTTACAAGAATTCAGGCAACTAATGCATATGTTTTTATCGTTGTTTAGGCCAAATGAGAAGTTTCTAGTGGATCAGAATACAAACGAAAGCATTGACAACCTATTTGACTCTGAAGTTGAAATTGGTCACAACAACATTTCTTGCAATTTCCAACTTTTTGGTTTACAAGAATTCAGGCAACTAATGCATATGTTTTTATTGCTTTCTAGGCCAAATGAGAAGTTTTTAGTGGATCAGAATACAAACGAAAGCATTCACAACCTATTTGACTCTGAAGTTGAAATTGGTCACAACAACAATTTTTGCAATTTCCAACTTTTTGGTTTACAAGAATTCAGGCGACTAATGCATATGTTTTTATTGCTTTCTAGGCCAAATGAGAAGTTTTTAGTGGATCAGAATACAAACGAAAGCATTCACAACCTATTTGACTCTGAAGTTGAAATTGGTCACAACAACAATTTTTGCAATTTCCAACTTTTTGGTTTACAAGAATTCAGGCAACTAATGCATATGTTTTTATCGTTGTTTAGGCCAAATGAGAAGTTTCTAGTGGATCAGAATACAAACGAAAGCATTCACAACCTATTTGACTCTGAAGTTGAAATTGGTCACAACAACATTTCTTGCAATTCCCAACTTTTTGGTTTACAAGAATTCAGGCAACTAATGCATATGTTTTTATTGCTTTCTAGGCCAAATGAGAAGTTTTTAGTGGATCAGAATACAAACGAAAGCATTCACAACCTATTTGACTCTGAAGTTGAAGTTGGTCACAACAACAATTTTTGCAATTTCCAACTTTTTGGTTTACAAGAATTCAGGCGACTAATGCATATGTTTTTATTGCTTTCTAGGCCAAATGAGAAGTTTTTAGTGGATCAGAATACAAACGAAAGCATTCACAACCTATTTGACTCTGAAGTTGAAGTTGGTCACAACAACAATTTTTGCAATTTCCAACTTTTTGGTTTACAAGAATTCAGGCGACTAATGCATATGTTTTTATTGCTTTCTAGGCCAAATGAGAAGTTTTTAGTGGATCAGAATACAAACGAAAGCATTCACAACCTATTTGACTCTGAAGTTGAAGTTGGTCACAACAACAATTTTTGCAATTTCCAACTTTTTGGTTTACAAGAATTCAGGCGACTAATGCATATGTTTTTATTGCTTTCTAGGCCAAATGAGAAGTTTTTAGTGGATCAGAATACAAACGAAAACATTCACAACCTATTTGACTCTGAAGTTGAAGTTGGTCACAACAACAATTTTTGCAATTTCCAACTTTTTGGTTTACAAGAATTCAGGCGACTAATGCATATGTTTTTATTGCTTTCTAGGCCAAATGAGAAGTTTTTAGTGGATCAGAATACAAACGAAAGCATTCACAACCTATTTGACTCTGAAGTTGAAATTGGTCACAACAACATTTCTTGCAATTTCCAACTTTTTGGTTTACAAGAATTCAGGCGACTAATGCATATGTTTTTATTGCTTTCTAGGCCAAATGAGAAGTTTTTAGTGGATCAGAATACAAACGAAAGCATTCACAACCTATTTGACTCTGAAGTTGAAATTGGTCACAACAACATTTCTTGCCATTCCCAACTTTTTGGTTTACAAGAATTCAGGCGACTAATGCATATGTTTTTATTGCTTTCTAGGCCAAATGAGAAGTTTTTAGTGGATCAGAATACAAACGAAAGCATTCACAACCTATTTGACTCTGAAGTTGAAATTGGTCACAACAACAATTTTTGCAATTTCCAACTTTTTGGTTTACAAGAATTCAGGCAACTAATGCATATGTTTTTATTGCTTTCTAGGCCAAATAAGAAGTTTTTAGTGGATCAGAATACAAACGAAAGCATTCACAACCTATTTGACTCTGAAGTTGAAATTGGTCACAACAACATTTCTTGCAATTTCCAACTTTTTGGTTTACAAGAATTCAGGCAACTAATGCATATGTTTTTATTGCTTTCTAGGCCAAATGAGAAGTTTTTAGTGGATCAGAATACAAACGAAAGCATTCACAACCTATTTGACTCTGAAGTTGAAATTGGTCACAACAACAATTTTTGCAATTTCCAACTTTTTGGTTTACAAGAATTCAGGCAACTAATGCATATGTTTTTTCTGCTTTCTAGGCCAAATGAGAAGTTTTTAGTGGATCAGAATACAAACGAAAGCATTCACAACCTATTTGACTCTGAAGTTGAAATTGGTCACAACAACAATTTTTGCAATTTCCAACTTTTTGGTTTACAAGAATTCAGGCGACTAATGCATATGTTTTTATTGCTTTCTAGGCCAAATGAGAAGTTTTTAGTGAATCAGAATACAAACGAAAGCATTCACAACCTATTTGACTCTGAAGTTGAAATTGGTCACAACAACAATTTTTGCAATTTCCAACTTTTTGGTTTACAAGAATTCAGGCAACTAATGCATATGTTTTTATCGTTGTTTAGGCCAAATGAGAAGTTTTTAGTGGATCAGAATACAAACGAAAGCATTCACAACCTATTTGACTCTGAAGTAGAAATTGGTCACAACAACATTTTTTGCAATTTCCAACTTTTTGGTTTACAAGAATTCAGACAACTAATGCATATGTTTTTATCGTTGTTTAGGCCAAATGAGAAGTTTTTAGTGGATCAGAATACAAACGAAAGCATTCACAACCTATTTGACTCTGAAGTTGAAATTGGTCACAACAACAATTTTTCAATTTCCAACTTTTTGGTTCACAAGAATTCAGGCAACTAATGCATATGTTTTTATCGTTGTTTAGGCCAAATGAGAAGTTTTTAGTGGATCAGAATACAAACGAAAGCATTCACAACCTATTTGACTCTGAAGTTGAAATTGGTCACAACAACAATTTTTGCAATTTCCAACTTTTCGGTTTACAAGAATTCAGGCGACTAATGCATATGTATTTATTGCTTTCTAGGCCAAATGAGAAGTTTTTAGTGGATCAGAATACAAACGAAAGCATTCACAACCTATTTGACTGTGAAGTTGAAATTGGTCACAACAACAATTTTTGCAATTTCCAACTTTTTGGTTTACAAGAATTCAGGCAACTAATGCATGTGTTTTTATCGTTGTTTAGGCCAAATAGGAAGTTCTTAGTGGATCAGAATACAAACGAAAGCATTCACAACCTATTTGACTCTGAAGTTGAAATTGGTCACAACAACATTTTTTGCAATTTCCAACTTTTTGGTTTACAAGAATTCAGGCAACTAATGCATATGTTTTTATTGCTTTCTAGGCCAAATGAGAAGTTTTGAGTGGATCAGAATACAAAGGAAAGCATTCACAACCTATTTGACTCTGAAGTTGAAATTGGTCACAACAACAATTTTTGCAATTTCCAACTTTTTGGTTTACAAGAATTCAGGCAACTAATGCATATGTTTTTATCGTTGTTTAGGCCAAATGAGAAGTTTTTAGTGGATCAGAATACAAACGAAAGCATTCACAACCTATTTGACTCTGAAGTTGAAATTGGTCACAACAACATTTTTTGCAATGTCCAACTTTTTGGTTTACAAGAATTCAGGCGACTAATGCATATGTTTTTATTGCTTTCTAGGCCAAATGAGAAGTTTTTAGTGGATCAGAATACAAACGAAAGCATTCACAACCTATTTGACTCTGAAGTTGAAATTGGTCACAACAACATTTTTTGCAATTTCCAACTTTTTGGTTTACAAGAATTCAGGCGACTAATACATATGTTTTTATTGTTGTTTAGGCCAAATGGGAAGTTTTTAGTGGATCATAATACAAACGAAAGCATTCACAAGCTATTTGACTCTGAAGTTGAAATTGGTCACAACAACATTTCTTGCAATTTCCAACTTTTTGGTTTACAAGAATTCAGGCAACTAATGCATATGTTTTTATCGTTGTTTAGGCCAAATGAGAAGTTTTTAGTGGATCAGAATACAAACGAAAGCATTCACAACCTATTTGACTCTGAAGTTGAAATTGGTCACAACAACATTTCTTGCAATTTCCAACTTTTTGGTTTACAAGAATTCAGGCAACTAATGCATATGTTTTTATCGTTGTTTAGGCCAAATGGGAAGTTTTTAGTGGATCATAATACAAACGAAAGCATTCACAACCTATTTGACTCTGAAGTTGAAATTGGTCACAACAACATTTCTTGCAATTTCCAACTTTTTGGTTTACAAGAATTCAGGCGACTAATGCATATGTTTTTATTGCTTTCTAGGCCAAATGGGAAGTTTTTAGTGGATCAGAATACAAACGAAAGCATTCACAACCTATTTGACTCTGAAGTTGAAATTGGTCACAACAACATTTTTTGCAATTCCCAACTTTTTGGTTTACAAGAATTCAGGCAACTAATGCATATGTTTTTATTGCTTTCTAGGCCAAATGGGAAGTTTTTAGTGGATCAGAATACAAACGAAAGCATTCACAACCTATTTGACTCTGAAGTTGAAATTGGTCACAACAACATTTTTTGCAATTTCCAACTTTTTGGTTTACAAGAATTCAGGCGACTAATACATATGTTTTTATTGTTGTTTAGGCCAAATGGGAAGTTTTTAGTGGATCATAATACAAACGAAAGCATTCACAAGCTATTTGACTCTGAAGTTGAAATTGGTCACAACAACATTTCTTGCAATTTCCAACTTTTTGGTTTACAAGAATTCAGGCAACTAATGCATATGTTTTTATCGTTGTTTAGGCCAAATGAGAAGTTTTTAGTGGATCAGAATACAAACGAAAGCATTCACAACCTATTTGACTCTGAAGTTGAAATTGGTCACAACAACATTTCTTGCAATTTCCAACTTTTTGGTTTACAAGAATTCAGGCAACTAATGCATATGTTTTTATCGTTGTTTAGGCCAAATGGGAAGTTTTTAGTGGATCATAATACAAACGAAAGCATTCACAACCTATTTGACTCTGAAGTTGAAATTGGTCACAACAACATTTCTTGCAATTTCCAACTTTTTGGTTTACAAGAATTCAGGCGACTAATGCATATGTTTTTATTGCTTTCTAGGCCAAATGGGAAGTTTTTAGTGGATCAGAATACAAACGAAAGCATTCACAACCTATTTGACTCTGAAGTTGAAATTGGTCACAACAACATTTTTTGCAATTCCCAACTTTTTGGTTTACAAGAATTCAGGCAACTAATGCATATGTTTTTATTGCTTTCTAGGCCAAATGGGAAGTTTTTAGTGGATCAGAATACAAACGAAAGCATTCACAACCTATTTGACTCTGAAGTTGAAATTGGTCACAACAACATTTCTTGCAATTCCCAACTTTTTGGTTTACAAGAATTCAGGCAACTAATGCATATGTTTTTATTGCTTTCTAGGCCAAATGGGAAGTTTTATGTGGATCAGAATACAAACGAAAGCATTCACAACCTATTTGACTCTGAAGTTGAAATTGGTCACAACAACATTTTTTGCAATTTTCAACTTTTTGGTGCACAAGAATTCAGGCAACTAATGCATATGTTTTTATTGTTGTTTAGGCCAAAATAGAAGTTTCTAGTGGATCAGAATACAAACGAAAGCATTCACAACCTATTTGACTCTGAAGTTGAAATTGGTCACAACAACATTTCTTGCAATTCCCAACTTTTTGGTTTACAAGAATTCAGGCAACTAATGCATATGTTTTTATTGCTTTCTAGGCCAAATGGGAAGTTTTTAGTGGATCAGAATACAAACGAAAGCATTCACAACCTATTTGACTGTGAAGTTGAAATTGGTCACAACAACATTTCTTGCAATTCCCAACTTTTTGGTTTACAAGAATTCAGGCAACTAATGCATATGTTTTTATCGTTGTTTAGGCCAAATGGGAAGTTTTTAGAGGATCATAATACAAACGAAAGCATTCACAACCTATTTGACTCTGAAGTTGAAATTGGTCACAACAACATTTCTTGCAATTTCCAACTTTTTGGTTTACAAGAATTCAGGCAACTAATGCATATGTTTTTATCGTTGTTTAGGCCAAATGAGAAGTTTTTAGTGGATCAGAATACAAACGAAAGCATTCACAACCTATTTGACTCTGAAGTTGAAATTGGTCACAACAACATTTTTTGCAATGTCCAACTTTTTGGTTTACAAGAATTCAGGCGACTAATGCATATGTTTTTATTGCTTTCTAGGCCAAATGAGAAGTTTTTAGTGGATCAGAATACAAACGAAAGCATTCACAACCTATTTGACTCTGAAGTTGAAATTGGTCACAACAACATTTTTTGCAATTTCCAACTTTTTGGTTTACAAGAATTCAGGCGACTAATACATATGTTTTTATCGTTGTTTAGGCCAAATGGGAAGTTTTTAGTGGATCATAATACAAACGAAAGCATTCACAACCTATTTGACTCTGAAGTTGAAATTGGTCACAACAACATTTCTTGCAATTTCCAACTTTTTGGTTTACAAGAATTCAGGCAACTAATGCATATGTTTTTATCGTTGTTTAGGCCAAATGAGAAGTTTTTAGTGGATCAGAATACAAACGAAAGCATTCACAACCTATTT
Source organism: Caenorhabditis doughertyi (assembly GCA_963572265.1). Lineage (NCBI taxonomy): Eukaryota > Metazoa > Nematoda > Chromadorea > Rhabditida > Rhabditidae > Caenorhabditis > Caenorhabditis doughertyi. The sequence goes on from OY751555.1 coordinate 18,072,279, forward strand.
GACTCTGAAGTTGAAATTGGTCACAACAACATTTCTTGCAATTTCCAACTTTTTGGTTTACAAGAATTCAGGCGACTAATGCATATGTTTTTATTGCTTTCTAGGCCAAATGGGAAGTTTTTAGTGGATCAGAATACAAACGAAAGCATTCACAACCTATTTGACTCTGAAGTTGAAATTGGTCACAACAACATTTTTTGCAATTCCCAACTTTTTGGTTTACAAGAATTCAGGCAACTAATGCATATGTTTTTATTGCTTTCTAGGCCAAATGGGAAGTTTTTAGTGGATCAGAATACAAACGAAAGCATTCACAACCTATTTGACTCTGAAGTTGAAATTGGTCACAACAACATTTCTTGCAATTCCCAACTTTTTGGTTTACAAGAATTCAGGCAACTAATGCATATGTTTTTATTGCTTTCTAGGCCAAATGGGAAGTTTTATGTGGATCAGAATACAAACGAAAGCATTCACAACCTATTTGACTCTGAAGTTGAAATTGGTCACAACAACATTTCTTGCAATTTCCAACTTTTTGGTTTACAAGAATTCAGGCAACTAATGCATATGTTTTTATTGCTTTCTAGGCCAAATGGGAAGTTTTTAGTGGATCAGAATACAAACGAAAGCATTCACAACCTATTTGACTCTGAAGTTGAAATTGGTCACAACAACATTTTTTGCAATTTTCAACTTTTTGGTGCACAAGAATTCAGGCAACTAATGCATATGTTTTTATTGTTGTTTAGGCCAAAATAGAAGTTTCTAGTGGATCAGAATACAAACGAAAGCATTCACAACCTATTTGACTCTGAAGTTGAAATTGGTCACAACAACATTTCTTGCAATTCCCAACTTTTTGGTTTACAAGAATTCAGGCAACTAATGCATATGTTTTTATTGCTTTCTAGGCCAAATGGGAAGTTTTATGTGGATCAGAATACAAACGAAAGCATTCACAACGTATTTGACTCTGAAGTTGAAATTGGTCACAACAACATTTCTTGCAATTCCCAACTTTTTGGTTTACAAGAATTCAGGCGACTAATGCATATGTTTTTATTGCTTTCTAGGCCAAATGGGAAGTTTTTAGTGGATCAGAATACAAACGAAAGCATTCACAACCTATTTGACTCTGAAGTTGAAATTGGTCACAACAACATTTCTTGCAATTCCCAACTTTTTGGTTTACAAGAATTCAGGCGACTAATGCATATGTTTTTATCGTTGTTTAGGCCAAATAGGTAGTTTTTAGTGGATCAGAATACAAACGAAAGCATTCACAACCTATTTGACTCTGAAGTTGAAATTGGTCACAACAACATTTCTTGCAATTCCCAACTTTTTGGTTTACAAGAATTCAGGCGACTAATGCATATGTTTTTATCGTTGTTTAGGCCAAATGGGAAGTTTTATGTGGATCAGAATACAAACGAAAGCATTCACAACCTATTTGACTCTGAAGTTGAAATTGGTCACAACAACATTTTTTGCAATTTCCAACTTTTTGGTTTACAAGAATTCAGGCAACTAATGCATATGTTTTTATTGCTTTCTAGGCCAAATTAGAAGTTTTTAGTGGATCAGAATACAAACGAAAGCATTCACAACCTATTTGACTCTGAAGTTGAAATTGGTCACAACAACAATTTTTGCAATTTCCAACTTTTTGGTTTACAAGAATTCAGGCAACTAATGCATATGTTTTTATCGTTGTTTAGGCCAAATGGGAAGTTTTTAGTGGATCAGAATACAAACGAAAGCATTCACAACCTATTTGACTCTGAAGTTGAAATTGGTCACAACAACATTTCTTGCAATTCCCAACTTTTTGGTTTACAAGAATTCAGGCGACTAATGCATATGTTTTTATCGTTGTTTAGGCCAAATAGGAAGTTTTTAGTGGATCAGAATACAAACGAAAGCATTCACAACCTATTTGACTCTGAAGTTGAAATTGGTCACAACAACAATTTTTGCAATTTCCAACTTTTTGGTTTACAAGAATTCAGGCAACTAATGCATATGTTTTTATCGTTGTTTAGGCCAAATGGGAAGTTTTTAGTGGATCAGAATACAAACGAAAGCATTCACAACCTATTTGACTTTGAAGTTGAAATTGGTCACAACAACATTTCTTGCAATTCCCAACTTTTTGGTTTACAAGAATTCAGGCGACTAATGCATATGTTTTTATCGTTGTTTAGGCCAAATAGGAAGTTTTTAGTGGATCAGAATACAAACGAAAGCATTCACAACCTATTTGACTCTGAAGTTGAAATTGGTCACAACAACAATTTTTGCAATTTCCAACTTTTTGGTTTACAAGAATTCAGGCAACTAATGCATATGTTTTTATTGCTTTCTAGGCCAAATTAGAAGTTTTTAGTGGATCAGAATACAAACGAAAGCATTCACAACCTATTTGACTCTGAAGTTGAAATTGGTCACAACAACAATTTTTGCAATTCCCAACTTTTTGGTTTACAAGAATTCAGGCGACTAATGCATATGTTTTTATCGTTGTTTAGGCCAAATAGGAAGTTTTTAGTGGATCAGAATACAAACGAAAGCATTCACAACCTATTTGACTCTGAAGTTGAAATTGGTCACAACAACATTTCTTGCAATTCCCAACTTTTTGGTTTACAAGAATTCAGGCGACTAATGCATATGTTTTTATCGTTGTTTAGGCCAAATGGGAAGTTTTATGTGGATCAGAATACAAACGAAAGCATTCACAACCTATTTGACTCTGAAGTTGAAATTGGTCACAACAACATTTCTTGCAATTTCCAACTTTTTGGTTTACAAGAATTCAGGCGACTAATGCATATGTTTTTATCGTTGTTTAGGCCAAATGGGAAGTTTTTAGTGGATCAGAATACAAACGAAAGCATTTACAACCTATTTGACTCTGAAGTTGAAATTGGTCACAACAACATTTCTTGCAATTTCCAACTTTTTGGTTTACAAGAATTCAGGCGACTAATGCACATGTTTTTATTGCTTTCTAGGCCAAATGAGAAGTTCTTAGTGGATCAGAATACAAACGAAAGCATTCACAACCTATTTGACTCTGAAGTTGAAATTGGTCACAACAACAATTTTTGCAATTTCCAACTTTTTGGTTTACAAGAATTCAGGCAACTAATGCATATGTTTTTATCGTTGTTTAGGCCAAATGAGAAGTTTTTAGTGGATCAGAATACAAACGAAAGCATTCACAACCTATTTGACTCTGAAGTTGAAATTGGTCACAACAACATTTTTTGCAATTTCCCACTTTTTGGTTTACAAGAATTCAGGCGACTAATGCATATGTTTTTATCGTTGTTTAGGCCAAATGGGAAGTTTTCAGTGGATCAGAATACAAACGAAAGCATTCACAACCTATTTGACTCTGAAGTTGAAATTGGTCACAACAACATTTCTTGCAATTTCCAACTTTTTGGTTTACAAGAATTCAGGCAACTAATGCATGTGTTTTTATCGTTGTTTAGGCCAAATAGGAAGTTCTTAGTGGATCAGAATACAAACGAAAGCATTCACAACCTATTTGACTCTGAAGTTGAAATTGGTCACAACAACATTTTTTGCAACTTCCAACTTTTTGGTTTACAAGAATTCAGGCAACTAATGCATATGTTTTTGTTAATATTCAGGCCAATTCAGAAGTTTCTAGTGGATCAGAATACAAACGAAAGCATTCACAACCTATTTGACTCTGAAGTTGAAATTGGTCACAACAACATTTTTTGCAACTTCCAACTTTTTGTTTTACAAGAATTCAGGCGACTAATGCATATGTTTTTATCGTTGTTTAGGCCAAATGGGAAGTTTTTAGTGGATCATAATACAAACGAAAGCATTCACAACCTATTTGACTCTGAAGTTGAAATTGGTCACAACAACATTTCTTGCAATTTCCAACTTTTTGGTTTACAAGAATTCAGGCGACTAATGCATATGTTTTTATTGCTTTCTAGGCCAAATGGGAAGTTTTTAGTGGATCAGAATACAAACGAAAGCATTCACAACCTATTTGACTCTGAAGTTGAAATTGGTCACAACAACATTTTTTGCAATTCCCAACTTTTTGGTTTACAAGAATTCAGGCAACTAATGCATATGTTTTTATTGCTTTCTAGGCCAAATGGGAAGTTTTTAGTGGATCAGAATACAAACGAAAGCATTCACAACCTATTTGACTCTGAAGTTGAAATTGGTCACAACAACATTTCTTGCAATTCCCAACTTTTTGGTTTACAAGAATTCAGGCGACTAATGCATATGTTTTTATTGCTTTCTAGGCCAAATGGGAAGTTTTATGTGGATCAGAATACAAACGAAAGCATTCACAACCTATTTGACTCTGAAGTTGAAATTGGTCACAACAACATTTCTTGCAATTTCCAACTTTTTGGTTTACAAGAATTCAGGCAACTAATGCATATGTTTTTATTGCTTTCTAAGCCAAATGGGAAGTTTTTAGTGGATCAGAATACAAACGAAAGCATTCACAACCTATTTGACTCTGAAGTTGAAATTGGTCACAACAACATTTTTTGCAATTTTCAACTTTTTGGTGCACAAGAATTCAGGCAACTAATGCATATGTTTTTATTGTTGTTTAGGCCAAAATAGAAGTTTCTAGTGGATCAGAATACAAACGAAAGCATTCACAACCTATTTGACTCTGAAGTTGAAATTGGTCACAACAACATTTCTTGCAATTCCCAACTTTTTGGTTTACAAGAATTCAGGCAACTAATGCATATGTTTTTATTGCTTTCTAGGCCAAATGGGAAGTTTTATGTGGATCAGAATACAAACGAAAGCATTCACAACGTATTTGACTCTGAAGTTGAAATTGGTCACAACAACATTTCTTGCAATTCCCAACTTTTTGGTTTACAAGAATTCAGGCGACTAATGCATATGTTTTTATTGCTTTCTAGGCCAAATGGGAAGTTTTTAGTGGATCAGAATACAAACGAAAGCATTCACAACCTATTTGACTCTGAAGTTGAAATTGGTCACAACAACATTTCTTGCAATTCCCAACTTTTTGGTTTACAAGAATTCAGGCGACTAATGCATATGTTTTTATCGTTGTTTAGGCCAAATAGGTAGTTTTTAGTGGATCAGAATACAAACGAAAGCATTCACAACCTATTTGACTCTGAAGTTGAAATTGGTCACAACAACATTTCTTGCAATTCCCAACTTTTTGGTTTACAAGAATTCAGGCGACTAATGCATATGTTTTTATCGTTGTTTAGGCCAAATGGGAAGTTTTATGTGGATCAGAATACAAACGAAAGCATTCACAACCTATTTGACTCTGAAGTTGAAATTGGTCACAACAACATTTTTTGCAATTTCCAACTTTTTGGTTTACAAGAATTCAGGCAACTAATACATATGTTTTTATTGCTTTCTAGGCCAAATTAGAAGTTTTTAGTGGATCAGAATACAAACGAAAGCATTCACAACCTATTTGACTCTGAAGTTGAAATTGGTCACAACAACAATTTTTGCAATTTCCAACTTTTTGGTTTACAAGAATTCAGGCAACTAATGCATATGTTTTTATCGTTGTTTAGGCCAAATGGGAAGTTTTTAGTGGATCAGAATACAAACGAAAGCATTCACAACCTATTTGACTCTGAAGTTGAAATTGGTCACAACAACATTTCTTGCAATTCCCAACTTTTTGGTTTACAAGAATTCAGGCGACTAATGCATATGTTTTTATCGTTGTTTAGGCCAAATAGGAAGTTTTTAGTGGATCAGAATACAAACGAAAGCATTCACAACCTATTTGACTCTGAAGTTGAAATTGGTCACAACAACAATTTTTGCAATTTCCAACTTTTTGGTTTACAAGAATTCAGGCAACTAATGCATATGTTTTTATCGTTGTTTAGGCCAAATGGGAAGTTTTTAGTGGATCAGAATACAAACGAAAGCATTCACAACCTATTTGACTCTGAAGTTGAAATTGGTCACAACAACAATTTTTGCAATTTCCAACTTTTTGGTTTACAAGAATTCAGGCAACTAATGCATATGTTTTTATCGTTGTTTAGGCCAAATGGGAAGTTTTTAGTGGATCAGAATACAAACGAAAGCATTCACAACCTATTTGACTCTGAAGTTGAAATTGGTCACAACAACATTTCTTGCAATTCCCAACTTTTTGGTTTACAAGAATTCAGGCAACTAATACATATGTTTTTATTGCTTTCTAGGCCAAATTAGAAGTTTTTAGTGGATCAGAATACAAACGAAAGCATTCACAACCTATTTGACTCTGAAGTTGAAATTGGTCACAACAACAATTTTTGCAATTTCCAACTTTTTGGTTTACAAGAATTCAGGCAACTAATGCATATGTTTTTATCGTTGTTTAGGCCAAATGGGAAGTTTTTAGTGGATCAGAATACAAACGAAAGCATTCACAACCTATTTGACTCTGAAGTTGAAATTGGTCACAACAACATTTCTTGCAATTCCCAACTTTTTGGTTTACAAGAATTCAGGCGACTAATGCATATGTTTTTATCGTTGTTTAGGCCAAATGGGAAGTTTTTAGTGGATCAGAATACAAACGAAAGCATTCACAACCTATTTGACTCTGAAGTTGAAATTGGTCACAACAACAATTTTTGCAATTTCCAACTTTTTGGTTTACAAGAATTCAGGCGACTAATGCACATGTTTTTATTGCTTTCTAGGCCAAATGAGAAGTTCTTAGTGGATCAGAATACAAACGAAAGCATTCACAACCTATTTGACTCTGAAGTTGAAATTGGTCACAACAACAATTTTTGCAATTTCCAACTTTTTGGTTTACAAGAATTCAGGCAACTAATGCATATGTTTTTATCGTTGTTTAGGCCAAATGAGAAGTTTTTAGTGGATCAGAATACAAACGAAAGCATTCACAACCTATTTGACTCTGAAGTTGAAATTGGTCACAACAACATTTTTTGCAATTTCCCACTTTTTGGTTTACAAGAATTCAGGCGACTAATGCATATGTTTTTATCGTTGTTTAGGCCAAATGGGAAGTTTTTAGTGGATCAGAATACAAACGAAAGCATTCACAACCTATTTGACTCTGAAGTTGAAATTGGTCACAACAACATTTCTTGCAATTTCCAACTTTTTGGTTTACAAGAATTCAGGCAACTAATGCATGTGTTTTTATCGTTGTTTAGGCCAAATAGGAAGTTCTTAGTGGATCAGAATACAAACGAAAGCATTCACAACCTATTTGACTCTGAAGTTGAAATTGGTCACAACAACATTTTTTGCAACTTCCAACTTTTTGGTTTACAAGAATTCAGGCAACTAATGCATATGTTTTTGTTAATATTCAGGCCAATTCAGAAGTTTCTAGTGGATCAGAATACAAACGAAAGCATTCACAACCTATTTGACTCTGAAGTTGAAATTGGTCACAACAACATTTTTTGCAACTTCCAACTTTTTGTTTTACAAGAATTCAGGCGACTAATGCATATGTTTTTATTGCTTTCTAGGCCAAATGAGAAGTTTTAAGTGGATCAGAATACAAACGAAAGCATTCACAACCTATTTGACTCTGAAGTTGAAATTGGTCACAACAACATTTTTTGCAATTTCCAACTTTTTGGTTTACAAGAATTCAGGCAACTAATGCATATGTTTTTGTCGTTGTTTAGGCTGAATGAAAAGTTTTTACTGGATCAGAATACAAACGAAAGCATTCACAACCTATTTGACTCTGAAGTTGAAATTGGTCACAACAACATTTTTTGCAATTTCCAACTTTTTCATTTACAAGAATTCAGGCAACTAATGCATATGTTTTTGTTGTTATTTAGGCCAAATGAGAAGTTTTAAGTGGATCAGAATACAAACGAAAGCATTCACAACCTATTTGACTCTGAAGTTGAAATTGGTCACAACAACATTTTTTGCAATTTCCAACTTTTTGGTTTACAAGAATTCAGGCAACTAATGCATATGTTTTTATCGTTGTTTAGGCCAAATGAGAAGTTTTTAGTGGATCAGAATACAAACGAAAGCATTCACAACCTATTTGACTCTGAAGTTGAAATTGGTCACAACAACATTTTTTGCAATTTCCCACTTTTTGGTTTACAAGAATTCAGGCGACTAATGCATATGTTTTTATCGTTGTTTAGGCCAAATGGGAAGTTTTTAGTGGATCAGAATACAAACGAAAGCATTCACAACCTATTTGACTCTGAAGTTGAAATTGGTCACAACAACATTTCTTGCAATTTCCAACTTTTTGGTTTACAAGAATTCAGGCAACTAATGCATGTGTTTTTATCGTTGTTTAGGCCAAATAGGAAGTTCTTAGTGGATCAGAATACAAACGAAAGCATTCACAACCTATTTGACTCTGAAGTTGAAATTGGTCACAACAACATTTTTTGCAACTTCCAACTTTTTGGTTTACAAGAATTCAGGCAACTAATGCATATGTTTTTGTTAATATTCAGGCCAATTCAGAAGTTTCTAGTGGATCAGAATACAAACGAAAGCATTCACAACCTATTTGACTCTGAAGTTGAAATTGGTCACAACAACATTTTTTGCAATTTCCAACTTTTTGGTTTACATGAATTCAGGCAACTAATGCATATGTATTTATTGCTTTCTAAGCCAGAATAGTAGTTTCTAGTGGATCAGAATACAAACGAAAGCATTCACAACCTATTTGACTCTGAAGTTGAAATTGGTCACAACAACATTTTCTGCAATTTCCAACTTTTTGGTTTACATGAATTCAGGCAACTAATGCATATGTATTTATTGCTTTCTAAGCCAGAATAGAAGTTTCTAGTGGATCAGAATACAAACGAAAGCATTCACAACCTATTTGACTCTGAAGTTGAAATTGGTCACAACAACATTTTCTGCAATTTCCAACTTTTTGGTTTACATGAATTCAGGCAACTAATGCATATGTATTTATTGCTTTCTAAGCCAGAATAGAAGTTTCTAGTGGATCAGAATACAAACGAAAGCATTCACAACCTATTTGACTCTGAAGTTGAAATTGGTCACAACAACATTTTTTGCAATTTCCAACTTTTTGGTTTACAAGAATTCAGGCAACTAATGCATATGTTTTTGTTAATATTCAGGCCAATTCAGAAGTTTCTAGTGGATCAGAATACAAACGAAAGCATTCACAACCTATTTGACTCTGAAGTTGAAATTGGTCACAACAACATTTTTTGCAATTTCCAACTTTTTCGTTTACAAGAATTCAGGCAACTAATGCATATGTTTTTATTGCTTTCTAGGCCAAATGAGAAGTTTTCAGTGGATCAGAATACAAACGAAAGCATTCACAACCTATTTGACTCTGAAGTTGAAATTGGTCACAACAACATTTTTTGCAATTTCCAACTTTTTGGTTTACAAGAATTCAGGCAACTAATGCATATGTTTTTATCGTTGTTCAGGCCAAATGAGAAGTTTTTAGTGGATCAGAATACAAACGAAAGCATTCACAACCTATTTGACTCTGAAGTTGAAATTGGTCACAACAACATTTTTTGCAACTTCCAACTTTTTGGTTTACAAGAATTCAGGCAACTAATGCATATGTTTTTGTTAATATTCAGGCCAATTCAGAAGTTTTGAGTGGATCAGAATACAAACGAAAGCATTCACAACCTATTTGACTCTGAAGTTGAAATTGGTCACAACAACATTTTTTGCAATTTCCAACTTTTTGGTTTACAAGAATTCAGGCAACTAATGCATATGTTTTTGTCGTTGTTTAGGCTGAATGAAAAATTTTTAGTGGATCAGAATACAAACGAAAGCATTCACAACCTATTTGACTCTGAAGTTGAAATTGGTCACAACAACATTTTTTGCAATTTCCAACTTTTTCGTTTACAAGAATTCAGGCAACTAATGCATATGTTTTTGTTAATATTCAGGCCAATTCAGAAGTTTCTAGTGGATCAGAATACAAACGAAAGCATTCACAACCTATTTGACTCTGAAGTTGAAATTGGTCACAACAACATTTTTTGCAATTTCCAACTTTTTCGTTTACAAGAATTCAGGCAACTAATGCATATGTTTTTGTTAATATTCAGGCCAATTCAGAAGTTTCTAGTGGATCAGAATACAAACGAAAGCATTCACAACCTATTTGACTCTGAAGTTGAAATTGGTCACAACAACATTTTTTGCAATTTCCAACTTTTTCGTTTACAAGAATTCAGGCAACTAATGCATATGTTTTTGTTAATATTCAGGCCAATTCAGAAGTTTCTAGTGGATCAGAATACAAACGAAAGCATTCACAACCTATTTGACTCTGAAGTTGAAATTGGTCACAACAACATTTTTTGCAATTTCCAACTTTTTCGTTTACAAGAATTCAGGCAACTAATGCATATGTTTTTATTGCTTTCTAGGCCAAATGAGAAGTTTTGAGTGGATCAGAATACAAACGAAAGCATTCACAACCTATTTGACTCTGAAGTTGAAATTGGTCACAACAACATTTTTTGCAACTTCCAACTTTTTGGTTTACAAGAATTCAGGCAACTAATGCATATGTTTTTGTTAATATTCAGGCCAATTCAGAAGTTTCTAGTGGATCAGAATACAAACGAAAGCATTCACAACCTATTTGACTCTGAAGTTGAAATTGGTCACAACAACATTTTTTGCAACTTCCAACTTTTTGTTTTACAAGAATTCAGGCGACTAATGCATATGTTTTTGTTTATATTCAGGCCAATTCAGAAGTTTCTAGTGGATCAGAGTACAAACGAAAGCATTCACAACCTATTTGACTCTGAAGTTGAAATTGGTCACGACAACATTTTTTGCAATTTCCAACTTTTTGTTTTACAAGAATTCAGCCAACTAATGCATATGTTTTTATCGTTGTTTAGGCTGAATGAGAAGTTTCTAGTGGATCAGAATACAAACGAAAGCATTCACAAGCTATTTGACTCTGAAGTTGAAATTGGTCACAACAACATTTCTTGCAATTTCCAACTTTTTGTTTTACAAGAATTCAGGCGACTAATGCATATGTTTTTGTTAATATTCAGGCCAATTCAGAAGTTTCTAGTGGATCAGAGTACAAACGAAAGCATTCACAACCTATTTGACTCTGAAGTTCAAATTGGTCACGACAACATTTTTTGCAATTTCCAACTTTTTGGTTTACAAGAATTCAGGCAACTAATGCATATGTTTTTGTTAATATTCAGGCCAATTCAAAAGTTTCTAGTGGATCAGAATACAAACGAAAGCATTCACAACCTATTTGACTCTGAAGTTGAAATTGGTCACAACAACATTTTTTGCAACTTCCACCTTTTTGTTTTACAAGAATTCAGGCGACTAAAGCATATGTTTTTATTGCTTTCTAGGCCAAATGAGAAGTTTTGAGTGGATCAGAATACAAACGAAAGCATTCACAACCTATTTGACTCTGAAGTTGAAATTGGTCACAACAACATTTTTTTGCAATTTCCAACTTTTTGGTTTACAAGAATTCAGGCAACTAATGCATATGTTTTTGTCGTTGTTTAGGCTGAATGAAAAGTTTTTAGTGGATCAGAATACAAACGAAAGCATTCACAACCTATTTGACTCTGAAGTTGAAATTGGTCACAACAACATTTTTTGCAATTTCCAACTTTTTGGTTTACAAGAATTCAGGCAACTAATGCATATGTTTTTGTCGTTGTTTAGGCTGAATGAAAAGTTTTTAGTGGATCAGAATACAAACGAAAGCATTCACAACCTATTTGACTCTGAAGTTGAAATTGGTCACAACAACATTTTTTGCAACTTCCAACTTTTTGGTTTACAAGAATTCAGGCAACTAATGCATATGTTTTTGTTAATATTCAGGCCAATTCAGAAGTTTCTAGTGGATCAGAATACAAACGAAAGCATTCACAACCTATTTGACTCTGAAGTTGAAATTGGTCACAACAACATTTTTTGCAACTTCCAACTTTTTGTTTTACAAGAATTCAGGCGACTAATGCATATGTTTTTGTTAATATTCAAGCCAATTCAGAAGTTTCTAGTGGATCAGAGTACAAACGAAAGCATTCACAACCTATTTGACTCTGAAGTTGAAATTGGTCACAACAACATTTTTTGCAATTTCCAACTTTTTGTCCTACAAGAATTCAGCCAACTAATGCATATGTTTTTATCGTTGTTTAGGCTGAATGAGAAGTTTCTAGTGGATCAGAATACAAACGAAAGCATTCACAAGCTATTTGACTCTGAAGTTGAAATTGGTCACAACAACATTTCTTGCAATTTCCAACTTTTTGTTTTACAAGAATTCAGCCAACTAATGCATATGTTTTTATCGTTGTTTAGGCTGAATGAGAAGTTTCTAGTGGATCAGAATACAAACGAAAGCATTCACAACCTATTTGACTCTGAAGTTGAAATTGGTCACAACAACATTTTTTGCAACTTCCAACTTTTTGTTTTACAAGAATTCAGGCGACTAATGCATATGTTTTTGTTAATATTCAAGCCAATTCAGAAGTTTCTAGTGGATCAGAGTACAAACGAAAGCATTCACAACCTATTTGACTCTGAAGTTGAAATTGGTCACAACAACATTTTTTGCAATTTCCAACTTTTTGTTTTACAAGAATTCAGCCAACTAATGCATATGTTTTTATCGTTGTTTAGGCTGAATGAGAAGTTTCTAGTGGATCAGAATACAAACGAAAGCATTCACAAGCTATTTGACTCTGAAGTTGAAATTGGTCACAACAACATTTCTTGCAATTTCCAACTTTTTGTTTTACAAGAATTCAGGCGACTAATGCATATGTTTTTGTTAATATTCAGGCCAATTCAGAAGTTTCTAGTGGATCAGAATACAAACGAAAGCATTCACAACCTATTTGACTCTGAAGTTGAAATTGGTCACAACAACATTTTTTGCAATTTCCAACTTTTTGGTTTACAAGAATTCAGGCAACTAATGCATATGTTTTTATCGTTGTTTAGGCCAAATGGGAAGTTTCTAGTGGATCAGAATACAAACGAAAGCATTCACAACCTATTTGACTCTGAAGTTGAAATTGGTCACAACAACATTTTTTGCAATTTCCAACTTTTTCGTTTACAAGAATTCAGGCAACTAATGCATATGTTTCTATTGCTTTCTAGGCCAAATGAGAAGTTTTGAGTGGATCAGAATACAAACGAAAGCATTCACAACCTATTTGACTCTGAAGTTGAATTTGGTCACAACAACATTTTTTGCAATTTCCAACTTTTTGGTTTACAAGAATTCAGGCAACTAATGCATATGTTTTTATCGTTGTTTAGGCTGAATGAAAAGTTTTGAGTGGATCAGAATACAAACGAAAGCATTCACAACCTATTTGACTCTGAAGTTGAAATTGGTCACAACAACAATTCTTGCAATTTCCAACTTTTTGTTTTACAAGAATTCAGGCGACTAATGCATATGTTTTTGTTAATATTCAGGCCAATTCAGAAGTTTTTAGTGGACCAGAGTACAAACGAAAGCATTCACAAGCTATTTGACTCTGAAGTTGAAATTGGTCACAACAACATTTCTTGCAATTTCCAACTTTTTGTTTTACAAGAATTCAGGCAACTAATGCATATGTTTTTATCGTTGTTTAGGCCAAATGGGAAGTTTCTAGTGGATCAGAATACAAACGAAAGCATTCACAACCTATTTGACTCTGAAGTTGAAATTGGTCACAACAACATTTTTTGCAATTTCCAACTTTTTCGTTTACAAGAATTCAGGCAACTAATGCATATGTTTTTATTGTTGTTCAGGCCAAATGAGAAGTTTTTAGTGGATCAGAATACAAACGAAAGCATTCACAACCTATTTGACTCTGAAGTTGAAATTGGTCACAACAACATTTTTTGCAATTTCCAACTTTTTGGTTTACAAGAATTCAGGCAACTAATGCATATGTTTTTGTCGTTGTTTAGGCTGAATGAAAAGTTTTGAGTGGATCAGAATACAAACGAAAGCATTCACAACCTATTTGACTCTGAAGTTGAAATTGGTCACAACAACATTTTTTGCAATTTCCAACTTTTTGGTTTACAAGAATTCAGGCAACTAATGCATATGTTTTTGTTAATATTCAGGCCAATTCAGAAGTTTTTAGTGGACCAGAGTACAAACGAAAGCATTCACAAGCTATTTGACTCTGAAGTTGAAATTGGTCACAACAACATTTTTTGCAATTTCCAACTTTTTGGTTTACAAGAATTCAGGCAACTAATGCATATGTTTTTGTCGTTGTTTAGGCTGAATGAAAAGTTTTGAGTGGATCAGAATACAAACGAAAGCATTCACAAGCTATTTGACTCTGAAGTTGAAATTGGTCACAACAACATTTCTTGCAATTTCCAACTTTTTGTTTTACAAGAATTCAGGCGACTAATGCATATGTTTTTGTTAATATTCAGGCCAATTCAGAAGTTTCTAGTGGACCAGAGTACAAACGAAAGCATTCACAACCTATTTGACTCTGAAGTTGAAATTGGTCACAACAACATTTTTTGCAATTTCCAACTTTTTGGTTTACAAGAATTCAGGCAACTAATGCATATGTTTTTATCGTTGTTTAGGCCAAATGGGAAGTTTCTAGTGGATCAGAATACAAACGAAAGCATTCACAACCTATTTGACTCTGAAGTTGAAATTGGTCACAACAACATTTTTTGCAATTTCCAACTTTTTGGTTTACAAGAATTCAGGCAACTAATGCATATGTTTTTATCGTTGTTTAGGCCAAATGGGAAGTTTCTAGTGGATCAGAATACAAACGAAAGCATTCACAACCTATTTGACTCTGAAGTTGAAATTGGTCACAACAACATTTTTTGCAATTTCCAACTTTTTGGTTTACAAGAATTCAGGCAACTAATGCATATGTTTTTATCGTTGTTTAGGCTGAATGAGAAGTTTCTAGTGGATCAGAATACAAACGAAAGCATTCACAAGCTATTTGACTCTGAAGTTGAAATTGGTCACAACAACATTTCTTGCAACTTCCAACTTTTTGGTTTACAAGAATTCAGGCAACTAATGCATATGTTTTTGTCGTTGTTTAGGCTAAATGAGAAGTTTCTAGTGGATCAGAATACAAACGAAAGCATTCACAAGCTATTTGACTCTGAAGTTGAAATTGGTCACAACAACATTTCTTGCAACTTCCAACTTTTTGGTTTACAAGAATTCAGGCAACTAATGCATATGTTTTTGTCGTTGTTTAGGCTAAATGAGAAGTTTTTAGTGGATCAGAATACAAACGAAAGCATTCACAACCTATTTGACTCTGAAGTTGAAATTGGTCACAACAACATTTTTTGCAATTTCCAACTTTTTGTTTTACAAGAATTCAGCCAACTAATGCATATGTTTTTGTCGTTGTTTAGGCTAAATGAGAAGTTTTTAGTGGATCAGAATACAAACGAAAGCATTCACAACCTATTTGACTCTGAAGTTGAAATTGGTCACAACAACATTTTTTGCAATTTCCAACTTTTTGTTTTACAAGAATTCAGCCAACTAATGCATATGTTTTTGTCGTTGTTTAGGCTAAATGAGAAGTTTTTAGTGGATCAGAATACAAACGAAAGCATTCACAACCTATTTGACTCTGAAGTTGAAATTGGTCACAACAACATTTTTTGCAATTTCCAACTTTTTGTTTTACAAGAATTCAGCCAACTAATGCATATGTTTTTGTCGTTGTTTAGGCTAAATGAGAAGTTTTTAGTGGATCAGAATACAAACGAAAGCATTCACAACCTATTTGACTCTGAAGTTGAAATTGGTCACAACCACATTTCTTGCAATTTCCAACTTTTTGTTTTACAAGAATTCAGGCAACTAATGCATATGTTTTTATCGTTGTTTAGGCTGAATGAGAAGTTTCTAGTGGATCAGAATACAAACGAAAGCATTCAAAAGCTATTTGACTCTGAAGTTGAAATTGGTCACAACAACATTTTTTGCAATTTCCAACTTTTTGTTTTACAAGAATTCAGGCAACTAATGCATATGTATTTATTGTTATTTAGGCCAGAATAGAAGTTTCTAGTGGATCAGAATACAAACGAAAGCATTCACAACCTATTTGACTCTGAAGTTGAAATTGGTCACAACAACATTTTTTGCAATTTCCAACTTTTTGTTTTACAAGAATTCAGCCAACTAATGCATATGTTTTTATCGTTGTTTAGGCTAAATGAGAAGTTTTTAGTGGATCAGAATACAAACGAAAGCATTCACAACCTTTTTGACTCTGAAGTTGAAATTGGTCACAACCACATTTTTTGCAATTTCCAACTTTTTGTTTTACAAGAATTCAGCCAACTAATGCATATGTTTTTATCGTTGTTTAGGCTGAATGAGAAGTTTCTAGTGGATCAGAATACAAACGAAAGCATTCACAACCTATTTGACTCTGAAGTTGAAATTGGTCACAACAACAATTCTTGCAATTTCCAACTTTTTGTTTTACAAGAATTCAGGCAACTAATGCATATGTTTTTATCGTTGTTTAGGCCAAATGGGAAGTTTCTAGTGGATCAGAATACAAACGAAAGCATTCACAACCTATTTGACTCTGAAGTTGAAATTGGTCACAACAACATTTTTTGCAATTTCCAACTTTTTCGTTTACAAGAATTCAGGCAACTAATGCATATGTTTTTATTGTTGTTCAGGCCAAATGAGAAGTTTTTAGTGGATCAGAATACAAACGAAAGCATTCACAACCTATTTGACTCTGAAGTTGAAATTGGTCACAACAACATTTTTTGCAATTTCCAACTTTTTGGTTTACAAGAATTCAGGCAACTAATGCATATGTTTTTGTCGTTGTTTAGGCTGAATGAAAAGTTTTGAGTGGATCAGAATACAAACGAAAGCATTCACAACCTATTTGACTCTGAAGTTGAAATTGGTCACAACAACATTTTTTGCAATTTCCAACTTTTTGGTTTACAAGAATTCAGGCAACTAATGCATATGTTTTTGTTAATATTCAGGCCAATTCAGAAGTTTTTAGTGGACCAGAGTACAAACGAAAGCATTCACAAGCTATTTGACTCTGAAGTTGAAATTGGTCACAACAACATTTTTTGCAATTTCCAACTTTTTGGTTTACAAGAATTCAGGCAACTAATGCATATGTTTTTGTCGTTGTTTAGGCTGAATGAAAAGTTTTGAGTGGATCAGAATACAAACGAAAGCATTCACAACCTATTTGACTCTGAAGTTGAAATTGGTCACAACAACATTTCTTGCAATTTCCAACTTTTTGTTTTACAAGAATTCAGGCGACTAATGCATATGTTTTTGTTAATATTCAGGCCAATTCAGAAGTTTCTAGTGGACCAGAGTACAAACGAAAGCATTCACAACCTATTTGACTCTGAAGTTGAAATTGGTCACAACAACATTTTTTGCAATTTCCAACTTTTTGGTTTACAAGAATTCAGGCAACTAATGCATATGTTTTTATCGTTGTTTAGGCCAAATGGGAAGTTTCTAGTGGATCAGAATACAAACGAAAGCATTCACAACCTATTTGACTCTGAAGTTGAAATTGGTCACAACAACATTTTTTGCAATTTCCAACTTTTTGGTTTACAAGAATTCAGGCAACTAATGCATATGTTTTTATCGTTGTTTAGGCCAAATGGGAAGTTTCTAGTGGATCAGAATACAAACGAAAGCATTCACAACCTATTTGACTCTGAAGTTGAAATTGGTCACAACAACATTTTTTGCAATTTCCAACTTTTTGGTTTACAAGAATTCAGGCAACTAATGCATATGTTTTTATCGTTGTTTAGGCTGAATGAGAAGTTTCTAGTGGATCAGAATACAAACGAAAGCATTCACAAGCTATTTGACTCTGAAGTTGAAATTGGTCACAACAACATTTCTTGCAACTTCCAACTTTTTGGTTTACAAGAATTCAGGCAACTAATGCATATGTTTTTGTCGTTGTTTAGGCTAAATGAGAAGTTTCTAGTGGATCAGAATACAAACGAAAGCATTCACAAGCTATTTGACTCTGAAGTTGAAATTGGTCACAACAACATTTCTTGCAACTTCCAACTTTTTGGTTTACAAGAATTCAGGCAACTAATGCATATGTTTTTGTCGTTGTTTAGGCTAAATGAGAAGTTTTTAGTGGATCAGAATACAAACGAAAGCATTCACAACCTATTTGACTCTGAAGTTGAAATTGGTCACAACAACATTTTTTGCAATTTCCAACTTTTTGTTTTACAAGAATTCAGCCAACTAATGCATATGTTTTTGTCGTTGTTTAGGCTAAATGAGAAGTTTTTAGTGGATCAGAATACAAACGAAAGCATTCACAACCTATTTGACTCTGAAGTTGAAATTGGTCACAACAACATTTTTTGCAATTTCCAACTTTTTGTTTTACAAGAATTTAGCCAACTAATGCATATGTTTTTATCGTTGTTTAGGCTAAATGAGAAGTTTTTAGTGGATCAGAATACAAACGAAAGCATTCACAACCTATTTGACTCTGAAGTTGAAATTGGTCACAACCACATTTCTTGCAATTTCCAACTTTTTGTTTTACAAGAATTCAGGCAACTAATGCATATGTTTTTATCGTTGTTTAGGCTGAATGAGAAGTTTCTAGTGGATCAGAATACAAACGAAAGCATTCAAAAGCTATTTGACTCTGAAGTTGAAATTGGTCACAACAACATTTTTTGCAATTTCCAACTTTTTGTTTTACAAGAATTCAGGCAACTAATGCATATGTATTTATTGTTATTTAGGCCAGAATAGTAGTTTCTAGTGGATCAGAATACAAACGAAAGCATTCACAACCTATTTGACTCTGAAGTTGAAATTGGTCACAACAACATTTTTTGCAATTTCCAACTTTTTGTTTTACAAGAATTCAGCCAACTAATGCATATGTTTTTATCGTTGTTTAGGCTAAATGAGAAGTTTTTAGTGGATCAGAATACAAACGAAAGCATTCACAACCTTTTTGACTCTGAAGTTGAAATTGGTCACAACCACATTTCTTGCAATTTCCAACTTTTTGTTTTACAAGAATTCAGGCAACTAATGCATATGTTTTTGTCGTTGTTTAGGCTGAATGAGAAGTTTCTAGTGAATCAGAATACAAACGAAAGCATTCACAAGCTATTTGACTCTGAAGTTGAAATTGGTCAGAACAACATTTCTTGCAACTTCCAACTTTTTGGTTTACAAGAATTCAGCCAACTAATGCATATGTTTGTATCGTTGTTTAGGCTAAATGAGAAGTTTTTAGTGGATCAGAATACAAACGAAAGCATTCACAACCTTTTTGACTCTGAAGTTGAAATTGGTCACAACAACATTTCTTGCAACTTCCAACTTTTTGTTTTACAAGAATTCAGCCAACTAATGCATATGTTTTTATCGTTGTTTAGGCTGAATGAGAAGTTTCTAGTGAATCAGAATACAAACGAAAGCATTCACAAGCTATTTGACTCTGAAGTTGAAATTGGTCAGAACAACATTTCTTGCAACTTCCAACTTTTTGGTTTACAAGAATTCAGGCAACTAATGCATATGTTTTTGTCGTTGTTTAGGCTGAATGAGAAGTTTCTAGTGAATCAGAATACAAACGAAAGCATTCACAAGCTATTTGACTCTGAAGTTGAAATTGGTCAGAACAACATTTCTTGCAACTTCCAACTTTTTGGTTTACAAGAATTCAGCCAACTAATGCATATGTTTTTATCGTTGTTTAGGCTAAATGAGAAGTTTTTAGTGGATCAGAATACAAACGAAAGCATTCACAACCTTTTTGACTCTGAAGTTGAAATTGGTCACAACAACATTTCTTGCAACTTCCAACTTTTTGTTTTACAAGAATTCAGCCAACTAATGCATATGTTTTTATCGTTGTTTAGGCTGAATGAGAAGTTTCTAGTGAATCAGAATACAAACGAAAGCATTCACAAGCTATTTGACTCTGAAGTTGAAATTGGTCAGAACAACATTTCTTGCAACTTCCAACTTTTTGGTTTACAAGAATTCAGGCAACTAACGCATATGTTTTTGTCGTTGTTTAGGCTAAATGAGAAGTTTTTAGTGGATCAGAATACAAACGAAAGCATTCACAACCTATTTGACTCTGAAGTTGAAATTGGTCACAACCACATTTCTTGCAACTTCCAACTTTTTGTTTTACAAGAATTCAGGCAACTAATGCATATGGTTTTATCGTTGTTTAGGCTGATATACTCGTTTTGCGACCCACATTCTACACTTCTCATTTCACAACTCATCATCTCACAATGATGAACTTTGATAATTTTCTGAATTTTTTTCTCCCACATTGAAAATGGTTTTTTATGCCTAAATATTGTTATTAGGACCATATTGAATGTTTTTAGCTGATATACTCGTTTTGCGACCCACATTCTACACTTTTCCTTTCACAACTCATCATCTCACAATGATGAACTTTGATAATTTTCTGAATTTTTTTCTCCCACATTGAAAATGGTTTTTTATGCCTAAATATTGTTATTAGGACCATATTGAATGTTTTTAGCTGATATACTCGTTGTGCGACCCACATTCTACACTTTTCCTTTCACAACTGAACACTTCACAATGATGAACTTTGATAATTTTCTGAATTTTTTTCTCCCACATTGAAAATGGTTTTTTATGCCTAAATATTGTTATTAGGACCATATTGAATGTTTTTAGCTGATATACTCGTTTTGCGACCCACATTCTACACTTTTGATTTCACAACTGAACACTTCACAATGATGAACTTTGATAATTTTCTGAATTTTTTTCTCCCACATTGAAAATGGTTTTTTATGCCTAAATATTGTTATTAGGACCATATTGAATGTTTTTAGCTGATATACTCGTTTTGCGACCCACATTCTACACTTTTCCTTTCACAACTCATCATCTCACAATGATGAACTTTGATAATTTTCTGAATTTTTTTCTCCCACATTGAAAATGGTTTTTTATGCCTAAATATTGTTATTAGGACCATATTGAATGTTTTTAGCTGATATACTCGTTGTGCGACCCACATTCTACACTTTTCCTTTCACAACTGAACACTTCACAATGATGAACTTTGATAATTTTCTGAATTTTTTTCTCCCACATTGAAAATGGTTTTTTATGCCTAAATATTGTTATTAGGACCATATTGAATGTTTTTAGCTGATATACTCGTTTTGCGACCCACATTCTACACTTTTGATTTCACAACTGAACACTTCACAATGATGAACTTTGATAATTTTCTGAATTTTTTTCTCCCACATTGAAAATGGTTTTTTATGCCTAAATATTGTTATTAGGACCATATTGAATGTTTTTAGCTGATATACTCGTTTTGCGACCCACATTCTACACTTTTCCTTTCACAACTCATCATCTCACAATGATGAACTTTGATAATTTTCTGAATTTTTTTCTCCCACATTGAAAATGGTTTTTTATGCCTAAATATTGTTATTAGGACCATATTGAATGTTTTTAGCTGATATACTCGTTTTGCGACCCACATTCTACACTTTTCCTTTCACAACTCATCATCTCACAATGATGAACTTTGATAATTTTCTGAATTTTTTTCTCCCACATTGAAAATGGTTTTTTATGCCTAAATATTGTTATTAGGACCATATTGAATGTTTTTAGCTGATATACTCGTTGTGCGACCCACATTCTACACTTTTCCTTTCACAACTGAACACTTCACAATGATGAACTTTGATAATTTTCTGAATTTTTTTCTCCCACATTGAAAATGGTTTTTTATGCCTAAATATTGTTATTAGGACCATATTGAATGTTTTTAGCTGATATACTCGTTTTGCGACCCACATTCTACACTTTTGATTTCACAACTGAACACTTCACAATGATGAACTTTGATAATTTTCTGAATTTTTTTCTCCCACATTGAAAATGGTTTTTTATGCCTAAATATTGTTATTAGGACCATATTGAATGTTTTTAGCTGATATACTCGTTTTGCGACCCACATTCTACACTTTTCCTTTCACAACTGAACACTTCACAATGATAAACTCTGATAATTTTCTGAATTTTTTTCTTCCACATTGAAAATGGTTTTTTATGCCTAAATATTGTTATTAGGACCATATTGAATGTTTTTAGCTGATATACTCGTTTTGCGACCCACATTCTACACTTTTCCTTTCACAACTGAACACTTCACAATGATGAACTTTGATAATTTTCTGAATTTTTTTCTCCCACATTGAAAATGGTTTTTTATGCCTAAATATTGTTATTAGGACCATATTGAATGTTTTTAGCTGATATACTCGTTTTGCGACCCACATTCTACACTTTTGATTTCACAACTGAACACTTCACAATGATGAACTTTGATAATTTTCTGAATTTTTTTCTCCCACATTGAAAATGGTTTTTTATGCCTAAATATTGTTATTAGGACCATATTGAATGTTTTTAGCTGATATACTCGTTTTGCGACCCACATTCTACACTTTTCCTTTCACAACTGAACACTTCACAATGATGAACTTTGATAATTTTCTGAATTTTTTTCTCCCACATTGAAAATGGTTTTTTATGCCTAAATATTGTTATTAGGACCATATTGAATGTTTTTAGCTGATATACTCGTTTTGCGACCCACATTCTACACTTTTCCTTTCACAACTGAACACTTCACAATGATGAACTTTGATAATTTTCTGAATTTTTTTCTCCCACATTGAAAATGGTTTTTTATGCCTAAATATTGTTATTAGGACCATATTGAATGTTTTTAGCTGATATACTCGTTTTGCGACCCACATTCTACACTTTTGATTTCACAACTGAACACTTCACAATGATGAACTTTGATAATTTTCTGAATTTTTTTCTCCCACATTGAAAATGGTTTTTTATGCCTAAATATTGTTATTAGGACCATATTGAATGTTTTTAGCTGATATACTCGTTTTGCGACCCACATTCTACACTTTTCCTTTCACAACTGAACACTTCACAATGATGAACTTTGATAATTTTCTGAATTTTTTTCTCCCACATTGAAAATGGTTTTTTATGCCTAAATATTGTTATTAGGACCATATTGAATGTTTTTAGCTGATATACTCGTTTTGCGACCCACATTCTACACTTTTGATTTCACAACTGAACACTTCACAATGATGAACTTTGATAATTTTCTGAATTTTTTTCTCCCACATTGAAAATGGTTTTTTATGCCTAAATATTGTTATTAGGACCATATTGAATGTTTTTAGCTGATATACTCGTTTTGCGACCCACATTCTACACTTTTCCTTTCACAACTGAACACTTCACAATGATGAACTTTGATAATTTTCTGAATTTTTTTCTCCCACATTGAAAATGGTTTTTTATGCCTAAATATTGTTATTAGGACCATATTGAATGTTTTTAGCTGATATACTCGTTTTGCGACCCACATTCTACACTTTTCCTTTCACAACTGAACACTTCACAATGATGAACTTTGATAATTTTCTGAATTTTTTTCTCCCACATTGAAAATGGTTTTTTATGCCTAAATATTGTTATTAGGACCATATTGAATGTTTTTAGCTGATATACTCGTTTTGCGACCCACATTCTACACTTTTGATTTCACAACTGAACACTTCACAATGATGAACTTTGATAATTTTCTGAATTTTTTTCTCCCACATTGAAAATGGTTTTTTATGCCTAAATATTGTTATTAGGACCATATTGAATGTTTTTAGCTGATATACTCGTTTTGCGACCCACATTCTACACTTCTCCTTTCACAACTGAACACTTCACAATGATGAACTTTGATAATTTTCTGAATTTTTTTCTCCCACATTGAAAATGGTTTTTTATGCCTAAATATTGTTATTAGGACCATATTGAATGTTTTTAGCTGATATACTCGTTTTGCGACCCACATTCTACACTTTTCATTTCACAACTGAACACTTCACAATGATGAACTTTGATAATTTTCTGAATTTTTTTCTCCCACATTGAAAATGGTTTTTTATGCCTAAATATTGTTATTAGGACCATATTGAATGTTTTTAGCTGATATACTCGTTTTGCGACCCACATTCTACACTTCTCCTTTCACAACTGAACACTTCACAATGATGAACTTTGATAATTTTCTGAATTTTTTTCTCCCACATTGAAAATGGTTTTTTATGCCTAAATATTGTTATTAGGACCATATTGAATGTTTTTAGCTGATATACTCGTTTTGCGACCCACATTCTACACTTTTCATTTCACAACTGAACACTTCACAATGATGAACTTTGATAATTTTCTGAATTTTTTTCTCCCACATTGAAAATGGTTTTTTATGCCTTAATATTGTTATTAGGACCATATTGAATGTTTTTAGCTGATATACTCGTTTTGCGACCCACATTCTACACTTTTCATTTCACAACTGAACACTTCACAATGATGAACTTTGATAATTTTCTGAATTTTTTTCTCCCATATTGAAAATGGTTTTTTATGCCTAAATATTGTTATTAGGACCATATTGAATGTTTTAGCTGATATACTCGTTTTGCGACCCACATTCTACACTTTTCATTTCACAACTGAACACTTCACAATGATGAACTTTGATAATTTTCTGAATTTTTTTCTCCCACATTGAAAATGGTTTTTTATGCCTAAATATTGTTATTAGGACCATATTGAATGTTTTTAGCTGATATACTCGTTTTGCGACCCACATTCTACACTTTTCATTTCACAACTGAACACTTCACAATGATGAACTTTGATAATTTTCTGAATTTTTTTCTCCCACATTGAAAATGGTTTTTTATGCCTAAATATTGTTATTAGGACCATATTGAATGTTTTTAGCTGATATACTCGTTTTGCGACCCACATTCTACACTTTTCATTTCACAACTGAACACTTCACAATGATGAACTTTGATAATTTTCTGAATTTTTTTCTCCCACATTGAAAATGGTTTTTTATGCCTAAATATTGTTATTAGGACCATATTGAATGTTTTTAGCTGATATACTCGTTTTGCGACCCACATTCTACACTTTTCATTTCACAACTGAACACTTCACAATGATGAACTTTGATAATTTTCTGAATTTTTTTCTCCCACATTGAAAATGGTTTTTTATGCCTAAATATTGTTATTAGGACCATATTGAATGTTTTTAGCTGATATACTCGTTTTGCGACCCACATTCTACACTTTTCATTTCACAACTGAACACTTCACAATGATGAACTTTGATAATTTTCTGAATTTTTTTCTCCCACATTGAAAATGGTTTTTTATGCCTAAATATTGTTATTAGGACCATATTGAATGTTTTTAGCTGATATACTCGTTTTGCGACCCACATTCTACACTTTTCATTTCACAACTGAACACTTCACAATGATGAACTTTGATAATTTTCTGAATTTTTTTCTCCCATATTGAAAATGGTTTTTTATGCCTAAATATTGGTATTAGGACCATATTGAATGTTTTTAGCTGATATACTCGTTTTGCGACCCACATTCTACACTTTTCATTTCACAACTGAACACTTCACAATGATGAACTTTGATAATTTTCTGAATTTTTTTTCTCCCACATTGAAAATGGTTTTTTATGCCTAAATATTGTTATTCGGACCATATTGAATGTTTTTAGCTGATATACTCGTTTTGCGACCCACATTCTACACTTTTCCTTTCACAACTCATCATCTCACAATGATGAACTTGACAATTTTCTGAATTTTTTTCTCCCACATTGAAAATGGTTTTTTATGCCTAAATATTGTTATTAGGACCATATTGAATGTTTTTAGCTGATATACTCGTTTTGCGACCCACATTCTACACTTTTCATTTCACAACTGAACACTTCACAATGATAAACTTTGATAATTTTCTGAATTTTTTTCTTCCACATTGAAAATGGTTTTTTATGCCTAAATATTGTTATTGGGACCATATTGAATGTTTTTAGCTGATATACTCGTTTTGCGACCCACATTCTACACTTTTCATTTCACAACTGAACACTTCACAATGATGAACTTTGATAATTTTCTGAATTTTTTTCTCCCACATTGAAAATGGTTTTTTATGCCTAAATATTGTTATTAGGACCATATTGAATGTTTTTAGCTGATATACTCGTTTTGCGACCCACATTCTACACTTTTCATTTCACAACTGAACACTTCACAATGATGAACTTTGATAATTTTCTGAATTTTTTTCTCCCACATTGAAAATGGTTTTTTATGCCTAAATATTGTTATTAGGACCATATTGAATGTTTTTAGCTGATATACTCGTTTTGCGACCCACATTCTACACTTTTCATTTCACAACTGAACACTTCACAATGATGAACTTTGATAATTTTCTGAATTTTTTTCTCCCACATTGAAAATGGTTTTTTATGCCTAAATATTGTTATTAGGACCATATTGAATGTTTTTAGCTGAT
This sequence comes from Caenorhabditis doughertyi, assembly GCA_963572265.1. Classification (NCBI taxonomy): domain Eukaryota; kingdom Metazoa; phylum Nematoda; class Chromadorea; order Rhabditida; family Rhabditidae; genus Caenorhabditis; species Caenorhabditis doughertyi. The sequence continues at coordinate 18,098,918 of OY751555.1, forward strand.
ATACTCGTTTTGCGACCCACATTCTACACTTTTCATTTCACAACTGAACACTTCACAATGATGAACTTTGATAATTTTCTGAATTTTTTTCTCCCACATTGAAAATGGTTTTTTATGCCTAAATATTGTTATTAGGACCATATTGAATGTTTTTAGCTGATATACTCGTTTTGCGACCCACATTCTACACTTTTCATTTCACAACTGAACACTTCACAATGATGAACTTTGATAATTTTCTGAATTTTTTTCTCCCACATTGAAAATGGTTTTTTATGCCTAAATATTGTTATTAGGACCATATTGAATGTTTTTAGCTGATATACTCGTTTTGCGACCCACATTCTACACTTTTCATTTCACAACTGAACACTTCACAATGATGAACTTTGATAATTTTCTGAATTTTTTTCTCCCATATTGAAAATGGTTTTTTATGCCTAAATATTGTTATTAGGACCATATTGAATGTTTTTAGCTGATATACTCGTTTTGCGACCCACATTCTACACTTTTCATTTCACAACTGAACACTTCACAATGATGAACTTTGATAATTTTCTGAATTTTTTTCTCCCACATTGAAAATGGTTTTTTATGCCTAAATATTGTTATTAGGACCATATTGAATGTTTTTAGCTGATATACTCGTTTTGCGACCCACATTCTACACTTTTCCTTTCACAACTCATCATCTCACAATGATGAACTTTGACAATTTTCTGAATTTTTTTTCTCCCACATTGAAAATGGTTTTTTATGCCTAAATATTGTTATTAGGACCATATTGAATGTTTTTAGCTGATATACTCGTTTTGCGACCCACATTCTACACTTTTCATTTCACAACTGAACACTTCACAATGATAAACTTTGATAATTTTCTGAATTTTTTTCTTCCACATTGAAAATGGTTTTTTATGCCTAAATATTGTTATTGGGACCATATTGAATGTTTTTAGCTGATATACTCGTTTTGCGACCCACATTCTACACTTTTCATTTCACAACTCATCATCTCACAATGATAAACTCTGATAATTTTCTGAATTTTTTTCTTCCACATTGAAAATGGTTTTTTATGCCTAAATATTGTTATTGGGACCATATTGAATGTTTTTAGCTGATATACTCGTTTTGCGACCCACATTCTACACTTTTCATTTCACAACTGAACACTTCACAATGATGAACTTTGATAATTTTCTGAATTTTTTTCTCCCACATTGAAAATGGTTTTTTATGCCTAAATATTGTTATTAGGACCATATTGAATGTTTTTAGCTGATATACTCGTTTTGCGACCCACATTCTACACTTTTCATTTCACAACTGAACACTTCACAATGATGAACTTTGATAATTTTCTGAATTTTTTTCTCCCACATTGAAAATGGTTTTTTATGCCTAAATATTGTTATTAGGACCATATTGAATGTTTTTAGCTGATATACTCGTTTTGCGACCCACATTCTACACTTTTCATTTCACAACTGAACACTTCACAATGATGAACTTTGATAATTTTCTGAATTTTTTTCTCCCATATTGAAAATGGTTTTTTATGCCTAAATATTGTTATTAGGACCATATTGAATGTTTTTAGCTGATATACTCGTTTTGCGACCCACATTCTACACTTTTCATTTCACAACTGAACACTTCACAATGATGAACTTTGATAATTTTCTGAATTTTTTTCTCCCACATTGAAAATGGTTTTTTATGCCTAAATATTGTTATTAGGACCATATTGAATGTTTTTAGCTGATATACTCGTTTTGCGACCCACATTCTACACTTTTCATTTCACAACTGAACACTTCACAATGATGAACTTTGATAATTTTCTGAATTTTTTTCTCCCACATTGAAAATGGTTTTTTATGCCTAAATATTGTTATTAGGACCATATTGAATGTTTTTAGCTGATATACTCGTTTTGCGACCCACATTCTACACTTTTCATTTCACAACTGAACACTTCACAATGATGAACTTTGATAATTTTCTGAATTTTTTTCTCCCACATTGAAAATGGTTTTTTATGCCTAAATATTGTTATTAGGACCATATTGAATGTTTTTAGCTGATATACTCGTTTTGCGACCCACATTCTACACTTTTCATTTCACAACTGAACACTTCACAATGATGAACTTTGATAATTTTCTGAATTTTTTTCTCCCACATTGAAAATGGTTTTTTATGCCTAAATATTGTTATTAGGACCATATTGAATGTTTTTAGCTGATATACTCGTTTTGCGACCCACATTCTACACTTTTCATTTCACAACTGAACACTTCACAATGATGAACTTTGATAATTTTCTGAATTTTTTTCTCCCATATTGAAAATGGTTTTTTATGCCTAAATATTGTTATTAGGACCATATTGAATGTTTTTAGCTGATATACTCGTTTTGCGACCCACATTCTACACTTTTCATTTCACAACTGAACACTTCACAATGATGAACTTTGATAATTTTCTGAATTTTTTTCTCCCACATTGAAAATGGTTTTTTATGCCTAAATATTGTTATTAGGACCATATTGAATGTTTTTAGCTGATAGACCTGTTTTGCGACCCACATTCTACACTTTTCATTTCACAACTGAACACTTCACAATGATGAACTTTGATAATTTTCTGAATTTTTTTCTCCCACATTGAAAATGGTTTTTTATGCCTAAATATTGTTATTAGGACCATATTGAATGTTTTTAGCTGATATACTCGTTTTGCGACCCACATTCTACACTTTTCATTTCACAACTGAACACTTCACAATGATGAACTTTGATAATTTTCTGAATTTTTTTCTTCCACATTGAAAATGGTTTTTTATGCCTAAACATTGTTATTGGGACCATATTGAATGTTTTTAGCTGATAGACCCGTTTTGCGACCCACATTCTACACTTTTCATTTCACAACTCATCATCTCACAATGATAAACTCTGATAATTTTCTGAATTTTTTTCTTCCACATTGAAAATGGTTTTTTATGCCTAAATATTGTTATTGGGACCATATTGAATGTTTTTAGCTGATATACTCGTTTTGCGACCCACATTCTACACTTTTCATTTCACAACTGAACACTTCACAATGATGAACTTTGATAATTTTCTGAATTTTTTTTCTTCCACATTGAAAATGGTTTTTTATGCCTAAATATTGTTATTGGGACCATTTTGAATGTTTTTAGCTGATATACTCGTTTTGCGACCCACATTCTACACTTTTCATTTCACAACTCATCATCTCACAATGATGAACTTTGATAATTTTCTGAATTTTTTTCTTCCACATTGAAAATGGTTTTTTATGCCTAAATATTGTTATTGGGACCATATTGAATGTTTTTAGCTGATATACTCGTTTTGCGACCCACATTCTACACTTTTCATTTCACAACTCATCATCTCACAATGATGAACTTTGATAATTTTCTGAATTTTTTTCTTCCACATTGAAAATGGTTTTTTATGCCTAAATATTGTTATTGGGACCATATTGAATGTTTTTAGCTGATATACTCGTTTTGCGACTCACATTCTACACTTTTCATTTCACAACTGAACACTTCACAATGATAAACTCTGATAATTTTCTGAATTTTTTTCTTCCACATTGAAAATGGTTTTTTATGCCTAAATATTGTTATTGGGACCATATTGAATGTTTTTAGCTGATATACTCGTTTTGCGACCCACATTCTACACTTTTCATTTCACAACTGAACACTTCACAATGATAAACTCTGATAATTTTCTGAATTTTTTTCTTCCACATTGAAAATGGTTTTTTATGCCTAAATATTGTTATTGGGACCATATTGAATGTTTTTAGCTGATATACTCGTTTTGCGACCCACATTCTACACTTTTCATTTCACAACTAAACACTTCACAATGATAAACTCTGATAATTTTCTGAATTTTTTTCTTCCACATTGAAAATGGTTTTTTATGCCTAAATATTGTTATTGGGACCATATTGAATGTTTTTAGCTGATATACTCGTTTTGCGACTCACATTCTACACTTTTCATTTCACAACTGAACACTTCACAATGATAAACTCTGATAATTTTCTGAATTTTTTCTTCCACATTGAAAATTGTTTTTTATGCCTAAATATTGTTATTAGGACCATATTGAATGTTTTTAGCTGATATACTTGTTTTGCGACCCACATTCTACACTTTTCATTTCACAACTGAACACTTCACAATGATAAACTCTGATAATTTTCTGAATTTTTTTCTTCCACATTGAAAATGGTTTTTTATGCCTAAATATTGTTATTGGGACCATATTGAATGTTTTTAGCTGATATACTCGTTTTGCGACCCACATTCTACACTTTTCATTTCACAACTCATCATCTCACAATGATGAACTTTGATAATTTTCTGAATTTTTTTCTTCCACATTGAAAATGGTTTTTTATGCCTAAATATTGTTATTAGGACCATATTGAATGTTTTTAGCTGATATACTCGTTTTGCGACCCACATTCTACACTTTTCATTTCACAACTGAACACTTCACAATGATAAACTCTGATAATTTTCTGAATTTTTTTCTTCCACATTGAAAATGGTTTTTTATGCCTAAATATTGTTATTAGGACCATATTGAATGTTTTTAGCTGATATACTCGTTTTGCGACCCACATTCTACACTTTTCATTTCACAACTGAACACTTCACAATGATAAACTCTGATAATTTTCTGAATTTTTTTCTTCCACATTGAAAATGGTTTTTTATGCCTAAATATTGTTATTAGGACCATATTGAATGTTTTTAGCTGATATACTCGTTTTGCGACCCACATTCTACACTTTTCATTTCACAACTGAACACTTCACAATGATAAACTCTGATAATTTTCTGAATTTTTTTCTTCCACATTGAAAATGGTTTTTTATGCCTAAATATTGTTATTAGGACCATATTGAATGTTTTTAGCTGATATACTCGTTTTGCGACCCACATTCTACACTTTTCATTTCACAACTGAACACTTCACAATGATGAACTTTGATAATTTTCTGAATTTCTTTCTTCCACATTGAAAATGGTTTTTTATGCCTAAATATTGTTATTGGGACCATATTGAATGTTTTTAGCTGATATACTCGTTTTGCGACCCACATTCTACACTTTTCATTTCACAACTCATCATCTCACAATGATGAACTTTGATAATTTTCTGAATTTTTTTCTTCCACATTGAAAATTGTTTTTTATGCCTAAATATTGTTATTGGGACCATATTGAATGTTTTTAGCTGATATACTTGTTTTGCGACCCACATTCTACACTTTTCATTCCACAACTCATCATCTCACAATGATGAACTTTGATAATTTTCTGAATTTCTTTCTTCCACATTGAAAATGGTTTTTTATGCCTAAATATTGTTATTGGGACCATATTGAATGTTTTTAGCTGATATACTCGTTTTGCGACCCACATTCTACACTTTTCATTTCACAACTCATCATCTCACAATGATAAACTCTGATAATTTTCTGAATTTTTTTCTTCCACATTGAAAATGGTTTTTTATGCCTAAATATTGTTATTGGGACCATATTGAATGTTTTTAGCTGATATTTTCGTTTTGCGACCCACATTCTACACTTTTCATTTCACAACTCATCATTTCACAATGATGAACTTTGATAATTTTCTGAATTTTTTTCTTCCACATTGAAAATTGTTTTTTATGCCTAAATATTGTTATTGGGACCATATTGAATGTTTTTAGCTGATATACTTGTTTTGCGACCCACATTCTACACTTTTCATTCCACAACTCATCATCTCACAATGATGAACTTTGATAATTTTCTGAATTTCTTTCTTCCACATTGAAAATGGTTTTTTATGCCTAAATATTGTTATTGGGACCATATTGAATGTTTTTAGCTGATATACTCGTTTTGCGACCCACATTCTACACTTTTCATTCCACAACTCATCATCTCACAATGATAAACTCTGATAATTTTCTGAATTTTTTTCTTCCACATTGAAAATGGTTTTTTATGCCTAAATATTGTTATTGGGACCATATTGAATGTTTTTAGCTGATATTTTCGTTTTGCGACCCACATTCTACACTTTTCATTTCACAACTCATCATTTCACAATGATGAACTTTGATAATTTTCTGAATTTTTTTCTTCCACATTGAAAATGGTTTTTTATGCCTAAATATTGTTATTGGGACCATATTGAATGTTTTTAGCTGATATACTCGTTTTGCGACCCACATTCTACACTTTTCATTTCACAACTCATCATCTCACAATGATAAACTCTGATAATTTTCTGAATTTTTTTTCTTCCACATTGAAAATGGTTTTTTATGCCTAAATATTGTTATTAGGACCATATGGAATGTTTTTAGCTGATATTTTCGTTTTGCGACCCACATTCTACACTTTTCATTTCACAACTGAACACTTCACAATGATGAACTTTGATAATTTTCTGAATTTTTTTATTCCACATTGAAAATGGTTTTTTATGCCTAAATATTGTTATTGGGACCATATTGAATGTTTTTAGCTGATATACTCGTTTTGCGACCCACATTCTACACTTTTCATTTCACAACTCATCATCTCACAATGATAAACTCTGATAATTTTCTGAATTTCTTTCTTCCACATTGAAAATTGTTTTTTATGCCTAAATATTGTTATTAGGACCATATTGGATGTTTTTAGCTGATATACTCGTTTTGCGACCCACATTCTACACTTTTCCTTTCACAACTCATCATCTCACAATGATGAACTTTGATAATTTTCTGAATTTTTTTCTTCCAAATTGAAAATGGTTTTTTATGCCTAAATATTGTTATTGGGACCATATTGAATGTTTTTAGCTGATATACTCGTTTTGCGACCCACATTCTACACTTTTCATTTCACAACTCATCATCTCACAATGATAAACTCTGATAATTTTCTGAATTTTTTTTTCCACATTGAAAATGGTTTTTTATGCCTAAATATTGTTATTAGGACCATATTGAATGTTTTTAGCTGATATTTTCGTTTTGCGACCCACATTCTACACTTTTCATTTCACAACTCATCATTTCACAATGATGAACTTTGATAATTTTCTGAATTTTTTTCTTCCAAATTGAAAATGGTTTTTTATGCCTAAATATTGTTATTGGGACCATATTGAATGTTTTTAGCTGATATACTCGTTTTGCGACCCACATTCTACACTTTTCATTTCACAACTGAACACTTCACATTGATGAACTTTGATAATTTTCTGAATTTTTTTCTTCCAAATTGAAAATGGTTTTTTATGCCTAAATATTGTTATTGGGACCATATTGAATGTTTTTAGCTGATATACTCGTTTCGCGACCCACATTCTACACTTTTCATTTCACAACTGAACACTTCACAATGATGAACTTTGATAATTTTCTGAATTTCTTTCTTCCACATTGAAAATTGTTTTTTATGCCTAAATATTGTTATTGGGACCATATTGAATGTTTTTAGCTGATATACTCGTTTTGCGACCCACATTCTACACTTTTCATTTCACAACTCATCATCTCACAATGATAAACTCTGATAATTTTCTGAATTTTTTTTCTTCCACATTGAAAATGGTTTTTTATGCCTAAATATTGTTATTAGGACCATATTGAATGTTTTTAGCTGATATACTTGTTTTGCGACCCACATTCTACACTTTTCATTTCACAACTGAACACTTCACAATGATGAACTTTGATAATTTTCTGAATTTTTTTCTTCCACATTGAAAATTGTTTTTTATGCCTAAATATTGTTATTAGGACCATATTGAATGTTTTTAGAGGATATACTCGTTTTGCGACCCACATTCTACACTTTTCATTTCACAACTCATCATCTCACAATGATAAACTCTGATAATTTTCTGAATTTCTTTCTTCCACATTGAAAATGGTTTTTTATGCCTAAATATTGTTATTAGGACCATATTGAATGTTTTTAGCTGATATACTCGTTTTGCGACCCACATTCTACACTTTTCATTTCACAACTGAACACTTCACAATGATGAACTTTGATAATTTTCTGAATTTTTTCTTCCACATTGAAAATGGTTTTTTATGCCTAAATATTGTTATTGGGACCATATTGAATGTTTTTAGCTGATATACTCGTTTTGCGACCCACATTCTACACTTTTCATTTCACAACTGAACACTTCACAATGATGAACTTTGATAATTTTCTGAATTTTTTCTTCCACATTGAAAATGGTTTTTTATGCCTAAATATTGTTATTGGGACCATATTGAATGTTTTTAGCTGATATACTAGTTTTGCGACCCACATTCTACACTTTTCATTCCACAACTCATCATCTCACAATGATAAACTCTGATAATTTTCTGAATTTCTTTCTTCCACATTGAAAATTGTTTTTTATGCCTAAATATTGTTATTGGGATCATATTGAATAATTTTAGCTGATATACTCGTTTTGCGACTCACATTCTACCCTTTTCATTTCACAACTCATCATCTCACAATGATAAACTCTGATAATTTTCTGAATTTCTTTCTTCCACATTGAAAATGGTTTTTTATGCCTAAATATTGTTATTAGGACCATATTGAATGTTTTTAGCTGATATACTCGTTTTGCGACCCACATTCTACACTTTTCATCTCACAACTGAACACTTCACAATGATGAACTTTGATAATTTTCTGAATTTTTTTCTTCCACAGTGAAAATTGTTTTTTATGCCTAAATATTGTTATTGGGACCATATTGAATGTTTTTAGCTGATATACTCGTTTTGCGACCCACATTCTACACTTTTCATTTCACAACTCATCATCTCACAATGATAAACTCTGATAATTTTCTGAATTTCTTTATTTCACATTGAAAATTGTTTTTTATGCCTAAATATTGTTATTGGGACCATATTGAATGTTTTTAGCTGATATACTCGTTTTGCGACCCACATTCTACACTTTTCATTCCACAACTCATCATCTCACAATGATGAACTTTGATAATTTTCTGAATTTCTTTCTTCCACATTGAAAATTGTTTTTTATGCCTAAATATTGTTATTGGGACCATATTGAATGTTTTTAGCTGATATACTCGTTTTGCGACCCACATTCTACACTTTTCATTTCACAACTCATCATCTCACAATGATAAACTCTGATAACTTTCTGAATTTTTTTTCTTCCACATTGAAAATGGTTTTTTATGCCTAAATATTGTTATTAGGACCATATTGAATGTTTTTAGCTGATATACTCGTTTTGCGACCCACATTCTACACTTTTCATCTCACAACTGAACACTTCACAATGATGAACTTTGATAATTTTCTGAATTTTTTTCTTCCACAGTGAAAATTGTTTTTTATGCCTAAATATTGTTATTGGGACCATATTGAATGTTTTTAGCTGATATACTAGTTTTGCGACCCACATTCTACACTTTTCATTCCACAACTCATCATCTCACAATGATAAACTCTGATAATTTTCTGAATTTTTTTTCTTCCACATTGAAAATGGTTTTTTATGCCTAAATATTGTTATTAGGACCATATTGAATGTTTTTAGCTGATATACTCGTTCTGCGACCCACATTCTACATTTTTCATTTCACAACTGAACACTTCACAATGATGAACTTTGATAATTTTCTGAATTTTTTCTTCCACATTGAAAATGGTTTTTTATGCCTAAATATTGTTATTGGGACCATATTGAATGTTTTTAGCTGATATACTAGTTTTGCGACCCACATTCTACACTTTTCATTCCACAACTCATCATCTCACAATGATAAACTCTGATAATTTTCTGAATTTCTTTCTTCCACATTGAAAATTGTTTTTTATGCCTAAATATTGTTATTGGGATCATATTGAATAATTTTAGCTGATATACTCGTTTTGCGACCCACATTCTACACTTTTCATCTCACAACTGAACACTTCACAATGATGAACTTTGATAATTTTCTGAATTTTTTTCTTCCACAGTGAAAATTGTTTTTTATGCCTAAATATTGTTATTGGGACCATATTGAATGTTTTTAGCTGATATACTAGTTTTGCGACCCACATTCTACACTTTTCATTCCACAACTCATCATCTCACAATGATAAACTCTGATAATTTTCTGAATTTTTTTTCTTCCACATTGAAAATGGTTTTTTATGCCTAAATATTGTTATTAGGACCATATTGAATGTTTTTAGCTGATATACTCGTTCTGCGACCCACATTCTACATTTTTCATTTCACAACTGAACACTTCACAATGATGAACTTTGATAATTTTCTGAATTTTTTCTTCCACATTGAAAATGGTTTTTTATGCCTAAATATTGTTATTGGGACCATATTGAATGTTTTTAGCTGATATACTAGTTTTGCGACCCACATTCTACACTTTTCATTCCACAACTCATCATCTCACAATGATAAACTCTGATAATTTTCTGAATTTCTTTCTTCCACATTGAAAATTGTTTTTTATGCCTAAATATTGTTATTGGGATCATATTGAATAATTTTAGCTGATATACTCGTTTTGCGACTCACATTCTACCCTTTTCATTTCACAACTCATCATCTCACAATGATAAACTCTGATAATTTTCTGAATTTCTTTCTTCCACATTGAAAATGGTTTTTTATGCCTAAATATTGTTATTAGGACCATATTGAATGTTTTTAGCTGATATACTCGTTCTGCGACCCACATTCTACACTTTTCATTCCACAACTCATCATCTCACAATGATAAACTCTGATAATTTTCTGAATTTTTTTTCTTCCACATTGAAAATGGTTTTTTATGCCTAAATATTGTTATTAGGACCATATTGAATGTTTTTAGCTGATATACTCGTTCTGCGACCCACATTCTACATTTTTCATTTCACAACTGAACACTTCACAATGATGAACTTTGATAATTTTCTGAATTTTTTCTTCCACATTGAAAATGGTTTTTTATGCCTAAATATTGTTATTGGGACCATATTGAATGTTTTTAGCTGATATACTAGTTTTGCGACCCACATTCTACACTTTTCATTCCACAACTCATCATCTCACAATGATAAACTCTGATAATTTTCTGAATTTCTTTCTTCCACATTGAAAATTGTTTTTTATGCCTAAATATTGTTATTGGGATCATATTGAATAATTTTAGCTGATATACTCGTTTTGCGACTCACATTCTACCCTTTTCATTTCACAACTCATCATCTCACAATGATAAACTCTGATAATTTTCTGAATTTCTTTCTTCCACATTGAAAATGGTTTTTTATGCCTAAATATTGTTATTAGGACCATATTGAATGTTTTTAGCTGATATACTCGTTTTGCGACCCACATTCTACACTTTTCATCTCACAACTGAACACTTCACAATGATGAACTTTGATAATTTTCTGAATTTTTTTCTTCCACAGTGAAAATTGTTTTTTATGCCTAAATATTGTTATTGGGACCATATTGAATGTTTTTAGCTGATATACTAGTTTTGCGACCCACATTCTACACTTTTCATTCCACAACTCATCATCTCACAATGATAAACTCTGATAATTTTCTGAATTTTTTTTCTTCCACATTGAAAATGGTTTTTTATGCCTAAATATTGTTATTAGGACCATATTGAATGTTTTTAGCTGATATACTCGTTCTGCGACCCACATTCTACATTTTTCATTTCACAACTGAACACTTCACAATGATGAACTTTGATAATTTTCTGAATTTTTTCTTCCACATTGAAAATGGTTTTTTATGCCTAAATATTGTTATTGGGACCATATTGAATGTTTTTAGCTGATATACTAGTTTTGCGACCCACATTCTACACTTTTCATTCCACAACTCATCATCTCACAATGATAAACTCTGATAATTTTCTGAATTTCTTTCTTCCACATTGAAAATTGTTTTTTATGCCTAAATATTGTTATTGGGATCATATTGAATAATTTTAGCTGATATACTCGTTTTGCGACTCACATTCTACCCTTTTCATTTCACAACTCATCATCTCACAATGATAAACTCTGATAATTTTCTGAATTTCTTTCTTCCACATTGAAAATGGTTTTTTATGCCTAAATATTGTTATTAGGACCATATTGAATGTTTTTAGCTGATATACTCGTTCTGCGACCCACATTCTACACTTTTCATTCCACAACTCATCATCTCACAATGATAAACTCTGATAATTTTCTGAATTTTTTTTCTTCCACATTGAAAATGGTTTTTTATGCCTAAATATTGTTATTAGGACCATATTGAATGTTTTTAGCTGATATACTCGTTCTGCGACCCACATTCTACATTTTTCATTTCACAACTGAACACTTCACAATGATGAACTTTGATAATTTTCTGAATTTTTTCTTCCACATTGAAAATGGTTTTTTATGCCTAAATATTGTTATTGGGACCATATTGAATGTTTTTAGCTGATATACTAGTTTTGCGACCCACATTCTACACTTTTCATTCCACAACTCATCATCTCACAATGATAAACTCTGATAATTTTCTGAATTTCTTTCTTCCACATTGAAAATTGTTTTTTATGCCTAAATATTGTTATTGGGATCATATTGAATAATTTTAGCTGATATACTCGTTTTGCGACTCACATTCTACCCTTTTCATTTCACAACTCATCATCTCACAATGATAAACTCTGATAATTTTCTGAATTTCTTTCTTCCACATTGAAAATGGTTTTTTATGCCTAAATATTGTTATTAGGACCATATTGAATGTTTTTAGCTGATATACTCGTTTTGCGACCCACATTCTACACTTTTCATCTCACAACTGAACACTTCACAATGATGAACTTTGATAATTTTCTGAATTTTTTTCTTCCACAGTGAAAATTGTTTTTTATGCCTAAATATTGTTATTGGGACCATATTGAATGTTTTTAGCTGATATACTCGTTTTGCGACCCACATTCTACACTTTTCATTTCACAACTCATCATCTCACAATGATAAACTCTGATAATTTTCTGAATTTCTTTATTTCACATTGAAAATTGTTTTTTATGCCTAAATATTGTTATTGGGACCATATTGAATGTTTTTAGCTGATATACTCGTTTTGCGACCCACATTCTACACTTTTCATTCCACAACTCATCATCTCACAATGATGAACTTTGATAATTTTCTGAATTTCTTTCTTCCACATTGAAAATTGTTTTTTATGCCTAAATATTGTTATTGGGACCATATTGAATGTTTTTAGCTGATATACTCGTTTTGCGACCCACATTCTACACTTTTCATTTCACAACTCATCATCTCACAATGATAAACTCTGATAACTTTCTGAATTTTTTTTCTTCCACATTGAAAATGGTTTTTTATGCCTAAATATTGTTATTGGGATCATATTGAATAATTTTAGCTGATATACTCGTTTTGCGACTCACATTCTACCCTTTTCATTTCACAACTCATCATCTCACAATGATAAACTCTGATAATTTTCTGAATTTTTTTTCTTCCACATTGAAAATGGTTTTTTATGCCTAAATATTGTTATTAGGACCATATTGAATGTTTTTAGCTGATATACTCGTTTTGCGACCCACATTCTACACTTTTCATCTCACAACTGAACACTTCACAATGATGAACTTTGATAATTTTCTGAATTTTTTTCTTCCACAGTGAAAATTGTTTTTTATGCCTAAATATTGTTATTGGGACCATATTGAATGTTTTTAGCTGATATACTAGTTTTGCGACCCACATTCTACACTTTTCATTCCACAACTCATCATCTCACAATGATAAACTCTGATAATTTTCTGAATTTTTTTTCTTCCACATTGAAAATGGTTTTTTATGCCTAAATATTGTTATTAGGACCATATTGAATGTTTTTAGCTGATATACTCGTTCTGCGACCCACATTCTACATTTTTCATTTCACAACTGAACACTTCACAATGATGAACTTTGATAATTTTCTGAATTTTTTCTTCCACATTGAAAATGGTTTTTTATGCCTAAATATTGTTATTGGGACCATATTGAATGTTTTTAGCTGATATACTAGTTTTGCGACCCACATTCTACACTTTTCATTCCACAACTCATCATCTCACAATGATAAACTCTGATAATTTTCTGAATTTCTTTCTTCCACATTGAAAATGGTTTTTTATGCCTAAATATTGTTATTAGGACCATATTGAATGTTTTTAGCTGATATACTCGTTTTGCGACCCACATTCTACACTTTTCATCTCACAACTGAACACTTCACAATGATGAACTTTGATAATTTTCTGAATTTTTTTCTTCCACAGTGAAAATTGTTTTTTATGCCTAAATATTGTTATTGGGACCATATTGAATGTTTTTAGCTGATATACTCGTTTTGCGACCCACATTCTACACTTTTCATTTCACAACTCATCATCTCACAATGATAAACTCTGATAATTTTCTGAATTTCTTTATTTCACATTGAAAATTGTTTTTTATGCCTAAATATTGTTATTGGGACCATATTGAATGTTTTTAGCTGATATACTCGTTTTGCGACCCACATTCTACACTTTTCATTCCACAACTCATCATCTCACAATGATGAACTTTGATAATTTTCTGAATTTCTTTCTTCCACATTGAAAATTGTTTTTTATGCCTAAATATTGTTATTGGGACCATATTGAATGTTTTTAGCTGATATACTCGTTTTGCGACCCACATTCTACACTTTTCATTTCACAACTCATCATCTCACAATGATAAACTCTGATAACTTTCTGAATTTTTTTTCTTCCACATTGAAAATGGTTTTTTATGCCTAAATATTGTTATTGGGATCATATTGAATAATTTTAGCTGATATACTCGTTTTGCGACTCACATTCTACCCTTTTCATTTCACAACTCATCATCTCACAATGATAAACTCTGATAATTTTCTGAATTTTTTTTCTTCCACATTGAAAATGGTTTTTTATGCCTAAATATTGTTATTAGGACCATATTGAATGTTTTTAGCTGATATACTCGTTTTGCGACCCACATTCTACACTTTTCATCTCACAACTGAACACTTCACAATGATGAACTTTGATAATTTTCTGAATTTTTTTCTTCCACAGTGAAAATTGTTTTTTATGCCTAAATATTGTTATTGGGACCATATTGAATGTTTTTAGCTGATATACTAGTTTTGCGACCCACATTCTACACTTTTCATTCCACAACTCATCATCTCACAATGATAAACTCTGATAATTTTCTGAATTTTTTTTCTTCCACATTGAAAATGGTTTTTTATGCCTAAATATTGTTATTAGGACCATATTGAATGTTTTTAGCTGATATACTCGTTCTGCGACCCACATTCTACATTTTTCATTTCACAACTGAACACTTCACAATGATGAACTTTGATAATTTTCTGAATTTTTTCTTCCACATTGAAAATGGTTTTTTATGCCTAAATATTGTTATTGGGACCATATTGAATGTTTTTAGCTGATATACTAGTTTTGCGACCCACATTCTACACTTTTCATTCCACAACTCATCATCTCACAATGATAAACTCTGATAATTTTCTGAATTTCTTTCTTCCACATTGAAAATTGTTTTTTATGCCTAAATATTGTTATTGGGATCATATTGAATAATTTTAGCTGATATACTCGTTTTGCGACCCACATTCTACACTTTTCATCTCACAACTGAACACTTCACAATGATGAACTTTGATAATTTTCTGAATTTTTTTCTTCCACAGTGAAAATTGTTTTTTATGCCTAAATATTGTTATTGGGACCATATTGAATGTTTTTAGCTGATATACTAGTTTTGCGACCCACATTCTACACTTTTCATTCCACAACTCATCATCTCACAATGATAAACTCTGATAATTTTCTGAATTTCTTTCTTCCACATTGAAAATTGTTTTTTATGCCTAAATATTGTTATTAGGACCATATTGAATGTTTTTAGCTGATATACTCGTTTTGCGACCCACATTCTACACTTTTCATCTCACAACTGAACACTTCACAATGATGAACTTTGATAATTTTCTGAATTTTTTTCTTCCACAGTGAAAATTGTTTTTTATGCCTAAATATTGTTATTGGGACCATATTGAATGTTTTTAGCTGATATACTAGTTTTGCGACCCACATTCTACACTTTTCATTCCACAACTCATCATCTCACAATGATAAACTCTGATAATTTTCTGAATTTCTTTCTTCCACATTGAAAATTGTTTTTTATGCCTAAATATTGTTATTGGGATCATATTGAATAATTTTAGCTGATATACTCGTTTTGCGACCCACATTCTACACTTTTCATCTCACAACTGAACACTTCACAATGATGAACTTTGATAATTTTCTGAATTTTTTTCTTCCACAGTGAAAATTGTTTTTTATGCCTAAATATTGTTATTGGGACCATATTGAATGTTTTTAGCTGATATACTCGTTCTGCGACCCACATTCTACATTTTTCATTTCACAACTGAACACTTCACAATGATGAACTTTGATAATTTTCTGAATTTTTTTCTTCCACATTGAAAATTGTTTTTTATGCCTAAATATTGTTATTGGGACCATATTGAATGTTTTTAGCTGATATACTCGTTTTGCGACCCACATTCTACACTTTTCATTCCACAACTCATCATCTCACAATGATGAACTTTGATAATTTTCTGAATTTCTTTCTTCCACATTGAAAATTGTTTTTTATGCCTAAATATTGTTATTGGGACCATATTGAATGTTTTTAGCTGATATACTCGTTTTGCGACCCACATTCTACACTTTTCATTTCACAACTCATCATCTCACAATGATAAACTCTGATAATTTTCTGAATTTTTTTTCTTCCACATTGAAAATGGTTTTTTATGCCTAAATATTGTTATTAGGACCATATTGAATGTTTTTAGCTGATATACTCGTTTTGCGACCCACATTCTACACTTTTCATCTCACAACTGAACACTTCACAATGATGAACTTTGATAATTTTCTGAATTTTTTCTTCCACATTGAAAATGGTTTTTTATGCCTAAATATTGTTATTGGGACCATATTGAATGTTTTTAGCTGATATACTCGTTTTGCGACCCACATTCTACACTTTTCATTTCACAACTGAACACTTCACAATGATGAACTTTGATAATTTTCTGAATTTTTTCTTCCACATTGAAAATGGTTTTTTATGCCTAAATATTGTTATTAGGACCATATTGAATGTTTTTAGCTGATATACTCGTTTTGCGACCCACATTCTACAATTTTCATTTCACAACTGAACACTTCACAATGATAAACTCTGATAATTTTCTGAATTTTTTCTTCCACATTGAAAATGGTTTTTTATGCCTAAATATTGTTATTGGGACCATATTGAATGTTTTTAGCTGATATACTAGTTTTGCGACCCACATTCTACACTTTTCATTCCACAACTCATCATCTCACAATGATAAACTCTGATAATTTTCTGAATTTCTTTCTTCCACATTGAAAATGGTTTTTTATGCCTAAATATTGTTATTAGGACCATATTGAATGTTTTTAGCTGATATACTCGTTTTGCGACCCACATTCTACACTTTTCATTTCACAACTCATCATCTCACAATGATAAACTCTGATAATTTTCTGAATTTCTTTCTTCCACATTGAAAATGGTTTTTTATGCCTAAATATTGTTATTAGGACCATATTGAATGTTTTTAGCTGATATACTCGTTTTGCGACCCACATTCTACACTTTTCATCTCACAACTGAACACTTCACAATGATGAACTTTGATAATTTTCTGAATTTTTTTCTCCCACATTGAAAATTGTTTTTTATGCCTAAATATTGTTATTGGGACCATATTGAATGTTTTTAGCTGATATACTCGTTTTGCGACCCACATTCTACACTTTTCATTTCACAACTGAACACTTCACAATGATGAACTTTGATAATTTTCTGAATTTTTTTCTCCCACATTGAAAATTGTTTTTTATGCCTAAATATTGTTATTGGGACCATATTGAATGTTTTTAGCTGATATACTCGTTTTGCGACCCACATTCTACACTTTTCATTTCACAACTGAACACTTCACAATGATGAACTTTGATAATTTTCTGAATTTTTTTCTTCCACATTGAAAATTGTTTTTTATGCCTAAATATTGTTATTGGGACCATATTGAATGTTTTTAGCTGATATACTCGTTTTGCGACCCACATTCTACACTTTTCATTCCACAACTCATCATCTCACAATGATGAACTTTGATAATTTTCTGAATTTCTTTCTTCCACATTGAAAATGGTTTTTTATGCCTAAATATTGTTATTGGGACCATATTGAATGTTTTTAGGTGATATACTCGTTTTGCGACCGACATTCTACACTTATCATTTCACAACTCATCATCTCACAATGATGAACCTTGATAATTTTCTGAATTTTTTTCTTCCACATTGAAAATGGTTTTTTATGCCTAAATATTGTTATTAGGACCATATTGAATGTTTTTAGAGGATATACTCGTTTTGCGACCCACATTCTACACTTTTCATTTCACAACTGAACACTTCACGATGATGAACTTTGATAATTTTCTGAATTTTTTTCTTCCACATTGAAAATGGTTTTTTATGCCTAAATATTGTTATTGGGACCATATTGAATGTTTTTAGGTGATATACTCGTTTTGCGACCCACATTCTACACTTTTCATTTCACAACTCATCATCTCACAATGATAAACTCTGATAATTTTCTGAATTTCTTTCTTCCACATTGAAAATGGTTTTTTATGCCTAAATATTGTTATTAGGACCATATTGAATGTTTTTAGCTGATATACTCGTTTTGCGACCCACATTCTACACTTTTCATTTCACAACTAAACACTTCACAATGATGAACTCTGATAATTTTCTGAATTTTTTTCTTCCACATTGAAAATGGTTTTTTATGCCTAAATATTGTTATTGGGACCATATTGAATGTTTTTAGCTGATATACTCGTTTTGCGACCTACATTCTACACTTTTCATTTCACAACTCATCATCTCACAATGATAAACTCTGATAATTTTCTGAATTTCTTTCTTCCACATTGAAAATGGTTTTTTATGCCTAAATATTGTTATTAGGACCATATTGAATGTTTTTAGAGGATATACTCGTTTTGCGACCCACATTCTACACTTTTCATTTCACAACTGAACACTTCACAATGATGAACTTTGATAATTTTCTGAATTTTTTTCTTCCACATTGAAAATGGTTTTTTATGCCTAAATATTGTTATTGGGACCATATTGAATGTTTTTAGGTGATACACTCGTTTTGCGATCCACATTCTACACTTTTCATTTCACAACTCATCATCTCACAATGATAAACTCTGATAATTTTCTGAATTTTTTTCTTCCACATTGAAAATGGTTTTTTATGCCTAAATATTGTTATTAGGACCATATTGAATGTTTTTAGCTGATATACTCGTTTTGCGACCCACATTCTACACTTTTCATTTCACAACTGGACACTTCACAATGATAAACTCTGATAATTTTCTGAATTTTTTCTTCCACATTGAAAATGGTTTTTTATGCCTAAATATTGTTATTGGGACCATATTGAATGTTTTTAGCTGATATACTCGTTTTGCGACCCACATTCTACATTTTTCATTTCACAACTGAACACTTCACAATGATAAACCCTGATAAATATCTGAATTTTTTTCTTCCACATTGAAAATGGTTTTTTATGCCTAAATATTGTTATTGGGACCATATTGAATGTTTTTAGCTGATATACTCGTTTTGCGACCCACATTCTACACTTTTCATTTCACAACTGAACACTTCACAATGATGAACTTTGATAATTTTCTGAATTTTTTTCTTCCACATTGAAAATGGTTTTTTATGCCTAAATATTGTTATTGGGACCATATTGAATGTTTTTAGCTGATATACTCGTTTTGCGACCCACATTCTACACTTTTCATTTCACAACTGAACACTTCACAATGATGAACTTTGATAATTTTCTGAATTTCTTTCTTCCACATTGAAAATTGTTTTTTATGCCTAAATATTGTTATGAGGACCATATTGAATGTTTTAAGCTGATATACTCGTTTTGCGACCCACATTCTACACTTTTCATTTCACAACTCATCATCTCACAATGATAAACTCTGATAATTTTCTGAATTTTTTTCTTCCACATTGAAAATGGTTTTTTATGCCTAAATATTGTTATTAGGACCATATTGAATGTTTTTAGCTGATATACTCGTTTTGCGACCCACATTCTACACTTTTCATTTCACAACTGGACACTTCACAATGATAAACTCTGATAATTTTCTGAATTTTTTCTTCCACATTGAAAATGGTTTTTTATGCCTAAATATTGTTATTGGGACCATATTGAATGTTTTTAGCTGATATACTCGTTTTGCGACCCACATTCTACATTTTTCATTTCACAACTGAACACTTCACAATGATAAACCCTGATAAATATCTGAATTTTTTTCTTCCACATTGAAAATGGTTTTTTATGCCTAAATATTGTTATTGGGACCATATTGAATGTTTTTAGCTGATATACTCGTTTTGCGACCCACATTCTACACTTTTCATTTCACAACTGAACACTTCACAATGATAAACTCTGATAATTTTCTGAATTTTTTTCTTCCACATTGAAAATGGTTTTTTATGCCTAAATATTGTTATTGGGACCATATTGAATGTTTTTAGCTGATATACTCGTTTTGCGACCCACATTCTACACTTTTCATTTCACAACTGAACACTTCACAATGATAAACTCTGATAATTTTCTGAATTTTTTTCTTCCACATTGAAAATGGTTTTTTATGCCTAAATATTGTTATTGGGACCATATTGAATGTTTTTAGCTGATATACTCGTTTTGCGACCCACATTCTACACTTTTCATTTCACAACTGAACACTTCACAATGATAAACTCTGATAATTTTCTGAATTTTTTTCTTCCACATTGAAAATGGTTTTTTATGCCTAAATATTGTTATTGGGACCATATTGAATGTTTTTAGCTGATATACTCGTTTTGCGACCCACATTCTACACTTTTCATTTCACAACTGAACACTTCACAATGATAAACTCTGATAATTTTCTGAATTTTTTTCTTCCACATTGAAAATGGTTTTTTATGCCTAAATATTGTTATTAGGACCATATTGAATGTTTTTAGCTGATATACTCGTTTTGCGACCCACATTCTACACTTTTCATTTCACAACTGGACACTTCACAATGATAAACTCTGATAATTTTCTGAATTTTTTTCTTCCACATTGAAAATGGTTTTTTATGCCTAAATATTGTTAATAGGACCATATTGAATGTTTTTAGCTGATATACTCGTTTTGCGACCCACATTCTACACTTTTCATTTCACAACTGAACACTTCACAATGATAAACTCTGATAATTTTCTGAATTTTTTTCTTCCACATTGAAAATGGTTTTTTATGCCTAAATATTGTTATTGGGACCATATTGAATGTTTTTAGCTGATATACTCGTTTTGCGACCCACATTCTACACTTTTCATTTCACAACTGAACACTTCACAATGATAAACTCTGATAATTTTCTGAATTTTTTTCTTCCACATTGAAAATGGTTTTTTATGCCTAAATATTGTTATTAGGACCATATTGAATGTTTTTAGCTGATATACTCGTTTTGCGACCCACATTCTACACTTTTCATTTCACAACTGAACACTTCACAATGATAAACTCTGATAATTTTCTGAATTTTTTTCTTCCACATTGAAAATGGTTTTTTATGCCTAAATATTGTTAATAGGACCATATTGAATGTTTTTAGCTGATATACTCGTTTTGCGACCCACATTCTACACTTTTCATTTCACAACTGAACACTTCACAGTGATAAACTCTGATAATTTTCTGAATTTTTTCTTCCACATTGAAAATGGTTTTTTATGCCTAAATATTGTTATTGGGACCATATTGAATGTTTTTAGCTGATATACTCGTTTTGCGACCCACATTCTACACTTTTCATTTCACAACTGAACACTTCACAGTGATAAACTCTGATAATTTTCTGAATTTTTTTCTTCCACATTGAAAATGGTTTTTTATGCCTAAATATTGTTAATAGGACCATATTGAATGTTTTTAGCTGATATACTCGTTTTGCGACCCACATTCTACACTTTTCATTTCACAACTGAACACTTCACAATGATAAACTCTGATAATTTTCTGAATTTTTTTCTTCCACATTGAAAATGGTTTTTTATGCCTAAATATTGTTATTAGGACCATATTGAATGTTTTTAGCTGATATACTCGTTTTGCGACCCACATTCTACACTTTTCATTTCACAACTGAACACTTCACAATGATAAACTCTGATAATTTTCTGAATTTTTTTCTTCCACATTGAAAATGGTTTTTTATGCCTAAATATTGTTAATAGGACCATATTGAATGTTTTTAGCTGATATACTCGTTTTGCGACCCACATTCTACACTTTTCATTTCACAACTGAACACTTCACAGTGATAAACTCTGATAATTTTCTGAATTTTTTCTTCCACATTGAAAATGGTTTTTTATGCCTAAATATTGTTATTGGGACCATATTGAATGTTTTTAGCTGATATACTCGTTTTGCGACCCACATTCTACACTTTTCATTTCACAACTGAACACTTCACAGTGATAAACTCTGATAATTTTCTGAATTTTTTTCTTCCACATTGAAAATGGTTTTTTATGCCTAAATATTGTTAATAGGACCATATTGAATGTTTTTAGCTGATATACTCGTTTTGCGACCCACATTCTACACTTTTCATTTCACAACTGAACACTTCACAATGATAAACTCTGATAATTTTCTGAATTTTTTTCTTCCACATTGAAAATGGTTTTTTATGCCTAAATATTGTTATTGGGACCATATTGAATGTTTTTAGCTGATATACTCGTTTTGCGACCCACATTCTACACTTTTCATTTCACAACTGAACACTTCACAATGATAAACTCTGATAATTTTCTGAATTTTTTTCTTCCACATTGAAAATGGTTTTTTATGCCTAAATATTGTTATTAGGACCATATTGAATGTTTTTAGCTGATATACTCGTTTTGCGACCCACATTCTACACTTTTCATTTCACAACTGGACACTTCACAATGATAAACTCTGATAATTTTCTGAATTTTTTTCTTCCACATTGAAAATGGTTTTTTATGCCTAAATATTGTTAATAGGACCATATTGAATGTTTTTAGCTGATATACTCGTTTTGCGACCCACATTCTACACTTTTCATTTCACAACTGAACACTTCACAATGATAAACTCTGATAATTTTCTGAATTTTTTTCTTCCACATTGAAAATGGTTTTTTATGCCTAAATATTGTTATTGGGACCATATTGAATGTTTTTAGCTGATATACTCGTTTTGCGACCCACATTCTACACTTCTCATTTCACAACTGAACACTTCACAATGATAAACTCTGATAATTTTCTGAATTTTTTTCTTCCACATTGAAAATGGTTTTTTATGCCTAAATATTGTTATTAGGACCATATTGAATGTTTTTAGCTGATATACTCGTTTTGCGACCCACATTCTACACTTCTCATTTCACAACTGAACACTTCACAGTGATAAACTCTGATAATTTTCTGAATTTTTTTCTTCCACATTGAAAATGGTTTTTTATGCCTAAATATTGTTATTAGGACCATATTGAATGTTTTTAGCTGATATACTCGTTTTGCGACCCACATTCTACACTTCTCATTTCACAACTGAACACTTCACAATGAAAAACTCTGATAATTTTCTGAATTTTTTTCTTCCACATTGAAAATGGTTTTTTATGCCTAAATATTGTTATTGGGACCATATTGAATGTTTTTAGCTGATATACTCGTTTTGCGACCCACATTCTACACTTTTCATTTCACAACTGAACACTTCACAATGATAAACTCTGATAATTTTCTGAATTTTTTTCTTCCACATTGAAAATGGTTTTTTATGCCTAAATATTGTTATTAGGACCATATTGAATGTTTTTAGCTGATATACTCGTTTTGCGACCCACATTCTACACTTTTCATTTCACAACTGAACACTTCACAGTGATAAACTCTGATAATTTTCTGAATTTTTTTCTTCCACATTGAAAATGGTTTTTTATGCCTAAATATTGTTATTAGGACCATATTGAATGTTTTTAGCTGATATACTCGTTTTGCGACCCACATTCTACACTTTTCATTTCACAACTGAACACTTCACAGTGATAAACTCTGATAATTTTCTGAATTTTTTTCTTCCACATTGAAAATGGTTTTTTATGCCTAAATATTGTTATTGGGACCATATTGAATGTTTTTAGCTGATATACTCGTTTTGCGACCCACATTCTACACTTTTCATTTCACAACTGAACACTTCACAGTGATAAACTCTGATAATTTTCTGAATTTTTTTCTTCCACATTGAAAATGGTTTTTTATGCCTAAATATTGTTATTAGGACCATATTGAATGTTTTTAGCTGATATACTCGTTTTGCGACCCACATTCTACACTTTTCATTTCACAACTGAACACTTCACAATGATGAACTTTGATAATTTTCTGAATTTTTTTCTTCCACATTGAAAATGGTTTTTTATGCCTAAATATTGTTATTAGGACCATATTGAATGTTTTTAGCTGATATACTCGTTTTGCGACCCACATTCTACACTTTTCATTTCACAACTGAACACTTCACAGTGATAAACTCTGATAATTTTCTGAATTTTTTTCTTCCACATTGAAAATGGTTTTTTATGCCTAAATATTGTTATTGGGACCATATTGAATGTTTTCAGCTGATATACTCGTTTTGCGACCCACATTCTACACTTTTCATTTCACAACTGAACACTTCACAGTGATAAACTCTGATAATTTTCTGAATTTTTTTCTTCCACATTGAAAATGGTTTTTTATGCCTAAATATTGTTATTAGGACCATATTGAATGTTTTTAGCTGATATACTCGTTTTGCGACCCACATTCTACACTTCTCATTTCACAACTGAACACTTCACAATGATAAACTCTGATAATTTTCTGAATTTTTTTCTTCCACATTGAAAATGGTTTTTTATGCCTAAATATTGTTATTGGGACCATATTGAATGTTTTTAGCTGATATACTCGTTTTGCGACCCACATTCTACACTTTTCATTTCACAACTGAACACTTCACAGTGATAAACTCTGATAATTTTCTGAATTTTTTTCTTCCACATTGAAAATGGTTTTTTATGCCTAAATATTGTTAATAGGACCATATTGAATGTTTTTAGCTGATATACTCGTTTTGCGACCCACATTCTACACTTTTCATTTCACAACTGAACACTTCACAATGATAAACTCTGATAATTTTCTGAATTTTTTTCTTCCACATTGAAAATGGTTTTTTATGCCTAAATATTGTTAATAGGACCATATTGAATGTTTTTAGCTGATATACTCGTTTTGCGACCCACATTCTACACTTTTCATTTCACAACTGAACACTTCACAGTGATAAACTCTGATAATTTTCTGAATTTTTTTCTTCCACATTGAAAATGGTTTTTTATGCCTAAATATTGTTAATAGGACCATATTGAATGTTTTTAGCTGATATACTCGTTTTGCGACCCACATTCTACACTTTTCATTTCACAACTGAACACTTCACAATGATAAACTCTGATAATTTTCTGAATTTTTTTCTTCCACATTGAAAATGGTTTTTTATGCCTAAATATTGTTAATAGGACCATATTGAATGTTTTTAGCTGATATACTCGTTTTGCGACCCACATTCTACACTTTTCATTTCACAACTGAACACTTCACAATGATAAACTCTGATAATTTTCTGAATTTTTTTCTTCCACATTGAAAATGGTTTTTTATGCCTAAATATTGTTAATAGGACCATATTGAATGTTTTTAGCTGATATACTCGTTTTGCGACCCACATTCTACACTTTTCATTTCACAACTGAACACTTCACAATGATAAACTCTGATAATTTTCTGAATTTTTTTCTTCCACATTGAAAATTGTTTTTTATGCCTAAATATTGTTATTGGGACAGAAATTAAGGTTTTTTAATGCTCTTGAAGCTCATCAAAATCGACACATGTTCTCATGTGTGCGGAGCAAAGAATGATCTCAATTCTTATCGTCCTCTGTCTCTGGGTAAATTGAAGGACACAAAAACTTTTAAATAGAGTTTGATCGAATTTGACTTTTTATTCATTCTATAAAGTATGTCCCAAATATTTCTGTTTCCTTCCATATTACCCCTTTTCAGGTCCATTTTCGCCGGAGCCATCAACTTGAAATCTCTCGTCGGTTTAACTTCGCCACGCACTATGAGGCCACAACCAAAAATGGTAACCTATGGAAGCCAGGAGCTTATTTTTCATTCCATTTCTGCTTTTCAGTAAATTCTGACTTCACCGATGTTGAAATCACTGACGAAGTCAGATCCAACAAAGACGTATTCAGTCGTTTCCACTCGAATGATGTTGCTTCCATTGATTGGCGAAGCTTGGACGCTTATCTTCTATTATTCAGTAAATGAGTTTGAATAAATTAATTCTGAGACATTAAGTTATTTATTATCTAAACACATTTTGAAAAGACATATCTATAAGATTGGAAAGTGACAATTTTTTCAACCTTGAGATTTTTCTCTGAAACTTGTTCGATTTGAGTGCTGTCAAAAATATCACTCAAAATAAAAAATTGAACAGTTCATTGTCAAGTAACATCGATAAGAGCTTCCAATAGTTTGAAAAACTTGAGACAAGGCTCAAAAATATTAAAATATTTCATTTTTAAAAAATCATTTTTCACTGCTTCTTTTTGACAACTAAAGTGAACGCCATCCCTATACCCGGATAGTAATAAAGTCCGCTGTCTCCTATTTTAACATTCTTAATCACCAATTGCTGTTTCTTTTTATTGTAGATTGTCACTCCAGTTGTCACTTTTTTCTTTGTCTGAAAAACAATAAAGTCACTTAGAAATCAAAAATAAGGTCATGAAGTTTTGATTTGTGAAATCAGCTAGTCGAGACGGTTTGAATGAATATAATCATGGCTATGTTTGGATCAGTTTGAAATTTCGTGGGGTTAGAGTGCAGAGAAACAAGAGCGCCTGCGTCTCTAACCTGAATTTCAAAAGAGAGCTAGACTAGTCATGATTATATTCGTTTGAACCGCCTCGATGTGCTGATTAAAAAGAACCACACTTTTGTGACCTAAACTTGGATTTTTAGGCCACAAATTTTGGATTCTGTTACCTTAATATTCTCCCAAAATCCGCATTTCTTTTTGTTTTTTCCATTACAAACACGATACAACTGCTCTGTAGTTTTGTTCCCGACCCCTACGTTTCTTGTGTAGGTTTCATATTCGGGGAATGGAATAATGGCGCTCTTGCCTACCTGAAAAGAAGATTGTTACAAAAAGTGTTTCGTGGCCTAGGAAACGCAAACTAGGCCATGAGGCCATAATGATCAAAATCAGCTCAATAAGACCTTTCAAATAAGTATAATCATGACTAGGTTTTGAGAATTTTGAAACTCATGGGGTTAAAGTGCAGAGAAACGAGAGGGCCTGCGTCTCTGACCATTTTCCGAAGTTGAGCTGGGATAGTCATAATTATACTCATTCGAAAGGTCTTGACTTGCTGATTTCAAAAATTGGAATCTCATGACCTAATTTTCGTTCTCTAGGTCACAAATCACTTACAGTAGTATGCAAAAGATTACCGCTCCACCATCCATTCACTGTGGACAAATCCACGTTTGATAAATAGGCAGCTACGAGAAAAATGACCAATAACTGTTTCATTTTTTTTTAGAAAATGTATTTCAATGGTCGACTTATATACTCTTTGGAAGTTCCAACAAACAACCAAAAGGATAATCCCATGAAAATACTTATCCGCCCACCGATAAAAAATATTTGTAGTTTGGTTTTTTGACAATTTTTTTTGAAATTTTGGTCATAATCAAATTGGGCGTATCGAGTGCTTCAAAATGAGTATAATCATGACTAGTCTAGCTCACTTTTGAAAAACCGGTTAGAGACACAGGCATTCTCTTTTCTCTGCACTCTAACCTCGCGAAATTTCAAACTGGTCCAAACATGGTCATGCTTATACTCATTCAAACCCCTCGACATGTTTATTCCAAAAATTACAATTTCATGACCTAATTTTAAATTTTTAGGCCATAATTCAGAAAAATTCATTAATGGAAAAAAAACAAGTTCATTAAATAACATAAATTACAAATTTCTTTTTCTTATTTCCAGTCATGTAGACCGCCGCGTCAGTCTTCCGAATTCCACGCATGACCAACGCTTGTTTCGCTTTGCTGTAAAAGGTTTTTGCGGAAGTCACCTTTTTCTTGGTCTGAAAAAAAAAAACAATTCGTGGCCGAGAAATTCAAAACAAGGCCATGAGAGTATGGTTTTCAAAATCAGCAGTTTAAGACGGTTCGAATGAGTATAATCTTGACTAGGTTTGGAGCACTTTGAAATTCGCTGGGCCAGTGCGCGATTGTCTGCGTCTCTAACCTGAATTTTAAAACTGAGCTAGACTAGTCATGATTATACTCTTCTGAACCCTCTTGATACGCTGATTTCAAAAATTATAGCTTCACGGCCTAATTTTGGATTTCTAGGCCACCAATTACCTTTACATCTTCCCAAAATCCGCACGTATCCTTATTTTTTCCATTGCAAACTCTAAAAACATGCCATGTCTTTTTTCCATCCCATTTGGTTATTGCTCTGCGATACAGAGGAACTTGTGGAAATGCCCAGGAGATGTTGGATCCAATCTGGAGAAAATGGACTAGAAAACCAAAACTCGGCCATGAAAATGTGATTTTTGAGATCAGAGTGTCAAGACGTTTCAAATGAGTATAATCTTGACTGGGATTAAATTATTTTGGAACTCGTGGGGTTAGAGTGCAGAGAGACGAAAGTGCCTGCGTCTCTAACCCGAAATTTCAAGCCTGAGCTAGACTAGTCATGATCATACTCATTTGAAAAGTCTCGGCGTGCTGGATTTAAAAATAATAGTGGCATGGCGTTAATTTGGATTTCTAGGCCATGTGGTCAAAAATTAAAACTCACAGCAACTGAAACCTTAATCAGTACAGAACCTATTGGTTCTTCTTCGTTAAAAACTGTCGAAAATGACACCACTAACAGTAACAAAATGATCAGTTTTCGCATTTTTTTGGGCGAAAAAATGAACGAAAAACTTTCTTTAGTCGAAAAAGATTTGAGGTGAGTGGCGGGGATTATAAATAACCGATGACCGGATGATCTTTCAATTTTTTTTTAATTTCGAAAATTTTTGAAATCAGCTCAACGCTAACTTCAAAAAGAGTATAGTCATAAGCATAGGCCCTGCCTATTCTGAATATTTAGGCTAGAGACGCAGGCACTCTCGCTTCTCAGCAATCTAGCCTTGGTAGATCAAAACCTCAAAAATAGGTGGAGCCTAGGCATGTCTATACTCGTTTTGAAGGTCTTAGCAAGCTGATTCCAAAAATTTTAGTTTCATGGCCGTCTTTTAAAATTCTAGGCCATGTGGTAAGAATGTAAAAACTTACAGAAGCTGTAGCCCAAAGCATTCCAGCACTTATTGGCTCTTCCATCCAATCGGTAGAAACTGTAGAGAATATAATAATTAGCAATGAAAAACGATACAGTTTCCGCATTTTTTTTTTCGAAAAAAAAGTTTGGTGTGAACATTGTGGATTAAAAATAACCGATGACCAGATGATCTTTCAATTTTTTTTTTTTAAAGTTTGAAAAATTTTGAAACGAGAGCTTCAAAATGAGTATAGTCATGACTTATCTCTTCCCCTTCTGAAAGGCACTTTCGTTTTTCTGCACTCTAGCCTTGGTAGATCAAAATTCCAAAATGGGTGGAGCCTAATCGTGATTATACTCGTTTTGAAGGTCTCGGCGAGCTGATTACGAAAATAAAAGTTTCATGGCCGACTTTTGAATTTCTAGGCCATGTGGATCAAAACCTAGGTTACCAACTTTTTTTCCAATCCTGGGTCATGACTATACTTTTTCGAAAGCTTTCGATGCGCTGGATCTAAAAATTCCACTTCAAAAAAAATTTCGAAATAAATTATTTATTCACAGAACAAAAAAATTAATCCCAATCAATGACAATAACATCAACATTCATTTTGAACTTTTTATTTCCAGTCATATACGTTCCTCCATCCGATTCCTTAGTATTTTTGATCACCAATTGTTTGCTACTTTTATCGTAGGTAGTTTTTCCAGATGCCACTCGTTTTTTGGTCTGAAATGGGTTTGGTGGCCTAGAAATCCAGACTTAGGCTATGAAGTTCGGATTTTTAAAATCAGCAGAGCAAGGCGATTTGAATGAGTATAATCATGAGCAAAGTCTCGCTCAATGTTAAACTTTCGGTTAGAGACGCAGGCACTCTCGTTTCTCTGTGCTCTAACCCTTCCAATTTTCCAAACCAATTTATGATTATATTCATTTTGAAGCTCTCGGCAAGCAGATTTCGAATATGCCAACTTGATGGCCGAATTTTAGATTTCTAGGCCACATGGACTGCAAACAAAGCCATAAAACTCACATTTGTATTCTCCCAATATCCGCATTTCTTTTTATTTTTCCCATTACAAACTCTGAATATATGCTCAATTTCTTTTCCTTTCGCATTTTTCACGAGTCTTCGATAATTGGCCACTTGAGGCAATGGAATGTTTGCGGTGTCGGTGGCCTAAAAAACCAAAATTAGGCCATGAAATTGAGATTTTTGAATTTATCAAGGCAAGACGGTTCAAATGAATATAATCATGACTCGGTTTGGAGCAGCTTGAAATTTGGGGGTTAGAGGGGAGAGAAACGAGAGTGCCTGCGTCTCTGACCAAAACTTCAAAATGGGCGGAGCCTAGTCATGATTATACTCATTTTGAAGCTCTCAACGAGCTGAATTAAAAAATTAATTCATTTTCTAGAAAAGTCTTCACACTCACAAAAACAGTCATTCCAGTCGGCTGTCTACCCCATGGATCGGAATTGGCAGTGATTGATACGGTAAAGCAAGTGAATATCAGTACAGTAATTTTCAGCATATTAATCGGAAATTGGGATTTAAAATGAAATAAATTTTTTGAAAAATTTGTATTTTTATAGTTTTTGAATGTGGGAAAAGGTGTGAACTCATGAACTCAAAAAAAAATATATAATCTTAGGATAATCTTTTTTTTCGAACTGTTGAAATATTGCAATAAAATGATCTTTGTACGAAAATTTTGAAACAATTTTGGATACAAATCATAAAAAATGTATTTTGCAACAAATATTGGTCTTGTTCTTTCAAGGTTAGGGAGCAAAAAATCAAAAAATTTTTTACAATCAAAAAAAAATTCTCGTTTTCGAAAAAATATTTATGGCCAGAAAAAAAACGGCAAACATGAGGCTATGCAGCCTAAAAATAAAAAAAAACGAACTTCTTATTGAAATAAATAGACAGGTAAAAAAAAGTAAATTTTCAAAAAAAATTGAATGCGTGCCACAATTCTGGTCCGCGGTCCTGTTTTTCTAGGCCATTTGGATAACAAAAAACCAAGCATCTTTTTGCTCAATCTCATCTCAATTCGTGGCGGTTTCGATCGAAATTTATAATTTTCGACTGTTTTCCAAGTCTGCGCTTTTTTAAAGGTTTAAAAAGTTTAAAAACTACCGTAATCATTATTTCTACACTTTGTGTGAACACCATCACGGCAAAATGCAGACAACGGACACCGATAAGAACGATTCCGATATCAATCGGCGATATCATAAAGAAAAAGATGGCCGAAAATAGATAAAGATAAGGAGACGCAGACAGTTGAAGATAGTGATATAAACAATCTGACCACGTTGTCTTTCTTCACTTTTCTATCTTTTTTCATTTCTTTCATACGGAAAAAATGCCGATTTGCGAGTTTACTCCCAGTAAGTTTCCACA